>CM053786.1:859190914-859898414 GCA_028749045.1 Cupressus sempervirens | reverse complement strand
AACTCTGATTTAGCTGAATAACCTAGTATGTTCTGGTCTATGTTGCTAGTTGTGTGGGGGTCTTATGATGCCGTTTGTGGTAGTAAATTCTGTTGGTATGCTACTTTTATTAGTAATTTTGGTATTATCACTTTTAGTGTTCTTTGGATTAGAACCCATATAGTTCAAATCAGATATCTCCATGTTTCGAGGATTTGGCTATAGCAATATGTTCTATTTTATGCTCTCTGTAAGGTTCCAAGAGGAGGGTCAAAATAGTGGTATTTTTCTATTAAACACCTTTTGTTCAACATATTTACCAATTATGAATATATTAGTAATTGTGGCAATCCTAAGCTTACTGATATGCTAAATGGTCTGCTTATCTAATCATTGTAGAACCAGAATCAGTATGCAAAGAACATTAACAAATAAAGTAAACATTCACAAACCAAAAACTAAATTCACATATATGCTTAGACTAAGAAAGAAAATAAGAAGTGCAAACCTCACAAGAGAAAACACTCCATGCTTTCTTGATTTTGTAGATGTGTCCTTTTGCTGTGGATGTATGCTCAAGATGCTCAAAAGCTGCTTCAATGGAGATGGGTAATGGCAAATTGGTAGCTTTGTGAGCTCTCAATTTGGCATTACAAGGGTATGGTTGATGGCTTTGGTTCTCAAAATAGCATGGTAACTTTAGCTCAAAGATTGTTGATGAAATGGCTTGGGATGGGATTCAATTTATAGGCTAAGGGGTAGAGGGATGGAGGGCTTAGATGCAAGGATGGATGAAGGCTTAAGGAGGGCTAAGATGCACTCAAAGGGGAGCACATGGATTGTGCTTGTTTAGCACCAATGGGAAGGTGACACTTGTCACAAGGAGGATGAGTGTGAGAGGGTAGGGTAAAGGGTTGGTTAAAGTCATGATGAGTGGGGTTGAGTATGTAAGAGGGATGTAAGAGGAATGAGTGTGGAAGAGGGAAGAGTGTGGAAGATGGGTGTAAGAGTCATGAGTGGGCTTGTAAGAGTCTTTATGTTTTGTAAGAGCACTCATGACTTAGTGGTTGGGTTTTTTGAGGGGAGACTTTGGTTTGGATTAGGAAAGTCTTAAACTTGTTTAAGGAATGTGACAACATTACGAGGTGGATTAGGCTTGGGTTTAGGATTAGATTAGGGATGTTAGAGATGTGCAAGTGGATGGCATTAATGAGGGTGGGTGAGTTAGTGGCTAAGCTTGGTTAGTATGGGTGGATGGGGTGGATTAGGCTAAATGGAGGATTAGAGATAGGTTAGGGGTTTTTGAATTTGAGGATTTTATTTATCAAATAGATTTATTTAATAAATGGGGATTTTTGGAATTAGATAGAAGAATAGGATTTAATTGATAAATAATAGATTATTTGATTTATCAATTAGGACTATAGATGATTAATTAAATTAATCAACTAGGGGATGACAAAGGATTAATTAAATAGAAATTTAATTAATAATGCCTTTTTAGAGATGGCTAAATTAGATTACCAAAGTAGTGTAATCAAATTTAGGTGTCTACATTTTGCCCCTCTTTGACATAGTGTCGAGACAACACTATTTCAAAGAAGTTTGAATGAAGACAACATGAGGAAGATGTTTTAGCAACAATGTTGCCCCAGTCTTGGATAAGAAGAGGAGAGACTAGACTCAGATGATGCCCCCTCAAGAAGGCGGCGGGGAGAGAAATGAGGCTTGACGACTTCTTGAAAAGTACAAGAAATTGAGATGAGCTGAGATGCTGGTTGGCGAAGAGAAGGGGCTGAATTAGCTCAAACTCTCACTACGGGAGAATGATAAAGGGAAATCAGAGGCACAATAGTAAAGCAAGCTTAAGACTTTCCAAGATTGGGGGGGGGGGAGATGGAGGAGCGGAGCGCTATAAAAGGAATCCATTGAAGCTTTTTGAGCGGGGGGATACTTCAAAGAGAAGTACCACCATGTAGTTGAGCACTAGATTTGCTATAGGACTGTTGGTTAATTGCCAAGGTTACCAAGAACATCAAGGCCTTTTCACCAACCATCCAAAGGACTGACGAACTGACTCAAAACAAACACACAAGGATTGCCCCAGTATCACACATGAATCCCAGAGGAAGCAGCGTGGAAACGACACTAGGTAACCCACAAGCAAAAAAAGAAAACAAGCAAAAGACCTGATCAAGACCTTACGCTCTAATTGCCCCATTCGCAGCATACCATGATATGGAAGATCATGGCAACCTTGAGGAGGGAACAAGGAGATTGCTTGGAAAAGATATTTCAAGATCCAAAAGGGAGGATCCCAAATCAAAAGAAAGTGAAAATCCAAAAGAGAACTATTTGCCAACGAGATGGGTAAGATGAGGTACTAACGGACCAAGATCAGACATGAGAAAAGCTATATCCTGCAAAAATCTATCAGAGAGCACCTAAGCTGATGGATCTAGATGAGTGATGTGTCTGGCAAGCTGAACTAAGAAGGATAACACTTTGGTGATAGGAGATCTAGCTAAAGGATGCATTGGAATATCTAACCAAGGTGTGCAATGTGTGCAAGATGTTGACCAAGGATGAACTAACATGAAAGTCGGATAGATACAATGATACTAAGCTAAAGAGGATGTATAAGCTGACAGACCAAGATATGTTACAAATGTACAAGTTTGTTCATGTTTTGGTTTTTTGTGAGATGGAAATTTTTGTGAAGGATGGGATGTCTATAATAGTTGATAGGTGGATAGGTAGATGGTTTGTGAAAAGCTTAAGGAAAATGGGATTCTGTGTGTGCATGTGATAGGATACGGGCTAGGGTACAAAATTATTTACAAGCTGGAATATGGTACAAGCTTTGGACAAGATTTGGATATATACAAGGTATGGTACAAGATTTACAAGGTATAATACAAGCTTTGGTACAAGATTTACAAGCTGTACAGGAGGTATTGACAAGCTCCATCAAATTTTGGATATTTGATTGGAACACCAAGGGAACAAGCAGGTGTTTTATGGGATGGTGGGTGGATGGATGAGGGATAGGATAGTGATAGATAATGGATTAGTCTTTAGCACACAAGGCGCCTGAATTACCAGGTTTTCACCAAGGTACCTATCCAAGGCGCTTGAATTGCCAAGTTTTCACCATTGGATGCTTATTTCTCTTTACTATTTTTTTCTTGTATTTTTCAAAAGCTGGGTATACCAAGGATCTTCAAGCATAGAACTTCTTGAGATGAATGATGTTAGTGGGATCATTTAAGAGTTCTCCTTCTGGTGTAGATAATTGATAGGCTCCGGAGCCAAAGGAGGCAGTAACCACATAGGGACCAAGCCATGTAGGTTCAAACTTGCCTTTCTTTTCTCGATCTGCTTGGACTTTCATATTTTCTTTGAGGACCATGTCACCTGGCTGAAAGTGTCGTGGGAGCACCTTCTTGTTGAAATTCCTTTTGAGACGAGTTTGATAGACTGTGAGATGGTCATACGCTTGTTGTCTCTTCTCGTCTAAGAGATCTAGCTGGGTGAGTCGAGCTACTCTGTATTCTTCATCTGAGATTTGTCCTCGCAAAGATATGTGTAGTGAGGGAAGTTCAACTTCTATAGGTAATACCGCTTCGACACCATAGACTAGGGAGTATGGAGTTGTGCCTGTGGATGTACGAAAGGAAGTTCGATAGGCCCATAGAGCCGGATTTATTTGAAGGTGCCAATCACGGCCGGAATCATTGACAACTTTCTTTAGGATTTTGAGGAGGGTTTTATTAGTTGCCTCTGCCTGGCCGTTACCTTGTGGGAAATATGGGCTAGAAAAGCGGTGATGGATGCGGAGGGAAGTGCATAATTCTTCCATGTTGAGATTTTCAAAGTTACCTCCGTGGTCAGTGAAGATGGTGGATGGGATGCCGAAGCGGCAAACAATGTGGTACAAGATGAACTTGGAGACTTGAACTCCTGTAGCTGAGACTAGGGGGACTGCTTCCACCCACTTAGTGAAATAGTTTGTAGCTGTTATTATCCATTTATGTCCATCAGATGAGAGAGGGGTGATAGTTCCAACTAGATCAAGGCCCCAACAAGCGAAAGGCCAAGGTGGTGCAATAGGCTGTAGATCCTGTGCTGGAGCGTGCACAAGATTTGCATGCTGCTGACATGGGAGACACTTTCTAACAAAGTCACAAGAGTTTTCTTCAATGGTAGGCCAATAGTAGCCTGCTCTAAGGATTTGTCGTGCTAGGACAATACCACTCGTGTGGGCACCGCAAAGTCCGGAATGTACTTCTTTTAATGCCATCGCGGCCTCATTTTCATCTAAACATCGAGAGAGAGTATCTTGATAACCTCGACGATATAGGGTATTGGCTATGATAACATAGCGGGATGATTTTCGGATGAGGTTCTGGCGTTGGGTACGTGTGAGGTGAGGGGATATGATACCATCGTTAAGGTAAGCGTGAATTTCATGGTACCAAGGGGATTGGGAACCAACCAAGATACAAACACGGTTTGAATCCTCATTCGCATAGGCAGGTGTGAGGAGCTGCTCAACTAAAAACTCATACTGCGTAGCTTCTTGGGGAATTTCCAAGAGCGAGCCGATAGTGGCCATGGCATCTGCTGCCTTGTTCTGCATTCGAGGCACTTGTGTAAACTGAAGCTTTGTAAAATGTTGGGTCAGCTGATCAACTAGCTCTTTGTAGGGTAATAGCTTTTCATCTTTGGTTTGATATTCATTTAAAACTTGTTTGATAATGAGTTGGGAATCACCAAAGACTTGTAACTCAGTGATATTCCATTCTGCAGCTATCTTTAATCCTGCTACAAGAGCTTCATATTCTGCTATATTGTTGGTGCTAGGGAATTGTAGCTTGAAGGCTTTTGGAATGTAATCTCCTTGAGGTGTAACTAATAATATTCCTGCCCCTGAACCATGAGAGGTGTATGAGCCATCAAAATAAAGCTTCCATGGGGGCTGTTCTTCAATTAGGCAGATATGCTCATCTGGAAATTCTGTGAGCAAAGGATATGCATCTACTAGAGGTGCATCAGCTAGGTGATCTGCTATAGCTTGCCCTTTGATTGCCTTTCTGTCCACATACTAGATGTCAAACTCACTTAGTAGCATAACCCATTTGGCCAAACGGCCTGTAAGTGCTGTTCTGGAGAGCATATACTTGAGAGGGTCAATCTTGGAGACTAGTTGGATGGTATGACTTAGCATGTAGTGGCGAAGCTTTTGAGTTGAGAAAACAACTGCCAAACAAGGTTTTTCCATAGGAGTGTAATTGATTTCATAACCAACTAGGGTTCTACTGATATAGTAGATGGCTCTCTCTCTGCTATAATCATCATGTTGTGCTAAAAGTACCCCTAGAGCAGTAGGTGTTGCTGATATATACAAGATCAAGGGACGACCAGGAACTGGTGGAACCAAGATAGGGGGATTGGTGAGATACTGCTTGAGCTGATCGAAGCTGCGTTGACATAAAAGATCCCACTTGAAGTTCTCATTCTTCTTTAGCAAGTGTGAAAATGGTGTACACTTATCTGCAAGTTGGGAGATGAAGCGTCGAACAGATTGAAGTTTCCCCTGAAGAGAGCGAAGCTGTCGCAGTGTCTGGGGAGGAGGCATGTCTAAGATAGCCTTGACCTTTTTGGGGTCAATCTCTATACCTCGTTTAGAAACTATGAAGCCTAGAAGCTTGCCAGATGTGACCCCAAAGACACACTTCTTGGGATTTAGCATGAGATGATATTGGGCCAACCGATCAAAGACTTTTTCCAGGTCAGCAAGATGATCCATGAAGGTGTGAGATTTGACTAGGATATCGTCCACATAATCTTCCAAAATGCTATGGATAAGATCATGGAAAATGGCTGTCATAGCTCTTTGATAGGTAGCCCCAGCATTCTTTAGGCCAAAAGGCATCATGGTGTAGCAAAAGGTTCCCCAAGGGGTAGTGAATGATGTCTTATGCTGGTCCTCTTCTGCAATCTTGATCTGATTATACCCAGAAAATCCATCCATAAGGGACAGAATTTCATGTCCAGCTGTGAGATCTACAATCATATCTATGTTGGGCAAGGGAAAATCATCCTTTGGACAAGCTTTGTTAAGATCTCTAAAATCAGTGCAGATTCTGATGTCACCAGAAGGCTTAGTGACAGGGACCATGTTGGAGATCCATTCTGAGTAGTCGATAGGTCGGATAACCTTAGCAGCTAACATTCTTTCTAGTTCAGCTTTGATTAGTAATGCCACCTTGGGGTGCATTTTTCTAAGATTTTGTCTGACGGGCTTGATCTTTGGATCAACTGCAAGATGATGAACTACAAGCTTTGGATCAAGTCCTGGCATGTCCTGATATGACCATGCAAATCGGCCAATGTTCTCTTGTAAAACCTCAAAGAGGAGGTCAGCTTGGTCTTGTGATAGGGATGCAGCAATGTGAACAATTATAGGGATCTCTGAAGAACCAATGTTGACTTCTCTAGTATCCTCTATTAGAATAGAAGACACCTCTGGTCGATTATCTTGAGGAGGCAATACTAAATCCTCATGTTCTGCTTGTGGCTCTGGATTTTCTTGCTGAGGGGTTCTCTTTGCTACCTTAGCTAGTCCCGGTTTTACCTTAGTTCCAGTTTTGGGTGTATCGAAACTAGGTTGGGGATTTTCTCCAAAATACCCCTTGGGATCTAGCTTGTAGATGTAGGCAGAATCTGGCTTTGTCTTCTTATGAGGAGTTTCAGCTCCCATGAATCTTAGAAGCGCTTCCTCTGATGCGAACTCATCAATATGTATGACACTTGGTTGGTCCCAATCTATGAGTTGTGGATGAGCAAGTGGTAGGTCAATGAGATGGATGGATAGTTCTCGGAGAACAGAGTCTCCTAGGAAGATTTGGTCTGGGATATCGTCGTAGGCTCTCTTTTCAACTTCCTCAGGAATGTCTTTGATTTCGACAAGGTTGCGGTGGATGTTTGAAAAAGCATGACCATTCTCGTTGGTGCCCCCAGTTGTGGGTATGCCAAAGCCAAGACCTGACTTTATCTCCCAATCATGTGCTTCGATGGGACATTGCATGCCCCTTTCTTCTGGTCCTAGTCCACCTCCTTGATAGTTCCATTTTTCAGTGACAAGCTTATGTTGTTGGGGATACTTCTGGCTGAAGTGATCAAGGCACGCTTGATTTCTTGGAGGTGCATCCTTATGTAGCCAATTGTTGATATCTGGAGTGAGCTCCTCATGAAGAGGGGTTTTTGAGGACACAAAGGTGGTTGGGCCAAACTGTTTGTATCGAGGAGGTGGAATCTCCTTAGCTTTGTGATATGTTGGCCGTCCATGGGTATGTGGATCAAGTGGGATTGCTTCGACAGCAAATGCATCTGATAGACTATATTCTCCACATCATTTGTTGTTGATCTTTACAGTAGATAGGGTGGAGGCAAGGATGGTTTCTGCGTCATTACAAGTGTGGGATGAGCTGGCGATGGCTGTGCCAATGTCTATTCCAGGGAAATGGTTTGTATATGAAGCTTCAACCGCATTGCAGTAAGCAAAGGGTTCTGGATCGGCATGGATGGTTACCTCAGTGCCTTGATGCGGAAATTTGATGCACTGATGGTAGGTGGATGGAACGGCCTTCATAGCATGAATCCATGGGCGACCGAGGAGGATGTTAAATGGTAGGTTTAGATCAACAACATGGCAAACTGTCTCTTGAATGACTGGCCCAACCTTGATTGGTAGCAAAATAGTCCCTTCTGTGGTCCTTTCCAAGTTGTCATAAGCTTTGATGGTGATAACCTCACTGATCATATCTGCCTCAGTATACCCAGCTTGTTTTATGAATTTTAGGGTGCAAATGTTCAAGGCTGATCCATTATCTATCATTACTCTTTTCACAGCAAAATTGGATACCATGATGGCTATGCGAAGCGGAAGGGTGTGATCTGGCTCAACCGCGGGTATGTCGGTGGGTTTGAAAGATAGGGCACATGAGGATGAAAGGTGTCCAACAAGATTACGAAAACCAGTAGCATTGATATCAGAAGGGACACGGGATTCTATGAGAGCACTGTCAAGGATGTCTTTGTACACAGGACTAGTGCGGAGAAGGTCTAAAATGGATATTTGAGCTGGCATGTTCCCAAGGTGTTCCAAGATATTGTACCGGCTTTTTGATGGAGCTGATGGTGTTGATGAAACTGGTGGGCCTGCGATGTTAAATCGTGCTCTTCGAGTGGTGACCGCACACTCATTGTCTGGTCCTCGGATATTGATAACATTGACAGAAGGCTCTTTCTCAGATATACAACCTATAAGGCTACCATAGTCTATATAGGATGAAGTGTGGTCATTGTTCTTCCCATGCTGTTGGTTTGGCTGGCGGTTGTTGGTGTGGTTTTGGATAGGTACTTTTCCAGGATTTTGGTTGTTGTGTGGAGGAAAAGCATTTTGATAAATCTGTAAGCCTGCATTGGGAGAGGTTTGGGCACCAACAGTGATTTCCTTCTGATCAATGAGGTCTTGCACATAGTCTTTCAGTTTCATGCATCTGAGGGTGGTGTGACCGTTTACCCTATGGAACTTGCAATACTCATTGTCCTTGTACCATGCAGCTTTGGATTGGCTTGGATCAATTTGCTGGGTAGGAGGAAATTTGATGAGGTTTTCCTTAGCCAATTTCTCAAAAATAACATCCAATGGCTCACCAAGGGGTGTATAGTTTCTAGGTGCAGGTTGGAATCTGGGCTTTTGCCCTGCAGCTATATTGATGGCATTAGCTTGATTGTTAGACCCTTGAAAGTTGGGTCTTGTATTGTGGTTTTGATAGCTTTGGTTATTTCGTTGTTGGTAATTGGTAGCTTGTTGGTTGTTTGTTTGATATGGTGGGTTAGACTGGTTTCGAGAAGGACCAATGATATTCACATGTCTGGTGTCAGTAACCCCATCTGTTGCAACATGCTTGTTTTTGTTCCAATACCTAGACTTGTCATTGGAATGTGATTGATTTTGGTTGGCCTCTTTGTAAATCTTTACCACACCATCTTTGATGAGTCCTTGCTCAAGGATCATTCCTTTCTCTTTAATATCCTTATAGGTCTGCAAACAGTTCATGGTCATGTGGTGAGCCAAGCTGGGATGTGCATTATCAATAAACATTTTCACCACATGGCGTTCTGGCAAGGTGCAGGATATGCGGGTGGTAAGGGTTTGCCATCTTTGCAGGTATTCGGCAAGGCTTTCTCCACCTTTTTGCTTGGTGTGGACAAGATCAACTATTGATAGCTCTGTTTCAACAAGATGGGCATATTGGGCTACAAATGCCTCAGATAATTCAGCAAAGTTTTTAATTGTGCCATAGGGGATTCTATAAAACCATTCAAGAGCTGGTCCAGCCAAACTTTTTGGAAAAAGGCGCAAGAGGAAGACATCATTGTATGCCACGTCCTGGCAATGCATGTAAAATTCTTTGATATGTGTGACAGGGTCTCCTTTTCCTCTGAACTTGTCAAATTTAGGTACCTCAAAGTGTTTGGGAAATGGTGTCGTGGTAATGGCTCTGTCAAATGGGTAAGGACACACATTCTCAAACTTGAATGTCTTTGGATCATTCCCTTCTTGGATGGCTTTCAGAGCTGTCTTCATTTGCTCCCACTCTGAATTGATAGGTGATGGTTGGGGTGCCCCCAATGTAGGAGTGCCTTGAGGTAGGTATGTGCTGGATGGGGCCACTGAATATGGATGGCTGTGAGGGATTTGCTGATAGGGATTGTACATTGTTTGGGCGGCTGCATGGTGGATGACGGGTTGTTGAGGGGGAGGTGGCGCATATTGCTGCATGTGCTGCGAGGCTTGCTGTTGATATGGGATTTGAGGTTGGGATTGAGGAACATAAGTTGGCTGTGGGATAAATGGATTGCTTTGTGGAGGTAAGGTATAAGGTGGTTGTGAGGCTTGGGGAAAGGATCGGAGGGCTTGTGGGGTTTGACCAATGTATGTGGGTTGTGCCCCCATTTGGGATGGCATCTGCAAATAATTGGTGGTTGGCTGGGGTGGTGGATTACCTCCTAGAAGTGGCATTGAAAAGTAGTTGGTAATTGGAGGTAATGGATTAGTTGGTGGTGGAGGTGGTGGGAATTGAAAGCTTGGGAATGGAACTGATGGGGTTTGATAGCTTTGTGGCTGGATTTGGAAGCTTGGTAGAGGGGTGGTGGGAGCTAGGGTCACTTGGGAGCTTGGTAGAAGATTGGCAGTAGCTTGTGGATTTGTGGCTGGTGGTATTGAGCTCCCAAGACCTAATGGAAATGATGGGATTGTGCTTTGGGCTGTGGTGAACAAGCTGGGGGCGATGAAAGGTTGATTACTTGGCCCCATGGGTGGCATCCCTGTTGTATATTGCTGAGGTTGGCCAAAGATGCTAGCACTGATTTGGGAGATGGGTGGATTGGGAAGGCTAGGTTCGGGAGCAGCAACAATAGTGAAGGGGGTGAACGATGAGATGTTTTGGGTAAAGGGGGTTTGGAGTGGAGAGGTATGAACCAAGGATGGAGTGGTGGTGGCTGGGTTGGCTTGCGGCATGGAGATTTCAACTTGGGTGGATGATGGTATGTTTGGGTCTGTTGGGTCATATGGATTGGCTTGAGGCTCTTCTTTTGGAATATATTGAGGATAATTTGGATCATAAGAGCCTATGGGTGGTGATAGCTGCCCAAACAATGGGTGAGATGGATCTGATAATGGAGGGGGTTTTCCAAAGTCAAAGGTTCCTACATTGTCCCTTCGAAAATTAGCCATGATTGTCTCTTTGTTTTTGTCTATAATGGCGTTTACCAATACTGCATTTCCTGGTTGGTTCATGAAAGCTTCAATGTCAGTAGGTGATGGCATAGCTGGCTCTGGGCTGAAGGATGGCTGAGTGCTCAAGGGGGGTGAGGTTGTTCGTTCTAAATGATAGGGCTCCATTGTTTCTTTCTTCTTGGCTAAGCGAGTGACGGGTGGCATGAAAAAAATGCTCCTAGGGATGAGATGCAATAATGCTGATGGATGCAAAAGGGGGAAGGCTTTTCTATGCAAATGATTTCCTAGGTTGAGGCAAAGCTATATGACAAAACCTAAGGAGGATTAGGTTGGGGATTCTAACTTCAAAGATATGTTGTCAAAGTACAAAAGGTCTGCTTTCCTATGTGGAAGCTTGGTGGTGATTGTGTCAACTTAAGGATAGACTGATGATCCTTTAGGAAGAACACGAGATTGACCACTTGTGAATCCCAACCTTTAGCTCAAGGTGATGAGGGATAACAAGTGACAAAGCTAGATTACCCTAGACAAAGCTCTGTCAAAGGGATAACCTTGGTGAGATTGGTGGATTTGGAAGATTTTAGGAATGGAAAACTTTTAGCAAGGTGACAACAATTTTAAAAGCTTAGATGTGCAGATTTTCGATTACTAGCTAGATGGTATGATTCTAAATGAGATGGATGAGCTAATAATGCTTAAGGGGATAACCTAAGATGGCTGGCTTTTCTACAAAGATGACTCTAGAGTGAAGCTTATCCAAGAAGATGTGGAGAAACAAGGGTGTCTAATCATAGAAATCATGCCTAGTTGGTAAGGCATAAGTAGGATTAACTCCTGGATGTTGGCTAAATTTGATGGTGCACTCTAACCAGGCCTCTTGAAGTGCTTCGTCGGTAGCTTTGTCCTCTGCTTTGTGGAGTTTGGAAATTCGTGGGCTTGGTGTTATTGCTTTTCTCTTGGCTGAAAGTTCTTGGTATGCTAGAGATGGCTTGAGTTTGACCTTGTGAAACTTCTATTTGGGTTTGGGTTGTTCCGACATAAATTCCTGAATCTGCTTGGCTTTGGGAAAAATCTCAGTTGTTTTGCTTCAACTTGTTCAACTTCCAAAATAGGCAGTGACTACGCTAAGTGTGCCCTAAGCTAGGATTGACCAAGTTTGGCAGACATTCATTCAACAAGTAAAATAAAAACAAGTAATAGATAGGAACACCCAGATAGAAGTTTGTGGTTCTTAGAATGTAGTACTTGCGCCAAGGAGTGTGTATGTTCTACAAATGTTTCGATCAGTCACTCCAAACACATTAACATCCTAGATGGTTTTCTGCAAGGCAGACAATTGGTTTAGCTAGGGAGTCCTCGATATACGCAAGGTACGTGAGGCTCAAATCCGTAGATGAGACCAAAAGGATGTCACACAGCCGAGAGGAGCGGTTACCCACTTCTCCTCTTTCACTTCTCAAGGGTATAAAGTTCCTTGAGGCTTAGCCCGAATGACAAAATCTTGATCCCAAGAGAGGTGTCTTTCGATTCACCTCCCGATTCTTATACTCCGCCGGAACGCTGGAGTTGAGGTCGTCCAAGGGGTGATGAAATCCCCAAGCAGGCCTCCTAAAAAAGAAACAAGGTTTTGGATCCTAATCTTATGCACCCAAGATGGCCTCGAAAGACGACAAGGGGAGAGAAGACTCAGATGACCTTGGGCTAAAAAACACGCTTGTTCTTTTACCAACTGACTCTTATGTGTGCTAATCTAGACTTTGCAAGCACTCATGTTTAAGAGACAATGTTCAATTCCAACTTGAAGCACCAACAAAAGTAAATCGATCGAAGAATGCACACAATAAGAAGAGTTAGGGTCAACAAAAGCAAACTCGCGCGCCCGGAGGCCCTCCACGTCAAGTATCGATTAATTTCCTTTAAGGCATTCAAGATTGAGTGTGAGTTTTTTTTAAGCCCAAAACAAAAGTGTGTGAGATTCGATTTCAAGCGCGCGCCCGGAGGCTCTCCACGTCAGTTGTTGTTCAATTTTAGTGCCCAAACTTGAAGTGTGATCGATTTAATCTAGAGTTTTGACCATTTAAGAATTTTGATAAAGTTAAAGCAAACGTTCAAAGACCAAGTGAGTGAGTTAGATTGTGGAACATTTAACACCTTTTTCAAGTAGACCCATCCCCATAAATGGCGCTGAGATTGCAACCAATGGTTAATATTTGATGGGTGATTAGAAAAGAGGTGAGTCCAAGGAACTACTCAAATTGATTTTTGTAAATTTGTATTTTAACTTAACAAAGTTTCTTAAATGTCCAAAAATCCAACTTTACCTAGATTGCATGTGAAAAAGAGATTTGTAATGGTTAATTGATCCTTGGCATTCAAGATTGGATTTTTTTTGTTTTAAGCATGCATTCCAAAGAAAGTTGATTTTAACCCATGACATTCAAGAGTGTGTTTTTGAGCAACATTCATTCAATGAAAAATGTGTTTAACCATTCAAGTTCATTTTTTTTTTAGCAACATGCATTCAAAGACAAATGGTTAAACATTCAAGTTCATTTTTTAGCAACATGAAAACCTGCAAGAAACATGGTTAGTGGTTCCATATGTGCTCCAACCTGCAATGAGACAAAAAAAAAAACAATTTAGTTAGTTAGCCAAAATCTTCAAAAATGAGAGCTTAACTATGGGAAATTTTTTTTTAACTTTTTTTGTTGTTTTTTCTACGTGTAAAAATGCTTAAAACGGTCTAAATCCTACGGAACCACTAAAAGTCAAATTTTGATTTATACTCTTTTTTTTTTTTTTTAAAGTTACAAAGTGCAGAAATAATAAAGCATAAATGGAACATAGGCAAGCAGAGAAGACAGTCTGTCAAAATATGAAGACGCTTAAATACAGGGACGCCAAAGTAGGAAGAGGACAAAATAGATTTGCAGCGTAGAACACAGGTGAGACGCCGATTTGCGCAGATGCGAATTTTCGCAGACGCGGATTTTTGCAGATGTCAATTTTCGCAGATGTCGATTTTTGCAGACGTCGATTTTCGCAGACGCGGATTTTCGCAGATGTCGATTTGCGCAGACGTGGATTTTCGCAGATGTCGATTTTCGCAGACAGAACAGGTTGCAGATGCCAAAACTGCGCCAAAAAAGCTGAAAAATGCGATTTTTTTTTTTAGATGGTATTTCTTCTTCCTAAGTGCATTCTTTAACCTGCAAAAACAAGCAAAAAAAAACCCTCACAAAACACTCAAACAACAGCAAACATTAGATGGTTAGAAAAATGACATATAGATGAAAATAGATGATTAAATGACCCATAGTGGGGTCCCACCGGGCGTGCCAAAATGTAGAACCAGAATCAGTATGCAAAGAACATTAACAAATGAAGTAAACATTCACAAACCAAAAACTAAATTCACATATATGCTTAGACTAAGAAAGAAAATAAGAAGTGCAAACCTCACAAGAGAAAACACTCCATGCTTTCTTGATTCTGTAGATGTGTCCTTTTGCTGTGGATGTATGCTCAAGATGCTCAAAAGTTGCTTCAATGGAGATGGGTAATGGCAAATTGGTAGCTTTGTGAGCTCTCAATTTGGCATTATAAGGGTATGGTTGATGGCTTTGGTTCTCAAAATAGCATGGTAACTTTAGCTCAAAGATTGTTGATGAAATGGCTTGGGATGGGATTCAATTTATAGGCTAAGGGGTAGAGGGATGGAGGGCTTAGATGCAAGGATGGATGAAGGCTTAAGGAGGGCTAAGATGCACTCAAAGGGGAGCACATGGATTGTGCTTGTTTAGCACCAATGGGAAGGTGACACTTGTCACAAGGAGGATGAGTGTGAGAGGGTAGGGTAAAGGGTTGGTTAAAGTCATGATGAGTGGGGTTGAGTATGTAAGAGGGATGTAAGAGGAATGAGTGTGGAAGAGGGAAGAGTGTGGAAGATGGGTGTAAGAGTCATGAGTGGGCTTGTAAGAGTCTTTATGTTTTGTAAGAGCACTCATGACTTAGTGGTTGGGTTTTTTGAGGGGAGACTTTGGTTTGGATTAGGAAAGTCTTAAACTTGTTTAAGGAATGTGACAACATTACGAGGTGGATTAGGCTTGGGTTTAGGATTAGATTAGGGATGTTAGAGATGTGCAAGTGGATGGCATTAATGAGGGTGGGTGAGTTAGTGGCTAAGCTTGGTTAGTATGGGTGGATGGGGTGGATTAGGCTAAATGGAGGATTAGAGATAGGTTAGGGGTTTTTGAATTTGAGGATTTCATTTATCAAATAGATTTATTTAATAAATGGGGATTTTTGGAATTAGATAGAAGAATAGGATTTAATTGATAAATAATAGATTATTTGATTTATCAATTAGGACTATAGATGATTAATTAAATTAATCAACTAGGGGATGACAAAGGATTAATTAAATAGAAATTTAATTAATAATGCCTTTTTAGAGATGGCTAAATTAGATTACCAAAGTAGTGTAATCAAATTTAGGTGTCTACAATCATAGTTTATTTATTATGGTTTTCATTTGGCTTTGATTTTAGCATTTTAAGATGTTTATTCATGTCTGCATGGCATTATAATGGTAATTTAAGAGCAATGTTCGGTGTCATTGCAAAGCAGTTTATTATGATCAACTTTCTCAACATCTGCGGCTCAACTTCTCACAAATTGTGGTTAGTTTCAGCTAGGAACTATGTTCCAGTGTTCTTTGACATATGTTCTTTTCATTGTGAACATGCAAGATTTTGATATTCATATATGCAGAGTATAAAGGCTAGTAATCCTCATTGCAGGGATGGGGTGTTTTCTGAATAATCCTTGTGTTTGTAGAGTCTCTTAGATTATCCTTATAAGTTTTTCTCTGTTTTCTTGAACCAAATTTGGTTTCAATATGTTCGATCTAGCTTTTGGTTCTTCTATCTGTTGAATCATCTGTAGGCTTTATTGCCACCTATATGGTAGCTTGGGTGATTTTGAGCATTTGATGGTTAACAATAAAACATTTGGGTTTAATATGTCTTGGCTTGGATGTAGAGCTCGCTACAACTTGTGGATTTTTAGGTTTTTCTCATGTTGTTAAAGGCTAGTTCGAGTATTAAGTTTAGATCGATCTCAATATCTTGTCTAAGATTCTCTTGGTTTTATTCTAATGTTGGCCTTATAGATGACTGTCTTTATGCCCTTTGTTGGCATTAAGAAGGGTTCAATAATTTTAATATTGATAAGGAAAATGGTTTCAAGTTTATTATCTGTTTAGGTGATCTCTTATATAGTTTTTGAAGCATTGTTTATGTTACTTCTAACCATTCTGATGAGCAAGTTTGTAAGGTTTCAATGATTCAGACTCTTAATGTTGGTGGAGTGCACAGTTTTGATTGGTCTGATCCATAGGAATCAGGTTTTCATATGTCATAAGAGATATTAGACCAGGCTTTTACGAATTGGGCTCCATTTTAGTGTAACTAGAACATATCTAGTATTATTTACTGGGGTATGCCTCTTTTATATTGTAATAATAAAGGACCTCAGTCTCGGGCTAGACTGGAGGTTTTCTTCTCTGTTCTTTCCTACCAGTGCCTGTTTGAACGGAGGCACTCTATTGTATACTAATTAGTTTATATCATATAATCAAGGCTCCAACAATTTATTGATAAAAAAAAAAAAAAAAAAATAGAAGATGCAAATATTAAACTAAGAATTAACTTTTATTAGAAACAAATTCTTAAGTTTGATTTATAAAGAACCTTCAGTTATTAAATTCTATTTTTTCATTCTAATTTTTTAACTAATAAAAAATCATAAAAATAATCAAAGCATAAGAAAAGAGAAGATAAACTGCTTTGGGGAGCATCAAAAAATGGAAATTATAAAGTTAAATTAGGGTATGAAAAGATAATAAACTCACAACAATGAGATAAAATTGATATACCTTTAAATCTATGTTAGGACCTGGTATGTCTTCCAAAAACACGCATCTTCCTTTGGTAAACCCTTCAAAAGAGAATGCTAAACAGATAGGATGACTAAAATGGGTTTTGAATGACCATTAAGATGTCCACTCTGTGAAAAAGAATCTGAAATTGAAAGAACACTTGTTTTTTTATTGTTCATTTCTAAGGAGTTGTTGGTATTGGTTATGTAAGAAAATAAATTAGAATTTTGCAATTCCTAAAAATATTTTAAATTTTTTAAGTAGTTGGTTGAAATATAATAGTTCTAATGTTTATAGTAATCTTTCGAAGATTTCCTGTCTATTCTTCTATCGGAAATATGGAAAGAAAGGAACAAAATAAAATTTTCTAATACAAAGATGGATCTTACATCTTTCTTAAATAAATTAGAGTTGGGCATAATTGAGATAGTCAATAATAATCTAAGAAATTTATATAAGAAGGAAGGATCCTTTTCAGATTGAGATGTAGAAATGTGAAAAACGTGGTTTAATCTTACTAACCCCCTTGTGATTTATACTAAAGAAATAAGCTTGCTAGGAGAGAATGTAAATGAGAACCTATAATATCCCTCCTTTGCTATCATTGTCGACTTAATTGTTAAAGTTCTATACGACTCTTTTATAGATGCATTAGCCCTTATTTGGTATTTGAAACACAATACTTTGATATGTTGAGTAGTTGGTTTTGTCAAGTTGTAACAATTTGCTACTGGTAGTGATGATGCTTTAATTCCTCTTAGTTAGTTAATAAAATTACTTTTATGATGATGTCACATGGTGTGTCTTAGAAAGATGTTTAGTATGTCCTCATGATGATGAGATATTCATGTCAGAACATGATGTTATCTATATTTAGTATTTACTATTATACTTACCTCGTACTTGCACGTGTATGGTGTGTGTATATGTTTTACATTTGTGTTTGATGTGCCTAATATGTTTGAGGGAGGGAGTCATAGTCACCTGCTAGTCAGGATCTACATGGTGTACCACTCTACCATTGTCTATTTAGCTTAGATATATATGCACATGTACGTGCTTATATTTTATACATATTTGTAGGTATCAGGCATCGACTTTCCTAAATTGCCAAGATGAGTGTGCCCTATTGCAATAACTCAATGATAAGAATGAGGACTTAATGTCCAGGTCCAATATCAGCCATGGTCTAATCACTTGTCCTAAGAAGGAGGACATGTATTCGACTTTCCACCATTTTTAAACCCATGAGTTTATCTTTGTCTATGTTGTTTACTTTTGAGTTTTGGTCAGTTTTGGTAATCTTGCTTTTATGTGGATTTGACTATGTGATTTATTTGGTAAATGATTTAATTATAATATTTGAGTTAATCATGTAATATTTATAATTATTAAATATTATTTGATTAAAAAGACATAATTAAAATATGAGAATATTTAATTAATTAAAGACTAATTAAATATGTGCTTCAATTTAAAAGATTCCATTTAAAAGCCTAATTTAAGAAGTTGTATAAAAAGATAATTAAAATATTAAAGATTTAATATTGCTTTATTATAAATATTTAATTAATAATAAATAAATTAGAGATGCATTTAAATAATGAACCTTAACTATTATTATTAATTAAAATAATAAACTAAGCTTTAAATAGTGCTTGTGCTAATTAATAAAATGGAGGAAAAGAAAATAAATAAATATTTTAATTAAAAAGTTCTTAAAGTGTGCATGAAATGATTAAACAATAAAAGTTTATTTTAAGAAGAGGCCTTTGCATGTTCGAAAACTAGAAACCTTGGGTAGAGTTAAACTCTCTATTAAGAGATTCAAGCTCATTTCTACACACACAGGGTTTGGGGAGCAAAATTCAGAGTTGGATCAAAATAATTGTTGAAAGTTTCGGAGGGTTTGGATTTGCATGTGTTCACATATTGTCTAAGATTTTTGCCATGGTTTTGAGGTAGGGTTTGAAAACCTATTATAAAATTTAATTGAAAGATCTGTCTACTTCGTGTCTTCCTAGGTGCTTGCATAATGCTTATTAATTTATTGTATTGATTTGGATAAAGAATTATGTTGTAGATTATGAAAAAGTAAAGCTTATTAATCAAGAAAACTTGACTGAGGAAAATTCTAGAAAATTATTATGATTGTATTATTTTAAAATCCTTTCTAATATAAAGAAAATTTGATTATAGAAAATTAGAAGAAAACAACAAATTGAACAACTATTGTTTCAACTTTAAATTTGTCATTAGAACCATGTGATTATCATGAACTTTCTAAATAAAGATATATATTTGTTTTTTTAAATCAAAAAGTGACATAGCACTTATATATTTTATTTATTAATAAATTAGTTCAAGGGCTCATCAGAGGAAGAACTAACAAGAAAACTTTGAATCCTTGTCGAAATACAAAAGTGCTAAAGGCTATAGATCATACTAGGCATACCTACAGCAAAATATAATTACTATGCATTGAGTGAGAGTCCCAAGACATGGTATATACAAATACTCTACATTGAGAAGGTCCAATTATGCCAATGAATCTCCCCTGCTGATAGATTTAACTAAAATCAAGAGAACCGTGAATCGACTGTCTAATTGGAGCATTTGTGAAACAAAAAAAACCATCTAAATCAACATTTGGGACATGAACCATAAATGCCAACTTCATACTTTCCATTTTCAACAAAAAGATGAATCCTCATGCACAAAAAGTGTGAAAACTAATAGTCGAATAAATGATAAGTGCGTCATACAACTATAACACTAGTTTATGTTAAGCTTCATTCATCTTCTTTGTGTCCCAAATATAACACTCAGCTAAGCATGGGAATTTTTAAAAAATAACCTCTAAATGGAAAGATTCAAATATGGAGCCTTCACAACCAAGATTAGCTAGACAGTCAGCCAATTTATTGCCCTCCCTTAGAGTATGAGAGAAACAAGTAGCATGAAAAGAATCAATTAAATCCCAACATTGTTGAAGGATATAGGTTAATTTCCAGGTATGAGAAGATCGTGAGAGACAAGAGTTTATAATTACCTGAGAATCACCTTTGATATGGATGGTGGAAACATTACATCTCTTAGCCAAAATTAGACCTGCCAATAAGGCTTGAGCTTCTGCAAGGTTGTTAGTACCATCTGGTAAAATATCTACTTTGATTGCAACTACTTCACCTTGCCAATTCCTAATATAAGCACCCAAGCTGACTTGCCAGGGTTCTCATGAGAGAAACCATCAAAATTTAACTTTAGAAAATTTCTAGAAGGAGGAGACCATTTGATATGAAGCTGAGTAGATTGATGATTAGAATTCTAGTTTGGGGAGAAACCTGGAGGCAACTTTATTTGTTTCCACAATTTTAGAAGTTGATAATCCCAAGCAAATACTGAAATATTGTTCACACAATTGAATATATTTGCATTCACTCTCTCTGAAATTGCATTCTCAATCCCATCCAAAACATTTTCTAGGTTTGATTTTTCATTACAAAAAATGATCTTGTTGTGCTCCCACCAGATGACCCTGACCATAATAGTCGGGATACGCTTCTAAATACATGCAAACAAAGATTCCAAAAACATAACTGAGCAAGATTGAAACAGGTCCCAAAAGACTATTTGGAAGAGGTAAAAGACATTTGAAGCTTGTTCAACACAAAAACCAACATTGATAAGAAAAGGGACACTAAAGGAGGAGGTGATTTGTAGTTTCCAGGTCCTTGTTACATAATTTGCAAACAAATAATTTAGCAATACCTAGCCTGAACAACTGTTCGCTAGTGAGTATCCTTTTTCTAAGGGCTAGCCAAGCAAAACATCTAGCCTTGGGCAACACAATAGAGTTCCAACAAAAGGAAAAAGCTCTACACTTCCTCATTGAATTATGTATTTTTCAAAGACCATAATATCCTTCCTTAATTGAGTAATCGCCACCTTTGGGTGGGATTCATCTAACTATATATTCCGTATTAGAAAGAAATTCAATTCTTTCAGCAAGAGAGTTCCTCAAAGAAAGGAGACTTGGTTGACTAAGAAGATGTGTTGGAGGTTTATTCCACATAACCTTTCTTGAATGAATTTCAACTACCAAAACATAATCCCAAAAAGAGGAGCCCCACTCAGATTTTAGGACTTGGTGTGCTTCATCCAACTTTTCTTGTCTGCATAGAGGGGGAAGTCCATTCCACAAGTCTTCCCAAAACTTTACTTTCTCCCCACAAAAGATTTCCCAAGTAACATAATTACAAACAATAAACTTTGAAGAAATCATGAAGTTCCATATGGCTGAACCTAAAGGAGGATTAGATAAAGTAAAGATTCTCGCAGGACTTGGAGAATCTAAGTATTTTTCTTGCATGATTGAACACCATTTTGCATGAGATTTTGTATACATTTGCCACACAAGCTTGCCCCCAAAAGCCTTATTTCTAGTAGTAATATCATGCAACCCCACACCCCCAGATGCCTTATCATGAGCCATTCAAGTGAAGAAACAAGAGGAAGCTTCTTTTTATCTGATAAATTTCCTTTCCATAAAAAATCCAAATAATCTTATGAATTTGCAAGACTGTAGAAGAGAAAGCATTAAGAATTGACAAGTAATAGTTTGGGATAGCTATTAGGACAACTTTAACTAGCAAAGTATGACCCAAAAAAGGTAACAATCTAGCTTTCCAGGCTGAGATCCTAGCCCTTATTCTGTCAATAATAGGGAGCCAAAAAGTCATCCTGTTGGTTCCAATAAAAAAAGGAATGTGCAAATAAACTGACCATAGTTGATCCACCAGGAAGCCCAAAGTTGAAGAAATCCTCTATGCTACTGCATCATTATTGTTGAAGATGAAAGTTTTAGATTTGTTGGCATTGATTCTCTAACCAGAAACTTCTGAATATAGGTCCAAGGCATACTTGATATGGGTAGCTTCCTTTACATTTGACTTACCAAATAGAAGAGTATCGTCAGTAAAAAGGGAACGGGTAATTGTAATAGATGTATGAGGAATCAAAATTCCTTGCCATAAGCCCATTTGTGAAGATCTATTGATGAATCTGCTGAACGCATCAACCATAAGAATAATTAAAACTAGAGATAGCGGATCACCCCAACGAATCCCTTGAGAAGAGTGGAAAAAACCAACTGACTTTCCATTAATAATTACTGAAAACTAAGCACCGGAAATGCAATTTTTGATCCATCTGCACCACTTATCTGAATAACCAAATTTGGAAATAACTCTAAAGAGTAATGGCCATCTTACCCTATCGTAGGCCTTCATCATGTCAAACTTGATCACAAAACTAGACAATTGATGAGAATTGATGGAATAAAGAGTCTCATGTGCAACTACAACACCTTCCCATATTTCTCTCCCTGACACGAAACCACCTTGTTCTGAAGAAATGATACGAGGAAAAATTGCTGCAACCTCATGTATATAGCTTTGGTAATAATTTATAAATCATTTTGCATAAAGAGATAGGCCTAAAATCAACAAAAGAGGCTAGCTGCTTAACTTTTGGAATAATATCAATGTTTGTTGAATTGAAGCTCTTATCATCTAGGCTTGGGGCTTTGTTGGGTGGGAATGAAGATACCACTTTTTTAATTTCTTCCAATGTAAAAGGGGCGAGCAACATCCTATTATGATCTTTTGTAATAAGAGGGGGAATACAACTAATAAAATTATTATTCTTATATCTAGAATAATTTGGTTGCAAAGTTTATTGAAAAAATGAAAGATTAATTGAGAGGAAAGCATGTTGTAACTAAACTTATACATGCATGTGAAAACAAATATACTAAAGATAGAAAACAAGTATAGTATGGTTGCATGATTTGAGAGTTCAAAGACATGTGAAGATACTAATTGTATATTTTATTTTATTTAAAAAAATAATAATTTAATTTTTGGATTTATTTATTGTAAAAAAGCTATTTTTTTATGATTAATTATTAATTTCATAAATAATTTTTTTTTAAAATATTTATTTTGAAAATTAAATAAATAAATACTATTTATTTTCTTATATGTGGGTGTTAAATATCAATTACTTTTAAAACTCTTAACGGGATATAACTTATTATATATTTATTAATGCAAGTGTAGTTACAAATTTACAAATATATAATTATGATTTAGTTAAATTTTAAGAGAAGTTATAGTGGAGTTCACTATATAATCATCTAGTTATGAATATTTAATATTATGAGAGAAATCGTAGATAATTAAAATTATAATTTCAAGTTTGAGTTATCTCTAATTGCATCATGAATTAAAGGAAAAATAAATATTAATATTGGACTTAAATAAAAGTCAAATTAATATTTTAGAAATGAAATTGATATTAATTTTTAATCTAATATTATACATTTATGTTATTAATTAAATCATTCATGAATTAAGATTATTTAAATTAATAACACAGTAATGTGTGTGTGTGTGTGTGGCCAAGGCCTTGATTAATTTATAGAAATTGAAAAAGTTTACAATAGCTTAACTACATTCAAGTAGGCATTGGTAGGAAAGAATGGAGAAGAAAACCTCCAGTCTAGCCTGGGACATGTGTCCTATATTATTACAATTTTAAAAGGGGCATACCCTAGTGAATATATTAATTGTAAATCATTTTACAAAATTAAGGGAGCAAAACCCTTTTAAAAGTATACATCACATTTGAAAGTTATGCAAATACAAAGCTTTATCATAATGATAATGTTCATATCCCTGGTGTGAAAGATTCTTCACCATTGAACGGTCCTTTCTTCAAGTTGGGCTAGGTAAAAAACATGTTAGCAAACAAGCAAGATCACAAGAAAGAATATCTGTTAACCACATAATATGGAGACAATTTCCATACCTTGGTAATAAAAGTCAATTTAATATTAACTAATCTACAAGATACTAACTTGGAGTGCTTACCAAATGAGATCATAAAACAAGTGCCAACATACATGATATAATTATCAAAACACTTCCCATTAGAATAATCTAAAGCTATGAAAATAATAAAGATAGGTAAAAACCTTAAGAAAGAAACTACAAGTAATATAAAGAAACTACAGGTAATATATATTCTTAAACCTTCTAAATCCGAAACCAACCAAGAAAGGAATAAAAATCGATATCCCTATCCTACCAATTTCATGAATTTATCTATCTCAAAGAAGAGAAACCTCTTCATTTCAAAACCAATTGAAGCAATAGTAGTCATCCTACAATATACTAAATATAATATACATTATAATGGCTTAATCATAAACGATTACCAATAGTGTCATAATCAAATATACAAAGCTATTTTTCCTACTTACTGTAGCAGCATGCTTATTCTCACCATTATTAGAGAGAGGACTCTAATCTTTCCCTGCCCAAACATAAAACTAACGAAAACACTCTCGCGACATGAAGACAATCAAATTGATAATACTTGATGAAACAACTGAATCATGATAAATATTAAATATATAGACTAGTCTATACATCACCACAATTGAAAAAGCGATTAAAGTCTTAGTCAAAAGTAGCTTTACTCATAACTACCTAGTAAAATAATAGATGATCATGAATTAGTTAACAGAGCCCCAAAATTGCTTATTGTACCATTGAAACAAATCTAAAAATGGAAACTAACTTCCCACCATTACTAATTAGCAAATTAACTTTCTACCATTCAATTATATGAGACAAAGGCTAAAAAATGAATCAAGGGAGAAGGGTAAAAACCATATTAGGGATTGATTAAAATATGGAGCCCACATCGAAATGAGTATCAGAGAGAGGACTCCAATCTTTCCCTGCCCAAACATAAAACTAACAAAAACACTCTAGCGATAGGAAGACATTCAAATTGATAATGCCTGATCAAACAACTGAATCATGATAAAAATTAAATATACAGACCGGTCTATACATCGCCATAATTGAAAAAGTGATTAAAGTCTTAGTCAAATGTAGCTTTACTCATAACTACCCAGTAAAATACTAGATGATCATGAATTAGTTAGCGGAGCCCCAATATTGCTTACTGCAGCGTACCATTGAAACAAATATAAAAATGGAAACTAACTTCCCACCATTACTAATTAGCAAATTAACTTTCCGTCATTCAATTACCTGAGACAAAAGCTCAAAAATGAAACAAGGGAACAATTAAAATATGGAGCCCACATCCAAATTAGTATAACTTGCTCTATATATTGATTACATAAGTTTCTTTACATAAACGGTGATATGTAGATAAAATGCAAAATGTCTATTAGTCCTTAACACATAGTACTGAACCTACTAATTGCAAATATAATCCTAGTCGATATGTGATAACAAAAGTCCGAATAACTATCTAGATACCAAAAAGGAGCTGGGATCCCGTCCATCTGCAAACCCTACCTCGAAAACACCATAATGACTTCAGAAATGTCATTAGGGTTCTCCACCTAGAAATTTGGGGAGCTTGAAACTGGCCTTCATTCTACTTGTCTTATCTGAATTGGGGGTATTGAATATAAGGGCTTCCAGGTTATCAAATGAGACTCCCAAGTGAATATATGCATGAAAAATGTTGAGATACTCCATCAACCAAACCCTATTAACTTCAACTACAATGCCCCTCCAGTGCAATAGAAATTTGATAGCCACCTCCATTTCAGGCCACTAGGTATATAATTTGAGGCTCTCTTAGATAATCAAAGAGGGCTGACGGTACACCATGTCCAGCTCAAAGGAACCTAGAGGGGAAGCCATGTATCTCTCAAGAAGTGAAATCCTCAGTTTGCTATCGATGCTCCTAATTTCATTTTCCAACCCCTTGTGCCATGTGGCTTGAAAAATGTCATTGCAGAGTTGAATTATCAGATCATGGTCTACCTTTGCTCTGGCTAAACAACCAATAAAGGATCCAATAATGCTGTTGTTGGTTCGCCAGGTAAAACTGTAGTAAAAAATGCCTTCACCGATCACCCTCCCCATTGCAATCCTTGACATGTCGTCTAAAGGATTTAGGATCCTATTCTAGCATTTTGGTTTCACAGGGCCACGAAAAGCCATAGTTCTGGCTTCTTTGGTGTGAAAAACCATAATGTCTGAATCCATAGCTATTGAGAGGGAAGGTGGCTAGTTCAGAAGTAAAGCAATCCAATAAAAACTTGTCACAGACGGGTCTAGAAGCAACTGATGTGCCTCATCATGGTATTGACACCATCAAACCAAGTCATGCAGAAAACAAAGGGTGAATGATAAGTATTTATCAAGAATCCCATCATGAATTGATAAGATTAGACAACAACACCATGTTATGATTCCTAGCTCTATAATACTTAAGTAATAGCACTCATAAACCTGTGGTGGCCACAATCTTGCAATATCATAATTAATTATAGGTACTAATTTCATAATTTGAAAGAGTAATTTATAACCTTTGAAATTAATACAATGCACATATACTAATGGAATAAGCTTATTGATTATAATCTAGGAATAGAATTAGATATGAGTCCTTAACTAGATGAATGTTAACACCATCAGCCCCTTTATTTGCTAGCTGATCCGCTTTCAAGTTGCCTTCACAATAAATATGACAAATTTGGTAATCCTCAAAGCGATCAAGAAGCTCAAGGACATAATCTAGTCTAGAGTTAATGACCCTGTTAGGGGTAGATCGCTTCCTTGTAGCATTCAAAATGATCTGAGAATCACCTTCAATAACCACTTTGGTAATCCCAACCTCTAAACACAAAAGCAAACCTGATTCCAATGCCTCTAATTTGGCCAAGTTATTAGAGGTGGGCCTAATGGCCATCGTCTTTTTTGCTAACCATTGACCAAAATCATTATTGATGATGTAACCAATTCCTGCTATACCATGATTACCATGAGTAGCTCCATCAAAATTGAGTTTGGCCCATCTCATCAGGGGTAGGGGGGGGACCATTTACAATTAGCCCTATCTTCTTTGCTTTTTAAGAAATAGACAAGAGGGGGGTTAATTAGGTTAACCCAATTTTTTTTCATAAGCCCATCCCAGAAAGAGAAGGAGCCTTCTTCTTTCATACATTTTCTGAGATGTGAGTTAGTGACTTCCACGATACTAGCCTCAATTTTTAAGATTAGCCCCTCAAACTTCAATTCAGAATCCTGAAAAATTCGTCGATTCCTTTCCTTCCAAATCTCCCAAGAGAGAATCGATGGACAAATATTCCAAAGTTTTCTATAAATGCCCTTAACCAAGTTGTTGGGCCAACTGATAAGAAGATCCCTATAGGTTTTCGAGAAAGGTGAAGACCAACCCAATTTAAATCTTAGCCATTCCCATCAATTTAGCAAATAAGGACACCTATAAAGCAAGTGGTTAAGGTCCTCATAATTCTATTTACATAGCATGCATCTAGAAGGACCATGTATTCCAAATTTGCTTAGCCTCTCAGCAGTTAAGATCTTATTTTGGAAGGCTAACCATAGGAAGAATCCAGCCTTAGGGAGACAGGCCCCATCCCAACATAGCTTGAGTGGGATATCAATACTATCTCAGCTTTGAGAGTAGAGTATATCTTTATAACCATCCTTTACTCTATAATTTCCATCATTGGCAGCTACCCAAATGAGTTTATCTGATTTTTTTGACTGCTTGACTACCCTATCAGATATAATCTTGATATAAGCTTCTACTTCTACCTGTTCAACACCCTAGTCTTCCACCAATTTCCAAACCCATCTAGCCACACCATTACTCAAGATCCTAGTTTTATAATTACCAACTTCATTACCCCATCGAGAGATTAACATGTCCTTTAAATGTTTTGGATAAGGTTTGGAAACAAGAGGGGGGTGGCCATCCCATGAATCCTCCCAAAATAAGGCCTTATCACTTATGCCAACATCCCAAGTAATATTTTATGATATTTTATATACACAAAGAGATTTGACATTTAAATTAATAACATGATTTAAATAAGTACATTAGCATAACAATTTATATTAGCAGATATTTTCTTACTTTATTTTTAAATGCATCTTTATAACTCAAACTAAATAAGAGTAAATGATGGAGTTAAATCATATGGTTGAAAACTATGTATTTTCTTATATATTCCATTTATAGTCTTGTGAGGTTTATTTTTGTGATGATTTCCTTTGTGGGTTCTTTAGTTGGCCAAGATAGGGTGTGCACCAAAGGTGTTTTTGAGATTTCTTTTATGATCATTTGACTGGATGTCATGATGTATTTTATGATTCAAATTGAGAAATTTTTTTATGACATATCTTTTGATGAGAATTTATGACAATTTGGGATTTGAGAACCAATGTTATTTGTGGGTTTCCTATTAGGAACTAAATTTGATCAATATTACTTTTGTGGTATGGGACACAATTGGGATTTGTGAGTTTTGGGAAGGTAGTCAAGGAGCATGTCTATGGGAGTGGCTTGCAATCGGGGTTGAGTCCCAAAGTGGCTGCCAAGGTAACTCATTGTAAGTTGTGTAACAAGTGGTAACATAGTAATTAAAATAATTTCCTCCCCCATGCCTTGAGATAAATTAAAAAGATAAGTTAGAGATTTTTTCCTCATCCATGCCTTGAGTGCTTGTATAGGTTAAATATGAGAATGAGATGATACCTTGAGAGGTATGACTAATTTCCTCATCTTCATGAGAGGGTATTTTGGTTCCACATAGAACCACTAAGAGGTTGGGATCTTAAGAAAATGTGAGGGTAAGCTTAGAGTTGGCTCATGTGATGACACTCCAAAGTATACAGTCTAAGTGTCGTTCATGTTTTCTTTATATTTATCTCTGGCAGTATATTTATTGGTGGTAGACTTGTTAGATATTACTTTTGATGGTGTATTTATTGTGAGTTATTATTTATTGATTGGATGTCAGTTATCATTAACAGATAACTTTTATTAATGAATGTCAGCTATTCATTGGTGGTGTTTTTATTGTTGGAGTCAGTGATTGGTGATTTACTTTCATTGATGATAGTTTTTATATGTTGGTCATTGTGACTATGACACTTGACATTGATTTTGAGGTGTTTGTATCTTTTTGGTTTTGATTTTGATTTGTACTTGGTATCTATTGTTGATTTTGGTATGTGATATTGGTTTGGATGAGTGTCTTTTTGACTTTGATTATTTTTTTATTTTTTAGTAGTCTGTGTTACCCTTGAGATAGATTTGGCTATCAAGATTCAATACCTAGGATTGTTTTATGATTTGATTATCTATGTGTGGATCGCACATTATCTCTCATGCATGATGGGAGTGGGAGCCTAATTAGGTGACCATACGGTCGATAAGTAGTGTCTTCTTACCATTTGGGTCCCCCTTATATTGGTAGATATTGGATGCTCGTTGATACAGTTGTACCATTATCGTTCTTATTCTTATTTTGGAGACTTCTATTTGTTTGATGTACTTGTATCTATTTTCATGTGCCCTATGACATGTACACTAGATGTTATTCATTAGACGTGCTTTCATGTTATTAGTTGTACTTATGTATTTGCTTATGTGATAATGTATATGTTGTTTATTTATGACGAGGAGACATTGTAATTGAGACTTAAACTAATTAATACAAACTTCTTAATGTGACTCAACGTAAAGGAACCCTTGAGGAATGGAAATTGTATCTGTAATTTCTTGTGTGTACTTGATGTGTATGTATATATTGCTATCTTGTGTTGTTTAAACTCTTTTTAAAAAAATAGTTTCGTAAGTCTTGTAACATATTAGATTTATTTAACTTTGGTTCTTGAGCAGGGTGTTACAGAACCTCCTCCTATTGGATGGTCAAAATTAAATTTTGATGGGGCTTCTTGGAGGGAATCCAAGCTTAGTAGGCTTAGGGTCTACAATTTATTCAAATAAGGGATTATGTATAATTAAATGAGCCAAACCATTAGGATTACTGTCTAATAACCTAGCAGGATTAAAAGCCTTGATGGAAGGCTTAAGGGTTAGTCCAAATATAGGAATTAAGAAAGTAATTATAGAGGGAGATTCACAAATTATCTTAAATGTGTTAAGAAAAAGAGAAAGCACTAAATGGATCTTAAATTATAAACTCGAGTATGCCATAGATATAGTCGATAATTTTGAAGAAATAATACCAAACATCTTTAAATAGAGAAGCTAATAAAGAAGTAGGTAACCTCACAAATAAATGAGCAAATGGAGAAGATATATTAATAAAATAAATTCAAATTATTAACCATTTGTTAGTCATTTACACTTAGATAGCAATGAGTGAAGAAAAAAAGTTTATAATAGTTAAATTTCCTCTAAGAAGGTAATGCAGGGCTATACTAAACTTTTATGATAAATCATTGAGACTCGACAGTAGTTTCTAGACTCTTACAACTTTAATGTAAAAGAGGAAGAATGAATAAAATAATATTTTATACCTTTGAGTGAATATGTATTTTTTTTCCTTCATATATTGAATTAAACATTGTTAAGGAGTAATTTAAATAAGAAAATTGATAAATATTCTAAAACATATAATGATTTTTTATAAGATTAGAAAATTGTTGGTTTATATTTGATAATATATTAATCTTGCTTCTAACAACTTGATGTTAGCTTACTTAATTTGGCAGGTATGATAATAAAAACATCTAAATAGTATAACTAAAAATGTGGGTTAGAAAAATGGTAACAAATGATTACATAAATAAAGATTTAATCAATGATAATCATCCATACTTAATTTTGGATACTTTATAAAGAAGGATGTAAATTTATTTGTAAACATGGCCCAGTGGCCTTTTACCTAGATCAAAAAAACAAAAACAATGAGAAAAAATTTATTCTATTTTTAAATCATAATTTTTTCATTCTACAATGGGATAAAATTGATATACATTTAAATATATTTGGGACCCGGTATGTCTTCCAAAAGAAGGCATCTTCCTTTGGGCAACTCTTCAAAAGAGAATACTAACAACAAATAGAATTTGAAACTGCAAAAAATAATTTGAAACTGTGGAACACTTGTTTTTTGAATGTTCATTTGTAAGAAGCTATTAGTATTGGTTTTTTAAGAAACTCAATTAGAATTTTGCATTTCCTAAAAATCTTTTAAGTTTTTTAAGTAGTTGATTGAAATATAATAGTTCTAATGTTTATAGCAATTTGTTGAAGATTTCCCCATCTATTCTTCTATGGAAATATGAAAGGAAAGGAACATAAGATTTGTTTCTAATACAAATATGGATCTTACATCCTTCTTAAATAAATTAGAGGCGTGCATAAGTGAGGTAGTCAATAATAATCTAAGAAATTCATATAAGGAGGAAGGATCCTTTTTAGATTGAGATGTAGAAATGTGAAAAAATTGGTATAATCTTATTAACCCTACTATGATTTATGCTAAAGAAAATAAACTGGTTATGAGAGAATACAAATGGGTGCCTCTTCCTATAGGATGGTCAAAATTAAATTTTGATAAGGCTTCTAGAGGGAATCCAGGCTTAGGATGTACAATTTATTCAGATAAGGGATCATGTCTAATTAAATGAGCCAAACCATTAGGATTAATGTATAATAACCTAATAGAATTAGAAGCCTTGATAGAAGACTCAAGACTTAGTTGAGATGTAGGAATTAAGAAAGTAATTATAGAGGGAGATTCACAAATTATCTTAAATGTGTTAAGAAAAAGAGAAACCCCTAACTGGATCCTAAATTTCAAACTGGAGTATACCATAGATATAGTTGATAATTTTGAAAAAATAATTATCAACATATTTATAGAGAAGGTAATAAATAAGAAGATAATCTTGCTAATAAAGGAGTGGATAGAGAAGAGATATTAACAAGATAAATTCAAATTATTAACCATTAGTTAGTCATTTGCACTTAGATAGTAATGAATGTAGAAACCTAAAAAGTTTATACTAGTTAAATTTCCTCAAAGAATGTAATGCGGGGTTATACTAAACTTTTATGACAAATCATTGAGACTCGACAGTAGTTTCTAGAATCTCACAACTTTTATGTAAAAGAGGAAGAATGACAAAAGAAATATTTTATACCTTTGAGTGAATATGTATTGTTTTTCCTTTATATTTTGAATTAAACATTGTTAAGGAGTAATTTAAATAAAAAAATTCATAAATATTCTAAAGCATATTACAATTTTTCATAAAATTTAAGAAATTACTAGTTTATATTTGATAATGTATTAATCTTGCTTCTAACAACTCGATCTTAGCTTAATTTAAGAGGTATGATAATACAAACATTTGAAAAGTATAATTTAAAATGTGGAAGTTAGAAAAATGACAACAAATGATTAAATCAATAAAGATTTAATCAATGATAATTATCTATACTTAATCTTGGATACCTAATAAAGAAAGATATCAAATTTATTTGTAAACATGGACCCAATGGCCTTTTACCTATCAAATAAACAAATAAATAAACTATCATAAAAAAATATTCTATTTTCAAATCATAAAAAATTTATTTTATTTTTTGATATTTTCAAATAAAAAATCTACAAACTTTTTAATCTAGTTTTTCCTTTTACAAACTTTCTATTCTAGTTTTTCCTGTAAACTTTCTATTCTACTTTTCCCTTCTACAAACTTTCTATTATATTTTTTCTTTCTACAAACTTGTATTCTATTTTTTTATATAAATTTTCTATTCAATATTTAACTTTATTATTTTTAATTTAATATTTCAATAATTAGAATTATAACATATGTTTTTAAATAATATAAATTAGATATAAAATATTAATATTTTACAAATTTATTTTTTAAATCTACAAACTTTCTGTTCTAATTTTTCATAAAACTTTCTATTCTATTTTTCCTTCTACAAAATTTATATTCTATTTTTTCTAGAAAATTTGTATTCTATTTTTTCTTTATTATTTTAAATTCTAATATTTGTCAACGGGCCCTTGGTCTACTAGTGAAGTTGAATGGCTCATAAAGAGCCCACTAGGGATCAAGTCTTGCTGAGTGCAAGGCCCAAAGACATCATAAGGGATGAGGCCGAGATCGTGCCCCAGGCGAATTTGGCAGCGTGGATGCTCCTCAGTCCTTGGCTCTAAGTGGAAGAGGTTTCAAGCACGAGTGGGCCTATATCGGTTTTCTAAAACGTCTAGGTGGCCTTTGCTGGTTGGTAGCTCGCAGGCTTTGTGCTTCGCTGGATTGCCTCGCAGGTCTGAACCCTCCATCAATTTTTTTTTTCTAATATTTTAATGATTACAATTAAAATATTTTTTAAAATAATAATAAACATATTTAAATTTTAATATTGTTACAATAAATTTTTTTTTCTAAAATTAAAATTTAATGTAAGAAATTCATCTTAAGATTAATCTATAAATATTCTTCTATAAATTAATATTAACAAAAGTAATCATTGAAAAATGTAGCGAATCTACTAAAATAACTAAAACTTTGAAATAATATACAAATAGACAAAATTGATAGACAAAATTTTGTAAGAAATATTAAAATAAATTAGTAAAATATAAATATAAATTTGTTTTTTATTAAAAATACTTTTTTAAAGTTTGATTCATAAACAACTTTCTATTGTTTTTTCTCTTTTACTATTTTAATTATTTAAGTAATAAACATAATTTAACTTTTTATTAAAAAAAATTAAGTTTGATTTATAAATATTTATAAATTATTTTTCATTCTAATTATTTAACTAATAAACAATAAAAAAAATTCATTATATTTTTTAATTACAAAGTTTTCATTGTATTTTTTATATTTTTACATGAAAATAAATTCTCTTCTCTTTTATTTACTTAAATAACAAAATCTACCAACTTTTTTTTTTATCGATAAAAGGCCAAAGGCATATAACTTTTATTAAAATACAAAAAATTACAACATTATATGTTCAAACAGGCACTGGTAGGAAAGAACGAAAAAGAAAACCTCTAGTCTTGCCCGAGACAATAGTCCTATACATTTACATCATTAAAAGGGACATACTAACGCAATGCAAGGCATGAGAATCCCCAAAGAAGATGTTCTAGCCCCCATCATCTAACCACACAGTAGAAACACAACAATAATGTAACACAAATGCAAGATCTGATACAAAATCACAACTCTTTATTCATAAATAACTGATAATATGCAATATGCCCGGTTGTAAGGCCTTTCGAGTTAGGGCCAAATACAAACAAAAATACAATATTAGTTCTGCAAGATCCAACAAGATCCAACTTACAATCTCAATACTAGCTAGTCCAGATCCACAACTGGATAAGAATACCAAGAAGAATCCAAATTTGTACCCTCAAGTCCACCAAGCAATCCTTTGGTTCTCAAGCCACAACTACTAGCTCTTCAAAGTTCACATCTACCCTTCATCCTCTTCTCCAAGCTGGATCACTTAATTCCTAAAGACTCCACAAACCCCCTTACTTATACCCAACTAAGCCACAAGTTAGCCCAATTCATTACAAATTAAATTAAATCCCTTATATTAAATATATGTTAAGCCACAAGTCAGCTACAACACAAATTAAATAACCAAACATAAATTAAATGCCAAAAGTCGACTCATAGACAACTTGACACCAACAAGAACCAAGACCAAGCTGAGTGCTAGAGAAAACCAAGCTGAACATCAGCTAAACCATAAGCAGTGTCGAGCTCCTAAAGCATGTTGAGCTCCACAGTGTATGTCGAGCACCATAGTGTATGCTGAGCATTAGTATCTGTCAAGCTCCTCGACCAAAACTATGCCCAATAATGATAGAGAACCACTCCTTTGGTGATCGAGTCCACAACTTCAAGCCAAAATTCCCCCAACATGCCTAGAATGCTCCTACATCAGACACCCTAGGTTTGAAAAGATGTTCTCAGTAGTCGGAAGAACATCTTCTGGGATTTAGCATATAAATCTCAAACTGGTTCTTCACATACATATCCTCCAAGTCCTCAACTTGTACACTCTTTCCCTTGTTCTTATTCTTCTTTTTCATATCCATCCTCAATGTGCTAAAAGTCTATTTTCCATATTGATCTCCAACCTTCTCAGAATCCCTCAACTCAACTCAACTGCCAATACTCAGGTTTCTTCTACCGAGCTTTTCATTCTGCAAAGGAATTAGGGAAAACTTCTTGCCACCTTTCTCAACAGAAAATACATTCTTGACACAATCATGCACATCCCTATAATCATATTGCTAAGATCTACCTAGCAACACATGACAATTGTTCATGTCCACAATATCACACAACACTTGATCCTTATAATGCTCAATATGGAAATCAACAAGGCACTCCTCCCTCACTTCCAAAGCATGCTCACCTTGCAACTAGCCAATCCTATAAGGATAAGGATGTCTCACCCTCTTCAAACCAAGTTTCTAAACCATCTCCTTAGCCACCAAGTTATCAGTACTACCACCATCTATAATCACTTTGCAGGCTTTACCATAAGACTTACAATAAGTCCTGAACAAACTAGTCCTCTAGCAACAATCTAATGTCCTCTAACCAACCAATACTCGTCGAGCCAGTAAAATCTCTCCTTGCTTAGGTTGACTTTCTTGTATTGCAACCTAATTCATAGTAAAAACTTTCCTGCCATAAGGACATTCAAAAGATCTATGCCCTTCTTTACCACATGTAAAAAAAATACCACTAAACCCACCTCCACCTATCCTTCTCTTCTGGTCAATAGGTTTTGGTTCACCTTCAACACTTAATTTAGTCTTTGTCAAGTTATCATGCTTCTCCTTTCCTCTAACATTACCTAGATTTTTCTCTTCAACTTATCGTATGCCTTCAAAGCATACTGATAAGCATCCTCAACTAAAGAAATATTCAGCATACCAACCTCATCCTAAATATTAAATCTCAAACCATTAATGTATCGAGCTACCTTCTCCTTTGACAATTCTCTGGGCCTAGACCGAATAGTCAACTTGTAGAACTCCTCTATATAATCCTTCACAATCATATCTTTCTGCTTCAGATTTTGCAACTTTTTAAACAACTCAAGTTCACAATCAATAGGAATGAACTTAGCCTTCAATTTAGTCACCATCAATCTCCATCTAATGATATTCATTTCATCTTCTTCTTCTCTATCCCTTTGTAGTTCTTTGCACCAAAGAGCAGCATGGCCTTTTAACCTAGTTTGTGCCAACCTCACTCTGAGTGGATCCTCAATATCCTCAAGCTCAAAGTAGTCTTCCAATTCGCCAATCCAATCAATCAAGTCTTTAGGAGTCAAAGTACTTGAGAAATTAGAAACATCCATTTTATGCCTCAGCTTCAAGTGAGATCCAGGTCTAGCAAACTAACCAACCCTAGTTCCAATAGGTCTCTCCACACGATTACTTTTTTCCTCACACTAGATCCAATAGCTTCAAATTCTTTAGCAACTTCTTCATAACCATCATCAAGATCCACATGCCTAGGTACACCACCTAAAGTGCTCACAATTTCAATAATCATGTCACTCTTCATCAATGCAATCTTAGATCTAAATTCTGCTCTAATCTTCTCTGAGATCCTTTCCTCCACAACATCACTAAGATCATCAATTGCCTTAGGGTCCAATCTTCCTTGAGGCATCTTCCAAAATTTTTGCAAACCCAAAGCAATAGATCCACCAATCTAGTAGATCAATCAGCTCCACAAGACCAACCTTCTCCAACCCACAATCCTGGTGCAAACTACCTCAACTTCAGCATTTTGTCAACACACTCAGGAACAACCTTTGCTCTAATACCACCTGACACAATACAAGGTAGGAGAATCCCCAAAGAAGATGTCCTAGCCCCCAACAACTAACCACACAGGGGAAACACAACAATAATGCAAGATCTGATACAAAATCACAACTCTTTATTCATAAAATAGCTAATAATATGCAATATGCCTAACTGTAAGGCCTTCCGGGTTAGGGTCAAATACAAACAACAATACAATATCAATTCTGCAAGATCCAACAAGATCCAACTTACAATCTTAATACCAGTTCACAAACAACTTGACACCAATAGGAACCAAGACCAAGCTAAGTGCCAGAGAAAACCAAGCCAAGCATCACCCAAACCATAAACAATATCAAGCTCCCAGAGCATGTCAAGCTCCCAAAGCATGCTAAGCTCCATAGTGTATGCGAATCACCAGTATTTGTCGAGCTCCTCGACCAAAACTATGCCCAATAATGACCAAGCACCACTCCTTTGGTGATTAGGTCCACAACTTCAAGCCAAATCCTGACGTAATGCAAGGCAGGAGAATCCCCAAAGAAGATGTCCTACCCCTAGTAAAATCTCAATACCAGCTAGTCCAAATCCATAATTGGATAAGAATACCAAGAAGAATCCAAATTTGTACCCTCAAGTCCACCAAGCAATCCTATGGTTCTCAAGCCACAACTACTAGTTCTTCACAGTTTGCTTCTACTATTCATCCTCTTCTCCAAGTTGGATAACTTAATGCCTAAAGACTCCACAAACCCCCTTACTTATACTCAAATAATCCACAAGTTAGCCCAGTTCATTACAAATTAATTTAAATCCCTTACATTAAATATATGTTGAGCCACAAGTTGTCCACAACACAAATAAAATGCCAAAAGTTGGCTCACAAACAACTCAACACCAACAAGAACCAAGACCAAGTTGAGTTTCAGAGAAAACCAAGTCAAGCAACAACCAAACCAAAAGCAATGTCAAGCTCCTAGTACATGTCGAGCTTCCAGAGCATGTTGAGCTCCCAGAGTATGTTGAGCTCCACAGTGTATGTTGAGCTTCATAGTGTATGTTGAGCACCAGTATCTGTCGAGATCCTTGGCCAAAACTATGCGTAATAACAACTAAAAACCACTCCTTTGGTGATCGAATCCACAAATTCAAGCCAAAATCCCTCCAACATGCAGGATTGCCAACAAGCCTAGGATGCTCCTACATCAGATACCCCAGGTTCAAAAAGATGTTCTTAGTAGCTAGAAGAACATCTTCTAGGATTCAACACATGAATTCCAAATTGGTTCTTCACATACATATCCTCCAAGTCCTCAACTTGTACACTCTTTCCCTTGTTCTTCTTCTACTACTTCATATCCATCATTGGTGTGCTACAGGTCTACTTTCCACACTAATCTCCAAGCCTCTTAGAATCCCTCAACTCAACTCGATTGTCAATACTCAAGTTTCTTCTACCTAGCTCTTCATTCTACAAAGGAATCAAGGAAAACTTCCTGCCACCTTTCTCAATAGTAAACGCATTCTTGACACAATCATGCACAACCTTGCAATCATATTACTAAGGTCTACCAAGCAACACATGATAACTATTTACGTCCATAATATCACACAACAGTTGATCCTTATACTGCCCAATCTAGAAATCAACAAGGCACTACTCCCTTACTTCCAAAGCATGCTCACCTTGCAACCAACCAATCTTATAAGGATAAGGATGTCTCACTCTCTTCAAACCAAGTTTCTAAACCATCTCCTCAGCCACCAGGTTATCAACACTACCACCATCCACATCACCTTGCAGACTTTACCACCAGACTTATAACAAGTCTTGAATAAACTAGTCCTCTGACAAGAATCCAATGTTCTCTGACCAACCAGTACTCACCAAGCTAGTAAACTCTCTCTTTGCTCAGGTTGATTGTCTTGGACTACAACCTCATTCTCAAAAACAATTTTCCTACCATGAGGAAATTCAAAATATCTATGCCCTTTTTCTCCACATCTAAAATAATTACCGCTAAACCCACCTTCACCTATCCTTCTCTTTTGATCAACAATTTTTGGTCCACCTTCAACACTCAGTTTAGTCTTTGTTGAGTTATCCTACTTCTCTTTCCCTCTAGCATTACCTTGACTTTTCCTCTTCAACTTATCTTCTACCTTTAGAGCATACTGATAAGCATCCTCAACTGAAGAAATATTCAGCATACCAACCTCATCCTGAATATTGAATCTCAAACCACTAATGTACCAAGCTACCTTCTCCTTTAACAATTCTCTATGCCCAGACTGAATAGTCAATTTGTAGAACTCCTCAGTATAATCCTTCACAGTCATATCTTTTTGCTTTAGATTTTGCAACCTTTTAAACAACTCAATTCATAGTTAGTAGGAATCAACTTAGCCTTCAATTTAGTCACCTTCAGTCTTCATCTAGTGATCTTCATTTCACCTTCTTCTTCTTTGTCCCTTTGTAGTTCTTTCCACCAAAGAGCAACATGGCCTTTCAAATTAGTTTGTGCTAACCTCACTCTCAGTGGATCCTCAATATCCTCAAGCTCAAATTAGTCTTCCAATTCACCAATCCAATCAATCTAGTCTTCAGGAGTCAAAGTACCTAATAAATTAGAAACCTCCATCTTATGCCTTAACTTCAAGTGAGATCCAAGTCTAGCAAACTGACCATCCCTAGTTCCAATAGATCTCTCCACATGATCAGTTCTGTCCTCACTACTAGATCCAATAGCTCCAAGTTCTTTAGCAACTTCCTCATAACCATCATCAGTACCTACATGCCTAGGTACACCACCTAAAGTGCTCATAATTTCAGCAATCATGTCACTCTTCGTCAATGCAATCTCAAATCGTAGGTTTAGAATATACACTTTATTACCTTGATGTACATGTTAGAATGTTTAGAATAACTAAGAGGTGGGGGTGAATCAATTACTCAAGGTCCATTAGCACTGGTTGAACAATCAAACAATTAAACATTTTTTTCTCTTGCTTATCCTGCTGTAACTCAGTCTCTACTATAAACTCAATAACAATGTTAACTAGTAGTTCACTATCCTAATATAAAAAACTTGTTGAATGTAAAACACCATAAAAAATTCAACACAAGTTTGATACTAGGATTGAATGTGGAAACCCAATTTTGGAAAAAACACTAGCAACATGTCACCACTTTTTCAATCTCTTGAAGCGAGCCCTATTAGGAGCTAACCTTGTTAAAGGTTACAATACACAATGCTAAATGTGACTTGGTTAGAGGATTTAATCACCATGTTAGGAGTGGCCTTGTTACATGACTTTAGAATATCCCATTAGAATGTCACCTTATTAAAGGATTTACATAAACTATTAAGTCCTTAATGACTATTAGGTCAACCTTTTGATTAAAAGGATTTCAGTAAAAAAAAATTACAATGATTAGAAAGAAAATGGTATAGTTTGATATGTATTAATTACAACTCACTTTTGTAGTTTCAAATCTATGCTCAGTTCATGTGTTGATTCCCTAATAACCCTTCCTTGTCACCTATGTCCTTGATTTGCTTGGCAACCCTTCAAGAAATCATGCTTCTCTCCACAACAAACTTAAGCCTTCTGTTTAGATTCAATTATCAACCTTAGCGACTTTGTTCCATCTCATTGGAAACTTGCACAACTTCTTTGTTTTGTTCTCTTCTTTGCATATATCGTTCATTCTCTTCTCACCCTTATTTATAGTTTGTCTATGCACCTCCTTAAATAGGTAATTCTGGTCCTTTTCCATTATCATGATCACCATAGATCTTTAGGGTTTGTGATTTGATTCATTAGGTTCATTATATCTATTCATCTCCTTCTTTTCTAGAAACTTTTCATCAAATTCATTCATTAGGTATCTTACATAATCCTTTCCTTGAATTAAATGATCCAACTCATCAATCTTATCTTCAACACGCTTTCCATATCCCACGAAATCAAGAAATCACGATTTCTCATACATATTCAAAATATTGCCACCCAGTCATTACTAAGTGTTGATACTCGATCATCACTAATTTACTCGACTGCTATAGAGCAACTAGCTCAGAATCAACACTAGTTGCTTGATCGACACTAATGCTCGACCAATACTAAATTTTCTCGACACTTATAGTGGCTCGGTTGACACTAACATTAGTTGGTATAAACTTCAAGTTCCTTAATCTTCTACATTTTTTCTCAGTCAAGCTTATGCAATCTTTTCTCATGTATTCATAATGTAAACAAACAAATTATCTTGTCAAATTTTAACTAATCAAATGTCCATTGTGGCTTCCTTTTCATAACTCAACCTTTCCTATATGTGCTTTTGTTATGAGAAACTTCTCAAATCCTCTTCATCAATCAAATAGATATGATGTTTAGATCAGATAGCAACATATCTCATCAGTAGATTTGACATTAATGACAACATGACAGTTGTTCAAATTGTAGTTTCCAAAAATCTCCCTCTTTGGCATTTGGCAACACCTCACACCTCAATTATTGTCTCTTTAGGAATACAATATCCTTCTTTGTTACCATGCAATCCAAAAGATTTCACTTCCACGATCAACCAATATTCATGCAATTTTAAAAACTCTCTCTAAGATCTACATATTCTCCCTTTAGCATTTCATACGTGAATCTCTCTATCTCTAATTTTTTTTGTTCAAATCTCTCCCTCTTACATCTTATCTCTCCCTCTTTGATAACAATGCCAAAGACACTAGCTCTCTTGGATTCATTTCCTTCATACATCTTGATTATGTAGATAAGTACATGTCAGGGCTGAATTTTGTCATTTGTATATGACTGGTCTATTTTTTTTTCTTTCTTCTTTACTTCACTTGACTACCTTAGGCACCTCCTAAAGTAGATTTGTTTGCATCAATGTGTAAGGTATTTTGATCAACACATTTGATGCAATGCCTCTTTGTAGCTTAAGTATCTTTGCTTAGGGGAATCACCCCTAGTTTATCTCTAAGATATTCATGAGCATCTTTAGGTAAGACTTTAGTAAATATGTTAGCAATTTTTTCTTTGATGTGTACATATTCTAACTTCACTTCTTTGTCTTCAACTAGTTCTCTCAAGTAGTGATACTTGATAGCAATGTGCTTTGTTTTTGTGTGCATCACAAGATTCTTTGATATGTTGATAGCACTTTGTGTTATCACAATAGATAACTACTGGTTCTATGATTTCTTGCTTCATTCATTTCAAGAATTTCTTGATCCACATAATATTTGAACAGTTCACTACAGCTACCACATACTCAGCCTCGTCTATTGATTGGGAAATACAATGGCATTTCTTGCTTGTCCATGAAACCAATCTCTTTCCTAGAAATAATGCACCTCCACTAGTGCTTTTTCTATCATCAATATTTCCTGCCCAATTAGAGTCAGTGAATACCTTCAGTTCAAATATATCACTCCTCTTGTAATATAATCCATAGTCTTATGAACCTTTCAAATATCTTAATATCCTTTTCACTACCATCGTATGATTCTCCTTAGGATTTGCTGAAAATCTAGCAACTATCCCAACACTAATATAATATTAGGTCTACAGTGAACAACATATTGCAATTTTCTAATCATTGATTTGTATAATGTTTGATTCACATCATCAGATTCTTCACTTTTAGATAACTTATGTCCTTGCTCACTGGTCTTGATTCTTCCATTCCAAATGTTTTTAGTATCTCCTTGACATATTTGGACCGAGTAATGAAAATACTAGATTTTGTTTGATATACTTGCAAGCTAACAAAGAATTTGATTTCACCAAGCATTGACATTTCAAATTCCTTCTTCATCTCATTAGCAAATAATTTGCATAATGCTTTTTTTCCACCAAATATAATGTCATCAACAAAAAATTTAGATAATAGTACCTCATTGTTCTTACCAGTTTGCAAGTATAGATTATTGTTATCATTTGTCCTTTCAAAATCAATCTTCACCAGTAATTGTGTAGTTTATTATACTACGATCTTGGATCTTGTTTAAATCCATATAGAGATTTATTTAGTTTACATACCATGTTCTTCTTGTCTAGGTCCACAAATCCTTTAAGTTGTTCTATGTACACGTTTTCCTCAAGTATACCATTTAGAAATGCAGATTTGACATCCATTTGATATACTTTAGAACATTCCATTAGAATGTCACCTTGTCAAAGGATTTATACATACTGTTAAGTCCTTAATGACTATTAGGTCAACCTTTGACTAAAAGGATTTCAATACAAACTATTTACAATGATTAGAAAGAAAACAATACAGTTTGATCTGTATGATTACAACTCACTTTATAGTTTCATATCTCTAATAAATTCATGTGTTGATTCCCTGATAATCCTTCCTTTCCACATGCATCCTTGATTTACTCGGAAATCCTTAAAGAAATCATCCTTCTCTTCACAATAAACTTAAGCCTTCTGCTTAGATTCTATTATCAACCTCGTAAGCTTTGTTCCATCTCACTAGAAACATGCACAACTTTGTTGATATGAGATTGTTTTAAAGTGAATTACTATAATGGAACAATCATTATTTTTTCACTGATGTCAAACTTGCTACTTTTTGGTAAGATAACTGCTTAATTGATTTGAGTACTATCATTTATTTGGTTGATGAAGAGGTTTTGAGCAAATGTGATAACAAGAGCACATAGAGGAAAGGTTAAGTTATGGTATGAAAAAGGACTACAAAGATCAATTAAGATAGTGATGATATAGTGTATTGATTATCTACTTAAGGCTACAAAGGTTGGATACATTAATTAGGTCTAGAAGAACAAGTATGAAGAATTGAGTCTACCAAGCTTGACCGAGTGGATAGTAGATGCCAAGAAAAGTTTGTGCAAGCCAAGTAGAAAATCTATTGGAGCTTAGCAAAGTGAAGTTTTAGTGTATGCCGAGTGAGATTAGTGTAAGCTGAATAAAGTTTAGTTGATGCCAAGCACCTGTAAACTTTAGGGTTTGTCAAGTTACCTAGTAGATGACGAGTGGAAGAATAATATGGAAGCTAAGTGACATCATATTGATGTTGAGTGTTAGTATTCATGTTAAATTGTAGATTTGATGAATCTGAGCTAACTATTTTGTTTTCTTGAATTGTGTGAAGTGTGTGGAAGATAACTATGATGAGATGGTGGCACAGAATACAAGGTAAACTATTTAAAGGCTAATTCAAAGAGGATTGAAGGAGAAGTATCTAGAGGAATCAAATGGAAAACTAGGTAGATTCATTATATCTTACCTAATCCTACCTAACTCTAAAATGGACGATTGAGGTTGAATGACAAAAGATCTTGAATCTCTATTTATGGAGAGTGTTGGTCAGAAGCAAAGGTTATCATGTGCAAGAACCTAAGGAAGACAAGGAGTCTAGGGTATTGCTTCATTTAGTGGCTGAATAGAAGACTGCTATTGGCAAGAAAAGAAAGAAGGCTTAAGAATATGAATGCTTGAAGGGTGAACAAGCTATTAGAGATGAGCAGAATGGAGGACTGAAATAGAGAGATTTGTAATCTACAAGTGAGTTGTAAATTGTTATTAGAACAAGACTTATTGTTACTTTCTGATCATTGTATTAGTCTAGGGTAAATCCTTTGGATTAACGTTGACCTAACAGTCATTTGTAAATCCTTTAATCAAGTGACATTCCAAGTGAATGATCTAAAGTCCTCTAACAATGCTCACTTCTAATAAGGTGATTGAAATCCTCTAACCAGGTCACATTTAATAGTGTGTATTGTAACCTTTAATAGGGCTAGCCTTTCATAGGGCATCACTTCAGAAGAGTGAGAATTAGTAGCATGTTGCTAGTGGTTTTTTCCAAATTGGGTTACCACGTAAAATCTATGTGTAAAATGTGTTATTGAATCTGTTATGTTTTTTTATGGTTGGTTATTGAATCTGTTATGTTTCATGTTTACATTTTTGCAAAGTTATTTTGACCTAGGATAGTAACCTACAAAGTTTAAGCATTGTATAATATAATGGATGCATGCATGCATAATAAGTTTTTATGGATATGGGTTCACTAAGCTGTGAAAAGTTTTATTTGTACATTTGGACCTTGGATAACTGATTCACCCCCTCGGTTATTCTAAAGAATTCCAACAAGCTTCTCTATTTTGTTCTCTTCTTTGCATATATCATTCATGATCTTCTTACCCTTAATTAAAGTTCATCTATGTACCTCCTTAAATAGGTATTTCTAGTCCTTTTCCATTTTCATGATCACCGTAGATCTTTAGGGTTTGCAATTTGATTCATTAGGTTCATCGTATTTGCTCATCTCCTTCTTTTCTAGAAACTTCTTATAGAATTCATTCATTAGGTATCTTACCTAATTCTCTCCTTTTATTAAATGACCCAACTCATCAATCTTATCTTCAACACACTTTCCATATCCCAAGAAATCAACTGAGTCAGCTGAAATCAAAATTTCTCATATGCATTCAAAATACTACCACTTGACCATTACCAAGTTCTAACACTCAGGCATCACTAATTTACTCAGCCTCTATAGAGCTTCTAGCTCAGCATCAACATTCTTTTCTCGGTCGATACTAATGCTCAGTTAGCACTGAATTTTCTTGGCACTTATAGTGGCTTGGTTGACACTAGCATCACCCAACATAAACTTCAAGTTCCTTAATCTTTTGCAATCTTTCCCAGTCAAGCTTATGAAATATTTTTTCATGTCTTCATAATGTAAACAATAAAATTATCTTGTCAAAGTCTAACTAATCAAATTTCCATAGTGGCTTCCTTTTTATAGCTCAACCTTTCCTCTAGGTGCTTCTGTTATGAGCAACTTCTCAAATCCTCTTCGTCAATCAAATAGATATGACATTTAGATCAAATAGCAACATATCTCATTAATAGATTTAACTGAAAACATAACAATTATTTCAATTGTAGTTTCCACAATATAGTAGTCCAAGGTTAGTGTTCTTTAAGTTTCATTTGCATTTTGAAACTGAAAAGGAATTTTAGGGATTGTTAGAGAACCTGAGAGTCTTAGAACCAATGTCTTTCCTATTGTACTCGAGTATCTTCCTTATCCTTCTGTAATATTAAATAAACTTCAAATTTGTCCAAATGATTAGTACCAATCCACAATAACCTTAATTGGAAAGAGTAGTTATTCTTTTTCAATACAACCCAATGTGTAGAAGATTTCTTTAGAATCAATAGCCCTTAAGTCTAGTTTTAAATCATATTTAAGTTGTTCTTAAGTAATAAAGAAATATATTATAAGATTGAAAATAATGATTAACTATAATATTTAGAAACTAGCCTATGAAAAGTAGTATATGTCAAAAGGGGGATTATGAATAAAAAGATATTAGGTTATAAACATGGAGCTCTATTTAAAATTTCTTGAATCCATACATATAACTAATTAGACTAAATAATTAGTTTGAGATTATAATCAGATATAAAATCTACCAACTTTCTATTCTAGATTTTCCTATAAAATTTCTATTCTAAACTTTCTTTTTTCCTACAAACATTCTATTCTATATTTCCCTTTATTATTTCAAATCCTAATATTTTAATAATAAAAATAAAAATATTTATTTTGAAATAATATTATATATATATATATATAATTTTAATATTATAATAATAATTAAAATAAAATATATATACAAAGTTTCTATTTTATTTATTCCATTATTATTTCAAATTCTAATATTTAATGATTACAATTAAAATATTTATTCAAAAATAATATAAATAACATATAATTTTTTTTAAATTATTACAATAGATTAAAAAAATAAAAAATTGAACTTCATGTATGAAAATCAATACGAGATTGGTTCACAAATATTCAAAAATATGATTAACTATAACAAAAGTAACCATTGAAAAATCTAGAGAATCCATTAAAACTATTAAAACTTTAAAATGATACACAAATAGATAAAAGCCATAGTCAAAATTCAATACATTATTAAGACTGAATATTTAAAATAGAAAATGATAAAATGAGATTTGTAAACTGTCTTTTGTATTCTCGCATTCTACTTCAAGTTTTCCTAAAGTTTTTTATCAAAAAAATATCTTTATAAAAAATAGATCATCAAAAAGTCTTTAATAAAAATACGATACAAAATGAGATATCTAAGAACTAAATCCATGATAAATACTTGGATATTTATCTTACACTATGCTCTCTAGTTCATGTATCTTAAACACTTATATTCTACATTTTTTAATGTTGATATAAAATACTAAGAAATTAGAGATAAAATTTAAAGATTGAAATGACACACAAATAGACAAAATTCAGTCAAAATTTTAGAATTTGTCTAACATCATTAAGAATGGAAATTTTAAACAAAAATTAAATAAAATTTGTAAATTATCTTTTGTATTCTCATATTCTCAATAGATTTTTTTTTTTTTAAAATTAAAAAAAAGATCATAAAAAGAAATTAACAATAAAAAATTGATACAAAATGAGATAAAAGAACTAAATCCATGATAAATACTTGAATATTTACCTTTCACTATGCTCTCTGGTTCATGAATCTTGAACACTTATATTGTACGATTTTAAATGTTGATTGAAGTTACTAAACAAAAATTGCAGTCCCTTCATAAATTAGAGATAAAAATAAGATAAAATAGTAACTTGCCAAAGTGATAGGTTGATATTTTTCATTTTCAAAAAAATTTATCAACAAAGAGGGGCTAATTTTTTTCTGGTAAAAATGTGTAAAATTTGAGAGAAAAGCTCCCATGTATAAGCCTATGGCTTAATTAGTTTGTCAAAGTGTGTTTTTGCTATGTAAGACTAAATTATTTTTCAAACATTGGTGCATAGTTAAGGTTTTGTTTGTTAGCCGCAACTGATGATGTAACTGAGAATGTTATGAATGTATGTAAAACAACCATGTTAGTTGCTATGTTATCATTGATGTCAAGTCTTAGTTTATTAGACATTGTGCTAATTTCATAGAGTGCCATATCATTTGATTAATGAAGAGGATTTGAAGAAAGTATGTTGATGAAAGAGTTGATAAGGATGGTATTCAATGGGAACTTGAATGAGGTGGATAGTGATAATGAATGTTAGTTTAATTGTTTTACAATCATATAATGTTACAATGAAATGAGCTATACAAGCTACACTGGGAGATAAGGTAAAAGAAGAAAGGCAGTGTTTACTGAGTGATTATAGTTGTCACCGAGCAGTTAGCAAGGCAAATAAAATTCAGTATTGAGTAACAAAAAGGAGAACAAGTTTGTAAAGATGGAATTTGAGGCTGAATTTTGGTGGAAATAAAGATTGTACGAGAATTTCAAAGGCACCAGTCAAAGTTTGTTATAAGATCCAGAAATGAAAAAATGCAATAAAGATCTAATGATGGAGATTGAAGAAGGATAAGGATGAGGAAAAAGTTCTATGAAAGTTATATTTTCTTAGTGACTAAATTGAATGAACTTGAGATCGATGATTATGGTTAAGAAATAAAATTTGGAAGAATCTGGAAGTAGAGATACTACTATTTAAGGAGTAGTTGAGCAAGTTTTTGGTTATCAGTTGAATGTTGATTAAATATCAATGAAGGATATCAAAATGCAAAGTTGTTGAAGCTGAAATAATTAAGGTGAACTGATCAGAGAAAAGAGAATATCAAAGTAGAGTCAAGGCAAAGTGAAAGTGAGGAGGGAATTAGCTGGTAAAGAAATTAGAGAAAAAAGACCACGAAGAGATTGAGCAGAACAAAGTTCTGAACAAACAAGGTAGAGCTAAACCTAACAAATCAATTTGTATAGTTACTTTCTAACAATTGTAGCAGAAAAATCTCTTAATCGAGTGGACCCAACAAGTTTGTGAAATCCTATATGGTAACATCAATTAGTTGTATTTATAAGTCCTTAAGAGCAAACCACTCTTTAGACAAGATCAAGGAGTGATAAGGTCTATATGGTCTTTTGGTATCAATCCTCTAACCAGGTCACATTAACAATGTGTATGTAAACCTTTAACAAGTTTGGCTCCTAACAAAGCTCACTTTAGAAGAGTGAATATTTTTGGGTTATCAGTCCCATCTCTTGTGGTTTTCCCCTTTACAAGGTTTCCACATTAAAAGTTTTGGTGTCAAATGTGTGATTGTTGTTATGTTGCAAGTTTTTTAGATGTTATTTACCTTATACTGCAACTTGGTAATAACTAAGTAAATGGTTAGTTATAATAGGAATAGTGAATGGATAGTTTGGAATGAAATGATTATTAGTGTTTATTATGAAGTTGAAAGAGATCATCGAGTAAATACTTTTGATGTTAATGAAGTTTGGTTTGGTATTGAAGTGTTTGAAGGGACTGTGGGATAATTGGGCATATCTGGTTTACCCCCCACCCCCCTCAGTTATCTAACATTATTGTGCCCGTTAAATATCAAGAAGTTGTTTATGAGTAATATATATGCATGTACACAATTGTCTATTTTTTAAATGCATTTTTATTTTTTCAATTTTGTTCATTTAGTTTTGATTACTTAGATTAAGTGAAACGTGCATAAACAAGCTTGTAATTCACATTTAAATACCATACAAATGGTTCACATTTCTTTAAGAGATATTATCAAACAATTCATTATGAAAATTTAATACAACTCTTCAACAATAATGCAACCCAATTCTCAACATCCAATTCACAATTAATGTTTATAAATGAAAAAGAACAAATACAAAAAAACCCCAAGAAATGAGATTAGTGTCCTTTTTTCATTATTTTTCCCTCTAACCACCTTACATTTGAAAATATGGAATTTTATATCTCCTATAGAATTCTCTCAAAAATATTGTAACACCCAACCAAGGAACCCAAAATAAATTAACCTAAAGTTTCACTAAGTTTTCCAAATATTAAAAAAAAAAGATAATAACTTAACAACAACATATATAATATAGCTGAAGCAATAAAATACACAAATACATAAGCAACACATAAACAAATTACATCTCTTAAGGGTCCCATGACGTTGAATCACATTTAAGTTTAGTTAATACTAAATCCAATATATAAAAAATCCACATCAACGAATAACTACAAGTATGAATCTATTTAAATAATATATAATTACAGGATGCCACTTGTCAATAATTAGAATGCACAATCATCCACTGTACAAGTCACAGGGTATGAAAGGCTGAAAGAATATACATCATAAAATAGATTACATCATCTCGTAAGATCTATGAAATCAAATATAATACAATAGAGTATAACCATCCATCATGGTGCACATGAACAAAATGAAAGGTAATATATAATAGGGAACTCCAGCAATGATATTGACCTATTAGATCTCAATGGTAAAAGTTAAAAACACTACCACTTGACCTCACGGTAACCTAAATGGCCCACTCTTACCATGCTGAGCAGATAACCTCAAGTCCCATATATGTATCAATCCAAAAAGCCAAATCCAACACCTAGGTCAAGGAGAACCTGAAAGTAATCTAACTCAAGGTACCAAGACATAAATGATAGCTAAACCTAGAGGCAACAATTACACATAGGAAATCTACTATGTAAGTGGGTGAGTGTTATCACATGAGTCAACTCTAAGGTTACCCTGGCAGCCTCACTAGACTTTGACCCTCTAGTGACTCTATGTGGCACTAGTATGTCTTCATACTGACAAGGCATACTAATGAAGCAAGGTCACAACCAAACATCCTCTCTACTCCCATCCTAGCCTATACTAGCACTTGAGGCATGGGTGAGGAAGAACGATGACTCTTATTAATTCATTTTACTCTTATTTAATGAAATGTTATCACTTATTCAAATAACCTACAATTGGTTACCCGGGCAACCACTTTAGCGCTCTGACCTCCATTGCAAACCACTTCCCAACATGACATAAAGATAACCTACCCTAAGCTCAGTAAAAGAAGAAGGTCTCATACGACCATAAAATACACATAAGTTCTTAAACAAGCAACTGGAAAGCACTGATCAAAATTCACAGATTCCACTTATACAATCATCCAAAAATGACTGATGCAAAATCAAGTACACAAAACATAACCATGACATCACATGACATCACCAAACAATAACTCTTGGCCTCTGGTAAACATCCCAAAATTGGTCAGTACTCTGAGTTAACCCCAAACCCAACACACATGAAAACATACAACTGACAATGTGGTTTCATAGTTTTTTTTTGGTTTTGAAAACATATAGTTTTAGTTTAATAGTAAGGTTCAAGTTTACATTTCATTATAAGTTTTCGACTTAACAAAGTTTACAAATTTTCATATAACTGAACTTGTTTTCCTTTTTAAATCTGAATACAAGTTTACCACTATAGAACTAATTGTCATGAGCCCAAATTTAAGGATACATGAACATTCAAATAACATATTATATAATGATAATAATTAAGAATAATGATATTATAGTAATAATGATATATTTGGCAATATAAAACAATATATATAGATAAGATAATATCATGTCCCCACATTTATAAGATTTAATAATTAAATAAATAATAAAATAAATTATAATGTATTTAAATATTATTACATATATTATTAATGAAAATAAATTGATTAACAAATTAGTCTATATAATATAGTAACCTGTGAGATATATAATATTAATTATAAGTAATATCAAATAACAATAATAGTTTTATAATCTATATTATAATAACATATTACTTAAATATGAGAAATGAATATTATAGATAATATATAAAGCAAATATACTATAGTGATATTACTAATATCATTATTAATTAATATATGATTATACAATCATTACACGAGTCTAAAAGCACAACCCACATTATAAATTTAATCAAATGCTTGAAGGGTCACACCACACCATACTCATATTTAAGAGGCGTGTGTAGGAAGGAATCAAGACACATTGGAAGAGATATATACCATGGAATAACAACACCGTAGTCAGAGAAAAAGGAGACGAAAGGAATTGTGTGCAGGAAGTCACAGCGAATCATGTAGAGGTACATCAAATTACATGGAAAGCAAATTGTATCGTGCATTCAGGGACATGAGTCTATGCATTGAACAAGTTATGGCATGTATTATTTGTTCACAGAGAGAAAAAAGAAAGAAAATCGTAAAAAAATGAATGACGTAAAAAAGGGTCGTTACAAGTGGTATCAGAGCAATGCTCCTACCATCTTGTGGGAACATACACAAGGGGTAGACTCTCCATTTTCTCTAGATACAAATATAATTCTCTGGCTTTGTGATATATTAAATTTTTTTTTAAATATATATATAAAACTTTGTCAAACTTAGTAGAGAAAAGTTGACAAGTCACAGATCCTTCCTAGCTTTTGAACAGACAGCTAAGAAATACAGTGAATGAAAAGTGGTGCAGAATAATCTATTCTAGTTTGGATGGATGGGAGGACAGTCATAAGATCTTTTCACATGGTTGCCAGACCGTAGATCCAACACTGCTCGAAGACATCAGTCTGAGTTTGTTAAGGAATACTGTATTTTAAAAACCAAACGAAAATTTGGATAGGGAGTTCACATGTGAAGGGAGAAGAACAATTTTTTTCTGAGCAAGGCAAGAATAAGAAACTAGAAGATGGTGGATAGTTTCCATTTTCTTATCTGCAGTGTATCTGTGATGAACAATTAGGTCCTCATCATTTGTAATGTAATTACAATCACCAAATATCATTGGAGTGGAGATCTGAGAAAACTTCGACACCTAGACTTCTCTTCCTGCGAAAAGTTATCTTCACTGCCAGACAGCTTTGGCAGTTTGGGTAATTTGCAGCATCTAGATATGTCTTCATGTGTAATGTTACCGTCACTATCTAGTAGCTTTGGCGATCTAAGAAATCTGTAGCGTCTAGATCTGTCCAGTTGCATCGAGCTGAAGATGTTACCAGAGTTGTTTAAGCACCTCATACTCCTGCAATCTCTGAAATTAGAGGGATGTGAAAAAATCACACTTGACTCAGAGGACTTTGCAAACATCTGAAAGCTAGAGATTTTGAACCTTGATAGCTGCAAGCAATTGGAAGAGTTGCCACGTCACATTGTTCATCAGGCACTCCTGAGAGAGCTACATTTAAAATATACCAATTTAGGGGAGCTCCTAGTTGAGTTAGATCAACTAGGGAAATTGTAAAATATGGTGATAAAAAGTTCTAAGAAGATGCTCGATGCTTTCAAAAAAATTAAAATAATAAAGGCTCCATTGAGGCATTAACAAAGATGTTGTAGCTAAGAACTCACAAGAGCCCGTGCCACAGGAATTTTGTCAGTTAAAGCCTCTGTCAAACAGATTTCCATTTAGTTATCTATGCGGCTGCTATAGACAAAGAATGGGTGTTGAATAGTGGTCCCTTAATGCTGGAGGGTAGTTATCTGAGTGTTTTGGATTAGACAAAAATATCCATCTACGAGAATATTCCACATATCAAGGCACCAAAGTACAAGAAAGAATTGAGAGAAAACTCTGGAACGAAGATTGATGGGGTGAAATTTGAGAGTTGGAAATGTGTTTGGTAATGAAGTCAAGAGCATTTAAATATACATGCGAAAAGGTTTTTGAGTTGGGAAGTGTTTTGTGAATACGAAAGCAATTCCTATACCTATGAACAGATTTAAAACCCTGCATTGTTTTGTGCTTGAATAAAGCAAATTGATTATTAAATAAAAGCACCATCAACATCAGTAAAAAGACATCCATCTATAAACCTGAGTCCACATGTAGCAGACATACGGTGGAACGGGGATAAGTGGTAATTATATAGTATGGCCAAGGTAAAACTTCCAAGGACCATAAAGTGAGTGATGATTTTATCTATAATCAAATATGGCTAAGGCTCTTAGAGGAGACACTCTTGTACCATTATTGGACACATGGATATTAAGAGTATAATCAATGTTGTTCACACTTAACCTGTAAAAAATAACTTAATCAACGATCTTCTTCAGACATATTCAACTGTAAAATGAGATGCATTGATGTTATTCTTGGCTATTTATAGCCAAGCAGAAGTGCTAGAGTCTTAGGGTTGAAGGAAGAATAACTGCAGCTTTAATTGTGCTTGGCATACAAGAGAAACGAATGAAGAGAGGAAGGCACAATAGGTTTAGGGTTTAAATTGAGCAATGGAATCATAATCAAGTATGCTTGCCTCATCGACAAGAGAAAGCTATTCAATAAGTCTTGGAATTTTGAAGAGCGGGCAGGTATTCAGTTGAAGAAGTGACTAAAGTGCCTATGATTACTCTGTACAGGTCTGTGTGAGTCAACACATTCCATAGTTCCCTCTTGGAGCTGCTTCAGTAAAATTTGACACATCACATAAGAGAAAACATCATGGACCCTTATAAATAATAGTGAAATTCATTCAATTAACAAGAAAATGTATGCTCATGATATGAGGTACGTATATGACATGTTATTTATTAGTTATTTATTTGAAAGAAATAAATTAATTTTACTAATTTTGAATTATATTTATACTTTAAAAAAAAAAAAAAAAGTATGATAAATTATCGATAAAGTTATCAATGATTGGAATAAATATGTGGGTCTAATGTTTTGGGTAACATGTTTTAATTAATTTTATTTATTTTTGCCTAAATATGAGTTACTCACTATTTGAAAAATGAAATATAAATGAAAAATATAAAATTGTAAGTTTTCTTAATTAATATAGTCATAAAGGTGCAAAATTGAGAAATGATTTAGGGATTTCAAGTAGCTTTCCTATGGAGTCTACAATCAAGGAAGGTCTATAAGATGACTTATTGTAGTACTAGTTAAGGGAAAGTCTATATAGAAACCCTACTGTCTATAACTTTCCTATGGGGTGTGCAATTAAGGGAGGTCTGTTAAGACACTTTATTGTAGTATCAGTTAAGGGAAAGGCCATATTTAACTTTCCTATGGGGTCTGCAATTAAAGGAGGTCAGTTAAGACACCTTATTGTAGTATCAGTTAAGGAAAAGGCCATATTTAACTTTCCTATGGGGTCTGCAATTAAGGGAGGTCTGTTAAGACACCTTATTGTAGTATCATTTAAGGGAAAGGCCATATTTAACTTTCCTATGGGGTCTACAATTAAGGGAGGTCTGTTAAGACACCTTATTGTAGTATCAATTAAGGGAAAGGCCATATTTAACTTTCCTATGGGGTCTACAATTAAGGGAGGTTTGTTAAGACACCTTATTGTAGTATCAGTTAAGGGAAAGGCCATATTTAACTTTCCTACGGGGTCGGCAATTAAGGGAGGTCTGTTAAGACACCTTATTGTAGTATCAGTTAAGGGAAAGGCCATATTTAACTTTCCTATGGAGTCTACAATCAGGGAAGAGTTGCTATGATACCCTATTGCAGTACTAGTTAAGGGGAAGATAGTAAGGGAATCCTACCACTTTTCTATGGAGTCTGCAATTAGGGGAGAACACCCTATTGTAGTACTAGTTAAGGGGAAGATAGTAAGGGCACCCTATCAACTTTCCTATGGAGTCTACAATCAAGGGAGAGTGGTTAGGACACCCTAGTGTAGTGCTAGTTACGGGAAAGATAGTAATGACTCCTTTTCACAAGAACCTTTCTAGCCAAACAAGCAATCCACTAAGTAGACCACCTCGTGTGGATGCCTAACACCTACCACTAGGGCCAAGGGGGCCAAAGTTCCGCTCTTGGGCTTAGCATGGAATTGGCTTGGATTAACTTAATATCATTCAAATTTATTTGAAGTTTATATATATGCATGTACTAATGCTTATTTTGTGGTTGCAGGGTTTATAAGCCTAACGAAGAAGTATATTCATTGTGTATTTTAGGATCTTATCAAGGTTATGTATGATGTGTCTACATCGTGTCTACTTCATGTCTTCATGCATCAATGTGTATGCTTCATGTTTTCTTTGTGTCTTCATACATTCATATGTATACTTTGCATTCAAATGCATTCTACATGTGTGGCTCTTTATAGAATAGAATGAAGTAATCTTATAAGTAAAAATTTGAATAGGATCTAGTAGTCAATTTTGTTATATAAGGTGAAACAAATATGAAAACGATTATTGCTTGAGGACAAGCAAATTCAAGAGGGGAGGACTTGTCATGAGCCCAAATTTAAGGATATATGAACATTCGAATAACATATTATATAATGATAATAATTAAGAATAATGATATTATAATAATAATGATATATTTGGCAATATAAAACAATATATATAGATAAGATAATATCATGTCCCCACATTTATAAGATTTAGTAATTAAATAAATAATAAAATAAATTATAATGTATTTAAATATTATTACATATATTATTAATGAAAATAAATTGATTAACAAATTAGTCTATATAATATAATAACCTGTGAGATATATAATATTAATTATAAGTAATATCAAATAACAATAATAGTTTTATAATCTATATTATAATAAAATATTACTCAAATATGAGAAATGAATATTATAGATAATATATAAAGCAAATATACTATAGTGATATTACTAATATCATTATTAATTAATATATGATTATACAATCATTACACGAGTCTAAAAGCACAACCCACATTATAAATTTAATCAAATGCTTGAAGGGTCACACCACACCATACTCATATTTAAGAGGCGTGCATAGGAAAGAATCGAGACACATTGGAAGAGATATATACCATGGAATAACAACACTGTAGTCAGAGAAAAAGGAGACAAAAGGAATTGTGTGCAGAAAGTCACAGCGAATCATGTAGAGGTACATCAAATTACATGGAAAGCAAATTGTATTGTGCATTCAGGGACATGAGTCTGTGCATTGAACAAATTATGGCATGTATTATTTGTTCACAGAGAGAAAAAAGAACGAAAACCGTAAAAAAATGAATGACCTAAAAAAGGGTCATTACACTAATGCCTTCATAAAATGTCATAAAACAATTTAAATAATAATAATTTAATTATTTAAATAATTATCAATTTATTAATAAAACAATACAAATTATTAATAACCATAATTATTACTAAATAATATAATACAAATTAATCTAAATTTATTAATAACATTTAATATTAATATTAATAAATTAATAATAATTAATAACTATGTTAATTAAGTTAATTAATAAAAACTATTTACAAAATTATATTTAATTAAAAAAAACATATTAAAAGAGAGTTTAAAGGCTCATCGACCTGCAACTCACAGTTACCGTAGCAATCTGTTGTGACCATAGTAGAGTATTGTTGCATCAGCAGTAGTACCTATTGCTACCACAACAGTTATGTTGTGTGCACAACACCAGTGCCATCAGAGGTAAGGGAGGAGAAGAGGTGGGGTGTGATGGCCCACCTCCCACTCAAAATTTATTTTTTTGTTATTTTTTTGCTAAACAAAACAATTATGCCCCCTCCATTTAATTTCTAATTTATTTTTTAATAATAATATGTGATAAAATTATCACAGTAAAAACATTTACTGTGGTAATTATATATATATATATATATATATATATATATATATATATATAAAGGATTTCCTCAAATAAACTAATAGAAGAAATACAAATAATTTAACCAAATCTGTATAAACAATCTTGATATCTTTCCAAACCCTATTCGTATCAAAATACTGTTCTCTAGAGTTTTACAACGAGTGTTTCCAATTATCAATTCATATAAAGATAATCTCAAAATGAAGAACAATAAAATTTACAACAAGGGTTTCAACAAAATTGAAGCTTTTGAAAACAAATTCATCCAGACACAAAGGATACAGAGAATTCAAAGAACTGAAATTACTATGCAAAACCCACAAGATCATAGTTGGATCTGATGCTAAAATGACAAATGCATAGAGCACACAAGCAATTTCCCCTCTTCTAAAAACCTTCTTTTCAAAAATTGCTCCTTCAAATCTCAATATGGAGAAATGAATGCTAATTTCCTAATAAGGAGTTTTTCCCAAATTTAGGACTTCGATTGTGCAATCACGCAAAAACCCTTTTTTTAATTGCTTTATTATATTTTAATTTTCATGTGTAACCTTTTTTCAATTTAATTAAAATATCTTTATTAAATCAATTTATTTCTTTCTTTAATTAATTCTCGAGATGTTTTTGATAAAATATTTATTAACTTAAATAATATTAATATTTAGAGTTTATTATAAAAATAAAACTCCTAAATATATATTATTAATTAAATAAATATGATTATACCAAAATTAGAAGTTTAAATATATCTTTAAATTTAATTCTTTAATTTAATTAATTTCTCAATTTATTAAATATAATTAAATATTAAAATTTTCTTTATAAAATTTGTATTAAATTAAATCATTAAATACTATTTTAATTTGATTTAATTATAATAGAAAAACATCACAAACCCACAAGACTAAATATGAAAAACCATTATAAAGTACAAAATACTAGATTAAACTCAAGGGTCAAATCACAAATTTACGTCACTTGACAAATTTAGAAGGGTGAACAGCTCAGGTACTTGTCCTACTATCTAGGACAATTAGCTTAAGGTTAGGATTTGGACTCAAGAACTATCTCCCCTCTTTTACCATTGAGATACTACAATAGGGTATGCTCATCTTGGCAATTCAGGAAAGTCGATACCTGGTACCTACAAGTTGCATAAAATTCATGCATGTACATACACGTATAATCTAAATTAAATAGGCAATGGCAAGGAGTGGTGCATCATGTAGATCTCGACTAGCATCTGATTATGACTCCCTCCCTCAACCATATCAAAAATATCATACATAAAGTAAAACATACAGGTACACCATACACATGCAAGTATGGGGTAAGTATCCATAGAAAACACATATAAATAATCCATCTAACTATCATCATGAGATAACTAAAAACATTATTTACTAGCATCATCATCGAAAGAATAATCATGCATACATGAAATAACTAGTACCAAGGTAACTCATCATATTATTACCTGAGTATGAAATAATATCCAACAACATTGCTACAATGATTTGTTGGAAAAAAAGAAACATTTGCAAACTATAGATAACATGATACGTTGTACATATAAAGTAGTTGACATATGAATAAAGTTTAGTGATATATATTATTAGAGTAATAAAGTATTTTTCTTATTAATTAAATCATATTGATTTAATTATTAAGTCACTTATTATCTCTAGTTTACTTAAGCTAAACTTTGGGCATATAATAATTAATTCTTTTATTAATTATTATCATGCAACCTAGGTGTTTTACTTGTTAGGGTTTTGGTCTCCTTTTATAAGGATTAATCTCTTTATAATTCATTCATTCACTTTTGATTATAACAATTTTTCTTTTTGCTGATCAAGAATGTCTCATTTATGGATTTGGGAATTCCAACCTCCATAACTTTTGCTTCTCTCTTTCTGTGACAGGTGTTTGCATGCAAGTGATTCTTGAGAGCTATGGGGTTGATCTTTCATCAACTCCAACATTTTTTCAGAGCTCCATATCTTCATGCCCCTATTCTATTTATGAGAGGTTTGGCCTGGCTTTTCGATTTGTGTTTTTTCTTTTAGAGGGTTTCTTTTTCCATAGTTCTTTTGTATTGGATCTAAGGGGTCACCTTTTTTTGGTGCACTTTGAGCCCAAACAAACCTCACCGTTGAGCTCAGAGCACCCAAGAAACTATATATTCATATGAAATTTGTCCAATTTGGACACAGTTGGAATCTGATGCAAAAAATATTGCTCCCAAATTTAGCATGTTTCTAGAGGTGATGATTTTATGATTTTTTGGCTCAAAAATTAAGATTTTTGGCATGGAAATCAAGGTTTTTTTTGCGCAAAATTCAAGATTTTTGGCACAAAAATTTAGGATTACTGATACAAAAATCAAGATTTTTTTACACAAAAATTGAGATGGTTTTTGGTACACAATTGACACACTTCTCGAGGCAATTTTGGTACGAAACCAGCCCGTTTCCTGAGGTAATGTTGGTACACAATTTGTATGAATCCTAAGCTAGTTTCTGGTATGAATTGGCACACTTCCCCAAGGTAATTTTTGGTATTGGTTAGTATGCTTCCTAAGACATTTTGGCACGTGGTCCTGAGGTAGTGATTTTTCTTTTCCTCTTTCTTCTCTTTTTTGACCTACCTGTGGTTTTTGTTGTGAATTGCTCATCCAAACTCCATTTTTCGCAAATGAGACATCATCAGAAAGATGATTCTGAGCCTATTGTAATGGTGCAATTTATTTAAACTTTTGATGTTGTTTGGTTTCCATATCATGCAGTCAACGTTAGAAGTTCTATTTTGCACTCTAGGAGACATATCTCGAGACATTTTATTTCCCAGATTTTGCTCTAGACACATCCCATTCAGTTTTTTATTTTTGCATTCTGGTGGATATCTTGGTTGTTTTAGGTTCAAATATCAATTTTTTTTCTTCAGATAATTTTTCATGGGTTTTAATATCTCTTGTATTAGCCTTATGTCTCTTTTGATCTTTGTAGACATCCTTTTGTAGTATTTTTGCAAACGCACTAAGATAAAGTGTCACTCTATTACATTTTAGGATCTTACACATATTTGTGTTTTATTGTACTTGTACTACATTATAAAGTACCTTGGGGGGTTTCATGTTGGCCATATTTACCATCTTCCTTTATTAAGTGAGTGTTGCTTCCATGACATTAGCCTCACAATGTGTCAGTGACACATGTCATTATAGATGTTTGTACTTCCTTTGCACTCTTGACGTTCCTAGTTCTTCTTTTCGTAGGAGATATTGCATTCAATTTTAGGGTTCATGTCTTACCTCTTAGCATTATTGGTGGTTGTGTTGGTTCTATTGCTTTCTTGGTTTGATGGAGTGAGCTATGTATTCAGTATTTGATCCAATGTACTAAGTGATTACAACCACTGGATACTAATGCATTTCAGTGAGATGGATCATTTAACATATAGAAATTATTTCATTCCTATTTTTGGAGGCCATAAAGATACCTTTCATCTTTGATTGATGAGCTCTTCAGACTTAGTCTTCTCTACCTGGTCATGTTCTATACATTGGAGGTTCTTCAGATCAACAGTTTGGCAGTGTTTGTAGCTTCATGCTTCAATGGTGTTCTTCATGATCATCTTTTGTTCCTATCTTCTGGGACATTCCCTAGTTTGGTGTAACACCCTTCTAGGGAACCCAAAATAAATTAACTTAAAGTTTCACTAAGTTTTCCAAACACTTTTTTTTATAAAGATAATAACAACAAGATATAACATAGCGAAAAGCAATAACTCACATACATACAAACAATCCATAAACAAATTACATCTCTTAAGGGTCCCATAATGTTGAATCACATATATAAGTTTTATTAATATCAAATCTGATACATAACAATTTCACATCATATAATAACCACAAGTACAAATCCAATAATATACAATTACATAAGATGCCACATGGTATAATTAGAATGCATAATCATTCAATGTACAAGTCACAGGGTATGAAAAGCTCAAAGAATATACATCACAAATAAATACATCATCTCATAACATCTTTGATAATCAAATACAGTACAACACAATATAACCATCCATTAGAAACAAAATATCAGAATGAAAGGAACAACTACACAAGTACATCCAGCAATGACATCCAGCTGTCGGATCTCAATGGTATAAGAAACACTACCACCCAACCTAAAGGAACCTAAATGGCCCACTCCCACCATGCTACAGAGATAATCTCAAGTCCCAAATGGATGACAATCCCTAAAGTCATAACCAACATTTAGGTCAAGGAAAAACCTTATATAAATCTTTCTCAAAGTTAACTCAAAGTTAACAAGACACAAATGACACCTAAACCTAGAGGCAACATAGACACATAGGAAATCTACTATGCAAGTGGGCAAGTGTCATTGCATGAACCAACTTTAAGGTTACCCTGACAACATCTCTAGACTTTGGACCCCTAGTGTCTCTATGCAACATTAGTATCCTTTTGTAAAGACAAGGCATACTAGCAAAGCAATGTCACAACTAAGCATCATCTTTACTCCCATCCTAGACTGTACTAGCATCGAGGCATGGGTGAGGAAAAACACTGACACTTATTAATTTATTTTAAACCCATTTAATGAAATGTTATCACTTATTCAAACAACTTACAATGGGTTACCCAGGGAACCTCTTTAGGGATCTGACCTCCATTATAAGCCACTTCCCAATGTACAAATAGATTACCTACCTTAAGTTCATGAAAAGTACAACTCATAAAATCACAATTTTTCACCTTAGTCTTTTACAAGCAAATGGAAAGCACCTATTGAAAAATTATAATATTCCCCTTAGTCCTATACAAACAATTGGAAAGCACTAAAAGATAACCAATTGAAACTCAAAGGTTGCAACAAGAAAGTCACAATAATCACCTTAGTTTTATACAAGCAACTGGAAAGTATCAAAAGATAACTAATTGAAAATCAAAGGTTACACCAAGAAAATCACACCATTCACCTCAGTTCTACATAAGCAACTAGAAAGCACTAACAAGCAACTGATCAAAACTCATCATAGAAATACATGGCTACATCACAATGGTCATGTTGGTGCCCTTTTGGACTATTAGGTACTTTGAACCCAACACCAGGATGCAAAAGATGGAAAAAAAACCTAAGGATTAGCTAGATCCTATATTCAGTATGATTAGTCTCAGCTCTGGACCAACTTTAATAGAGTACAAAGTACTCTCTACTCTTTAGGCTCTACAGGGCCAAGGTGGGTGGACCTTAGGGATATGAATGTGATTGATTATTTTGATTTTCTCTCTTCAGACACTTGCCTGCTTAAACTTTTCTTTGAAACCTATCTCCTATAGTAGATAATGGTCACAATTTCTTCTTAGATTTGCAACAAACTTTCTTATTACAATAGCTAGTTATAACCAGAAGGAAAACTATTACAAATAAGTGTTGACCAACAACTTTAGTTCTTTAGTACATGAAATGGAAAATTGAATTTGATTGATATGGATTTTACAACTATAAGAACCATCAACTTGTAATTGAAATTAATTGATCAATGCCTTATCCATTATTATATGGAGTCAAAACCAACAACTTTAGACCTATTTAATTGACTTGCAATTATATTTGTCAACAATGAACTCTAAATCTCATGCTTATCATATCCTTCTCATATATCCAAAACCATATCACTTACTAAAAGCAAATACTTAATTCTTTAAATCAAAAGCAATCAATAAGAGACATACAATTTACCTAAATTGTATTAAACTGAACTTGAACATTGTTCACTTCAATCCCAAGATCACAAATATGCAAGAAAGGAGATAAAACTCATATACACATATATGCAAAACTTCCTTTTGTATTAATTTCCTCTAAAAATGGATATAATAGTGGTATAAACTCACAATATAAGTCAGAACTTGACAACTAGATCATTCATATTCACTATATTTTCAAGTATACAAGACTGAATGTATTCATACAATTACAAAACTGGGCAGATTGTAAAATGACATAAAATTGAAAAATCTATAGACTTCTGACCTCTACTCCACATCTTGGGAATCCTTATAAAGGATTGAAACAAGCTATAGATGGGAGGAGGACACATGTCAAAACCTTAATGGAAGGGAAAAGTGGCTAGACATGAACAAAAAGTCACAATTTAAGACATTCCTTTATGCTTGATCTAAAAAGAGGATGTAGTTGAAAGTCACTAGGTGGCTACTTATTACTGGAGCTTTAACTTTAATTCTTTGTCATCTTCTATCTTCAACAAGTAACTTTTCAGCTACTTCTCGCCAATAGAGCTTTAATTTCTCCATCGCTTCCCAAACATAGATCTCCCACTTGGTGGGCCACTCTATAGTTTTAACCTCTTCTAGGTCCTTTGTGGCTTTTGTCCACCTGGCATCCATTATGGCTTTTGACTCCACTGAAAATTTATTCAAATCTATCTCTGCTCTAACTAAGGAGTCAATCAAATTGTTAAATGGGATATCACTGTTGTTTAAAAAATTGTTATTGTGGTCTCTTGAGTCAATATTACACGAAATGCATCAGACCATTCCTGCCACTCTCTCAACTTACTACTATTATCCAAAATTGGTGAAATATAGGGCTCAATTCCCTGAGATAGTACTTTCATTTTCCCTTTTATTATTTGTAATTTACTAATGAAGAAACCAATTAATTCCTTTACCATTTCTAGGCTCTCCTTCACTGTAATGATCTTATCAGGCAAATCTAGCTTTTTATCCATCAATATAATAAGCCTCTCTAATAAATGAATATATGGCCCCCAAAGACTAAATGTGGGCAATAGCCATGAGAGTGCTTCATTGCAAAATTGCTCAACACTTTGTAAAGAATTATATAAAGTATGGGCTTGTTGTGATATACTCTTCAGAGTTTCAACCCTATGACCAATCATACTCTTAAGGATAGATGTCCTTACCTCATCACCTTGCTGTGTTGGTGGAGCATCAATGCTCATTATCCTAGGCTCTATTTCTTTTGTCTCTAGCTCATTAGTCTATGTTGTGGTCTCTGTTGTGACCTTGGATGAATGTATCTGATTGTCTCATTCCTTGCCCTATTCTGTAATCGTTGCCTGCTCTGCATTGGATAATTGCTCTCTAAGAGATGCAACTTCAGCTTCTATCACTTGGACCTTAGCCTCAAGCTCCTCAATTCTCTCTTTATAAACATGGCTCTTTCTTAGCTCATCCTCATACTATTTCTTGACATCAATGTAATCATGGAAGGATTTAGCTAGCCTTGTCTCTATCTCCTCTATCTTTGCCTCATTCATAAATGAGAAATGTTTCATGGCCTTGGAGATCTCTATCCTAGAGGTACCTTGAAGTGTACTATCATATTGCCCTATTCTATGCTCTATAAATCCATTAATTTGGGCTTGTTTATTGCAAGATCCATGCTCCATACTGCCAAAAACTTGGTGTCAATATTAAAACCAAATCCTCTTTGCAGTCCACTAGCACCATATGCCTCATATGAGATGGCATTTTCCTATCTCTTGATTTGGTCAAGCATAAATGCCTGTTCCAAATCTCATCTGGGAACTAGTAGCATCTCATTCCTCTACACTAGATCCCTTGCCTCCTCTAAGGTCATGACTTCACTTTCAAGGTCATAGGCATGCAACTTTTTAATTAATTCTTGCTTCTGCTCATCCAACTCGCCTAGTTTCATCTTTCACATTAGTTCACTATTTTTAACTTTGGACAAGAATTTCTTGAACTTAACTGATTTGATGAACTAACCATCCTCCAGAAACTGTTGGGCTTGGATTATCCTGTCATCCAACATTGTTGTTGCTAGTTCTAGGACAGTCAATGTGTTTCTAGCTGCAATGACTCTATCTTGTATGTAGCTTTGTCTTAAGTTAGAAAAGTATTGACTTCTACTAGGTAAGATCTGCAATGTTCTTTGCTTTACCTTCTTAGGAATATGCACATTTTTTTGTCTCTTATTTCCTTTAGTGACCCATGATGCCTCAGGGGGCTCATCTTCTTCTAATTCCAAGGACACATCAGTCTCAAGGCTATAAGGATTGACCCTCTCCTCTTCCCCATGTGGTTCCCTTGGCATTTGTGCCATAATTTCAGCATGGTCAACCACCATCTTTCTTGTTTTTTGAGGATAGGAGACATCTAGGTAGGAATCCTTGAAATTTGGATCAACCCTCTTCAGCTCCCTTTCTACCCTCAGTACATCATCAAATTTTGATAATTTATTTGCAGCCTCCCCCTTACCAACAATATTGGGAATTAGGTCTTCATGGGGCAACTCCTTGGTGTTGGGCAACACATAATTTCTTATCTCCTTGAGGGTATTCCTCATCCTGTTATCAAGATCATGCATCCTATATGGGCAAGTTGATGAATTGTAATGATGGAGGAAAGAATGAATCTGATCAAGGAATTCCTTCCTGATTTAAAAGTCTCCCACCTTAAAGAATCTACATAAGAATGTACCTCTATGTACCTTAGGCCTTAGATATTCCCTATTCACCATGAACAACTGCCACATGAATTCAATAATGGCCAGTCTAGGGGGAATGAATTTTGGCAATATATGTGGGGGTTGGGGACAATGATAAACCCTCATCAAGGAAAAAGTTGGGAAAAGGAAAATATCTCCCCAATTATGGTCTAACCTTTTATTTTCTGGGAGGAGGGTTGGTCTCAAAAGACTCTTCAATACCTTAGGTGCCCTAAAGTATCCTGGGTCTAACATCTTCATTACAATTGTACTAAAAATATTGAAAAATGAGACAATCAAAATAATGATAAGAATTGTCCCATACCTGTGTCCATAGTTGAACTGACAAATCTCCATTGATATTAGACATATGAACAATGAAATCTAGGCTAATGTATCCCACATTCTTATATAGGATTAGGTGCATCAGCAATGAGTAATGGTGGAAACTGAATTTCTCCATATCTCCACCTTGAGCCAATCCAATGTTCTCCTTCATCTTTTCCAAAATATACTCAACATAATCATATTATCCACCATATTAGGAGTCTTGCACATCCTTGACAATGATAAACTCTACTCCATAAACCATATTTGTTCAATCTTCACCAACTACCTTGTGGACACTGTATACGATTTTTACAAAATAATTCTTAAATTTTTCCAAAGGCATCTTCTTATCAACCTTCTTGGAGTAATTACCCACCTACTTCAGGTCCATGGGAATATGTTGTAGCATTGATTTTCCTATTTATGCCATGGTATTTCTCTCAAATTTTCCTTGCAAGTCAACCAGGTCTATCAGTTCACTCATGGCATCATCAGGTCCAAATGCTTCGATGAATGAGGCATGGTCCAATGTACACAGAATAGTTCCATCTCTCTTATGAAATGATTTGGTGGTAGGGTTGTATGACTTGATTAGAGCCTTTACCAAATTGACATTAATGGAAACCTTTGGCAAGATTAATTTTTCTAGGTTCTTCTTCCACGAATTACACATAGGGATCTTCTTCTCTTTGTTATGGTAAAAATATCTAAAGAGTTCATAACGTGTAACTCTAGGATAGGTAACAACTCGACATAGAGCATATGGGTCTATGAATACATGATCATCTACAACACTCTCATTGGAGGATCCCAAAAAAAGCTTAATCCATTCTTCTACAAACTTATTAGGTTTTCTCTATTGGGTTTTTCCTCCCTTTGAGCTGATGTTTCCACCACCTCCATGTCTGAAGCTTGGATTTCTTCTATTTCTTTGTCAGACATCTTTGTGAATTTGGCTGAGAACATTGGAATTTTTTTGCAAATGGTTCTGAAGATAATAATCTACAAGCACTAGAAACTCTGCAACTGCTCTGAAAAACTCTAACCTCTTTAAATAGTAATGGATTACTAAATTGTGGAATTTTTTTGCTGTGCATACACTCATCAACCTTCTCTGTGCATTGATACTTTTTGTGCTCAAGTTTTAAATTCAGTGCAACCTATCATCTTAGATGGAGCATCCACATAATTATCTAGCAAGGAAAACTTTGTACTTTTCTCAATATTCATTGGCTAGGGTTTCTTGTCGTTATTCCAACTCTGAAAAAAGAAAAAAGGTGTTTTTTCTTATCATACTAGGGCTTCATTATCCTATGACACACCCTAAAAAGAATCCCTTTTATTATCTTAGGTGGGAAAAACTAAGCTTTATGATCTTATGATAGTTCAAAATGAAACCCTTTATCTTACCATCATGAGCCTTGAAAATGGCTTTTACAATCTCACGATACTCTAGTTTATTGTGCCTTTGAAAGTTGCCCTTAAGACTCTTACAATCCTATGATAAACCCTTGATCACATCATCTCATCTCTCCCCAAGACCTCATACAATCTTAGGATCAGTGTTTATACTTCCCTTGGTGAAGCATCTTACTCTTCCTTCTTTATCTTTATGACCTTACAACTAACTATTACCTTTCTTCATTGTAGCACTACTGGTGTTAACTTCAACTTTACGATCTCATGATACATTGTTTCGTAGCATCATAACTCTTCATCCTTGAGCATACTTTACAGACATCAGGCCCACTGATCCAACTTTGCTTCCACCTTTCTATGTGTTGGTAACTTTTACCAATCAAAATATAACACATGTCATCTCTTCTGACACTGAACTTCCACCTTGCTTTGTCAATTGTTACCTTAAGATCTTATGATCATGCCTTTATCATGCCATCTTATACTTCTCATTTTACTCTTACGATCTTACAATTATTAGCCCCTCATAGCATCTAATCTTTTCGAAGAACCTCATCGATGTCATGACTCCCCTTTTCTTGTAAGATCATAGCTCAAAATATCTTATTTGCACTAAACTAACCTGCATTCTTACGATCACTACCTTTCGTAGTATCGTGAACTTTCATTTCTTTCTTTGAGATATTACAATAACTTGTTTGTCATAAGATCATAACTCATGTTTTATCATTCTTCTATCAGACACATAAGATAATACATCACAAAGGAAGTCATAAAGTTGAAGACCTCACTTTGAACTTTTACGATGTTACAGACACACCATATATCTTAAGATCGGGGAACTCAGAGTACTAGCCCTGCAATCTTATGCATAACCTTACATCCTAAGATCGTAACACATGTTTGAAAAATCTGCCATTTTTCACTTGAAAGAAACTTAGGGTGAAGGAAAAGGGTTGCAGTTTTAACAAAAAAAATTCATGACCAGGGTGAAAACGCAACCTTAAGACATCACACTATCTTATTAGGGAAAAAAATCAAAGCAAGAATAGGGAAAAATATTTAGGTTATGGCTTATTCTAGAAAATGATGACAAATAACATACAAACCCTAATAATACAACCTAGTTCAAAAATATTTCCACAATGAGTTTTCAAATTTGTGACACATTGAAAATAAGGGCTATCAGGTTGGATATAAAAGATCGTGACCAAATAATAACCATATAATCATCACAAAACAAAACCCCCAAGCCTCTGGTAAACATCCTGACTAGTCAATGTACTAAGTCAAACCCAAACACACACTAGTAAACTATACATCACATCAAAAAGTAGTTTCATAGATCATTCAATTTTGAAAACACAAAGGTTTGATTTACAAACAAGGTTCCAATTTTCATCCTTTCAAAATGTAATAATTACTAAGGTTTTTGAATTTTCAAAAGAATTAAAATTTTCCTAGTATAAAATTATTTATATAAAAAAATTGAACCATATAACCAAATTCAAATCATATAATAGGTCTAAGCAATTCTCTCTAAAAAAAAGTTGAATTAAAATTTCCAAATTTATAAATCAGAATTACAATTATAACTTTAATACCTATATATTTTCTTTTAAACAATACTATATAACTAAACCTCTAAAATTTTATATTATTAAATTTAAAATGATTATTAAATTATTGTGCTATTGCTATCAGGATTTAACTGTATGATTTTGAGTCAAACTCATTGACCCATGTTTCATGAGTAGTGATTCAACATGAATCCATCTCTCATGAGAATAAATGGAACACTTAGCACTCGTTTGATCTAGGTGATTCTCACATGGGTGAAGCACCAAGACTTCTCATGAGGTCACTTAGTACTGGGATGGGTGACCTCCCATGAAGTCTTGGTGCTTCACCCTTGTGAGCATCACCTAGATTCAACGAGTGCTAAGTGTTCCATTTATTCTCATGAAAGATGGATTCATGTTGAATCACTACTCATGAAACATGGGTCAATGAGTTTGACCCAAAATCACACAGATAAATCTTGATAACAATATCACAATTTGACTTGCTGTGGAAATTATCTCCTACTTATCATTGATGAGCTTAAGGGTCTTTATCATGAATGGTTCATAAGGCACAACACTTGTTGAAGGTTTTGCAAATGCATTACAATCTTTGGGTTTAACGATGAAGGAAACTCCGTAGTTAAGCACGCTCAGGCTAGAGTAGTACTGGGATGGGTGACCTCTCGAGAAGTCCCGATGCTTCACCCTTGTGAGCATCACCTAGATCCAATGAGTGCTAAGTGTTCTATTTTTTTCTCATGAGAGATGGATTCATGTTGAATCACTACTCATGAAACATGGGTCAATGAGTTTGACTCAAAATCACAAAGTTAAATCCTGATAGCAATATCACAATTTGACTTGTTGTGGAAAATATCTCCCACTTATCAATTGATGAGCTTAAGGGGCTTTCTAATGAATGGTTCATAAAGCACAACACTTGGTGAAGGTTTTGCAAATGGGGTTGCAAGATTTGGGTTTAACCATGGAGGAAACTCTATAATTAAGTGCGCTCAAGCTAGAGTAGTACTAGGATGGGTAACCTCCTGGGAAGTCTTGGTGCTTCACCCCTATGAGCATCAACTAGATCCAATGAGTGCTAAGTGTTCCATTTATTCTCATGAGAGATGGATTCATGTCAGATCACTACTCATGAAACATGGGTCAATGAGTTTGACTCAAAATCACACAGTTAAATCATAATAGTAATATCGTAATTTGACTTGTGGAAATTATCTCTTGTCTATTAAATTATTGATAAAAATAATTATCAAAATATCAATAAATAATATTTATTAATTTACTGTTAAAAATAATAATTACTAAATTAATAATATAATTATAATTATTACTTTTATTATAATAATATTAAATAGTTATTATTATAATTAATAATAAAAACATAAAAAAATAACTTATAACATATTAAAAAAAAAAACCCAAAACGGGCTAGTTGTTGTGCAGCCCTAGGCCCATGCGCGATTGGCTACTTTGGCAGCTTTGGCTGCTGCAGTAGTCAAGCACTGCATGATAGCCTTGGCTGCCATCACAACTATGATGCGGAGAAAGGAGGTGGTGGGTGGGGGTTGGTGGCCCCTGCCTACCCAATAACGTTTAAAAAAAAAAAAAAAACTTTTTAGTGAACATTAAAAACCCATATCCATCCAAAACAAATTTCTTCTTTTTCCTTGAAAATATCATCACCACAGTAATATATTATTATTGTGGTATTAATATATATGTTTTTTAAAATTTTAATTCAATAATAGATTTGGTAGGGAAAATACAAACAATCAATCGAATTCTGTATATAAAATTTTGATTTCTTTTCCAAACCCTACCTGAATCCAATCAATCCAAATACAAATTACCAAATTTATCAAATGAGGGTTTCCAATCTCAAATTCTTTCACAAATGTTTCCAAAGAATAGTACATTTTAACACAAGGGTTTCAACTTGAATTAAATTCAAAAAATAGATCCATTCAAACACAGAGAAGACAAAGAGATTACAAAGAGGAAATTACTGCGCAAAACTCCACAAGTTCTTACCTTGATATGATGCTAACCAATCAGATGCTTAGAGCTCGCAAGAAAGTTCTTGTCCAGTCGAAAACACTCTTTGTTAGAATTTGGCTCCTTCAAACCTGTGTGTGGAGAAATGAGCTCTGATTTCCTAATAAAGAGCTTTCTCCTCTAGGGTTTCGGTCTGGGAATCTCGGGAACCCTTTTTCTTTATTATTTTATTTTATTTTAATTTCATGCAACTTTTGCATTTTAATTGAAATAATATTTGCTAAATTTATTCTCTCTCTTTTATTAAATCACAAGATGTCTTTAATAATATATTTATTAATTTAACTAATAATATTATTTAGTGTTTATTATCAAAATGAAACTCCTAAATAAATTATTATTAAATTAAGTAAATATAATTACACCAAAATTAGAACTTTAATTAAATCTTTTAAATTTAACTCTTCGATTTAATTAATTTCTCAATTAATTAAATATAATTAAAATTGATTTATCTTTATAATTTTTTTGTAAAACTAATTAAATCTTTTAAATTTAATTCTTCGATTTAATTAATTTCTCAATTAATTAAATATAATTAAAATTGATTTATCTTTATAAATTTAAGCCATTTAATAATTTTTTAATTTTGATTTAATTATAATTGAAAAATCACAACAGACCTACAAAACTAAATAATAAAACCCGTAATAAAGGATAGAGTACTAAATCAAACTCAAGGGTCAAAATCATGAATTCCCATCACTTGACGGATTCAGAAGGGTAAATAACTCAGATACTTGTCCTAATTTCTAGGACAATTGGCTTAGGGTTAGGATTTGGACTTGAGAACTATTTGCCCTCTTTTACCATTAAGTTATTGCAATAGGACACACTCATCCTTGCAATTCACGGAAGTTGATGCCTGGTACTTGCAATCTGCATAAAAATTGAGCATGTACATATACATATAATCTAAACTAAACATGCAAATGTGGGGAGTGATGCATCGTGTAGATCCTGACTAGTAGGTGACTACGACTCCCTCCCTTAACCACATAAAAAATGTCAAACATAAAGTAAAACATACAAGTACACCATACACATGCAAGTATGGGGTAAGTAACCATAGAAACTACATATAAATCATCCATCTAACTTATCATTATGAAATAACTGAAATCACTATATGAACATATGTGCATCATCATCAAAAGATAAACATGAACACATGAAATAACTGAGTATCACGTAGCTCATCACATAAATCAACTGAGTATGAAATAACCTCTCATCAAAATAGGTAACCAAGTACCTCTAATCATAAAACATAACCATAAATATGGCCTAAAAGAAACTGACAATCCAACATGAAAGGTAAACTAGGGGTAGGCATTACATCCACCCCTTAGACTTAGGCTTACTCCTAGAAGCCTACAAGAAAGATAAAAACTCTAGCACTCACTCTACGGATCCCATTGGACCCTTTCCCCCTGTAGACACCCTAAAATTGGCAAAGACCTAAAACAATGAGAATTTCAACCAAGCAATGAAAATTGAGGACAAACCAAATAACAAAGGAACATAACCGAATTTCAAATCAATGGTAACCTCATGTCATTTGAGTGATTAAATAAATTAATCACCTATCAAATCTAAAATGACCAATCACTTTAAAAAGAGGAAAAACAATTCGTAAAATCATAAAACAAAATAAAAAAGGAAAAAGGTAAAGACAAAAGTTGAAAGTAAATGCAACATTTTAATAAATCAACAAAATCCATTTACCCTCCCAAAAGTGAAAATCATCCTTTTTGAAATTAAAAGAATTGAGAAATCCTCATTTATCCTCACAAACTTTCTGTTGGACTTTTCCTCTTGGTGCCTTATGAGATATTTTCAGTTTGACCATTACCCTCCAGTGAAAAGTAAAATCTTGATCCTTACCCCAACCCCCTCCTAAGATCCTATAAATAGGAGGGAAAATCAAGAGCAAAAGGACCCAAGTTTGTAGGCATCCATATTATAGGCATTTAGAGCTATAATTCAACATCATTTGTTGTTGAGAGTTAATGTCATGTTAACTTCATTTTAACATCATTTTGATATCTATTTAGCATTGTTTTTAGTCTTATACATGCACTTATCATAAGAATTTTAGTGTTATTCTCTTCATATAGTTGAAACTTCATATAGATCTCATATAGACTTACCTACATCTGTATTAATAACATGCTCTTGTTTTGGAACTGTCACTAAGATGCTGGTCTAAGAGCAATTTTAGCAGTTGTAGTTAGGGAAACATGAGATGTTTGTGGAGTCTTTGTTTAACAATGATTTCGTGGGTCTATATTAGTTCATTTTTGTTATGATTGCACTGTGCACTGAGGTCTCACGAATACACAATTCCACCATGTACAAATTGATGCCCACTGTGGGGCTTCATTCTAGAGCCTCATTTTTCTTTAACTTTTCATTCTAATCTTAAATTTTTCTTGTAGATCCGTGTATCACACTTTTTTTTTGTGTAGACCTAACATGTTACAAGTTTTATGATGCTTGGGAAGACTCATAATAGGAGCAACAACCTTCCAAAGACATTCCTGAGCTCATAGGTACTAGATCTAAGATTTCTCCAACATTTTGGAGCTTTTGAACACTGTTTTAATGCTTCCACATTATTTTCTAATGCATTTGAAGTCTTTTGTAACACATTTGAAGTGTTTTATAATGCATCAACATTATTTTATAGCAAATTTACCAGATCTTATATTGCATTTACATGTTCAATTAGCGCCTTTGACTAATATTATAACACATTTGCATATTTCTGTAACACATATACTAGTTTCTTTAGCACATCTGATCAGAGCTATAAACTACCACATCTAACTTGCAGATTTGATTACTAGCTATTTACAGGTCTCTTTTGGACTAGACAGAAACTCTCAGGCCACTGAAAGTGCAAGAAGGGAATGAAGACAATAAAAAATGTGCCTATCTTTTGCTAGCGTCGATTTAGGTAGGCCTAAACCCTTGTTAATTAGATTGCGACATTTCAAAGTTTATAACCTAGATTAAGTAAGGAGTATGATTCCTTTGATCTATTCAGTAATAGGCCTATGCTCTCGACTCATGGAGTTTATCAAAATGCCAAACCTTCTGAAATGGGTCAGTAGGAATTAATCTGGGAATGAAAAAACACATAGATTAAATAGGAGCCTCTTGTCTTCCATTGTTAAAGGATTGTAACTAAAAAATCATGTTTGTTGTGTTTGAGAGATTGGAGTAGTAGGGATATGCTCTCACTCTTTTAGGGTGATAAAACTCCCAAACCTTCTTCCAATTTCTGTTTCTCACGCTTTTCACTAGGTAATTTACTTAGCCATAGAAAGGCTACCTCCCAAGATTTTCCTCTAGGGTCAGTGAGAGGAAAAGCCTTCCAACTTGTATTCCTAATCAAATGCAAGTCAATCATGTTTGAAACATAGCCTTCCTTTAGTAGTCTCACAAGAGATTGCATCAAACCTCCTTTGCATTGGTGGGAAGCTCTCTATCACTAGAGAGGTAAATTTGAACACTATTGGTTAAATACTAAAACATCACAGTCACCAACTTTAGCTAACCATTATCAGGAAGTCATTTCTTTTTTTTAGGTTTGTGCATTGAATATTCATTTTCTTTTCATTATTGTGAGTGGATGTGTTTGTTTAATACATGTTAATGAACTCTAGACTATAATCCTTCCAAGCCAATTCAAACGCAACTAAAAACCAACACTAAACTAAATATAAACACTATTGTATGTCCTAGAATTAAGCATTAAATACCTAAAACATCACATCTAATTACTTCTGTAGCGCATTTGGTAAGTGAAACAATGCATTTGAACAATACAATAGTGCATATGTATATATAACAATACTTGCACCATGCAGAACAACACATAACACACTATGAAATGATGCATATAAGCACTTAAATAATGCATTTGAAGATTCCTGCAGTGCATTTGAGAGAAATTTCAAAATAGAGGCTATCTGCACACAAAATATCCATAAATAGACACCAAACTTGGATACACTTTTCCTTCATTAACATTTTGCAAAACTGAGGAATCCTGAAAATGATCAACATCTTTAAAGAAAGCAATGTTCCAACCCTACATAGGGACTCTTATCCAATAGCCATTGTTACCTCAACTTTGTACATCAAGTCAGACACGAATGGAAACACACATCCGTCCCTTACCTGACTTACAAAATTGAGTCTTATCATCATCAACATCATTGAACACTTTTTTGAAACATAACTTGATGTTCCAACACATTTTGGTCTAAAAATAATCCTCATACCATTAAAATGTCAAAGAATTAAAGGGGTCTCATTTGCATCTCATGCGACTGCATAAAACCAGTGTAGTTGCAAAACAAAAGGAACCTAAAAGATCACCCATACGAGTAAGTTCTAGAATAGCGAAATGAACAATCAAATCTACACAATCACCAAATATCATTGAGCCTATTACACCCATCGACTGTTTTTCAACTACCATTGTCAACGAATCACCCTTGTTCAAACAACATAACTCATAACCCTCCAATGAAATGGGTTCATCACCAATATGGTGCAAAAATAGCCTTGAAGCTAAGATTGAAGATTTCTAATAGAATATTGAACTTGTTGACATAATGGAAAAGATACTCAAGTGACATAAAGAACATTACTTGTTATCATTGGCACAACATGGTGCAAAATTACTATTTGACTTCAATATGTCAAACCTTAGGAGAGATCAAGAAGAATCACCCCTAGAGGTTGTCACTTAAAACTTCAAGATCTACAAATGGAAATGGAGAGAATGAAACAGGCAAAATTCCAGCCGGCTGAATTAAGTCTTGAGAAGGTATGACCTCTCCCGTTTGACAGAAACATCACCTTGACACCTTTTCCACAAAACATGCAAATACCAAAATATGATAAATATTTTGGCACATCAGATCCTCAAGATCCTCTCTGACAATTCTATACTTTAAGTATGGAATTCATTCATGACACAACCTACCTTACGCGACTATTCCCTAGGAGTTTGGAGGTACAAGCCATGGAATGGTTCTCCAAACTCCCCTTCAATATCAAGTCATTCGACCAAGTAGCTTTAGTTTTCATCGCACAATACTCATACAATATCAAAAGGGAGGTTACCATGATTGACTTATGCAATACAAAACAACTCCCAGGAGAGTCCTTCAAGGTATTTTTACAAATATGGCGAGATACCTTTGCTAAATACCATCAAGACATTCTAGACAAAGAGAAGACGAATATTTTCATCAATAGTCTTTCCAAACCTATGAACTACTAGCTACAACTAAAAGGTCCAAAAGACTTTAAAACCACTTTAGAAAATGTAGACAAAGTGGAAATAACCATGTTAAGCAATGCAATCATTAAGCTATTGAAAGATGATAAAGATTTCTCAAACAACTCCTCACAACCACATAACTCATCCAACCGAGTGAATGACAAACAAAAATCTTGGTGGAGGAACACTAGTACATTTTGGCAAATATGTGACTGATTAAATTTTTTAAGTCGCACCACTAAAATTTTTAGTCAAATGACCAAAACTGATCACATTATACTATTTCTTTGTAATTTACAACTATAGGTGACTAAATAAGTGACTAGTTAAGTCATTGGGTACAATCACAAGATCAACCAAATGAAAGTGACTACATAAACTACCAAATAAATGATTAAATAGATGAATGAGAAATTAGACACTAATAATTAGTCACCTAAACAAAAACTATTAAATAAAACACCAAATAAATGACTAAATAGCCAACCACACAAACAAAAATGAACGAATAAAATATTACTACTCATTTATAATAACATTCGATAAAACAATCATAGCCTAATATATAAATTAGAAGTTCCACTTCACTAAAATGCTTGTTTGATAATAGGATTATTGCATGAGAAATCCATCTGCACTTGACTCATGCTAGAAAATTAAATTTTGGGTGACTTTAAAATAAAATATTAACAAACATCATTTAGATATATTATAATAAAAATAAAAAGGAATTAGAAAATAAAATCAAAAAATAAATTGAGAATTAGTTCTCCATACTTTTTTTATTTGTAATATATGTAGTTTATAAAAGTTTCAATATCATTCAAATTACATGTACCCCATATCGACCCACAACCTATCAACTCTTACAAACAAGCTATAAATAGACAAAAACAATGTTTACCACCCTCCCAAGCTTAATTCCCCCTCCCTCACCCAACCTGTCCCTTCCCTTATATTTGTCTTTGTTTATCGAAAGTCTACCTTGTTTGCTTCCATCTCTTCCTTGTCTAGGTAAAAACTTTCTTGGTTGTTGTATTCTAGTAGTCAAATTTATTATCGTTGAGAAACTTTTTCTTGCTTCTTTGTAGTAAGCACAGGGTAAAATTATCATGACAATTTTAGGAGCATTTGTAATGTCGGTATCAAAGTTATTGTACAAACAAAAATAAAATAGTACAATTTGCATTGGATTCACATTTTTTCTTATATTTTCTTTTGTAAATATAGTTTTATAATCCCTTTCACTACTATAAAGGAGGGTATTTTAAGATAATATCTTAAAACAAAATAAATATTTAATCTCAATTATTTAAAGTAATATAACGATTTGAAACCTTCATTGTTTTTCTATACCTATTTTTACATATATCTATTTAGCAACAAAATAAAACTTTCAAATAACAAATTTATGTTTTTGATAGAAACATTTTCATTTTAAAAATAAAATTTATATAGTTATAAATATTTAAACAAAAAATTATTTCAAGCTTTAATTATAAAATAAAACTATTTTGATTATCAAATTAAAGAAAAATAAATATGGAAAATATATTTTCCCACTCTAAAACAATGTTGAAAGGGAAGGAAATAATTTTTGCCTTCATATTTCACAAATGAAACCAAAGAATGATATTGATCTTCTTGGGCATGAAATTTGGAGCTGTGATTCTACAAAAACTACTCAATCTTGATCCATTGATGGTAGTGTGTCTATGGATTATGGATCGAGATAGAAATTGGGGGGTTACTTTCAAAATAAGGGCATCATTGATGCTCCTACTTGCTCCACCATTGCTTTGCTCTCTTTGCTATAGGCATTTCTTTTGTTTGGTGAACTAGGTTTTCAACTAATGGAGGTTCATCTACTTATTTCTTTGAAACAACCTACACACGTGCACACTCTTGCTTACACTAGGTAAACTTAAATTTAAAGGCTTTTTTTTTCCGCTATTGATAGCTCTAGAATATCTTCTATGCTTGCTGATCATGGATATATATCTGATTTCTACTAATTTGGGAAAAGATTATACATTTTCAAAACCCATGAGTAATGAGTTCCTTCTATTATCTAAAGCTAAATAGAAACTATCAAGTTTTAAGAGGGGTTTATTAAACGCTAGACCTTTGTACGAAAACAAGGTAGAAGAGAGGATGTGTTCTATTGGATTTCTTTCCAATATGTCACATATAATCACATACACTATATATGCCTTCTCAATAATTGCACATTTTCCATACATTTAATTTTGTTAAACTTTTATTGTAAATATCCTTCCTTTATATTTTTATGGATATTCATACCTTTTTCTAAGGCTCTTGAATTTACCTGATCAGAAGGACGATGACAAATGTTTTGCAAGTATGGGAATCGAAGATGAAAATGGTGTAGGCTTTATAGTAGTAAAGAGGTAAGAACACCCCTCTATTTTTCATGTAGTAAAGCAAACCTTTCAAATATTTAAGAAAATATACGATCATTCAGGTAATACTTGGCATGTTTGAATGTTCTTTCAGTGAACATTTGTTGGATTAGATGCATTTATTGTCTTTCAAGATATACAATTGAGATGCATTTATTGTTCTCTCTAATATTGTTAGTTTTTCTTATGCTATTGTGGATCTTAAAGTAAAGGTAGGAAAATTTCATTCATGTCTTTCACTACTTTTTCTTGCTTAGGAATTTACTTTTTAACTAGAGGGGTGTTCCAAAGTAGACGTCAAAAGAAACTGTAATCTAATGCTTAGATTATAAATAATAATAGAAGATCAAATGCAACGTTAATTATCTATTAAGTCTATTGGCATGTTTAGCCTCAATCAAATTATAAGTCTTAGGTGGTTTGGTCTAGAACTCATCTTCTTGACAATGAAACACTCTTGTTCTTTCACATAGACCTCTCAATTGGTGGATCACATTTCATCAAATTTGTAATAAAATTTTTGTTTCATGGCCAAACAATAAGCCTATTGTAAATATTCATAAAATAACATAACCAAAAAAATGTGTTTTATGGGCTAGGAATCCCAAAGTTGCCATACTTCATCTAGGAAGTATACAAGAGTTTCTTATTATCATAATACAGATTGTGACATTGGGGTTGGATAGCAGCTTGTTTGGTAGTAGGTCTACACATATTGTGAGATAATGGAGGCACAAAGAAATTGTTGGCACATAGAAGCCATCATTTTAGTCTTCAAATGCAAAGGATTTTCCAATTCACAAGAATTAAATATCACAATATTTAACAAGACTAATTCCAATGACATCCATAATATTAGTTTTGTGCATCTAGAAACATTTTGATATTACTTATTCAGTGCATCTTCTTTGATAACATCTGAGAAAATGAAATTTTAAATCGAGAATAGCAACATTCTTAAGCACTTTCTTACAATTTTTGTTGCCTATAGTTACTGTTTATTACAATTCAGATTTCCAGCTAGACTTTAAGTGACTTTACTCCTTTGGCCTATCTTTATCCTTGAATTCAAATTTAAATGGTACCATGGATAAAGTTCATTATTTCGTTAGTTCTTATGAGAAAATTCATTTTGTGCATATGCTTTGATTCTAGGCTATATGAATATAAATATAGATAAAGAGGGCACTTTCAATTGACACTACACATAGATGTCCTTTGAGTCTTTGGTACTTTACCACACCAACAAAAAATTTCAGCTAGCAAATAAATTTGTTTAAATGTTGAAGCTGATGGAACTCTACATTTTTGCAATATTCGAATTCCCAAATGTCATGCCAGGGGGAGAATCTTCATATTCACTAGCTCGAAATGTACAGGTATGGGGATCTTTTCAACAACCGAGGCCAGGATGTGGTTGAAGGGAAATTTGTTGTGATAGTATTGGTCAAGGAACGAGCTGAACAAGTAAGAAGTTCTTTAATAGAAAGCCATTGGACTTCTCATTGTGTTATTACTATGGAAAGATTCAAAAATCTTTGTGGAGGGTTTGAAGAGGCCAATGTGGTCATGTTGGAGAAGAGAGATTTATGAGATTTGTTTCTATCTATAGATTGCTATTTATGGAGAATACATACTTTGTGGGATTCATCTGGATTCATCTTAATCTATGCCTTCTTCTAATTAAGGTTATGTATCTCTATATGTAGAGCTGTTGTAATCTCTTGATACACACAAAAATGAATATAATATCCTCTCTCCCTTCTCCAGTGGATGTAGGCTATGACCAAACCACATACATCTATGTTTTATTTGATTATTTGTGTGTTATTTGATTAGTTTCTTTATGGTATCAGAGCGGATCTTGGCCTATTTCTGTCACGGGAGACCCAGGATTTCTTCTTGGTCGCTCAATTTTTTCTGTTCCATTGTTTCGAGCCGTTTGCCTGCAAAAACCCTTTTTCATGGCTGTTTTTTGCTTGTTCCTAAGTCGAATTGAGGGTGTGTGGCCATTTTTGCTTGTTCCTAAGCTATTTTCTGTGCTCCCAGCGCATGACCTGGCCTCTAAAACTCACGATCTTGCTCTGTGCTGCGTAATTTTGGGTTCTCTGCAAACATCAAAGCCTCTTCTTGCCGTGAGATCAGTGGCCTTGCCATGTGATCTTCCCTAAGAAATATTGTCCAAGTTGGGCTCTATTGATATTTTCGCACCAACTTGAGGGGGAGTGTTGGAGAAGAGAGATTTACGAGATTTGTTTCTATCTATAGATTGCTATTTATGGAGAATGCATACTTTGTGGGATTCGTCTGGATTCATCTTAATCTATGCCTTCTAATTAAGGCTGATGTATCTCTATATGTAGAGCTATTGTAATCTCTTGATACACACAAAAATGAATATAATATCCTCTCTCCCTTCTCCAGTGGATGTAGGCTACGACCGAACCACATACATATGTGTGTTATTGGATTATTTGTGTGTTGAAAGTCACACTTTACATAAACGACTTGGACATCCATCCAACCGTATCTTGTCAAAACTTTGTCCCTTAGCTTTTGTTGATTCTGATGTCTGTGATGTTTGTCAGTTTTCTAAACAAACACATTTACCTTTTGTCAATTCATCTTCTATGTCTACTAAGTTGTTTGAATTAGTTCACTCCAACTTATGGGGACCTGCACCTATTGATTATTATGATGGATAAATTTTTTTTGTGTTGTTCATTGATGATTTTTCTCATGCTACCTGGTTATACTTGTTAAAATCAAAAACTGAAGTGACTTCTATCTTCAAAGATTTTCATACTATGGTGTTTAATCAATTTGGCGCTAAAATTAAAACTTTTAGGTCTGATAATGGTACCGAATATGTTAAAGGATCTTTTTCAGAATATCTTCAAAGCCAAGGCATTATTCATCAAACAAGTTGTGTCGGAACTCCACAACAAAATGGGGTGGCCGAAAGAAAGAATCAACACATCCTGGAAATAGCACAGGCCCTTATGTTTCAAACAAAGGTCCCAAAACAATATTGGTCTCATGGTGTATTGACTGTTGCATATTTGATCAACCATCTTCCCAACCATGTTATTAAGTTCAAGTCACCATTAGAGATACTCAAAAATATGACACCTAACATCTCACACTTGAGGGTATTCGGATGTGTTTGTTATGTGCACCAGCAAGAAATACACAGAGATAAGTTAGAAGCTCGCTCTACTTAGTGTGTATTCTTTGGGTATTCTTCCACTAAGAAAGGGTACATATGTTATGATCCAGTCACTCGTAAAATTGTCGTTTCACGTGATGTCCATTTTGTGGAATCTGAATATTTTTTTAAAGCTTGTGTTGAATTTGGGAGTCGGTCCCAGGGGGAGTCTGTATCTCACCCAGTTTTGCTTCCTACCATTACCAATGAGGATGCTATTCCTGATCACAATGCAGAAGTTCCTGAAGCAACACCAATCCCCACATCTCCTCAAGCTACTCGACAATCGAGTAGAGCAACTCATCCATGAAAGATTTCTTCACTTATCATGCTACATCTTATCCTATACAGGAACACCTATCTTATAATAATATTTCTTAGTCTCACCTAGCTTTCTTGAGTACTGATGATCATACTCAAGAACCTAAAACTTTTAGAGAAGCTAACTCCATTGTAGTTTGGAGGAAGTCTATGCAAGATGAGCTACAAGCTCGAGATGATAATAACACATGGGATATTGTTAAGCTACCTCCAGGAAGGAAAACTGTCGGATGTCGTTGGGTGTACACAAATAAATACAATAGTGATGGTTCCTTAGAATGACATAAGACCAGACTTGTTGCTAGAGGATTCACACAAACATATGGCATACATTACTAGGAATCTTTTGTGCCTATTGCAAAGATGAACACATTCCGGGTCCTCATTTCCCTTGCTGTCAATCAAGACTGGAAATTGTTTCAAATGGATGTCAAAAATGCATTCTTGCACGGTGATCTTAAAGAAGAAGTTTACATGAGCATCCCACCTGGGCATCCGCAAGAGGCCACGTTTGGTTTAGTATGCAAGTTTAAAAAGGCAATCTACAGGCTTAAACAATCTCCACGGGCATGGTATGCTAAGCTTAGTTCTGTCCTTATGCTGAATGGGTTGAAACGAAGTAATGCAGATCCTTCTCTGTTTGTTAAAAGAAGTAACTCCGATATTGCTGTTGTGCTGATTTATGTTGATGATATAGTCATTACTAGTGATGATGAAAATGCAATTTATAAGCTAAAAATTTTGCTACACAATATATTTTCCATTAAAGATTTGGGAACTTTGAAGTACTTTCTAGGATTAGAAGTTGCCTACTCAAAAAATGGCATCTTTCTTAATCAACGAAAGTATGTGCTAGATTTGTTACAAGAAATTGGTAAATTTGGAATCAAACCATCAGATATGCCAATGGATAGTGGAGGAAAATTGGATGATACTGGTGCATTGTTGTCTGATATTGGCCAGTTTCAAAGGTTGGTCGGTAGGTTAATCTATTTAACCATTACTTGACTTGACCTTTCTTATGTAGTTAGTTTGGTCAGTCATTTCATGCATGCTCCCAAGGTTCAACATATGCATGCCATTACCAAAATTTTATAGTATCTGAAAGGGTCCCTAGGCAGAGGTATATGGATGTGTAAGACTAGCCATAATTCTATTACTGCCTATATTGATGTTAATTGGGTAGGATCTCTCATTGATCGAAGGTCTACAACTGGCTATTGTACTTTTTTTGGAGGTAACTTGGTCACATGGAAAAGTAAAAAATAGAGTGTTGTTGCTCGTTCAAGTGCTGAAGTAGAATATAGAGCAATGGCATCAACTACTAGTGAAATTATATGGCTTCGCGCTCTGTTGCAGGACCTTGGTTATGGTTCATCTCTACCCACTCCATTATTCTATGATAATCAGGCTGCTATGCATATTGCTTCCAATCTAGTGTTTCATGAGCGGACTAAACATATTGAAGTCAACTGTCATTTTGTTAGAGAGAATGTGCAAGCCAATGTCATCCGCACAACCTTTGTTCCTACAACTCAGCAATTGGCGGATATATTTACAAAAGGTCTTCCTGCTCTCAAGTTTCAAGAAATATTGCCCAAGTTGGGCTCTATTGACATTTTCACACCAACTTGAGGGGGAGTGTTGGAGAAGAGAGATTTACGGGATTTGTTTCTATCTATAGATTTCTATTTATGGAGAATGCATATTTTGTGGGATTCGTCTTAATCTATACCTTCTTCTAATTAAGACTGATGTATCTCTATATGTAGAGCTGTTGTAATATCTTGATACACACAAAAATGAATATAATATCCTCTCTTCCTTCTCTAGTGGATGTAGGCTACGACTGAACTACATATATCTATGTGTTATTTGATTATCTGTGAGTTATTTGATTAGTTTCTTTAGGTCATGGCATATTTTTTGGATTGTAAAAATAGCTCAGTACTTTCTAATTGACAGAGAAGACCATATCGAGGATGTAAAAATATCTCTTATCTTAGTTCCTGTAATTAATGTTTCACAATTGGATTATGACATTTTGCATTTGCATTGGACACTAGACATGCTTCAAAAATAACTTGAAGTGATTGATACACGATGTAAGAGACCAAAGACATTGGCATTATCTGCAATATAAAGTAGAAGAAGTTCTTGGTGTAATAGTGGATACTGAATTAACAAAAAAGATCTTGATGAGAGTGTTGCTTCTTTGGGGGCAAAATCAATTTCATCCATTGACATGGAAAATGAAGACCTAGAGGAAGACTTCGAAAGACTTGAGATGGAACTTGAAGATGAAAGTTTATTGAGTAAATTGGGTGCTTCAGGGGATAAAGTGTTTGTTTTAGAGGGTATACTGAATGACTCAAAGAACAAAGCAATTGCTTTAGATGCTGCAAAACAAACTGAATCTCTAGAGGTAGCACAGGAAGATTTACTGTCTCAACATCTGTCAGAGCTGGTGCTTGAACCTGCTTAAGACATTATTTTATGGATGAGAAATTTGTAGAACCCATTGAATCTCAGTGTATATGAATCTTCAACCTGGGTGCCACTTTTATTTCTGTGGAAGTAATTATCAATGGTCCAAAGGTTTTATTTAGACAATCATTCTATTAGTTCCAATCTGATCATGCACTTCCTAATCTCCATAATTGCATAAAAGATCTAGGAGAAGATAAATTAAAAGATTATTACTCTCTTCTGGAAGAGTTCAGGAAGAAACAAGGGTTTATAATAAATTTGTACAAGTGGTCGGGTTCTATACAATATGCTCTAACATGTCTTTGTTTTACAAGATACCAAAAATTTCAGCAGTGAGAAAATCTCATGAAATCCTATGTCAGAATATCAAGATTATCATGGTTGTGCCAACATCAGTACTCCTTACATGGATGCTATTAGGGCTTGAATAAAGATCGACGAAGCTCATATAGAAACGGAAAGAAGATAGAGGTTGAGTGATGCCCATCCTGGTCTTCTAATGCAACAACAATGAAAGGAATTCGAAAGGAAAGAATGAAAGATGCTCATCATAAGTTTTCCATATGAATGAACATTTTCGACTGAAAGGAAATTTGACAAGCTTTCATACACATGGGCAATGGAAATAGGATCCATGAATCATATTTGAGCATTATAAATCATTGTGCAGACCTGGAACACCATTGGGAAGCCCTCAGAATATCATGCAAGGATTTTTTGCAAAATACTTTAACACTTCTCTATATCTGTTGTAGGAATATCCATAGAGGACATGCGAATGTGTGGATTTTGAGCATGGAGAATACATGCAGTTGAGGAGCAAATGTTTTCTAAAAAAGAGACCCTTGAATATGGAGATGAATAGTGAACCACGTTGCCATCTATATCTCAAAAGAGAATGAGAAGAATGGGTTTGCATTCGAAGTTAATATTCTCACCAATTTGGAAAAGGAAATAGACCCAAAGTATACTTTAGAATTTCATTAATGTTTATAATCCATGGTTGAGGCAACGATTTCGAATTGTTGGCCTTAATACATTATATTAAATGGGAGTTATGTATTTGGTTTTTTATTTTGAAAAGTCACATCAGTTGGCACTAACTGAGTGACTCTACACGCCTATAAATATAGATGTAATATCAAACAAGGATAGATAGATACAATTCATATTCATATTTTAAATTATATATATATTATGATGCACTTATGATGTATTATATTGTCCGATTGGCAAAGAAATGAATTCTTGAACAAAGCCCATGGATTGAATTACTGAGCAAATTTATTTGTGATTCTGGAATTGAAATGTAGTAGATAGATCATCTGTAAGGAGCGTCTTTATTGCGATTTTATTTCTAACATAATTATTTATTTTAAATTTTGGAGTTCTAAATTATTATTAAGTTGTGTCCTTTATAAATATTTTTATTTATTTTCTATAAATATTTTAAAATTCCAATAAGTGGACTGGGTCATTATTGCTTTTTAAACTTGATAAACATAGATATTGTGAAATATTTATTGTCTTTGTATTTATGTCTAGTTTATCTCCATATCGCAGGAGTTAAAGTGCATCCTAGACTAGTTTAAAATTGCATTCATATAATTAATCCGTCACATTTAAATTATTAATTTGTTTATAGTTTAAATAAATTGAACTTTATAAAGTTGTACATGTCAACTTATAATATTGACTCTGATTGCCCATTTGATTTAAGCATTGGTCTTTATATTACTCTTGATTCATAATCCATATGCTACAAACTATTTTATTTCTTTTTATTGAGGAATTAATATGTTCATGTTGAAATTTGATTGAAAAGATCATTGTTAAGAGAGATTGTAAAGAGGGAGAATTGTTGAAGAAGACTACGTGTTTCAATCACTATTTTGTCACTGATGTCAAACCGACTATTTGCTGGTAAGACAACTGCTTATAGGATTCAAGTACTATCACTTAATTGATGAAGACGATTTGATCAATAAGAGGTAACAATAGCACTTAGAGGAAAGGTTGAGTTATGATTATGTAATGAAGTACAAGGATCAATTAAGACAGTGATGAGATGATGTATTGATGATCTACTTAAGGTTACAAAATGTTGGCTACACTAAGAAAGTTTAGAAGAATAAGTTAAACAAAGTTTGTGTACCAAACTTGATCGAGTGGACAGTAGGTGCTGAACAAAGTTAGTGCAAGCCGAGTAGAAAGTTAGTTGGAGCCAAGTGAAAGCAAACTCTAGTGGATGCCGAGAAAAATAGTTGATGCCGAGTAAAGTTTAGTTGACACTGAGTAATTTTACAGTCGATGTCGAGCAACGTAGTATGTGCCAAGCATCAAAAGATTGATAATGCCAAGCTATTGCACTATGTTAAAGATCAAAGATTTGTTGAATCTAAGCTGACAAGTTTGTTTTCTTGAAACTTGTGAACCAGGAGGAAGATAAGGTTGATGAATTGGTGGTACAAAATTTGATGTAAACCATTTTTAGGTGAATTCTAATGGATTCTAGGAGAAGTTTCTAGAAAAGAAAAGATATAGGGTAGATACATTGTATCCTACCTAATCCATCCAAAAACCCTAATTTGGACGATAGAAAATGAGCGAAAAAATATCCTATTTTTCTATTTATAGGTATGTTTCGTCATGAAGCAAAGGTGGTTGGTGTCATCCGCGAGAACCTAAGGAGGAGAAGGAATTAAGGGTTTTGCTTCATCAAGTGACCCAAGAGAAGAGTCTACAATGACATATTAAGCAAGAAGGCTTAAGGAGATGAATGCTTGAAGGGTGAACAAGCTGTCATAGCTGCAAAGTATGAAGGCCAAGCAGAATTGAGGACTGAATAGAGATCTGTAATCTACAAGAGAAGTTGTAAGTTGTATCAGATCAAAACTCTACTATTACTCTTTAACAATTGTATCAGTCTAGGGTAAATCCTTTGGATTAAGGTTGACCTAACAGTCATTTGATTAAGGGTAAATCCTTTGATCTAATAGTCATTTGAAAATCCTTCAACCAAGTGGCATTCCAAGTGAATGGCCTAAAGTCCTCTAACAAGGCTCACTTCTAACAGGGTGATTGAAATCCCTTAATAGGGTCACATTTAACAATGTGTATTGTAACCTTTAACAGGGTTGGCCTTTCAGAGGGTATCACTTCAGAAGAGTGAAAAGAAGTAGCATGTTAGTGGTGGTTTTTTTCAAATTGGGTTTCCACGTAAATCATTGTGTCAAGTGTGTCGATGAATGTGTTGTGTTTCATGTTTTACATTTCAGCAAGTTGATTTGACAGTAACATACAAGTTTTAGTAATTACATACTGGATGCATGTATGGGTATGAATGTTTTATGGGTTCACTAAATTGTGAAAAGTTTTATTTATACATGTGGACCTTGGATAATTGATTCACCCCCCCCAGTTATTCTAAAAGTATTCCAACAATTCATTTGTTGTGCTCATTCTTTATTGAAAACATTATCACATTTATACAATCATTTACTTTTATTTGTAATTCATAATTTGCAAGATTAAGTCTTTCTATAATTCTTTCCATTTTGAAAGCTTTTTTTGCATTTACATTCTAATCAATCTGATATAAGCATCTTGGATATAAGTGTTTTGTCTAGGATTAGGTACACTCGCCTTGATTTTGTAGAGCTACAAGCGTAGGGGATTTGGATCACATCAATCAATCCCATCAAGTTGACCTTAACCAGTTGGATATCCCAGCATCGAGCATGCAAGGCTTGTAGGGTTCCAATCTACAGTTTTGGGAACCAACAGAAGCTATAGTTATGGTTACCATCCAAATGGGAAATTTCATAATGTCTTGTTTGTTCCTATGTTTAGAATAAGTCTCATGCCATTAACTAAGTTTTGTCACTATTGATGTAGAGCATCTACACAAACCCAAAAATCCTCAAGGACTTTCTCTCCCAGATTTTCCAGTAAGGTGTTTTCCATTCATCAACACCTTTTCCTTATATAAGGTTTACTAAACCATATCAAGACTCCAATACGTAAAAGCCAATTTGATCCATCAAACACAACTCTAGAAACAAATCATCAAAACATACATTCTCCCTGTCCTCTTTAATAGACCTATACACAAAGGTCTCTAACTTTTGAATGGGATCCGAACTCTTCAATCACACCGTTGAATCATTAGAAAACTTTATCCTCAACAATATATCCAAAATCAAGCCACATCTAATGGTGTAATTTTGAGATATGGCCCCCATAACAACACTCAAGTTTTTTGTGATAGTTTTTCTTTACTGTGGTAGTTTGCATTTACTTTGCTCCCTTTAGAAATTTGAAATCTCTTGCATGATTTATATATCATTAGAAAACTTTAGACCTTGGTAACTATGAGGAGCTTTAAACCTTCTCAAAATTTTCCATTTATCACCACTATGAACAAGTCAAAACCCTATTGCTTAGGCCCAATGATGGCTACGATCATATCAATGTCTGTCACTAGCCCATTTGGTCCTTTAAGGTTTCGATTTCCTTTTCATTCTCTTAGGGTTTTGACCATAGGCTTGCACTCCCATAGTTTTTACAATCTCAAAATTAACAAAAACATAGAGATGCCTTATCATCCTTAGTTGAAATCCCCAAATTTTTCTATAAATTTATAAACAAAAAAAAAAACAAAAAAAATCTAAAGAAATAAACCATTAGCCCAATTTCACAACCAAATATCCTTGAACATAGTCCAAAAACTAAAAAAAGAAGAAGATGGATTGACATTTATATTTTAGGGAATGTGACTCTCCAATTGAAGGACAATCACCCCAAATCAATAACTCGTTGACAGGGCTATGGTAAGCATACCCAGAACAAGAAATGGTTGTGTGCTAGCCTAATACTTCACATCATATTTAATAGGGTCCTTAAGTAGGTATTAGAATTGTAGAATAACTCATGGAGTGACCAGAAGAAGGGCCAAAGCATAATATAATTTCCCTATTGCAAAAAGATAACCTACAAATGACAATTGGGTGATGTCAATTGCCCCAGCACAAATCCACTTTTCAATTTCAACTCCAAATGAAACTAGAAGTGAGTGCAATCCCATAGCTTGATCTCCTTCAATACTCTTGAAATAATTAATAATAGATATACCCATCCTTGCTATACTATACAAAGCTATTAGCACCATCATGTCAGGTTCAAGTGTCCCAAACAATGCTTGACCAACCCACCAAGGTAAACATATGTAGCTTGAACATAGGGTGAAATTGCCAAATATCCAACCATTCTGCTTGAGCTTTAGAGGTGGTGAAGAGTATTGTATATGAGAGAAAAGAGCCACCGACAAAAATATTTGGTTTTTTGGAAAATTATGCCCAACATATAAATGTAAAACAATTGCTAAGCCTAGGCCTCCAAAAACTAGTACCCAAATTTGGGTTACAACTTCATTCTTAGCAATTGCTTTTGAGGGGATCAGCCGGTAAGGTTCACTGATTGTATCTAGTTTTCTATCATGCCAATAAAGGTCTATGTATAACCAGTAAGAAAGGGTCTTGAAAGGATCATGCAACTTAATGACTTTGCTACTTCGTCAACAATTTAGTGGAGTTTACCAGAGGTCGCAACACCACAGACTACTCCCTAGATCAGTGGTGCTTGTAATTGGCTTTGTAAGTTGTAAGTGAATCTTCCACTTATCTGCTTCTTGTGTTGCTCCTTTCATTCTAAGAAGCTGATTGATGTTAGATGATCCTGCATTTGTGCCCAGTGCCTTATTTGGGCTTCTACATGTGACTTCGTTGGTTTTTCTTTCTGCTGCTCTAATTTTGATATTAAATTTCCACCTTTGAACAGAAAAGATGAGTGGCATCTTTGAATGGCGGTGTTGTCCTGCACTTATAGTTGAAATTATTCAAATCAACAGAATAAATGTTTCCATGGATGAGGGCGGCCATGGTTGTAAAAGATGACGAAGATAATCTGCTGTAAGTTTGAATAGAGGATCGTGTAATAACATATTTTTGTTGAAGTTGGTTGTCTACAATAAAATTAATAAACTATTTAATTGAAAAAGCCAATATTATTTCAAATTAATTACAAAAACAAATCAAACTTAAAACCTCAATGTGAAGTACATGCCACTTGATTTACTGCTTTTAATCACAAATATTGATATCATGTGTTTGACTGTTAAAACAGATGAGGTACCTTGTGATAGTGACAACTCTACTGATCTTTTCATTGGAATTCACGGATACCCTGCTCCAGTATGATGAGGAGTGACTTGGCAAATTCAAACAAGGACCAAAGATTCTCCCCAAATGCCCAATAACTTTGTGTCCCAAATCTGCAACTAAGGTGTTCTCCCCTTGTCCATTCATCAATGTCTTTCCTCTACATAAGATTTTACTTGAGACCCCAACTCATTAGTGACATTTTTGTAGAATCCATGAAAATTATCAATTCCATTTTAATCATTGAACAACCTTTCATCCCCTTGAAACAACCTACACAATCAGAACTTTATTGGCTGTCCTAAATCCAAACCTTCTAGGACAGTTTTTAAAAATCCGTTTGGTTGTCCTTCTAAAAGTCAAAACTAATTTTACTGGAAAGAATGAAAGTTTTAAGTAATTTAAAGACCTACCATATCACAAAATCTCATATTTTTGTGAGTCCATTTTATCCCTGAAACATTAATATTTCAAACTGAAAACTCTAGAAATACTTAGAAACTTAGAACTCACTGATCTATTGTCTTTACAATTCTCAACATCTCTGCAACTTTTTCTTCAATCCCTATTTATCTAATTCAAAAAATCCTTCATTTATTTTCCTTCCTTGGGATTCTCCCATGACCTTGTGACAAACATCATACCTGATATCCTTTTACAATGTATGAACAAATCCACTAATCATCTCTTGTCACTGTTTTGCCATGTCAGAGATAGTTACAGTCAACATTCTTCAATCCGATCGTGTTCCTCTTGCTGCATGGAAACCTAAAATCTCAAATGGTGATACATTATATTGTGCCCCATCTCTATACCAAATCTGGGGACTTAGCATAACCGAAAAATAGAAGAAACTATATTTTATTATTATGCTCAAGGTACCCTAGATGAGGGTTGTGATAGTCTGTGGAAGACATCTTATATCTTTGTCAATAATGCATGAAATCATGAGCCATTAAAACCAAAGTAAAGAATATTTAGTAATATATCATCCACATTAGATGGCTCACCAGATACACATCATTCCCACATGAAAAATACAAAAAATAGACGTTCAAAATCTCGACAAAGTAATAGTTGGGACAACCAGCACAAAAAATTGAATAACTTTTCCAATATTTAATGGAATCAAGTGATTTAAAACTCAAACTAAAATGGATTTATACCTCCTTGAAATAAAGTAGGTTTTTGGCCAATATACTTAAGTTTGTGGCATGAAAAATGTCTGGAATGTGACTGACATATGCTGCCAAAATAATGAAAAGAATAGAAAAGTATCTCTTATTGAAATTAGACTTGTTACATTGACCAATCCTCCATATTTTTAGGAATAAACAATATATATGGGCATATTCTATCATTAGGAATCAAATATAAATCCTTTGAACCAAATTTTTTTGGTTGGCCTATTACGTCTATTATCTCTTTCCAAATATTCCACATGAAATTCAAATAATATAATAATTTTTTATCAGAACAATGCAATAGTAAAATTTAGCCATTCATGGTTATAATTTATGAACCAAATAACTGAAAGTTATATAACCATTTTTCATCACATTGAATATAAAATTGTTATTACAATCACTCAAATAAAAGATTCACAAGGAAGGGAAGGGACGTAACATGCTTTACATAAAAAATGTGGTTGATTAGTGATTAATAAGCACTGGTTTGAACATATAAATCTCAATAAAAACATCAAACTGCCAAAATTTATTCTGGTATAAGTGCTGACCAGTTTTGGAGGAGTGATAAGACGAGTGATAAAAACCTCTTAAATAACGAGTGTGTGATGGCAATGATCAGATCCAACTCGGGGAAAGAGGCAGCTCCCTAATATGGAAGTTTACCTTTAATTTTGGATAAAGTCAGGTCTGCAATCTTCCTTATCTAGTCATGAATTCATTATCTTATACTCCTTATAACCAGATCTTGGTATGACAGTAAGCCATGAACTTGTTAAATGCCCTTATTAGTCTTCAAGTGTCCTTGCACTCTTTCCATTGTAAGATAGTGGCAATAATTCTAACTTCTTGGTGATATGGTATTGATAATCCCAATAGGTAGATTATTTAACCTTAGGCTTCGCCTTGGAAGGTGGTGCAAGTTAGCACCTCATAAATAAAACCATCCCATTCTATGCAAAATTGGCAATAATAAACAACTTGTTGATGTTATCCTTCTTAACATCTGCACATATTCTTAATGTAGTCCCTCCTTGCCTACAATGTTGTGAGCTTCAAACGACCCTAAACTATCCATATAACAATTGTGACCTCCTTGATGAGATATTAAAATGTAAATGATTGATGACACTCCAAGTAGTAGTAAATGCTTAAACTAGCTATGACATCCTTGGTAGTTACCTGAAAATCAACTTGCCTAGCTGGAAACATGACACAAACTCTTCAAAATTAGCTCCAATGCAATGACTATGTGAGGATTTCCTAGAAGGAAATTAGGTTTTTCATTCTTAATTCCAACTCAAGAGTGTAAAAAGCCAAAGGCTTTTGTCCTAGGTAATGATTGTGACCTCAACTGCTTTAAGACAAAATGCCAAATGAAGCGAGGCATTATATTTCAAACCTTTTCAAAGAAAGCCCTTGGATTAAGATTTCTCTTCAAAATATATAAAATTACTCTTTATAATTAAGTGTTAAAATTGAACATGTAGACTACATAGCAATAAAACTATGTCTGCAGTCAGTAAAAATCCCCCTTTTAAATAGTGCATAAATTTTAGGAAAACATATACAATGCATTTTATATGTTTCATCATTCATGTTAGGGACCTTAATATTGAAGGAATAGCCCCTGCTCCACGAGGCCCTCAGTACTGTGAGCTACTTAACCCCCAGTTTAATTGTCATGCAAAATGTATGTCCATAGAGGTTACGATGATGATGCACATATGGTAGCTACAATGATTTCTTCCAGCCCTACAAATCTAAAGCTCTAAGTTATTTTGTTCTTTAATGACTATTGTAGATATTACCTAGTAGTGGAATACTCCTTTGTTCTTCTCCCAGATGATATTAGAAATGGAAGAGATTTCAGATACTGCCTAGAAAAGGAGTTTTAAGATTACATGCCCTTCCAAGTATATCTTTTAAAAAACAAGTAAATGAAAAGCCCAAGGTCTGTACAGAAAAATAATTTTTCTTTTCATGATTCCCATACCTATCATTTTAATGCATGCTCCTTGATGAATTATATAATCGAATAATTTGACGACGTGGATTTTTAACATTGATAATTTGACCACGTGACTTTTTAACATTTTAAATTTCTAATGCTTTACATAATTATTGTTTCGAATAATTTGATTCGTTATCTTAGCAGAACTTGAAATAGTTTAGAAAAAACTTTCTTGACTGGATTTTCAAAAAATTATACAATAGTATATGTAAACAAACTATACTAGAGTATGCTAAAATCATACAAACTACTATATAGGGCTAAAAGATTGATAGAAATGGCAATAATTTTAGGTCAGAAGAAGAAAGAGAGTAAGCATAAGAAAGAACATGCTATTCCAAACTTGGAGTTACCATTACAAACCGTGCTCCTGAAAACACCTTTATTTAAATTCTAATGGCATAGATTTTAGTTCTACAATATTCTAGTTACAACTGAACCACTCAGTATGTATCAGATGTCGCAGTTTTAGAATAGAAAAAGAAAGTTTCATCCATATATTACACAACATATATTTCTCAGAATTACACCCATCTTTAGTTAACTCATCACATATTTATAGAATTTCCCCTATGTCCTTTTAGTTTTGTAATTGATACTTGAATTTTAGTTATCTTTATTCTTGTAAGACTTTTCAATTTTCACTAGCCGATAAGTGGCACCAAATTGCAAAACTATTGCAAAGATCAATTTTAATGTTTATGGTGAAATAAGTTTCGCTACTGTTGTAGATATATTTAAATTTATTAATTTTTATTCATAAATAGGTCTTTGTGTTTACAGGGAAGAAAGGATGCATTGTGTCTCCAGCACAGGCTTGGATGACAGATGATAGCAAAGACTGATCTTCATGTTAAAGATGGTGGGAATCATTCATTTAAGATTGGGAAAAAAAACTTTTGAAAGAAATGGGATAAATCAAGTTGAAGTTGAGATACAGACTCTACAGTCAATCTAAACATTTGTTTCAAAGGCGCTGACAGGTGAATGATATATTGATGTGTTTATTTATTCTTGGAGAAAAACATCAAATGGGGTCTGTATCTACATTTTTATAATGATTTGTTCATTGTGACAATGTATTTTAGGAGGATCCATTGTTCAAAATTATAACTAATTAAAGTCTTATATGAGGAGTCAAATTTGTTGACATATTGGTCTGTAGACTGAAGTAATGCATGGGATACATAATTTTTGTGGTCATAGCTTGCTATCTAGGTTGCATTCAATTTAAAACACCATACCAACAAGTTTGTTTTAGCGATCTTTGGAACAATTTTGTCGAAGTGATGCTAAATGTGGCAGCATATGTGAAATAGAAAAGATTGAGTATTGATATAATTTGTCCATTTGTACAATATGAATAGAATTTCTATTATTATCATTATAGCTATCTAGTAATGATGTGTTCTATGAACAACATCAAACCTCTCATCTTCAAGTTGGTAAATACTAAATAATAACTATTTAATGACTTTAATTAGCCAACACTTCAAAACTTGGTTAATTTTTCTATTCCTGCAGATTTAGAATAGAAAAGCACTGATAGGAATTAATAATTTGGTGAGAAATCGTGATGCATTATAAAACTCTCAAAAGCATCAGTCATAGTTAAAAAATTGCAACTCAGCAAAACTTTGCGGGCCCAATTTTGGCTTGGACATGATGAGTTGGCAAAATAAGGAAGTAGTGATTGTAGGATTTTGAGCACAAGTAGGGTTTGGAACTGTATGTTTTCAATGACAACTAGGGATACCTCTAATGATTATGCCCAATTTCAATGTGTCATTCAGTGATAGTGCCATGTTGCACCTTTCTGTGCAATTCCCAAAACTTAAACTAGCACAAGGAAATATACAAATTGCAAATGATAATAAGATTTGAGGCACATGTGTGAAAGTTGGGAAAAATATGATGGAAGATCTAAAATATTGTGTGGGCCTTAATCTTTTGTCCACACAAAATATTTAAAGTTATGATTAGACCTTCCAAAATAGAGATACACTTGGCACCGCACAAGTGCAACTTAAGAAAATTTTAGAGGTGGTTCAAGAGAAATGCAAATGTGTAATGTAGGGTTTTGAATTTTTAAAACATTTTTATAAGGTTTTGGCATGTTTTAAGGATTAGTCTATTGGGTGTTTTTCACATTGGTTGAGTCTGTGTTGTGGAAATTTGGATATCTACTTGTGAATTTTCCAATCTTCAAATTTGACTCTTAAGTAGTCGAGGCTTTTAACCATGGAACTGTTAACTCCTTTTATATACAAACTACAAAAACCTTTGAAGGACAAGGATAGATACCAAAAAAATCCCATCTATATTTATATCTTTGAAAAAAACTTTCCAAGGCTTTTATAGACATAGTCCCTCTTCAAAACCTATCAGTACACACCGGATCACTTTCCAATCTGCCATACTCACTATTATCTAATTGCCAACCTTGATCAAGCCAAGTGTCAATCATCCTTCAATCTGATCACAACTTCAATATTTATTGATTCCATCGATTGGGTATATACTATTCCTAAGACTACATTAAATATCTGATCTTTCATTAGGATTATACACTCCCATTGATTCTATCAAGACACTATTTCTCCATTCATGGGATATATACCTTGCCCAAACCTCTTTGTCCTTATACCATCTCTGTCAACACTTTGATAGCATCATGTGACTATTTTCCTATATTAGTTCCTTTGCACTAAGTCTATTTGCATGCTCGAGTCCTCACTTCTCTTAGTATGAGAGGGCTCTACTTCTGTGACACCTAACACTCAACAAACCCAACCAATCTTTTTATCTACCCAATTGCACCCCATTGTTCCAATCTCTGTCCTACTGTGATAATCATTCTTCATCTACTTAGACAGTCACAAACTAGACTCAAACAAGATGTCCCCTAATAAAGTGAGCTCTATGGATACATTCAAAAACATTGTTTTAGTTATCTTGGTAGGTCTAATGGGTCTATTTTTATCATCACTCAAACCTTATTCAATATTCTTTGTTCAACTTTGAAAGGAGGTCATACATAACACCAAAGTTGCCTCTTTTCCCCAACATGGTTCCTACATGTTGTTTTGCTCGAACTTGATCTTGTCTTTGCATGATCTTAGAGGAGATTACATAATGTATCTAAAACTTGATTTGGATCACAAATGATCAACTAGAATAATCCCAAACTCCTTTTCTTACCTGATTTCCAAAACTGGTTGTTGCTCCTGGTAGCCCTTGGAATTAGTCCTCCAAAAAAGGTTTTTGGACTTTAACTCACGCACTTCCTTAACACTCTACCAATATAACTTGCATTCAAGATACCCATTTGGATGGTTCATAGGATTTAGGAGGTTCCACTTTTCAAACCTATCCGTACAACAAGAACCCAAAAATAGAGGGTTTTGAAGCCTTTCTTGGATGTATGCACTAAAAGGTTTTGTAATGCTCTTTAAATGATTGATATAAGCTTCCATTTTCCATGTAATAATCTTTGAACATTTCTCTTTCCCCTACACAAGCAAATTTTTCAAAATCTTGCTCCTTACACATTTGCCAGGCACATTTATTCAATGCTTTCTAGTTGGTTTCGCACTAAACCCACCTAGAGCTTGCTAGAAAGATTTAGAAACTGATTTTCACTACTTACAACCTTTTTCATCTTAATTTATAGAGACCTACTCTTTTTCCACAAGGTCTTATGGTTTTCCAACTATGGAAACAAGAGAAAAACTCCATTTACTCAAAACTGTCCAGTTATACAATAAAAATGGCAACACTTAGCAACTTTGATGAAATATGTACCAAAACCTATGAAAGATAATCAAAATCAATAGAAAAACAATGGTAATTGATAGATCTAACTCCTAATTACAAAGAACTTGCACCATTAATTAAGAAAAATGTGAACAACCGGCAAGGATGTAGCAAATTACTGGTGAAACTCGATTTTCTTGAATTTAGTTTGCAACAACCTTGTTCTCTCTCGTACAATTTCCTTTGAAAAGGCTTAAATATGATTTTAAGATCATTATCCACTTAAGGAAGGCCATAACTAATTCATATTGCAAGTATCCTACTTATTTCCTAAAGTTGCACAAAGTTGCAACATGGGAGTTCTGTCAATTAGTGCAATTTTGCAATTTTTGCAAACTTGATAATTTCAATACAACTCTTGGCTTCCTTGCCACCAATGGAGGAAGAAATTAAGTCTTATGATGTTTCAAGCCTCATTACATATCGCTCCATCTTATTGCATTCCTAGTGACCATGTTGTGGCTATTTGACCACCTTTGACTGCCTAGGAAGCTTAGGAGAGTTTTAACCAAGAAAATGCTTTTAAGAAGTAACAAAAACCAATCACCAATGTAAAACCACACATTTAGGTTATTAAGAACCTTTATTCAATAATCATGACCCAAATTTGAGTCTTTCAAGCCAAAATTGGGGTGCTCCTGCACCACCTACCTTTGTATCACTAGGACACACTTATAACTCACTAATACTCCATACTAAACCATGAACTTCCTTCCAAATACTCCTACATGAACACAACATCATCAAGTCCTCATACCACTACTTTTTCATAGTCTGAGGTAGTTTTCTCTATCTTCTAACACCCTTCTATGTGTCAAATGTTGCATGGTTCTTTGTAGTTATTTGGACATGTTGTACATACCCCTCCTTCCATCGAGTTAGGTTTTGAGGGCTTATTACATGTGAATCTCATGGAATCTACATTGGAATGTTCTCACTATATACCCTAAGAGGGTTTTGATAGTTTTAATACAAAACAAGATATTTGTAAAAATACCTTATCAAATGAAGTGCTATAAAAGCCAAAATTCTATGGATTCAATGCTCTAACTTTCCCTACAAGTGTATATTCAAATAGAAAACATCTAGCCTATGAAATTTTTTTAAAACCACTGTCAAAATTTTAATACATGGAGGAAATGTAGTAAAACCTTGTTTTGTTACTCTTCATATTTTAATCCCTGTGCCATTCTCAGGATTTCAAGCCTTTATAACATCATTTTAAACTCTTTTAAATGACAACTACCCTTTGTGGGTATTTCTATGCCTAATGTATGATGGACTCGGTGTTTTGCTCCTTCCAAACTCTTTCTGGGTCTAGGTAGATGGGTCCATTTCTGTTCTACTCCTAAATCCTCTATGATAATTTTCTTTCCTAATTCCTTATTTTACCTGAAAAAATTCACTCTCTTTAGGTCCCAAAGGGGTAGATTTGGATGGCCTAGTTGTGGCTGACACTCTATGTTGGGTTACTAATTTTTGTGAAGCTATTGGAGTGTGTAATGCATATAGGTGCATTAGAAGCTCTCCATTGTCAGTTGCTCTCATCTGTCCTGATGCATCAAGAAAGGATTTTGGTGCTTTGATTGGAATTGCCTGTTTCTCTTGTAGTATTATTAGTAGATCTTTGAACAACCCTTGTTTTTCTTTCATTTCTAATGTCAGCATTACCATCCACTACATTTGAGCCTCTGGGAATGCTAGACCCTCTCTCTGAATGTTGATTGAGCATGCCCATTTCCATTGCCTTCCATTTTTTCCTTACTAGCTCTTGCAATGTCAAAGTATTTAGTGATAACTTCATTATTGTTTGAAACATCTCAATTGCCAAAGCTTGGAATATGGGTTTTATGCATTTGCAGTCATAAAACTCAATAATCATCAAATAAATCAAAATTTGGAGTTTTTTTAAAGCTAGTTAATCAATAATAAAATTTGTGATTTTAAAGAAAAAGGATGAGGGCACACTTCAAAAATATTATGCACTCTCCCATTTGTTCCATCCATTCTTTTGGTGCAAATACTTACACAAATTAGAACAACAATGAATTTTGTGAGACATATAGAGACTTTTTGAATCATCAATTCCATTAAGATTCTAAAAATTCTACTTTGGAACAAATTGTGAGCATTAATAAGTTTTTAAAAATTGCAATCAATGAATTGTTAGGTGCAAACTCAAATTAGGATTGCTTTGGTGTGAACCATTCACAACCCTATTCACTCCATCCATGATTGCTATATAAGAAAACACAGTTTATGCTATGTGTGATTTCAATGAAAGATAGAAAATTTGTTGTTTTAACTTTTAAGTTCCATCATGGGAACATTTCAAATCGTCATTTGCATTAAGGTTCTAAATTTCAGCCAATCCATCAAATTAGTATGATTGTAGGAGTTTTAGTCCAAATGCAGAACCAAATCAGAAATATGTGAGCCATGGATACAAATTGTCTATGTTGAACGATACCTTTACCTAAAGGGGATAGAGGCATCAATCTCCCAACAAAATATAACTCAACTTTGAAATAGATGTCTGATGACCGATCATACATGTCTGAAATCCCCCAGAACAAAGTGCAACCAGAATATGGCATACTTAAAAGTTTGAAATAAGTCCTTTACAATGACTGTTGCTACATAACTGTGAATCTATAGTAAAAGTTAAAATTTTCCTAGAAGGCAGAGAACTCATAAGGCTCTTGAAGGCAACTTCATTGGATAAAGCTTCTTGATTCTACACACTAGTAAGATGAATCTTTAAATTTACCACTTGATTAAAACTTAAAGAAAAGAGCCTCATCTTGAAAACCTGGTCTGTTGTGCTAGTAAACATGTGGTAAATGTAGAATGCAAAAAACAAAGTGGCCTCTGAGAAATATTGTAAATAGAATAAACAAACAAGCATACCAAAGCTTCTCAAGGAGGTTAGTAGTATGGTTTTGAAGCAATCAAGGCCAACTCTGAGGAAGATACAAGTAGATTATGTTATGCTACATGAAATAAAAAAACCATTGTTCATGTAAAAGAATGGAAAACATTAAGCATACTAAAGGTTCCCATCTAGGAGATGAGAGCTATGGTATTTGAATCAATCAAGGCCAAGTCTAAATTGAAACGTAATTGTAGTTTATAGTATGCTACCAAAAATTGAAAAACCATTGTTCATGTATGATGATTTCCTTTTCAAGTTCAAAAATTGATTTTAGTATAGACATTTCTCAAAAATACCCTGTCCACATATGGACAAAGACAAAAACGCAACACATATAAGAAAGAAGTTGAAGCTTCTTTCTATGAGGCCAAATAGGAAACTGTGAAGCAATACAAAAGAAGAAACCTTGCACCACTACCTATAATCTACATTAGTTAAACAAAATTAAACTACCAACATGTGAGCTTATTTGAGGAACTCCATGCACATAAAGATTGCAGACTCTAAGGAATAGATAATTGATCAATGTGACATAATAATAAATGGAAGATGTTAGGTAAATATAGTTTATTTATTTATTTAAAATTCTCTATTCCCAAACTGATACAATTCCAAATGGCATGTAACCATATCTAGAATATCAGATACAACCAAAAATGGATCAGCTAGATATGCCATCCATATCATAGTTGTATCATGTTTGAATCTAACAACCAATACACAAGTGTGTGTCTAAGCAGAGAGAGGAAGTCTCTGCCAAGTGTGTAATTGAACAAAGAAGGTATTTAGGTGCACAAAATAAATACTTTCAAAGAAAGGTTGCACATCTGCATGGGTCTAGACCATATAAAGAAGGAAAAATAAAACATATCACATTTTCTACTACATGAACTACAAAATACTACCACTTCAATTAAGTCACTCCCTTTTATATATATTTCCATCTTTCTATTTGGCTATCTCTTCAACATGCCAAGTTTACCAAAGATTTTTCTGACATTGTGTGTCTGGCTTATCCAGATGGCACACACCCTTATTCTTGTACATCATTTTTACCCATACCAATCAAGAGAGTATAGCAATAAGTTTTTGGCGGCTACCTCTTTCATCTCTCTCTCTCTCTATATATGTGTGTGTGTGTGTGTGTGTGTGTGTGTTTTTGAGAGGCTGTATCATCAAGTCTAGAGTTTAACGAACTCTACAGTAATACACCACAAAAAAGGTGACATTTATATACCATTATCTAGTTCTATAGTACTCTTCCACTATAAGATTTGGCCATACTGAAGTAATGATGCTGAATAGTGTATGTGGATGGAGAAAAAGTTTACAAATAGCATACAAGAGTGTAAAGACAAATATTGCACTTAATTAAAATCGTTGGGAGATACGAGTACAGGCAAACGAGGTCCTTGTCTCTTGACCTAATGGATGCTAAATAGTATATGTGGATGGAGAAAAAGTTTAGAAATAGTGTACAGGAGTGTAAATAAGACAAATATTGCACTTAGTTATAATCATTGGGAGATACGAGTACAGGTAAACGGGGTCCTTGTCTCTTGACCTGATTTTTTTGGTGACAACAATTTGGATCGATGAACAACAAAACATATATAAATTTAGAGCTTTAGTTAATATCCAATTTGATGTTTGATTGCCACAACAATTTCTGGCTTCAATGTGTATTACTTACAAGTTTATAGAAAATATCCTAGACAACTACAACTTCCACCTTTGAGATCTAATAAATGCTCTAGAAGTTCATAAAATGAATCAAAGGAAACAATTGGAAAAGACAAGATATAATTCCTGTTCTATCGAACATAATATGATACTCAAGGCATAGATCAATTGACAAGGTAGGATTTACACCTGAGCTTAGTGTAATCTAAAACACAACCTTAGCTTTTAACCATTTTTTTGATTGCTTGATTGTTAAAGAGATTGTCAATGTGTAGCCACATGTTACCCTTAATGTTTTACCAGGCTATTACTCATTAAAGCACACTCTAAATCATTCCTTCTACTCAAATTTATCGACAATCTCTCTCTCTCTCTCTCTCTCTCTCTCTCTCTCTCTCTCTCTCTCTCTCTCTCTCTCTCTCTCAACCTTTCATATTACCCTATATTTACAAATACAATGACACGAAAGGAAACATAAATTAAAATATGGAGGATATGGAAAATAATAAACTATATTTTTTGCATTAGATGGAGCAATGAATCCTTCGTAATTTAGTTTTTATTTCATTAAATTTCATCAAGAGTCAATAGGGATATTCCAATCCTTGTTGAGATTTCTCAAACCCTTTCCAGAGTAACCCAGGGTCTTAAATATGTTGAAATTCATTACTCCACGTGAGTCAAAGGTACAAGTTAAATGCATTGGTGGGAGAGGGCTTGTAGTTTGTTACTCTTTGCCTATAGGAACCCATGCAAAGGAATGGCATATGGTTTTGATGAAGAACAATAATAAAATTGTTACATACTATATCATGATAGTGACTTGTTGGTATGATTGTGAATTTTTTTATCTAAGGGTGTCTGGAAAGAAACTGCAAGTTTATAAATGTGTAATAGTTATTTTAAAATGTGTTCTAGTGTTTGGAAGAAAAGGTTCCCATAGTTAAGGCTGTATTCATGACTGTATCCGCAAATAGGGTTTTGTCATAGCTAATATCCTGGTTGGTAGATAATTTTGTGCATATGCAGCTCTTGTTCTTCATCATCAAACTCCAAAAAGATGCAAAAACACTGTATTTTCAGCCATTTATGATGGCCTTTGAAGCTCCCTCATTAACCACCCACTCCACCATATTTTTGTCAAATTTTTTTTTGTAGTAATGGATGTCTATACCTTCTTCAATAATATCATATTCCCTAGCTCTCTTCTCCTGATTGTAAGGAAACTCAGGTGTGAAAATAGCTTCCTACACTAATCTCTTAATAGAAGTATGGTGCAAATTCTATTAAAATCTTTTACACTTACAGATTCAATATCATGTAAACAACAATATTACAACAAACCAAGCATAAAGAAAATAGACAGAGAAAGAAACACATAACAAAAAGATTTGCCGGTGGGGAAAAACCTTTCGGTAAAACAACCCCACCCCTCCAGAACCTGCACAATGTATTATCTTCAACACAAGGTTACAATACACTTGCAATGCAAGTTTAATGGCGACAATAGAAGACTCTAGTAGCAAATCACAGTACCAACAATACACTTTCTCGCATACTTCCTCTTCGCAACCCTAAAAATGCTTATAACATGCACTTCTCTTTTAGGGCTACTCCCAAAGGTAATTGTATTAGGGTTTTACCATTCTCCGAGAAAATAGGAACCCTAAACAAATTTTAGGGTACAATGTACAGTACTCAAATTTATCAGTTGCCACATGTCTTCACCTATCATTGAATCTTCCTAACATAGCTCTTACATGTCATAGGAATCTGTCATAACCATTTTAACAATGATCTCCTTATACACAATTCAAGATGCCGACACATCAACATTATTTGCAAGAAATACATTTTACAAAACAAATAATAAGAATAAGAATTATCCAAGGTTGAGACACCTTATTCCTAACACTGAAAATTTTCCTTCCTTCCATCATGCTTATACTTATGTAATTAACTTCTTACTTCATCTTTTGACCAATTTTTAATTTCATTTTCCTATCCTAAGGGTTGCGAAATAGATGATTAGAGGGACAAGGAAATTTATACTTCAGAAGGGATGGTGATAAAGTAAGTGGAGACCCTTCTATATAATGTGCAACAAAGTGACTGTGATGCATTTCAAATTTGAATAGGTCATATAGACCATTTTAATCTTAAAAATGTTAAAAGTTAACCCTCCTAATTTAAAATAAAATCTTGTACTTGCCTTGTACTTATAGAATGTTAGGATTAGCATATTCATGAACAACTAATAAAATGTATTTACTGCTTTTGTTGAAGGTTTATAATTTCCTTTGGAGTTTATGGCTATGATGTTTAACCTAATAAGATGTTACTTTGTGCTGAGATAGAGTCCAGAACATAGTTTACAAAAACTCCTTTATAGCAGCTAGGTTTGCACAATGACTATAGCATAAGTACATAATAAAGGATATTTAATGTGATTGGAAGTCATCAATATGAGGAAACAATCTCACTGTAGGAATGAAAATGATGCATTTACGATCTTTTATCAATTTTCTTTCAGTATGAGTTTCAAATTTCCCCAATCTTTTACAACATTGCTTCTTGGCATGTTGATTTCCCTAGTATCTAGATTATATGCTTTCATGCATTCCAAAACCAATTTTTTTATTTAGATGTATCACTGCCTCAAATTGATGTTAGCATACACCATTATGTCAAGTAAATTATAAACTTCCTTTGCTATTCTTTGAAGAATGTTCATAAGACATTTCTAGGTCTTCACCTTTTTACTCGTCACACACACTCTGATTATCTCATGTATTCTGAATCCACTTGAAAATGTTCAATGGAGAAAATTGCTAAACACTTCACATTCATTATCTTTGCCTTATGCATTTCATTATATTTAGTTAATTGCATGAGAATTTAATTATTCCAGCCCATGTTCCTCTCTTTCTATAGATTGATCTACCTAACAACAAATTTACTTCACATCTGTGCTTAATATTTCTCTATGATGCTCAAGCAGTTCATTCATGTGTAATGTTTATGATCCTAATGTATCATTTTTTGTAAATGTGTCTTCATAGTTTACATGCATGTCAAACTTCTAATAAAACCTTTTTTCTCTTATCATCTGGATTTCAAGAGACACTTGTACCAAATCCCTCATTGGCATGTTTTCATCTTTTGTAAAACTCTTTGAGTGAGTGTTTGGTCAAATGTTCTTATGAGTGTGCTAAGCATTGGATGTCATGTGTGGGCTCCACATAATTTTTAATAGTTCCATCACTGAGTATAACTTGGTGTTTTCCTCAAACACAGAGTGGATTGCTTTATTTCCACCTGATTAAAATGTTGTGAGCTTCCAATGTGATTTACATCTGTATTAGTGTTTGACATTTAGTCAAATAGTTGTCATGCCAAGCCTGTAGTGATCATTTATAATTCATTTGTTCATAATGTGCTTGTCGTCAAGATTCAACAACATAGAGTTCATATATTTATCATGGAGGTGATAGCATGATTAAGTTAGTGCCCCCAATATTCTTACAACCTTTAACAAGATCATAAACAAGATGTGTTAATCTCAATCATATCTTTGTAGCAGCACATGTATGGCAATAACAATGATTATAGCTAAAAAAATCTTTATTGCTTTATTTGGTGCTTATTTTATTTGGCATTCAATAACTCATATTACAGAGCAAAGGTTGATGCAAGCGCATTGTATTCTCTGATCAAATTGGGGTAACATTGATCAAAACAATGTGGAATAACTGTGCCTACTTAACCCACTAGACTGTCGGTAGTATGCTGTGGATGGGAGAAATCCTATCTAAATTTAGCCGAATAAATCACATGCCTTTTTTTTTGACACTTGATTAATAAAATGATTTAAAAAAAAAAATCTTTGTCAAATGATTATGGTACATATAGCAAACATACTATTGCTTCCACAAGGTAGAGTTCTTCTTGAAGTGATCTGCGCTATGTCTTCACATTCATGCTAAACATTCACAACTCATTCCTCATGTGTGTCCCCTTATGTGTTATAACTGATGATATTTTTAACCAAGCACTTTAATCATATCAAAGACATTAAACAAATTGACATCTTCACTATTTGTTGCATATGGGCAAAGATGGATAGTGCTTATATCGGTTATGTTAAACTCTAGCCCAAATCAGATCTTTACCAACCCTTCATTTGAATTAATGTATATGAATGGTATGAACATCGTTCAATCCAACTAGAACACACACAAAACATGTTCTCTGCCTACACTTACACTTTGCAACACTTGGTAGAGTGCCTTTGATTTTGGTGATAGATATCGATGCTTGAGAAACTCTTTATATTGCTTGTTTAAATTGTCACAACTCGTAGATTGTATTAGCCTTAAATTATCACATTATATTATCAAGAACTCTCCCATATTTTAATAAATATTCATTCTTTTAACTCTCATGGCTTCCTCCATTATCTGCACCTTTCAGTATTTGAAGTTAAATATTTTAAAACCCATTTAGAGCTGTGAGAGAACTTGACAGCACTTCATGTTTTATTTGATTTCAAAACTTCCTGTGAAACCTATCCTGTGCATTTCATCTGTATGTATCAATGGTATTTTTTCACGAGTTATCATAGGGTAGTTATTTGAAGTTGAAATCTGGGTTAGAATTTTTGAAATCCTTAACTTTTAAACTTATTGAAAATTAGAATTTCAGTATCTTTGAATTTCTTAACCTCGTTTGGTTAGAGCCTTAACCTTTTAGTTAAAGCTTTAACATTTTCCCTTAACCTTTATGGTTAAAATAAAGCTTCACCATAAACTATTAACTCTAAAAATTTAGATTTTAAAAAGTTTTTAAATTTTTAAATTTTAAATAATTAAAATGTTGAAACTCACAACTTTTGAATGGAAGCTTCAATTTTGAAAATTCAAAGTGTTGGATGGATCTGGGATCAAATCAGGGCCTTTGAAATCACAAGAGTATCAAGAATTGAATGAAAAGTTGACCATTTTAAAACCAGAAACTTGAAACTTTCTAAATGCACATTCTATCAAAACAATAGAATATTTAACAATTTGACCAACAGGATCAAGAAAACATGTGCAAGAACAAATTTTTAAAACCTTCATGATTGCCTTATTTGAAAATAATTTTTATAGAATTGATTACTTATTAAAAGTGGGGCAACAAGATTGAAGCAACATCTATAAGAGATTGGTTTTGGTTCATCATTTTCCTGGTGTGGTTATTCTACAATACTCTGCCTGCAAAATGTTCCCACTAATCATCATTGGCATTGTTACAACACGACACAGTTTGTGCATATTCTTAAGGTAAGTGATTTGTCATGGTTTTAGTAGGTTTTTTCTTTTTAAATTCTATATGTGGTAATTACTATCACTACTTTGTACCTTCTTTTGGAAATGTGTTTGTTATTATTTTTTGCTATTTTTTGGAAATGTGTTTATTCACTTCTTTGTTGTTTTTCCCAAAAACCCTCCTTTTCCTTTTTGAAAAAGAAAATTTTCAAACCTCTTTTGATATATTAATAACATTTCAACATGTGCAAAAGACCCATCCTCATCTCTTATAGGAAACAAGACTAAGTTATATAATTACTTTATAGGTTCATTATGATTTCTGTGACCATCGATACAAGAATAGTGAAAAGAAAGATTCTTGTTTCTTAAGTTCCTTTCATGTTTTTAGTATTTATTGTTTTGTCCTTTCTAGGAACTTTAATAAGCTACAAGATGGGTGAAAGAAGTTACCTTATTCAATTTGTGCTAGGTTACTTGGCATTGAAAATAGAGTAAAAACATTTTTCATTCAAAATTTATGCTCTTTTAAAAGATGTCACTTGTTATGAAATGTGATTATAAGTTTTCAGATCTTAGGATTACAATTTTATTATTTCAAGCAGGTAATGTTGGTTAATCATCATGTTAGTTTTATTTCACTTTTCTATTATGTTCAGTTAAGTTAAAGCTCTGAATGGAAGTCATATCTTCATTTACTAAATATTTGAAATGTGAAATGCAATTGTTTGAAAAAATAAAAGTGGCAAAAACCAGTTGCTAGTCAATCAACATCTTCTGAAATATATATTGTTAGTTTAAGATATAAATCCCCAACTGAGATTGATCTACATCTTCTTGACGTTAAACATATTTTCCAACATTTTTTGAGCTACCAAAGGTAAACTTATTATCCCTTTGATTTAAATTTATTAATTTTAAATGCTCTCCTTTCTCCAATAAGTGTTCTTTTTCTAGACACTATTATGAGAATGACAATTAAAATTTTGTCACCTTGGTTTGAGGATGTCCCATACTAACATTGTTTATTCTTCCAATAATGTCTTATAATGCTTTATTTATCTGGTTAGGTGGTAGATGTTCTCAAGGAAATTAAACAAAAATAAAAGCGTGAAGGGTAAATATTATATATTTCTTCTAAGTCTACACTAAAGGTGTCTTGTCTTTGGTAGGTAAGATGGCTAAGGAGGTTGTGTAAGATCAAGCAATGTGATGTGATGTGTATGGTAAAGTTCTTATATTGTACCATTTGAATGTTTTTATCTATAGTATGTGACTGTAAATCTTCAATGTGATAAGAGAATAGGGTGTTTGAATAACAAATGGTTAATGAGTTTATGCTAAAGGATATAAATTTCAACAAAAGATGGAGTTATCGTTGGTAGGTCTAATTAGGTCTAAAGATTAAACTTTAGAGAAAAATGAATAGTGTTATAATCAAGTGTCAATTAAGACTAATTGTGAGTCATGAATAAATGTTTAAACAATTTTTGACAATAGTGGTGTTTAATTAATATATTGATTGATATTTCCAATTGTATGACGTAGAACTTAAGGAGAAATAGACATCATGTAGATAGAGGAAATTTAGCTATTTCTGAGTACAATAGTCAATCATACTTCTATCTAAGAAAAAATCAAGATAAAGATACACTAATTATATATAGAAACTAGGTATAAATCACTAAAGAAATGATTGGATCAACTCAAAAGATAAGAACCAAGACAATGTAGAAAGTTACACATTGTATGATCATTCTTTAAAGAGTGCTAGCTCAATGGAAGAGCACTTGCTTTACAAGTAGATGGATGGTGGTTTGATTCCATCATACCCTATTGTGACCAAATGTACTATTAAATATGCTACTAAATATTTGATCAAATATACTACTAGATATGCTACTAAATATACCACTAACATGTGACTAAATATATTAAATATGTGACCAAATATATGATTAAATATGATACTAAATATACTACTAAACATGTGACTAAATCAACTACTAAATATACAACTAAATATGTGATTAAATATTCTACTAAATATGTGACTAGACACATGATTAAATTTACTACTAAATCAATTACTAAATATATCACTATATATACCACTAAATCAATGATCAAAATCAGTGATCAAATAAATGACTAGAATTGCTTAGTAATAAATTTAGTAGTGTTATAAATGACTGGATATTAACTACTATTAGTCATGTGACTAAGTTTAGTCACATATATACAAATTTTAGTGGTTTTTTTAGTCACATATTGTTGCTTTTGTAGTAGTGGAACAATAATAAAAACATGGTAAATGATGGGGTGGTAGAAGTCAATCATGTTAAACTACAACTCCACCCCTATCCAAATCAACCATACACAACTGTTAATATCACCAATGTACATACTCACCAAAACCCACCAAAACGAGATAATGTTCATCCATTCTATCGATGAAATACAACTCCTCCAATACAGAATAATTCCACTCAACAAGTAGCATACAACCAAGCTCCACCCCCAAGAGGATACAAGTTCACCAACATACCCAAAGTCTACACACCCATAAGCAAGACCTATGAAAGAGCTTTACAAATGCTCTTAGCCAATGAGCTCAGTGTACTACTAGAAGCTAAACCTTATGAGCCACAAGTCAAACCACAATGGTGGAATGAAAAACATTTTTTCTCTTATCATTGGAACCGAGGACACCTCATGAATAACTATTATACTCTTAAAGGAGCCATCCAAAAATTAATTGATGATGAGATGGTTGAAGTACACCATCTTTGCAATAATGAGCATCACACAACTTTTAAAAATCCATTCATGAATCATGCGAAAGGTGAGTCCTCCAAAAGTAACCAGCCCACATCCTCTAATGACAAAGTCAACTATGCTCATAATTATGACAACACAATTAACATGACCTCAGGATTTGATGATGCTGTCAATGTCATCGTGGTCAAAGATAAACATAAGAAACAAGCCTTGAATGTCATCAGTTGAGGTCAAGCCTCTAAAGTGGTTCTGCTGGGGGTAACCACCAATTTAGACCAAGCCACAACAAATTCCACCATACCCAAATATAGTTTGGTCAATCAATTATTGAAAAATCCCACTCATATTTCCATTTTTGAATTATTGCAAATATCCCTGGAGCACAAGGAGATACTCACCAAAGCTTTAGTGTTCAATGACCTTGATGAAAATAGATTCCAAAATATGGTGAGCAACCTTGTTGCCGCTCACTATGTATCTTTCTTGGCACAGGATGACATGTCCTTCACTCATCCTCAAAACTCCCCATTGCACATTGAGGTCTTCATACACAGGAACAGAGTGAAGAGAGCCTTGGTTGACGATGGGGCCGATCTAAATATTTGCACACTAAACCTAGTAAAAGCACTAGGATATATAGAGGATTGTGTTGATCCCAAGAACATCATAATTAAAGCTTATAATGATGAGGACGAATCTTCTAAAGGCATGGTAATTTTACCCATAAGGGTTGGCCCGGTCATAAGAGAAATTGTCTGTCAAGTCATGGACTTGAAGCTAACCTACAACATCTTATTAGGAAGGCCATGGATCTACAATATGCAAGCAATCCCTTCCACTTATCACCAATGTCTAAAATTTCCATACATGGGTCAAGAGGTGACCATATATGGGGACCAAAACTATACACACTACTATAACTCCCTTGTTCCTCATAATAGGGAAGAAATCAACATTCTAAAAAGTGTCATTAGCCAATCAACCTCAACATCCATAGGTCAAGACAAAAACCGCTTATCCATAATAGCTAAGGGAAAAGAGAAAGTGGGTTGTTCTAATTCTTCTACCCCATCATCATTGATACCTAGAGACTCAAGTCAAACACATTATAAGGAAATGAGTCATTTAATGAGAGAATTTGACTGATAATGCAAACTACAACTCAAGGGCATAGGCAAAGACTCAGTTTCACTATTTGACCCACCATCATCTCCCAAATCACATGGTAGACCACGTACAAAGAGCACTTACAATGGACACTTTTTTAAAGAAAGTGACATGTCTACAAGCACACCAAAAGAAAAAGATGAGAGAATATGACATGTTGATATATCCCCCCACCTTTTTGGAAAAGGTTATGAGTTAATGAAAAAAAAAAGGGTTACTAGGGGGATGGTCCTTTGAGAAAAGGCAAAGGTATTGTTGAATCGCTAACAACATAGTTTAGATCCAAAAACTAAAAATAGGAGTGGGCTATTCAGAACAAGACAAGGAAGGTTTTCCACCTTATCTTCAGTCACCACACCTTGATAAGTCACAACATAGACACATAGATTCCTCCTCCTCCACTTTGGTTTGAGTACTAAAAGAGAAGGATGTTGTAGATCAGAGCGCATCCCATCTAAAACATATAAACCTATCCATCCTTGATCTATATATTCTAGAAGAAACATTCATGGATGCCATCAATGATGAAGACAATGATGACTCTACCAAATGGGAATTTGATTCACTATTAGAGGAATCTATTTGCAATAAAGAATGTGATGTAATTCACATTCCTACATAGAGCACTACCATAACACAATAGTTTGCCTCTAGCTTAGACTCCCCTTCACCACACGCCAAGTCACAAAAGACTAATTTAGAAGCAGATATGGAATAGACACCTAATATCACTCCCTAGAGTGATGATACACCAAATGAAGCATTCTAGTTCCAAACTCTATCTCTAGATTTCTTTCCAGTAGAAATTGAAAATAAGGACAATGAGTAGTTTGACAATTCTTGTTTCCTAGACAATTTAGAATAAGCCAACATTATAGACTTAATAGATACAATGTATGAGTCACCAAACGAGGTTATGTCCTTAAGCCAAGTTGAACCATATCCATATCCTAGGCCATTATCCTTGATCCATCTCGAGCTTATTGATTGGGATAAAACTAAGTCTCATTACATTCCCAACTTTGACATTGATTGTGATATTTGTGTATACTTTAATGTAGTTGAACCATCTCTGAAACTAGGACCAAAAGAAACACCTATGGATGGGTCTAGTATCAATCATCTTAGTCATATGAATAGAGGTCTAACACTTCACACATCTAACAATTAGAAATGCTTTAGAATAACTAAGAGGGGGGGTGAATCAGTTATTCAAGGTCCAAATGTCCAATTAAAACTTTTTTTTTCATCAAGTAAAGTGAGCCTATAAAAATATTCATGCATCCAAGCTTAATCTTTCCTACTTAGCAAGTTACTGTAAATCAACATGCAAGCATAACACATGAAATATCAACACATAACACAGTGATTTACGTGGAAACCCAATATGGGAAAAACCACTAGTAACATGGTACTCAATTCTTACTCTTCTAAAGTGATGCCTTGTGAAAGGCCTACCCTGTTAAAGACTACAACACACTGTTAAATGTGACCTGGTTAGAGGATTTAACCACCCTGTTAGAAGTGGGCCTGATTAGAGGACTTTAGAACATTCACTTGGAATGTCACCTTGTTAAAGGATTTACAAATGGCTGTTAAACCAACCTAAGTCCATAGGGTTTTACCCTAGTTTTCACAATTGTTAGAGAGTAACAACAAGGGCTTTTGACCTGATACAACTCACAACTTAACTTGTAGATTTTAGATCTCTGTTAAGCTCTTTACAATTTGCCTGGATTTCAGTCTCTACAGCTTTAACAACTTGTTCTCCTTTCAAGCTTCGTCTTCTTGAGTCTTCATGCTCGATGTACCAGTGCAATTTCCTAAATGACCACGTTAACAAAGCAGAGTCTCTATGCTTTATTCTTCCTTCACCTTCTACTTGACATCCTTTAGCAACTTCACATTTTGGCACCCCAAAAACTCTTGCTTTTGGCATGTGACTCCTTAAATATGTTAGGAACCTGTGTGTTCCTTCTGTTTATTTTGTTACAGTAGAGTTGTTGGACGCATATGCTTTGTAAGTCGTCCCGTGAGTTTATTTTATTATCCCACATGCATAGGTAGTATTACTTTTCTAGATCGTACCCAGTATATAAGAATAGGTTGAGGCCCTTGATGGGACGGACGAATTTATTGTATTGAGCTTGCTCAAAGGAGGTTACCCCCTCGAAGTGGCCTGCGATCAGTAGATTTATTCTGAGTTCTGCTATCACTTTGTATTCTGTTATTTCGAGCATTCTCACGATATTGCTATAAGGAGGTTCTTCTCATCTGGTATCAGAGCACTCTCTTGGGCTCGCTGGGTGGAAATTACATCAAATTTTTTTTCTGTCGTGGCCTTCAGGTTCCTCTCACTTCTAATATCTCTTGTTATTGCAATAACTCTTTTCAGTTGTTCTGTCTGTGAGTGAATTTTTCTAAGTCGACTGTTCTGAAAAAAAAAAAAAAAAAAAAAAAAAAAAAAAAAAAAAAAAAAAAAAAAAAAAAAACCTTGTTTTATGGTTGTTACGCGTACAAGAGCAAAAATCATGGAAGAAGAAATTGCATCCCTCAAAACCAGACTTCAAGATCTGGATGACAAAATTCTGGGTCTTAACTTTCAGCAGTCAGCCATGAGCCGAAACCATTCAGGAGATACTGGGTCCTCTTCTGGCAATTTCCGTGGACCAAAGCTTGATTTTCCACGCTTCGATGGTTCTGATCCGACTGGATGGATCTATAGGGCAGAGCAGTATTTCAGCTTGCATAATACTTTGGATAACCACAAAGTCTCCCTTGCATCTTTTCATTTGGAACATGAAGCTCTTCAATGGTTCCGTTGGTACATCAAGGCTAATGTAGGCCCAACGTGGAGCGAATTGTGCACCCTCATTTTGGAGCGCTTTGGCCCTAGTTCCTTTGATGATTTCACAGGAGCACTCACTAAACTGCGTCAAACAGGCACTATAAGAGAATACCAGACAGAGTTTGAAAAATTAGCTAATCACACAGAGGGCTTGTCTGATGAATTCTTCCGTAGTTGTTTTGTCAGTGGTCTGAAGGATGCACTTCGCTCAGAAGTCAAAATGTTTCGACCTACTACAATGATGGAAGCCCTTGGGTTGGCTAAGTTAGCGGAAGACAAGATTAGTGCTCTACAACGCTCCAGATCTAATTTTGTTCCATTCAGAAATACAGGTTCTCACAACCCTCCAGTCATACCAGCTCCCAGAACTACTCCGATCAAGCACTTGTCTGAAACAGAGATGCGAGTTAGGCGAGACAAAGGGCTTTGTTATAATTGTGATGAGAAATGGTCTCGGGGCCATAGATGTGTTCAGCAAAAGCTCTATCTCTTGGATGTGGATTCTCCACCGGAACTGGAAGAATATGTAGATGCTCAAGAAACAGTGGATGCTGAGGTTGAGCCTCACCAGCCTGAACCTCCTTCCCCAGAAGCTCCACCAGAGATATCTGTCCATGCTTTAGCAGGAGTCACTACTCCACAAACCATGCGGGTCCAGGGTTTCTTCAAGAAGATCCCTCTTACTATACTCATTGATTCTGGTAGCACTCATAACTTCATTGATCCACGAATAGCCAAACAGGCTGATTGCTTTATCCATCCCTGCTCTAGCTTTGAAGTCATGATTGCCAATGGGGGCACTTTACCTTGTAAAGGGAAATGTCGCAATGTGCGTCTCTCTATTGGAGCTTATAACATGCGCTCTGACATGTTTGCCTTACCCTTAGGTGGTTGTGATGTGGTTTTGGGTGCCCAATGGTTACGCACTCTTGGCCCCATTCTCTGGGATTTTGCTGAACTTTGGATGCAGTTTTCAGCCGAGGGGCACCAACACACTTTGAAAGGCTTACAACCAGGGTCTCTCAGCATCATCAGTTCACACCGTATGGAAAAACTTCTTAAGAAGAATTCACATGGTGTCATCGCTCAGCTCCATTCCATTCAGATGCAGCCATCAGCAGTCTCTAGCACTCTTGCCGATCTCCAACACATTTTGGACAAGTATTCTGGTATATTTGCTGAACCTGTGGGATTACCTCCTTCTCGTCCAGAGGACCACCGTATTCAGCTCCTTCCTGGCAGTGTTTCGCCCAACATCAGGCCCTAATAAGGAGGTTCTTCTCAAAATAAAAGTTTGGAATTGTTTTTCCCACTCGATTCTTCCCTCCTTAAATTTTAGTTCGAATGGATTAGGTAGGATTCATTGAATCTAACCCATATCTTGTTCCTTCTAGAAACATCATGAAGATTCCTCCTGAATTCACCTAAAAATGGTTTATCTAAAATTTTATGCCTCCAGCTCATCATCCTTATCTTCCATCTGGTTCACAAAATTCAAGGTAACAAACTTATCGGCTTAGATCTGGCAAATTTTTGACTTTTCAAATAATGCAGCAGTTCGGCACTATTGAAATTCTAGTGCTTGGCACATACTATGTTACTCAGCACTAACTACATTTTAATGATGCTCAACACCTACTATGGATTCACTCGGCATCCACTAAGTTTTTCTAATGCTCAACACCTAAGCTTTGCTCGGCTCCTTCTGTATCACTTGGTACACACTAGATTTTTGCATTTGCTCGACACTAACTAAAAATCTGCTCGGCTCAAACTAGCTTGCTCGGCACTCACTAATGAACTTAGTTTAAGCTTTGCAGACAACCTTGTGGCAACTTATTCCTCCAGTGTTTATAAGTGTGGCCAACCTCTATATCTTCAAGTATATTATCAATATATCATTTTACCATTGTCTTAACTGATCCTTGTACTTCATTACAAAACCATAACTCAACCTTTCCCTTAGGTGCTTTTATTACATCTTGTTGATTAAATCCTCTTCATCAATCAACTAAGTGATAGTACTTGGATCTTATAAGCAATTGTCATTCCAACAAATAGAAGGATTGACATAGTGACAAAACAATGATTGAAAACATTCTTCATCAACAATCTCCCTCTTTTTCAATCAATCTTCTTCATTCTTCAATAATGATCTTTTCAATCAGATTTCCAACAATATCCCTCTTTGGCATTGATGGCAAACCAAACTGATCAACCAAGTTAAAATGCTAACTAGGTTAAAAAAGTGAATATCAAATGCCAATAAGAAAACTTTATTCAAAACTATTCATTTTATCAGCAATATAAACTAGCTTATGACTCCCTCTGAATTCTTTTGTTGATATACTTTCTTCCGCCTTTTTGTTCTGCTATTCCTCTGATTGGTTCTTGTTTGCACTATTTTTCTCCTTCTAAGCTACTATTTCCTTTTTGTTTGTTTTCTGCTATTCTCCCTTTACATATCTGAACATTCTTTTTCTTTCTCTTTTCTATGGCTTACCACTGTTCACTTTGTTCTTGTGTTGCTCTTGACTCCCTCTTACATTATTTCTTCCTCTACATGCATTGATCATTTCTACTATTCTAGCATCAGCTACTTCTCCCTTTGTCCATTTGATCCTATAGATTTGATCTATTTCTTCTATTTCTTTCTCTTTAACAACAATTCCAAAGACACATTATCTCAACATTTTTAACATGCAAGTGTAGCATTTGTAGGTACTCCAATTTCTCCCTCTGTCACCTTGCTTGTGACTTGTTTGGAATTTTAGTACTTTGATTACTTCAGGCAAAATCCTAAAGTAAGTATCCTCTGCATCAATTTGTAATATTTTAACAGTCAACTCATTTGATGCAGGGCAATTTTGTTGCTACTTAAGTAGCCTTGGCTAGGGGTATCACACCTAACTTGCCTCTAAGATACTCAAATGCATCTTTAGGTAATGCTTTTGTGAAGATGTCAGCAATCTGTTCCTTTGAGCTAACATATTCCATCCTTTCTTATCTTCCACCAATTCTCTTACATAGTGATACTTAATTGCAATATGCTTTGTTTTAGCATGCATCACAGGATTCTTTGATATGTTGATGGCACTTATGTTATCACAATAGAGTATCATAGGTTTAGTTATTTCTTCCTTTATTCCTTGCAGCAGATGTTTGATCCATTCAATATTGGTGCAGTTGATAGTAGCAACAACATACTCAGCTTCTGCTATGGACTGTGAGGTACAGTTTTGCTTTTTGCTTGTCCAAGTAACCAATCTTTTACCTAAGAAAAGTGCTCCTCCACTCATGCTCTTTCTATCATCAATATTACCTCCCCAATCTCCATCAGTGTAGGCTTTCAACTCAAACTTTTCACTCCTCTTGTAGTATAAGCCAAAGTCATCAGTTCCTTTTAGGTACCTCAATATTCTCTTTACTACCATTAGATTATTTTCTCTTGGATTAGCAAAAAATCTTGCTACTATTCCAACAGCTAATGCAATATCTGGTCTACTATGTACAACATACTTCAACTTTCCAATCATTGATCTATACATTGTCTGATTTACTTCAACTGACTCATCATTCTTGGATAACTTATGTCCTGTTACCATTGGTGTACTGACTAGTTTTGAGTCTTCTAATCCAAATGTCTTGAGTATCTCCTTGATATATTTTGATTGGGTCACAAATATGTCATACTTCAGTTGATGTACTTGCAATCCAACAAAGAATTTGATTTCTCCAAACATTGACATCTCAAACTCATGTTTCATTTGGTCAGCAAAATCTTTGCATAGGACATCTTTTCCTCCAAATATTATATCATCAACAAAGATCTCAGATATCAAAATGTCTTTACCTTTTTTTACCTTGATATAAAGGTTGATGTTGTCATATATTCTTTCAAATCCTATCTTTACAAGGTATTTATGCAGTCTCTTATACCATGCTCTAGGTGCTTGCTTTAGACCATAGAGTGCTTTGTGCAATTTGCAAACCATATCCTTGTTGTTGTCATCAACAAATCCCTCTAGTTGTTCTATGTAGATTTTCTCTTCCAATATACCATTTAGAAAAACAGACTTTACATCCATCTGGTAGACTTTGAAACTTTTATAAGTAGCATATGCAAGTAGTGTTCTTACTCCTTCCATTCTTGCAATAGGGGCAAATGTTTCCCCATAGTCTAGTCCTTCTTCTTGTGCATAGCCTTTGCAGACTAGTCTAGCCTTGTTTCTTGTTATCTCACCATTCTCATCAAGTTTGTTTCTAAACACCCATTTGGTACCAATCACATTCTTATCAGCTGGTTTAGGAACTAGGGTCCAGGTTTTGTTCTTCTCAATCTGATCTATCTCCTCTTCCATATCTTTATGCCAATTATCATCTTGCAGTGCATATTTCACTATTTTGGGCTCAATCTTGCTTAACAGACATGATTCACTTCTTAGTCTATTCATTGTCATTGGTCTAGCTTCCCTATCACCAATTATTTGTTCTATAGGGTGACATCTTCTCACATATTTGGATAGTCTTGGTTCTGCCCTTCTTTCCATGTTTGGTCCTTCAGCTTCAGAGTTACTTTGCACATCACTTTCAAGTATTTCATCATCTCTTCCATGTGTACTAATTTCAGAATAAGAATGTGCATTTTCTTCATTCTGCAACTCTGCTTCTGAATGTAGCTCGACATTCACTGGATTTGACTCAGTTGACATTGAAACTTGTTGTTGATTCTCAACTTGATTGGTAGCTTCATCTTCAGTGGACATTCCCTCATAGAAGTATACAAAAGATCTATAATCTTCTGGTTTCTTGGATTCATCAACTTGGACTTCTGCATGCTCATCAAAATTTACATTTTCACTCTCCACAATCTTGTTAGTGTTAGTATTCAAACACTTATATGCTTTGCTTCTAGTGGAGTATCCAAGGAATATGCCTTTATCACTCTTTGCATCAAACTTGCCATTTCTAGAATCTTTAAGAATATAACATTTGCAACCAAATACCTAGAAATGTTTTACATTAGGTGAGTGACCATACCATAGTTCAAAAGGTGTTGCATTTGTACCTTTCTTAACTTGTACTCAATTCAGGGTGTAAACAACACTACTTATAGCTTCTTTCTAGTACTTCAAAGCAACATTTTTCTCCATCATTAATGTTTTGGCACGATCTATTACTAATCTATTCCTTCTTTTTGCAATCCCATTTTGTGGGGGAGTTCTTGGTGCTAATGTTTGTCTCTTGATTCCCTTGTCATTTCAAAATGTCTCAAATTTTTTTGATGTGAACTCTCCTCCTCTGTCTAATCTCAGACATTTCAACTTCTTTCCTATTTCCTTCTCAACCTTGGCCAAATACCACTTAAACATTTGAAATGCATCAGATTTTTGCTTTAAGAACATGATAGTCATCATTCTAGAGTAGTCATCCACAAATAACATTATGTATCTATCTCCTTGGTAGCTTTGGACTTATATTGGGCCACATAAGTCTATAAGCACTAACTCTAGTACTTCTTTAGAAGTGTAGACTTTACTTTTGAAACTTGACTTGGTCATCTTTCCTAGTTGACATCATTTACACATTGTATTTTCAGGCTTCTTCAGCTTAGGCAAACCTTTGACTTTCTTCCTTTTGCTAATGCTAATTAGATTATCAAAGTTAACATGACATAACCTTTTATGCCATAGCCACACATCATCAAATTTTACAATGAGATAGGTTGCATCTTCCATATCTAGGTAAAACAGATTACTTCTAGATTGTTCACCTTTTCTTATCATATTTCCATCAATATCAAAGATTTTGGCAATTTTGTTTCCAAATTCTACTTTGCAACCTACTTTGCCTAAATGTGATACATTCAGCAAATTGTAGTTCAATCCTTCAACATAGTATGCATTGTCACATGAAATTTTCTTTGTAAGTTTAATAGAACCTTTTCCTTTGATTTGACATGGAGCATCATTACCAAATCTAACACTATTTCCATCATACAGAGTAAAGGTAATAAACTTACTTTTATCTCCTATCATGTGATGTGAGCATCCACTATTTATGATCCACTTGTCATTTTTGTTTACACAGGTTACTAGTGTTGTTGCCTCATCTTCATCTGATTCATCCTTCATGGCTACATAGACTATTTCATCATCATTCTCATCAGAATCCTCTTCAACAATGTAGCATCTTTTGCCTTTATTTGTAATCTCTGCCATCATCTTCTCTTTTGTTCTTGTACTTGTTTCCTTCTTTGTAGTTCTTCTTCTATGTACACCTTGTAGCAATATGTCCTACTTCATTGCAATTAAAAAAAATGATAGGAAGCTTACCTTTGAATTTACCTTTGCCTCTGTGAAATCTTCTAGCTAGTAGTGCTTCCAATTGTTCCACATCTTCTTCATATGTACTACTGTCACTGGATTCATGTTTTCCCTTTTTCTTCTTCTTTGATTTCACCTCCTCAGTGTCTTTCAATGTCAGCTTGGCCTTGATAGCAGATTCTAGGTTCTCAAGTCTATAATTATCAAAGTTGGACAACTCAAATGCAGTCGGTCTTCCTACTATTCCCTCAAAGGTTAATTGATTTCCTGGGACACACCTTAGCTCTTGGATGGATAAAAATCTAATAACATAAATGGGGAGCAAGGTTCTTAAGTATTTGCTATTAATAGTATCATCTTCCAAATGACCACCCAAACTTCTTATTGCACTTACCACTAGACGCATATTGAGCAGCATTCTCACCTTCCTCCATTTTCATGTCATCAAACTTTCCTCTGAGGCTTTGTCTTTCTGCTCTCTAGATATTCTAATCTCCTCCATAGATATTAGTCAAGGCTCTCCACATCTTGAATGTAGAGTCACATCCCTTGATGTCATCAAATTTAGCATAGTTGAGGGCAGAGGCAATCTTCAACATTTCCTGATTGTACTCCTTCTTTTTATTCATATCTTCTACAGTAGGTAGAGCTGGATCAACATGTTCTACTTTGATTGAGGTTTGTACATGATCAATTATTGATCCTAGATGTAGCTTCATCAACCTTTGCCATGCAGTGAAGTTGTCTCTATTAAGCTTGGGAACTTCTCTCTTGGACATCTTGATATTTCTGCTTCTAGCACTTTTAAACTAAATCAGTAGATGGCTCTGATACCAATTGTTAGAAATGCTTTAGAATAAGTAAGAGGGGGGGTGAATTAGTTATTCAGGGTCCAAATGTCCAATTAAATTTTTTTATTTCATCAAGTAAAGTGAGCCTATAAAACTGTTCATGCATCCAAGCCTAATCTTTCCTACTTATCAAGTTACTGCAAATCAACGTGCAAGCATAACACATGAAATATCAAAACATAACATAATGATTTATGTGGAAACCCAATATGGGAAAAACCACCAGTAACATGCTACTCAATTCTCACTCTTTTGAAGTGATGCCCTGTGAAAGACCTATCTTGTTAAAGGCTACAACACATTGTTAAATTGGACTTGGTTAGAGCATTTAACCACCCTATTAGAAATGGGCCTGATTAGAGGACTTTAGAACATTCACTTGGAATGCCACCCTATTAAACAATTTACAAATGGTTGTTAAACCAACCTAAGTCCATAGGATTTTACCCTGGTTTACACAATTATTAGAGAGTAACAACAAGGGCTTTTGACCTGATACAACTCACAACTTAACTTGCAAATTTCATATCTCTATTTAGCTCTTCACAATTTGCCTGGCTTTTAGTCTTTGTAGCTTTGACAGCTTGTTCTCCTTTCAAGCTTCATTACCTTGAGTCTTCATGCTCAATGTACCAATGCAATCTCCTAAATGACCACTTTAATGAAGCAGAGTCTCTGTGCTTTGTTCTTCCTTCACCTTCTACTTGACATCCTTTAGCAACTTCGCATTTTGGCACCCTAGCAACTCTTGCTTCTTGGCTTGTGAATCCTTAAATAGAAGTCTGGAATTACTTTTCCCGCTCGATTCTTCCCTCCTTAAATTTTAGTTCAAATAGATTAGGTAGGATTCATTGAATCTAACCCATATCTTGTTCCTTCTAGAAACATCATGAAGAATCCTCTTGAATTTTCCTAAAAATAGTTTATCTAAAATTTTGTGCCTCCACCTCATCATCCTTATCCTCCATTTGGTTCACAAAATTCAAGGTAATAAACTTGTCAACTTAGATTTGGCAAATTTTTGACTTTTCAAATAATGCAGCAGCTTGGCACTATTAAAATTATGGTGCTCAACACATACTGTGTTACTCGACACTAACTACGTTTACTGATGCTTGGCACCTATTGTGGATTCACTTGGCATCCACTAAGTTTTTTTGATGCTCGACACCTAAGCTTTGCTCGACTCCTTCTATATCACTCGACACACACTAGATTTTTCATTTGCTCGGCACTAATTGAAAATCTGCTTGGCTTGAACTAGCTTGATCGGCACTCACTAATGAACTTAGTTTAAGCTTTGCAAACAACCTTGTTGCAACTTATTCCTCCAGTATTTCTAAGTGTGGCCAACCTCTATATCTTCAAGTATATTATCAATACATCATTTTACCATTGTCTTAACTAATCCTTGTACTTCATTACAAAACCATAACTCAACCTTTCCCTTAGGTTCTTTTGTTACATCTTTTTGATTAAATCCTCTTCATCAATCAACTAAGTGATAGTACTTGGATCTTATAAGCAATTGTCATTCCAACAAATATCAAGTTTGACATTAGTGACAAAACAATGATTGAAAACATTATTCATCAACAATCTCCCTCTTTTTCAATCAATCTTCTTCATTCTTCAATAATGATCTTTTCAATCAGATTTCCAACACTAACAACCCAAACCACATTGTAGCAGGTCTGCATTAAAAAAAAGAAACAAATAGAAGTGATGCATTTGATGGTAAAAACCCAACTGTGGCACCTAAAGATGAGATGATTGATCCTTTACCTAAATTTAGAAGAGAGGTCATCTATCCTAATCGAGCCAATAGAGAAAGTTAACATTTGAACAAAGCAAGAACCTAGAATCATCCACTTGGCATAGTCGTTAACTCTAGAAGAAAGAAGTGATTTTATTTGCTTCTTCAAAGATAAAAAAATGAGTTTTGCATGGTTCTATGCTAACATAATCCTTCATCATCTCAACATCATTCCAGATGCCAAGCCAGTCAAACAGAAACTCAAAAAGATGCATCTGCATATTGTTAGTCAAACAGAGTTGGAAAAGTTACTTCATACCAACTTCATTAGGCCATCGGCCTATGCTTCATGGATCTCAAACATTGTGCCCATTTCCAAGAAAGACAATAGCATACATATCTACATTGACTTCCATGATGTCAACAAAGAATGTCCCAAAGATGACTTCCCCCTACCAAACATTGACACCACTGTGGACCTAAAGATGAGACATTCTATGTTCTCCCTCATGGATGGTTTTTCAGGTTATAACTATATCAGGATAACACCTAAAGATCAAGAGAAAACAACATTCACTTGTGCATTAGGAATATTTTGTTGGAATGTCATGCCCTTTGGCCTTATAAATGCAGGAGCTACATATCAATGAGATATGACCACTGTATTCTATGACATGATGCATACCTTTATGGAGGATTATGTAGATGATCTTTTGGAAAAATCTCATACTCGTGAAGACCATATGCTAATTTTAGATAAGATATTCATATGCCTGGAATCCTTCAAAGACAGACTAAATCCTAAAAAATTTCTTTTGGCATACAATCTGGAAAGCTCCTAGGTTATATTGTCTCTACAAAAGGGATAGAAATTGATCCCAAAAAAGTACAAGCTATTGTCAACATGCAATCTCCCAAGAACTTGAGCTAGCTACCCTCCCCCTAGGGGAGACTTCAGTTAGTTCATAGATTCATATCTCAGCTAGCCAAGAAGTGTGTACCATTTACCCATCTCCTTCAAAAAGATGTAGTATTTAAGTGGGACAATCACTATCAACCAACCTTTGACCTTCTCAAGAACTACCTAATGAATCCACTTGTTTTGGTGCCAACTATGTTGCACAGACCCTTATTGTTATATGTATCTCTAATGGAAAAATCAATAGGAGCCCTCTTGGCATAGGAGAATGACCAAGACAAGGAACAAGCCATCTACTATATTAGTCAAACCTTGGTCAACTATGAGTTAAACTACACTTTCATTGAAAAAGACTATTTGGTAGTAGTTTTTGCTTCCCAAAAATTACATCACTATCTCCAGACCCACAAACTAAAACTCATAGCTAAAATAGACCCACTCAAGTATCTTTTGAGTAAAACAACATTAACAAGAAGGCTGGCTAAATGGGTAATGATTCTAAGTGACATTGGCATTGAGTATATTGATAGAAAAGCCATAAAGGGACAAGCCATTATAGACCAATTAGTAGATGCACCTCAAGAAAGCACAAATCCTATCTTATCAAATTTTCTAGATACACACATCCTTCAGATAGAGCCAGTTACATGGAAGATTTATTTTGATGGATCATTTACACATCATGGTTTAGGCGCAAGAATTCTATTCATCATGCCTTTAGCCATGACCATACTAAAGTCATACAAATTGATGTTCCCATGCACAAATAACATAGCAGAATATGAAGCTTTAGTTCTTGATCTTAAATTAGCCTTAGAATGGAAATTGATGACAATAGAGTCCTATGGAGATTCCCAACTAGTCATCAATCAGGTGAATGACACATATCAAACCAAAGATGAAAAATTGCTACCTTACAAACACTTGGTTGATACTCTCAAGGAATACTTTGTTCATATCACATTTGAGCAGATTCCCAAAGACAAGAATAGGGTAGCTAATGCTATGGCTACTTTGGCCTCTCTACTCCAGTTACCAGATCAACAAGAAAGATATGGGTTCTTAGTAGAGGAGGTGGTTCAACCTGTATTTACTCAACCAGAATCCCACATCACTTTCCTTTTAAACACTCCTGACTCCCTTTGGTATGATTTCATTTTTGACTATTTACATGATAAAATTATGCCTTCTAACTTATCCTAAAACCAAAAATGAAACTTTATCTGACAAACCTCATGCTACACATTGGTGGCTGATGCATTGTATAGGAAAGGTATAGATGGTACTTTGTTTAGATGTATAGAAATTGACGAGTCTAAGATTTCTCTACAAGAGGTTCACGTTGGTATTTGTGGGTCACATTTTAGTGGTTTCACCTGAGCCAAAAAACTCCTTAGAATGAGTTATTTCTAGACCACAATGGCAAAGGATTCTATCAACTATGTCAAGACTCGTAAGAAGTATTAGATCCATGACAACCTCATTCATGCTCCAGTCTAGGAGCTTAACCCATTAGCCACACCATGGCCCTTTTATCAATGGGGTTTTGAATTGATTGGTACAATTCACCCACCTTCCTCCAACGGACACAAATGGATTATTACAACAACTGGATACTTTACCAAATGGGTTAAAGCAACACCACTGAAAGACTCCACCAGCAAACAAATCTTCTCATTCATCTTGAATCATATCATTTGTCGGTTTGACATACCTCATGTTTTCTTAATAGATAATGCCTTGTCTTTCAAAAATCAAATAGTTGATGAGTTATGTGAAAAGTTTCACATCATCCACCATACCTCGTCAATTAAATATCCCCAAGACAATGGCCAAGTAGAGGCCAACAATACAAACATCATTAAAATATTCAAAAGATCTATAAATGAAACTGGTAGGGATTTCAATTTATAGATAAATTCTACTTTTTGGGCATATAGAACAGGTGTTCAAACGCCTACAAGCACAACACCTTTCTCTTTGGTCTACAACAATGAAGAAATTCTCCCTTTAGAGGTTAAAATCCCATCTTTGAGAGTCACCCTCCATGAAGTCATGTCAGATGAGGACTATAGAGTGGACCAGTTAGAACAAATGGAACTCTTAGAAGAACATCAACGCACAACACATGAACATCTTAAAGTGTATTCGAAAAAATTGTCCAAACACTACAGCAAGAAGGTAAAGCCTTGTGTTTTCCAAAATGGAGATTTAGTCCTCTATGAAAACCCCAAGAATCAGGTAGCAAGATAAAATAAATGAAAGTGGAAGGCCAATTGGATTGGACCTTATATCATCACATAATTTTTTGGGACAGGAACTTGCAAACTTTTTGTTTGTGATGGAGAAGAACTAGCCTAACCCATTAACAATATCCATCTCAAATGGTTCTATGTCTAAAAGCCTTGAGGAACTACCTCATATCTGAAAATATCAAAAAAAAATTCAAAACAACCAGAAACATTCCAAAAAAAAAGAAAAAAGTCTGGTATAAAAGGAATGAGAGATATTACCTTTGGTATAAAAGGAGTGAGAGATAACACTTTTGGACTTCCCTAAACAAAACAAGTCCTTCAATATGAAAAATAAAATAAGACATGGCTACAACAACACTCTCAAAGCCAAAATTTTCTTGTTTGTGACCTTTTCCTTTCATATCTCCACACTACCTAGCACAATTGAGTCAATTTTACACACACCCAATTGAGAAACACTTGTGGGTTATAGTTTAGTAGTTTCTTGGCATTAGAAATAGTTCATAGTAGAGATATCTAGCAAAAATAGAAACAAAGGAAGACGAGAAACTCAGAGGAAACATGGAGTCTAATTATGTTCTAAGATATCACAGGCATGAATTATAGGAAAATTAGTGCACATCTCAAATATTTGTCGTCACCAATATTTCCCAACATCCATTTTAGCTTTCATAAATTCCTTTTGTGGTCCTAAAAATCCATTTTGCCTCAATTATTCCAAATATAGCTCTTCGAGCTCCCTTTTAGCCTTCACTACCCACTTTTGGTCTCCTTAACTCTTTATATGCTCTAAAATGACACCAACAATCTCCATATTTCAAAAAATCTAACTTTTGTCCTCCTTTTACTACCAAAATATCAAAAATCATAAAAACAATCCAAAAAATTAAAAATCATAAAAAATAGTCCAAAATATCAAAAATCATAAAAAATAGCCCAGAAATTGAAAATCATAAAAAATAGTTTTAAAAAAAAATATCGTAAAAATAGTAAAAAAAAATCCTAAATCCTCAAACACAATAAAAAAATCAACAAATCAATCACAAAAAATCAAATGATCATTCACAAACATGCCACTAATATTGTCTTTAATTTGACATAAATTATTTTTGTATTTTTCAATTCAATGATCCACTGATTTCATGTCGAGCTGGTGTTCGTTTATAATTGTTGCTCCTTTGGGACACGCTTGCATACCTTGACTAGTTTTATATGAAATTGATGGTGAGGCCCCCTACATTGAAAAATATTTAAATGTTTTATGGCATATTCCTTGCCCTATTACTTCGACCAACAAAGACAATAAACAAGTGCATCAATTGATTAAGAAGTAATGTTGTTTTGCCTTGAAACGTATCTCAAGGCTTTGGAAAATCTGGCATAGCACAGATTGCTAAAGAATTTTTGCCTGCCTCTCTCACACCGATATCAAATAGGTTTTTCAACCTTATTTATTTTACGGAGACTATGATTGATCCATCACTCTTCAACAAATATATCAATGCTATCCTAAAATGTCCTTATGATCTCATGACTCATCTTTACAATCTAAGGACACATTGGTAATCTGGACACCATTTGGATTGTCGCAAATATCCGTCGTAGTCTTTCATCGCCACTCAAAAATGGCAAAAAATAAGTAAGCATGCATTTGAGAGATTTCAATGGCCTCCCCCACCTTTTTAGGCTTCCAGACGCCTTTTTCAAGGCCCCATTTCACCTTTTTAGGCCCAACCACCTTTTTTGAGGTCCAGTTTCACTTTTTTAGGCCCAAATGCCTTTTTCAAGGCCCTGATGGCACCTTTTTGGGTCTACTAGTGCCTTTTTTAGACCATTAGAGCCTCTTGTAGGCCCAAATTCCTTTTCACTAGCACTGTACATATCCATCTTGGCATACGCCTAGAAAAAATCCCAACTTTGGCCCTAAGATTGACTATAAAGGCTATCAAAATACATAGAGTTTTACACTCCCATTCCTCTTGCAATTCGTGGTTTAACACTTCTTGCTCTTTTTTTTCTACCTTGTGCACTTCTACTCTCAAAATGTTACACACGTTTGTACTCATCATTCATTGAGAGCCCACATTAGCATTCAGCTACCACATATAAGTAAAGGTTAATCTTCCTCTAAATATCCCATCGCTCATGCTTTTATGGATATTGACAACCTTCCAAATATTTCAAAAAAAAAACCAAATATATCCAAATATTTCCAAAAAAAAAACCAAAAAAATCCAAATATTTCCAAAAAATACCAAAAAATCCAAATATTTCCAAAAAAAACCAAAAAATCCAAATATTTCCAAAAAATACCAAAAACATATAAATATTCCCAAAATACCAAAAACATCTAAATATTCCCGAAATACCAAAAAGATCCAAAACATATCAACAAAAAATCAAAAATAGAAATGACAATAATTATCAAACACTTTCAATCACATTGTCCATAAACACGACATGAGCACCAGTCACCCTTTTTGCTTTCCATACAAGCAACACATTTTTTTATTCTATTACGACAATAAAAGCAATATTACATCCACAACAACATCTAGTAAACCACTTATTCCATCCTCCCTTATGGAGGTAATAGGTTAGGATTTCCAACTGGGGGCATTTCCCCTGGCCCAGTCCCAGAAGATGAGGCCCCTACCATAGATCCCCCTTGCAACCAAACAACATCCATTGCTATTGAGAACCTCCCATTACACAGTTGTACATTCAACAGTTGCGTAAATTTTCTATCCATGAATTGGGACTCCCATCACCGCTTTAAGGGGATCAACTAATGATATAGCCCCATATAATAGGTGGCTTCTCAATGTACTTTTATAGTCCTTTTCATATCCGTGAATAGATTATCCACCAGCTTATTTATACCTGACATAGTGATCACTCATTGAGCCACGTCCTACTCCTATTACATTTGTTCAGTAACATTCTCCAGTGCTCCACATCTACTTTCATCTCACCCAGCTGCTGCTACAACTACCTCACCTTTGACTCGCTAGCCACTAACTGCTCTTGTAGCTACAATGACATAGTGTTCATTTTTGACACTACATCCTTAAAGGACTTTGATTGTACCTATAGTAACACCAATTCATTTTGCGCAATTTCCAAACCGCTTGTGCCATCCTTAGCAAATCATGTAACCTTTGTGCCTATGCACACTTAGCCTAGATCCTTGCATCATTCCCCTCTGCTCGTGACCATTCCACCTGCATCTCAGCTTCCAATGATCACACTCATGCTCATTCTGTATTCACCACCACTTGGATCCATCTAGCTTTTGTTTGCACTCCATCCTCATGAGCTTTATCCATCAACCCCAACATAAATGTGACTTCTTGCTCTGCATTTTATGCCCTAGCTCTCTTCATGACCAACATTTTCCATAAATCCTCCACTTCACTTGTTGCTTGCACTCCACTCTTTGCCTTCGGTTGTGGCTCCACTGCACCCAATATGCCCATCTCCTCTTTCATTAACCTTTGTCTCAAGATTTTGAGGCTAATCAACTACCTTGCACTTGTCACCTCACCCATATTGACATCCTCTGTCACTCTTTGAGCTCTTCTCGTGATCTTCCTTGGAGAGTCCATCTCCCCCACCTCCATTGCTACTTTTGACATGCTTTTTGTCAACCCAAGAGGACTACTTTCTGCCTACATCATCGGATCATCCCCCAGTTCTTCCTGTAATGCCTATTGTGCCACACTCCCTAACAACATCACCAATGTTGACAAAGGAGTTTCTTCAACCCTAACTCCCAAACCCCCAGGTTGTGCTTGTGCCAGCCTTGCATGACTCGACTCACCATGCTCATGAACTAGGGCTTGGAGCTCAAGTTGATACACTAGTTCACTTGACATACACTAGATACGCTTTTCCCTCCATCCTTACTGCACCCATCCTCCTTGGCTAACATCCCCCATCTTTACCTCTTATTATGACTGATCTGGTGAGCCTGCCATGCTTTCAAATGTACACTTACTTTGCCTTTCGAACAACTAAAGCTTCCCACATCTATTCTACCTATACCTTCACTGTTCTTCCTTTCATATGTGCATTACTCATCTATTTATGGCCATCACTCAGCATACACTACACTTCACTAGCCATGCCACGTGTTCACTCTATGCAACCTACCATACTAGTACCAAGTACACTTGTCAATCTGCTTTGACATTATGGTGCTCCAATCCCCACAGACACATATCTTCCAATGTAATCACCATGCATTCCACTAGACAATTGTTACTGGCACATCCCATGACTCATTACCAGAATCCTACAACAACTTTATCCATAGAGAATTGAACAAACTTGACACTATTGCACACAACTATCAACACTACTGGTTCACAAATAATGACTTTTCTATTGTTATGAGTTTCTAGTACCTTGATGATGTATTTGACTAGAGGTACCGGGATGAAGCTGTGATCTTTTAGTTTCTTTTGGTTTTTACTATTTGATCTAATGATCCTTTGACTTTACGCATTATTAGTGTCCGCTTGTAAGTGCCTCCTCCTGTCTAGAAGGCCATGTGTACCTCGACCAATTTTGCATGACATCTTAGGTGAGGTTCTTTATCTGACATGTGTCTATTTGTGTGTTTGTTTTCATTTACTATGGCAATAACTCATGTATTTAATGATTATCATATCCTTCATGTACATTATTTGTTTTTGGTCATGATTCTTAGCATGATAGAGTATTCATATTACCATAGCTGAGATAGTGGTGGTTGTACTGTTTCTTTTTTTATTTAGGAGTTCAATGATGACATTTAATTTGCATCTCTTTACAAAATGTGACAGTTAGCTGCATCCATCTAGTTTGCATTTCATCTTGGGTACCTTAAAAAAAAAAATGGTTGGTACATCAATTGGGGAACACACAAGCATGCCTACACAACATCATTCAACAAATTGGTAACAAAACTAAGAAACAACTATCAAATGGAAGACAACAACATCAACATCACCACAAGCTTTTAAACACTCAAGTATTGTGGACTTTGTCTCATCTCAACATCAACACCATTTATCACACTTCATTATCCCATAATCTGCATTCCACCTATTGCATTACATGACCATCGAATCTCAAAAGTTTTGGTCATTATTCCCCTCATTGCCTCACACCTTTCTTATCATCTATTGCATTATGTGACCTTCTGATCTCAAAAGTTTCGGTCACTATTTCCTCATCTCACACTTTTTCTTCTTCTACCATTATCAATCATGTTCTATGCATTCCCTATTTCACACCCCTCATTGATGCCTTAAAGTTCCTTTATGGCCTTCGAATCTCAAATATTGAGTTACATCTCTTCATCTCATTTCATCTCCTATTATCATCTTTCTCTAATGTTTCTCATTACATTCTCATGTCATATATTACATTTCATTATATGTCATTTGCATTTCATATTCATTTTTATTTCTTTTTATACCATCTTCATTTTATTTCTTTTTATATCATTTCATTAGTTCATTTTCATTTTCCATGTTTACTCTTTTCTTTTTGTATTTATTTACTCCCCATTTCATTATTATCATCTCATTTTCTCTCACTAACCCATCTTATTGCATTATATTTTCATTGTCATTCATTTTAATTTTCATTCTCATGTACATTATTGTACTTGTGGGGCACTTTTTCTATCTATCAAACATCACTTGATTGATTATACAAATTGCTTTGTGACCACACATTCTCTATTGTTTGACTCATTATGTGAACTAATCCTTACGGTGACTCCAGACTCATCATTTCCACATCAAGATTCTATCCTATTCTCTAAGTAATGTTACACACATTCGACCCTACCTATCAGGACATTCTACTATTAGCCAACCCTTAAACTAGCCATATGCACTATCTGATGCACCCAAAGCATTACAAGATCATTTCATGTGATCTCATCCATCATATGCACTACTAAATCAAGCATTCACATAACAAAAATCAAATGCGCGAATTAAATTGGTTAAAAACAAGCGAATCTACTAAAAACAAGCAAATATTGAAGAAACAGGGGGAATAATGGGACGCGGCTATCCATCCTCAGTACACTCAACCAATTCTGGAAAGATCTAAAATATCATGGATTTTTTTGAAAATTTCAACATTTGATCTTCATTCGGCATAGTGTAGTCAAAACAATGAAAAAATTGGAAAAAAATCACTATAGTGTTGTGAATGTGGAAAAAACACAGTTTGATTTTGTTCTATTGATCCTAAAATTAAATGTTTTAAATGGTTACTTATTCTCAATAAGCTACCTATTAGGAACTCTTTCTCTGATATTAACTATTGCAGCATTTGCAGAACCCCAAAAACGGGAAAGCATATTTTCTTTGAGTGCACTTTTGCCAAAGAGGTTTGGTTAATGTTTGGTATTTCTATCCCTTCTAATTTTAGTATTTTTGAAGTTATTATTGGCTTTATCTCTAATGCTAGAAAAGATGTTAATATGTTTTGGGATATTACCTCATCTAACATTTTATGGCAAATTTGGAAGTGTAGAAATGAAGAAAGGTTTCAAAATATCTCCAGAATGCTTATTGAGGTTTTTCGAAGTCTCACATACTTTAATTTTTTTTTGCAGATTCAGATGACCATGAAAATCAACAAGGCTAAATTCAAAAGGCTGCTCGAGGACGGTCATGCTACCTTTTTTGCGAATGAGGTTAATAATGGATATTTCTAGAGGCTGCACCTGGATAATATACATGCTTTCATTCAAATTTTCAATAGGTTTAGCAAAGAGATTAAAAGAAGACCTCACAATGCTTCTAGTGAGATGGTTTACATGCGAAATCAAACTCAAGATCTGAAAAGCGTGTTGTGGATGGATGGCCCCTTGGGTTGGGTGGCTTGGGTGGACACCTAGGTTGATGTGCTTTACTTGGTGTCATGGTCTATGATTTTGTTCAGTTGTTTCGTTGTATATACTTCATTTTTGAAGGTGTGAGGCTTGGCCTCTAAACTCTGCGATCTCCTGTATTTTTGATCTCCTTATTTCTAATTTAAAAAAAAATCAAATGCACTATTATACTGATCACATGTGCTATTTCATATCACAGATGCACTATAACAACTATAAGTGCTACCGCTAATAGTATATGCGCTAGTAAATTGATTAGATGTGCTACAACATGTCAATGTGCTAGTTCATTCATCATATGTGCTATCCATTTAAATTGATGTGCTACTAGAGGCAAAAGTTCTAGAAATCCTTGCATGTGTGCTACAAAATATTTGTCCAACTTGACATTCATCATCATTTCAAACCAACAAACCCTAACTACCACATGCGTTATTCTACCAAGTATATGCGCTAAAAGACTTAAAAGCACTACACCATCATGCATATGCACTATGGTTCTATGATATGCATTTTTTTGACAAACCTAGGTTCCTATAAAAGTATTATTCTACACTGTAGATGAGCTACTCGAAGTCACAAATGGGCTAAAACATTTCAATTGCACTAAAATAAACTTCAAATGTGCTAAAATGTTGAACCTACACATTTATGGGGCAAATTTGGGAAAAAATCTAAAAATTCATGCAAAACTTCAAAAAAATTAAGTAACAAGGGATCTTGATGACTTACTAGGGCACCTAGTTAGTCGGACACTCGTATCGGTGACCCCTCTTGAATCTATGCTCTCGTAAAGGGACAACCATCCTCACTAGCTTAAAGCCCCTAGATAAAAGGTCACAAGGGAGTGTACCAATGAAATGGGTAAAAGGTATTTTGACCTATTTAATCCTCCCTTGGGGAATTTTTATGACATTTCAACATTCTACACCCAAATTAATGCATTTTGACCCATTTCTTCAACCAGGCTATTATTCCATTTCAACTCAAACATTTTTATCAACCCCAATCAACTATCCAACTTTATCTTCAATATTTTTCAAAAATCAAATTAGAATCTCCCATATTGCCAATCATTTCTTTCCAATTTAATTTCTGAGGGGGCATTATAACCTACATCAAATCAAGGAATCACAGTGTGCCAAACATAAAAAATGTTCTACCCTAGCTAATTTCAATATCAAATCAAACAAAACTGGTGCATCCAAGCAAGTTATCCTAAACAAAGGATTTTAAACATCGCAATATCGAATCAGACATCAAAACATCAAAAATTAGACATCAAATTATTAGCAATCAGGCATCATATCAACCTTGAATCAACAAAACATCATCGATTAGACACACAAACATCAAAACAACAAGAATTTTGATCAAGCAATGAAAATTAAGAACAAAATCAGATAACAGAGGAAAATAACAGACTTTCAAATCAATGATAACCTCATGTCATTTGAGCGATTAGATTAATTAATCACCTATCAAATCTAAAAGGACAAAAATCACTATAAAAAGAGGAAAAACAATTCATAAAATCATAAAATAAAATTAAAAAGGAAAAAGGTAAAGACATAAGTTGAAAGTAAATGAAACATTTTAATAAATCAACAAAAGCCATTTATCCTCCCAAAAGTGAAAATTCTCCTTTTTGAAATTAAAAGAATTGAAAAATCCTCATTTATCCTTACAAACTAAGTTTGTTGGACATTTTCTCTTGGTGCCTTATGAGATATTTTCAGTTTCACCATTACCCTCTAGTGGAAAGTAAAATCCTAATCCTTACCCAAACCCTCTCCTAAAATCCCCTAAATAGGAGGGAAAATCAAGAGCAAAAGGACCCAAGTTTGTAGGCATCCATACTATAGGCATTTAGAGCTATCATTTAGCATCATTTGTTGTTGAGAGTTAATGTCATGTTACCTTCATTTTAACATCATTTTGATATATATTTATCATTATTTAGCATTATCTTTAGTCTTATGCATGCACTTATCATAATCATTTTAATGTTATTCTCTTCATATAATTGGCACTTCATATAGATCTCATATAGACTTACCTATATCTGCATTAATAGAATGCTCTCATTCTAGAACTGTCACTAAGATGCTGGTCTGAGAACAATTTTAGCAATTGTAGTTAGGGAAATATGAGTTCATGGAGTCTTTTTTTAATAGTGATTTCTTGGGTCTAGATTAGTTCATTGTTATTCTACTTATACTCTACACTAAGGTCTCATGAATATGTGATTCCACCGTGTACACCCACTGTAGGAGGATAAGACTCCACTGAAAATGCCCTTTGAGATCTACCCATATCTCTGACCATGGATTCTGAAGTTATAGGTCTCTGATTCAAGAATTTTGGTTTCCATTGAGGACAATGAGACGACTTATACCCGCATTGTCCACATGAAAAAAACTCTCCATCAAAAATCCCCTGCACTTTAGGTGTATTGGACTGTTACAAGCTATCCCCACTAGAAAAAGGATGAGTACAATGTGCTGGCTAATCAAACTTATTGCACCTATTACATTGAGAGTACTAAGAATCCCTAGAGTGTGAACCATCACCACCACTCTGTGATGAAGGATATGATCCTCCTTGTTGCTGCTGCTGATGGCCTCTAGAAGGAGGCCTCCTACTACTACCCACTCCCTAGTTACCTTTGGACCTTGATGTTGTAGGTGCTCCCACAAAACCACCATGTCCCAAAGTAACATTTTGATCTATAGGGATAGCTTGATGTATCGCATCCTTAAGGGTTTTAGGTTATAAATCCTTTACACCCCTAATAAGATGGTTGTTTAGACCCTGAATGAAGTGTTGAACCATCAGTGGTGAACTATCACTGGTTCCTGTATAAGGCATGAGCTCATAGAATTTTCACTCATACTCTGCCACGATCATAGTATACTACCTTAGACCATGGAACTCATCTACCCTCTTCTGGTGTCATTCCTCTAGTAGGAAGCAATCATAGAAGTTCTCAAGGAATAACTCTCATGTAACAATATTCATGTTCACACCCAGTTTGTTCTCTTCAATGTTCCACCATGTATCCCCAAAGAGCTCTAGGTGGGTGATGGCATACCTTGCTTTGACAATAGAGTCAAAGTCCTACATTGCAAAACATCTATATAATGCAATTAACCACTGCTCTGCCACTTACCTTGAACCAACCCCATTGAAAGGTTTGATCTTGGACCTTTGTAGGTCCTTCATCTGAGCAACCTTAATCAACCTCTATCTATCATCATGGAGGTCTCTCCAAGGTCTCCTTGATCTCTACTTCTCCTCATTCCCAACATGATGTGATCCCTCCTAATCAATACCCCTTGGAAGAGGTAGGCACTCTAAGATCATCCTTGTCATTTGTCTCAAATTAGTCTCCTTTGAGTCAACATGTTCTTCTCTATGGCTCTCCTCTCTATTCACCTCCTAAACATGACTCTCTCCATGAGTCGAAAGAGGATTATCATGTCCACCTCTCCCATGACCTCTAGCTCTGCTTGCACTATGACCCCTAACAATGGATCTAGTTTCAGACACCATCCTTCTACAAAACCCAAGAAAGAACAACAAAAATGCTCACAAAGTCAACAAAGGTATACAACCTTAAAGCACAATCATAAGAAAACATGTTTGAAAACTAACTCAAGAGTTACGTTTCTACCTTTTTCTATGTTCAATAAATCAAGTCTAAAGATCAAAGTGTTCAAGTTGTAATAAATACAAAAAACTATTTAAGTTTTGTTTTAGTTTGACTAGTTGTCATCTAGCAGCATTCCAATATACTCATAGCTCCCATTGCGGAAACTCAGGCTTTGATACCAGATGTAACACCCTTATAAGAGAACCCTGAATAAATTTACCTAAAGTTTCACTAAGTTTTCCAAAAGGTCAAACATGTTGCTAGTGATAGTGATACAAATGATGAAGAGCTAGAACAACTTGAAGCATTGTTGGCTAGGAAATTTCATAGAGGCAAAGGAAAATACAAAGGTAAGTTACCCATCATATGTTTTAACTGTAATGAGGTTGGTCATATTGCAACAAGATGTCCTAAAAAGTCAAACAAAAAGAATGAAGATAAATATAGAGGTAGAAAAGATGACAGTAACAAAGGTTATAAGGATAGGGGAAAGAATTCTTGTTACATTGTTGAAGAATAATCCAATGACGAATATGATGATCATGATGATAAAGTTGTCTATGTTGCTATGAAAGATGATTCTGATGAAGATGAGGTAATTGCATTGATATTTTATATGAACAAAAGTGATAAACGGATCATTGATAATGGATGTTCACATCAAATGAATGGAGACAAAAGTAAGTTCATTACCCTTGAGTATTACAATGGAAATAGTGTTAGTTTTGGTAATGATGCACCCTGTTTGATAAAAGGAAAAGGATCAATAAAATTGACAAACAAGATCATGTGTGACAATGCTTAATATGTGGAAGGACATAACTATAATCTATTGAGTGTGTCACAATTGAATAGTCTAGGATGCAAAGTTGAATTTGATAATAGGAAGGCTAAGATCTATGACATTGGTGAAAAACTAATTGGAAGTAGAGATCAAACTAGAGATAATGATGCTACTTGTCTTGTTGTACAATTTTATGATGTGTGGCTATGGCACAAAAGGTTATGTCATTGCAATTTTGACAATTTGGTTAGTATCAATAAGATGAAAAGAGTCAAAGGTTTGCCAAAACTGAAGAAACTTGATAATATGATTCGCAAACAATGTCAATTAGGCAAGATGACAAAGTCTAGTTTTAAAAGTAAGACTCATATGTTAAAAGAAATTCTAGAATTAGTTCATGCTGATTTATGTGGATCAATTGATGCGCAAAGCTACAAAGGTGACAAGTGCATTATCCTATTTGTTGATGATTACTCAAGAATGATGACAGTAATATTTTTAAAAGAAAAATATGATGTTTTTCAAATGTTTAAATGATATCTAGCAAGAGTTGAAAAGGAAACTAATAAAATATTGAAATGTTTGAGATCTAGTAGAGGTGGAGAGTTTAAATCAAATGAGTTCGAAAACTTCTACAATGATAGAGGAATCAAAAGATAAACTTTTTCACCTAGGACCCCTCCACAAAATGGGATTGCTGAAAGGAGGAACATATATGTAATGGATTGTGCTAGAACACTGATGATGGAGAAGAATGTTGCTTTGAAATCTTGGAGAGTTGTTAGTACAATTGTCTATACTTTGAATCAAGTACAAATCAAGAAAGGTACAAATTGCACACCTTTTGAATTATGGTATGGACCCAATGTCAAATATTTTAAGGTATTTGGAAGCAAGTATTACATTCTTAAGGACAACAGAAATGATAAACTTGATGCTAAAAGTGAAGAAGGTATATTCCTATGTTATTTCATAAGAAGTAAAGCTTACAAGTGTCTAAATACTAACACTAACAAAGTTGTGGAAAGTGCAAATGTAAATTTTGATGAATATATAGAAGTGCATGAAGATGAACCAAAGAAGGAATGTGAAAATTACGTAACCTTTATGTACTACTATGAAGACATGTCTAACAATGCTGATAATTCTACAAACCAAGTTGCTAATCAACAAGAATATGTGACTGTCGAGTCACATACAATGAATGTTGAGTTACATTAGGAGCCGAGTTGGACTAAGGAGCCGAGTTGCGATCAGAAGCCAAGGTACATTCTAATACTAAGATTAGTTTACATGAAAGGAATTTTGACTTACTTGATAGAGAAGTGCATAGTGAATTTGAAATTGAACTTAATGAAAGACTCCTTATAGAAAGGAGAATTGAGCCAAGGTTGCAAAGCATGTCAGAAGACATCACCCTATTGAGCAAATTATTGGAGATAAAGAAGACAAACAAATGACAAGGAATAGGTTGAGAAATGACACATGTTTGTTAAGCATGCATGAGCCTAAGTTAGTGAAGACTATGGTCTATACTACAAGAAGAATGACAAGTTTGAATTGAGAGCCTATACAGATGCTGATTGGACAAGAAATATTGATGACAGGAAAAGTACAAGTGGTGGAGCATTTTTCTTAGGAAAAAGATTAGTGTCTTGGACCAACAAGAAACAAAATTGTATTTCAAAATCTATTGTTGAAGTTGAATATGTGGTTGCTGCAGTGAATTGCACAAATGTGGTATGGATTAAAAAATTACTCAAAGGAATGAGTGAAGAAATCACTAAACCTGTGGTACTCTACTGTGACAATACAAGTGCTATAACATATCAAAGAATCTTGTGATGCAGACAAAGACATTGCAATCAAGTATCATTACTTCAGAGAATTGGTTCAAGACAAAGAAGTGAGAATGGAATATGTGAATAAAAAAGAATAGATAGTTGATATATTCACAAAGGCTTTACCTAAGGATGCACATGAATATCTTAGAGGTAAACTAGGGATGATACCATTATCCAAAGCTACTTCAAAAGTAAGAGTAGTGCCCTGAATCAACTGAGTTGAATGAAATATTTTAAAACTTGATGTAGTGGATCTTACTTTAGGACTTACCTAAAGTAAAGAAGGAGCTAAAAATAGAAGATTTACAGTCATATGCAAGGTGACAGAGGGAGAACCTAAATTGATTATATCTGTATGCATAGATGACAAGTCTTTGGAATTGTTGTCAAAGAGGGAGATATCAAAGAAAGAGGGAGAATACATAGAGATTTATAATAGAAGAATATATTCAGGGAGATATCTAAGAGATCAAAGAAGGAAGGAGAAAGATTTTCAAAGAGGGACAAGACCAGATGAGGGAGAAAATAGAGGAAGAAATTAGAGTATAAAGAGGAAGGCACAGATACTGATAGAGGGAGATATTTTAATAATAGGTATAAAGTTTATTTTTGGTGTTGTTGTTGGTATTGGTTTGCCATCAATGCCAAAGAGGGAGATTGTTGAAATGAAGAAGATTAATGAAACCTATCATGGAACAATCATTATTTTGTCACTGATGTCAAATCTATTACTTATTGGTGAGACAATTGTTTACTTTGGTCTAAATGCTATAATTTGATTGATTGATGAAGAGGATTTGAAAAGAAAGGATAACAACAGAACCTAGAGAAAGGTTGAGTTATATGGTGTATAAAAAAAGCACTAAGACCAAGCAAGACATTGATGATATAGTGTATTATTTATCTACTTAACGCTATAATGAAAGGATACTTGAGAAAAGACTAGAAGAAGGCTAAGTAAAGAAATGTGCCTACCAAGCCTAACCGAGCAAGCAATGGAAGCCGAGCAAGTCAGTGCAAGTTGAGCATAAAGTTAGTTGAAGTCACATAATAAGTTTAGTATGTTCCAAGCAAAGAGAAATTTAGTATGTGCCAAGTAGAGAAATCTTAGTATGTGCCAAGCGTCAGAAGATGGCAGTAGTGACCGAGTGAAACTTAGTGTATGTTGAGAAAACCAGTGTTGACCAAGCATCAAAAGACAATGTTTCCCAAGCAAACAACTTGTTATTGCTAAGTGCCAGTAAAATGAGTTTGATCAAAGATTTGATGAATTTGAGCCAAAAAGTTGATTTCTTGAATTGTGTGAAGCGTGTGGAAGATGACTATGATGAGTCAATGGCACAAAATTCAAGATAAACTATTTTGAGATGAATTCAAAGAGGATTGTAAGAGAAGTTTCTAGAAGGGAAGAAAATGGAAAGATGGGAAGATTCAATGAATCTAACCTAACCCTAAAATGGACGATTGTGGTTATGTGGCAAAAGACCTAAATTCTCCATATAAGGAGATAATAGGCCATAAGTAGTGTGTGAAGAGCTCAAACTTGAGATAGACAAGAAGTCTAGGGTGTTAGCTTCATATGGTGGCCAAACGAAAGAGTTTGTAGTTGATATACTAAGCAAGAAGGCTTAAGGTGATGAAGGCTTGAAGGGTGAACAAGTTGTTAGAGACGAAGATGATGAATGCCAAGAAGAATGGAGGACTAAATGTGAGATTTATAATATGCAAGTGAGTTGTTTTATTATTAGATCAAGTCATGTTGTTACTTTCTAATAATTGTATCAATCTAGATAAATCCTTTGGAATAAGGTTGACCTAATATTCATGAGTAAATACTTTAACAGGGTGACATTCTAATGGAATGTTCTAAAGTCCTCCAACAAGGCTCACTCCTAACAGGATGATTGAAATCCTTTAATCAAGGTCACATTTACCAATGTGCATTGCAACCTTTAACAAGGTTGTCTCCTCATAGGGCTCACTTCAGAAGAGTGAAAGTTGGCAGCATTTTATTGGTGATTTTTGCCAAATTGTGTTTCCACGTAAAATTCTTGTGTGAAAATGTGTGATTGATTTTTTGGTATTGCATGTTTACATTTTTGTAAAGTTATTTTGACCTAGGACAACAATATGAAAATTTTAAGTTATTGAATGATCAATGAATGCATAAGTATAAGTTGAGGTATTGAAAATTTTTATTTGTACATTTTAACCTTGGATGACTGATTCAACCCCCCCCCCCCCCCCCCCCCCCTCTTAGTTATTCTAAACATTCCAACAAATATTTGGTAATATTTTTCTTGAATATCTATTTCTTTACTAACCATAGTGACGTGACTCCTATGGGGAGTCACGTCCAATCAACATATCTATTTACTTTGATTCCATTTATCATCATGAGTGGACTTTTCTAATTTTTTATTATTAGTATAATGATGTGAATGTTATTGCACTTGTCTATTGAATTATTATTATGAATGTACTTATTGAATGAATATATTGGTGTATATCATTTATGTACTATATCAATGCATTGAATGAATGTATCATGTATTTTTTTTAAATTGATAAATGACCAGAGCCTTTATATTATATATAGATGCTACATTAAAATAGTTACAATGTTCTCCATTCAAATGGGCACTGGTAGGAAAGAACAGAGTAAGAAAAGCTCCAGTATTGTTTAGGACTGAGCTCCTATATTATACATAGTTTAAAAGGGGCATTCCCCAATATATTACATTGTCCAATTATTAAATCTAATATTGACATGAATCATTTCCTTGAAGTATTTAGCTTATCTTCCAAATTCTGACTTATGATGCTAATCGCAACTTCTTATACCTCTTGAGATAATCCTTCTACTATCCTGCACATCAAAGATGCATTTCTTTCCACAATTATTAGTAGCATTAATCCGACTAGAGTAAATGAAGAAATTCAACAAGATTGGATAGAACCTTTTCTAAAACAAATTTATCACTTTTCTCCTTAGCTATATGTAGTTTATTATGCATTGGTAGACTACCATTTGAATTATCAAATTTTAATGTTTATACGCACTTGTAGTGCCCATATTAGTAAATAATCCATGCATGTCAAATTGTACTATATTGGAAAAGATTAGAAGTGGTACACATTTCCATTAAATTCTTTCATTGCCTTTTTATGTTGCTTACTTTAGTTGATTGATTTGTTTCTTTCACATTTTGATCTTGAATTAAATCTGAGTGCTTCTACATGAATTGAAATGGGTGGAATGTAAGCTTGCAAACCAATTTCTGAAGTTACTACCATGATTCTAACAGTATTCATACATTTATATTACGACTAATATGAAGAGCCTAAAATCATCTTACAAATATTACGAAAAACTAAAAAAATAGATTATCGCGAACTATAATTCTATTCCAAAATTAGATAAACATAGGTTATATTCATATTGATTACCCAGGGAAAATGAAACCTATTAGACTTAGAGAACATCAGAGAGAAGTATAAAGGCAGGACTCAGAACATAACCAAAACCCAAATAAAAAAGGAGGAAACAGAGAAACCTAAACTTATACTATTCAAAATATAGATATACCAAAATGCAGTAAAGGAGTAATAAGAAGAGAAAACCTCTAATTAGCATATGATATCATCACAATTTAACACCAAAAAAATCAACAAGCAGGGGACATTAATAAACAACAACCTTCCTATTTCTAGTACACCATGATGATTTTCGATTGTCCTTAGGGTTTTTGGTTTGAAATTTTGGCGAGAATTCAAAGGCACTTTTCTCCCTATTGGACTTTTCCATATTTGGGACATAGAAATCCGATGCTTCTAGATTATCAAGCTCCACTCCCGATTGAATATAGGAATTGAAGATGTAGAGATAGTTCTTGAGCTAGGCCTTGCTATGGTCTTCTAAGATCCCTCTCCACCTGAGAATAAAATGCATACTAGCTTCCATTTTTGGCCATTCTTGAAAAAATAAGGCATTCTCTCAGATTACCAAAGAGGGACATCTAGAGACAATGGCCAGCTCAAAGCTCCCAAGTGGATGCGCCACGTAAATCTATGGGAGAGGGATCCTAAGTTTTTCATCTATACTCTGAACTGCTTCTTCAAGGCCTACACACCAAATTGGATTGAATACATTATAGCAAAACCTAATCATTGCCCACTTGTCTACTTTGGCTCTGGCCAGACAACTTATGAAGGAAGCTACAATGTCATTGTTGGTTCTCCAAGAGAAATCATAATTGAAAACACCTTCCCCTAAGACATGACTCACAACAATCCTAGTCATGTCATCCATAGGATTTAAAAGATGATTCCATCTTTCTGGTTTGAATGTATCATGCATTATTATGGAATGTATTTTATATTAATTTTTAAATTTAAATATCAATATTAGAAAAGATAAATGAATTAAATTGAATATATATATTATTAAATGACCTTATAATCGTTATCTATTATCTATGATTTGGGCTCATGAGAAGTCCACCCTTCCTCAAATTGCTTTCCCTCAAGCAATCCTATATCTCACACAAAAAAATTATAACTTAGACCTTATCCCTTAAAATCAAGAGCTCTAATTATTTCTCAATTATGTTAGCATATGTTTTAACATTGATTCCTTACTTCACTCCTATACTTATCGTTAGGAGAGCATGGATTTACTTATCGTAGGGTGCACGCCACTAGTATATTATTTGGTTTTATTCCACCCCTCCCTACATGACACCATTTATCAACTCGTAGGCTCAAGTGATTAAAAGAAGAGAATTGGAGGCTATCAATATCCATTACTATGTAAGAAACTCAATTAAATTTAAGTAGATAATATATTTACCTTATAGTACTTTTGACAATTGAAATGATTAAATCCTCATTCCTTCCTTCCCTCTTATACCTATCTAGGGAGAGCATGGATTTACTCGTCATAGGATGCTTAATACCAGTACAATAGCTAGTTTTACTTTGGTTCTCCCTTCATAACACCATCTATCCATTCCCAGGAGTATATTAAGAGAATAAGAAAAATGGTTGTAAACATCTTAATTCCTTTATTAAGAGTTATATTCCTATAAAATTCATTCATATAGTGAATTAGACTTGATATGCAATATTTATTATACATCTATATCATATAGGGAGGTTCATATGAAACATATGTATGACTATATGAAGACGCAAAGCACTCTAACATTCATTTAAGTTGATATTACCAATAGTGATTAAATACTAGATGGATCTCTCTTGGATATTTTTTCCTATTTTCATAATGAATGGTAGAATTATTATGTTCAAGTAGAAACAAGCTCCCTCATGAACAAAGCCCATTTTGGGAATATTCTCTCCATTGTGCCCCAATTACTCTACCTTTCACAAAATCCCTCTTCATTAGAAATATGGGAAACTTGGGTTGAATCTTGACCAATTTATTGAGATATGTGAAGATGCAAAGTAGAGACATCAATACATGAAGACATGAAGCATACATAATTTATATATTTTAATGTAGGAGGATACAAAGTGTACACATGAATGCAGAGACATAAACAAAGTACTTAAATATTTACTATTTATCTCATTGATATGATTATTTATCTACATGGGCATGTTTTAATAGTGAGTGGTTAGATTACTATGTTTGGGCATGACAATGATCTACTTGAGGCTCCCTCATGAACAAAGCCTATTTTGGGAATCTCTATCTCAACATGACCGAATTACTCCCCTCTCCCTTTCACATGATCCTTATTCACTATAGCTCTTCAAGGTAGGTTGATACTTATGTTACTAGAACTTGGATACAATAACGTACTTACTATTCACCTACAATGTCCCGTCCTTATAGTGAATGGTAGAATTAGTGTACTTGGATAGAAATAGTCTCCAAGAGTCTCCCTCATAAACAAATCCCATTTTGGGAATCTTCTCCTCATTGTGACTAGATTACTCTCCCTTTCAAACTTTGTAATCACTATAAGACTTAGGGGTAGGAAGATCTCACACATGGTGGTTGAATGTTGGTCCTTAGTTTAAATATATATGTTCAATTTTAATAATGAATTCATCTTAGTTTTTATTTCCTTTCTTTTATATGTACCCTTCCCTACAGGATGGCAAGATCATGCTTTGATACCACTTGATTATGACCCATTCTACTAGGTCAGCTTAGAAAGAATACAAGATTCTCTAGAAGTCAAATCTTGATACAATTAATCATATTTAAATCAATATTGTATAGATCATCGCTAATCATATTAATCATGTAACATATACAATGGTTCTTATAGATTTATCCATTATTTACTAATAGTATTATAGTAGACTTCTCATGAAAGAATATACTATAATCACCTTTAGAAGACAATCATATCATCAATATATGTTTAAGCTCAATTCTATTTGGTTCTAGTCAAGGCTACTCATAGTATTACTTAAGTTTCTCAAACATTAGTATATATACATTATACACAACATCATTTATATAAAAAGATATATGTTTGGTAAGTTTAATATATTCAAATAGCTTAACTATTATTTATAGGTATAACTTAATAGATAAACAATATCTATATCCCTAGGTATATTTATCTTTAGAACTATGTTTGGCAATTATAATAAACAATACCTATATAACATATGTCACCTATGTTACAAGAATGGAATTTACATTTATCTTTGTTTTTGGCTCAGGGCCTATTATTCTCTATGCTCAGGCTTGTAACATGTATTTTTTTTTTTCTTTTAATCAATGAATGCAATGTTATTGCCTAATCTTGGATGTCTTAGAGAGGGTCATACTTTTTGCTCACACTAGCAATTGTGTCCTTGGAACAAAGAAGGGCCTCTATTCAATTTTTGACATACAAAAATGACATAACTCAAACCCTAACAACTTAGAAACCATCAACCAAAATAACTTTGCATCCCAAAAAACATATAAGTGCTTTTAATTCAGTGTTATTGGGAAAAAATGCTCTGTTACAATGTCAATTGTTCAATCTTTGTGTGGATCAAAGCTGGCGTGTGTCTTTTTGAAACCCTCCTTTATAATTGTTTTTCTCTTATAACTCGTCATTTTCTAGTTTGTTGCCGACGTGTACTCAATTGCCACTCATTGCTCGATGTCTACATTTTTTTATTCAAACCCTTCAATGATAACATATGGTATTATTTTTCTTGAATGCCTATCCCCTTTACTAAATATGGTGACATGACTCCTATGGGGAGTCACGTCCCATCGACACATCTATTTTCTTTGATTTTATTTATCATCATGAGTGGACTCTGCTATTTATTATTGTTAGTATAATGATGTGAATGTTATCATATTTGTCTATTGAATTATTATTATGATGTAGGAGCATCCTGGGCTTGCTTGCAATTTTGCATGATTGGAGGGATTTTGGCTTGGAGTTGTGGACTTAGTCAAAGAAGGAAGTGTAACTCAATCATTGAGGGGAGCTTGATAGATTCTGGGAGCTCGACATAATATATTGTGTTTGACATTCACTACAAGTTCAATGTACACTGGGAGCTTGACATTCACTAGGAGCTCAACGTACACTGTGGTGCTCAACATGCACTGGGAGCTCAACAATGATTGGAAGTTTACTGATGCTCGACTTGGTCTTTCTGACACTCGGCTTGGTCTTGGTTCTTATTGGTGCTGAGTTTTTTCTGAACCAACTTTGGGTATTTAATTTGTGTTGTTGTCGCCTTGTGGCTCAACATATATTTAATGTAAGGGATTTAATTTAATTTGTAATGAACTAGGCTAACTTGTGGCTTAGTTGGGTGTAAGTAGGGGGTTTTGTGGAGTCTTTAGGCATTATCATCTAGCTTTGAGAAGAGGATGAAGGCTAGATGTAAAATTTGAAGAGCTAGTAGATGCGACTTGAGAACTAGAGGGTTGCTTGGAGGACCTGAGGGTACAAGTGTGGATTCTTTTTGGTGTTCTTATCCTATTGTGGTTCTAGACTAGTTGGGATTGGGTTTGTAAGTTGGATCTTGTAGAACTATTATTGTAATTGTTGTTGTATTTTTCCCCAACCTAGAAGGCCTTACACCTAGACATATTGCATGTAAACGGTTATAGCTATGAATAAAGATTTTGATTTGGTATCAGATCTTGCATTTGTGTTGCATTGTTGTTGTGTTTCTATTGTGTAGTTATTTGTTGAGGGCTACGACATCTTCATTGGGGATTTTTTTGCCTTACACTACATAAGGTGGTATCAGATCAAAGGTTATTCCTGAGTGTGTGAACCAATCGTCGAAGTTGAGGCAATTTGCACCAGGATCTTGGGTTGGAGAAGGTTGATCTTGTGGAGCTGATTGATCTTTTGGATTGGTGGATCTATTTCTTTGGGTTTGCAAATTTTTTGGAAGATGCCTCCTAGAAGATTGGACCCTAGGGAAATTGATAATGTTAGTGATGCTATGGAGGAAAGGATCTTAAAGAAGATTAGAGCAGAATTTTAATCTGAGATTGCATTGATGAAGAGTAGCATGATTGGTGAAATTGTGAGTTCTTTAGGTAGTGTACCTAGGCATGTGGGTATTGATGATAGCTATGAGGAAGTTTCTAAAGACTTTGAAGTTGTTGGATCTAGTGGTGAGGACATAACTGATCAAGTGGAGCGACCTACTGGAACTAGGGCTGGTCAGTTTGTTAGACTTGGATCTCAGTTGAAGCAAAAGCATAAGATGGAGGTTTCTAATTTCTCATGTACTTTTACTCCCAAAGACCTAATTGATTGGATTGATGAATTGGAAGACTACGTTGAGCTTGAGGATATTGAGGATCCGCTCAGAATGAGGTTGGTACAAACTAAGCTGAAAGGACATGCTACACTTTGGTGGAAAGAACTGCAAAGAGAGAAAGAAGAAGAAGGTGAAAAGAAGATCATTAGATGGAGATCGATGGTGACTAAGTTGAAGGCTACCTTTATTCTTATTGATTATGAATTTGAGTTGTTTAAGAGGTTGCCAAATCTGAAGTAGAAAGATATGACTATGAAAGATTATACTGAGGAGTTCTACAAGTTGACTATTCAGTCTGGGCACAAAGTATTGTCAAAGGAGAAGGTAGGGAAATACATCAATGGTTTGAGATTTAATATTTAGGATAAGGTTGGTAATGTTGAGTATTTCTTTAGTTAAGGATGCTTATCAATATGCCCTAAAAGCAAAAGATAAGTTGAAGAGGAAAAGTCAAGGTAATGTTGGAGGGAAGGAGAAACAAGATAACTCGGCAAATGCTAAACTAAGTGCTGAAGGTGAACCAAAACCTGTTGATCAGAAGAGAAGGACATGCGGAGGTGGGTTTAGTGGTAATTATTTTAGATGTCTTGAAGAAGGGAATAAATGTTTTGAATGTCCTCATGGTAGGAAAGTTGTTGTTATGAATAAGGTTGTAGTCAAGGGCATTTAACTTGAGCAAGGAGGGAGTTTACTAACTCGATGAGTACTGGTTGGTTAGAGGACACTGGATTATTGTCAGAGGACTAGTTTGTTCAAGACTTGTTGTAAGTCTAGTGGTAAATTTTGTAATGTGATTGTGAATGGTGCTAGTACTGATAACCTTGTTGTTGAAGAGATGGTTTAGAAACTTGGTTCGAAGAGAGTGAGACATCCTTATCCTTATTGGATTGGCTGGTTGCAAGGTAAGCATTCTTTGGAAGTGACAGAGCAATGCCTTGTTGATTTCTAGATTGGGTAGTATAAGGATCAAGTGTTGTGTGATATTGTGGACATGAACAATTGTCATGTGTTGCTCGGTAGACCTTGGCAATATGATTGTAGGGCTTTGCATGATTATGTCAAGAATGTGTTTACAATTGCGAAAGGTGGTAGGAAGCATTCGTTGATTCCTTTGCAAAATGAAGAGGTCGGTAGAAGGAACCTGAGTATTGGTAGTTGAGTTAAGATGGTAGATTCTGAAAGGGTTAGAGATCAACATGAAAAGCATACTTGTGGAACATCAAGGATGGATGTGAAGAAGCATAAGTGGAACAAGGGAAAGAATGTAAAAGTTGAGGACTTGGACGAATTGTATGTGAAGAATCAATTTGGGATTTATGTGTTGAATCTCGAAAGATGTTCTTCTAGCTATTGAGAATATCTTTTTGAACTTGGGGTGTCTAATGTAGGAGCATCCTAGGCTTGCTTGCAATCCTGCATGATTGGAGGTATTTTGGCTTGGAGTTGTGGACTTGGTCAAAGAAGGAAGTGTAACTCGGTCATTGAAGGGAGCTTGACAGATACTGGGAGCTCAACATTATCTGTGGTGCTCGACATTCACTAGGAGCTCGGCATACACTTGGAGCTTGACATTCACTAGGATCTCGATGCACACTGTGGTGCTCAACATGCATTGGGAGCTCGACAATGCTTGGGAATTTACTCATTCTCGGCTTGGTCTTTTTGACACTCAGCTTGGTCTTGGTTCTTGTTGATGCTGAGTTATCTATGAGCCAAATTTGGGTATTTAATTTGTGTTCTACCCAACTTGTGGCTCAACATATATTTAATGTAAGCGATTTAATTTAATTTGTGATGAACTGGGCTGAATTGTGGCTTAGTTGGGTATAAGTAGGGGGGGTTTTGTGGAGTCCTTAGGCATTATTATCCAACTTGGAGAAGAGGATGAAGGCTAGATGCAAACTTTGAAGAGCTAGTAGATGTGTCTTGAGAACTAGAGGATTGCTTGGTGGACCTAAGGGTATAAGTGTGGATTCTTCTTGGTGTTCTTATCCAATTGTGGTTCTAGACTAGTTGGGATTGGGTTTGTAAGTTGGATGTTGGATCTTGCAAAACTGTTATTGTAATTGCTGTCGTATTTGGCCCTAACATGGAAGGCCTTATAGCCGGGCATATTGCATGTAAACAGTTATAGCTATGAATAAAGAGTTGTGATTTGGTAACAAATCTTGCATTTGTGTTGCATTGTTGTTGTGTTTCCACTGTGTGGTTATTTACTGGGGGCTAGGACATCTCCACTGGGGATTTTTTTGCCTTGCACTACATCATATTATGAATTTATTTATTGAATTAATATATTAGCATATATTATTTATGTACTATACTAGTGTATTGAGTGAATGTATTATGTATTATAATGAAATATATTTTATACTAATATTTTATTTAAATATATTTATTAAAGAAGATAAATGAATTAAATTGAATATATCTATTATTAAATGACCTTATAGTCATTATCTATTATCTTTGATTTGGGCTCATAACATTCAGGCTTAGCTCTAGCTTGACTATTCTTGTGACAACGACGTGCATGTTGGTTAGAAATGGTTTTGTGAGATAAACTAGAAGGATTAGGATCAATTACCATAGGTTTCAAAGAAGGAACAACAACATGGTCATGTATAGTATCTCAAGGAATAGATGAAGAAGGTAAAATAGGTTCATAAGTGGAAGGGACAGACAAAGTAGGCAAGATAGGCATAGAAGCATGACCCTTAGGAAGGCTAATCTCAAGAATATTGTCTACCTTATAACACAAATAGTTGCGATAAAGATGACTAAGATGAGTAGGTGGTTTTTTAGGAACAGATGGCCAATAGAAACCAATCTTAGCACAATCTCGAGGACGTGAAGGATTATAAAGGGAATGATTAATTGTGATAATTTCTCCATTATAGGGAAATTTAATGCGCTAATGAATAGGAGAATGTACAAGTTGCATGAAAGATATCCATGGAATACCAAGCTTGACTTAAAATTGATCGAAAGTAGGAATAACAACAAAGGTAGGATAAACAACTTTTTCTACAAGAATGATAGGGAGAGTGATAAAACCTTGAGGATGATAAAGAAAACCATTACAAGTTTGAATCCATATAGGAGTTGCATCATAAGTATCTTTATGTAGTCATTTGTTACAAATGTGCTCTTTAGTGATTACATTCACAATAGAAGAGGATCAATCAAAACACCAGAAGAAGAAATAAGAGAAACTCTAGAAGTAATTTAAAGAGGACCATATATGCCTTAATTATGTCACATTGATTAAAGGTGTTTGTTTAGGTTCAAGTGGGGAAAAAATCAGAGGTTGAGGTTAACAATCAACATGATTAACCACATGATTAGATTCTTCACTTTTAGATCATCATAACTAATGTTAGATGAAGAAGGTTTATTAATTAAATTTGTTGAATGTGAAGGAAAAGGATTAGTATAAATTTACAAATTTGGATTAGGAGGTGAAATGGGTTTCTTCATACTATTAACTTGAGCATCAATAAATATAGCATTAGAATTAATAAGGTCCTAAATAACATTCTTCAAAGCATAACATCTTTGAGTATCATGACTAGGTTGACCATGGTATTGACAAAAAACATTTAAGTCAAATGACTTAGGCATTGGTTTGCTAGTGTCAATAAGATAGAAAGGAGGAATTTTAATAATTTCACCATGAATCAATTTAGTCATCACCTTAGGTAAAGGTTCAAATAATTGACTGTACATGCAATTAGGATGATACACATAAGAAAAAGTTGCCATACCTTTAGATGTGGTAGTCACTTGATCAACAACTGTGTTTGTTGACTTGATTTTGATGAAATTTTTAGGTTTAGAGATCTTGTTTAAATTACTAGTGGCATCACTCTTATCATTAGAAACAAGAGCCATCAGAGTAGATCTCTCTAGTTGAATCACTTGTAAATGGTATTGGTGAAGGACTACACACAGATGAGAAAAGGAGGTATACTTAGTAAAGAGAACCTTATCTCTAATGTCTTCCTATAAATTAAAAATAAAGATACATTGAATATCATGATTAGGTACATGATAAGACATCTAAGCATACAAATATTTAAATCTATCAATAAAATTAGTTACTTTTTCTGGAAAAAATTGTTTACAATGCATCAAATTAGTTAAAGAGACTTGTGCACCAATATTATTATGAAATTGTTGAATGAAAGAATTAGAAAGAGTTTGAAAAGAATCAATATAATAAGGAGCTAGAGAGTAATTCAATTGCAAGGCTTTATCCCTAAAGGTACATGAAAACAACTTAACCATAAGCCTATAGCCATGAGAAAAATCACTACATATCGTCTGGAAAGTTTTAACATGAATTATGAGATCTCCCTTACCATTATTAGTCTCAAGACGAGGTACCTCAACATGTTGGAAGGTATAACAACACAAAGGATATATAAGGAAAGGGGATTGATAATGTCACATGTAGGAATGATATACTTAGATTGAGTGAATTGAGCTAGTTATTATTGCAGTGCAATGATGGTTTGAACCAAGCTACTAATAGTAGGATCAGAAGACATGATAATAGGAATACATATATTAGATGTGTTAGGGAGATTATAAGAAGTGGAAGGAAAATGCAAAGATTTCAGCAGAGAATTAGAAGGGATTGAAGTAAAACGAACTGCATTATTTGAAGGTAAAGAAGAAGGTGTGGAAGTAGGAGGAACATTCACAAGAAGTCAAAAGTTAGAAGACCAACACTTAAAGGAGTGGACACTTGTGTGTAGAAGTTGTCATAAGAGGTGGAGCATATGTAGGAATCCTAAAAAGAGTGGTGGAATCAGAATAGAAGGTTCAACTTTCGTGGGAGGAGGAGGGTATCCTAACTCTCAAGCACACTCCATCAAAGACTTAACATGAGTATTAATAAGGTGAGATATACCACACAAGATAGAAATATTGTTATCATTATTAATAATTTTCTTAATAGCCTCAACAACAACACTATGAAGATTTTGATGTTATTGCACAAGCCAATTTTCTAATTTATCAAATTCACAAGTAAGATTATCTACTGTGAAGAATGAACTCTTAGGGCTTCATCTTCATTATGAGAAGAGTGAGAAGAGTTATGCTTCATTATAGGATTAAGATCGTGAGACAAGATGTTAGTGTCATCATGAGTCCTAAGGAGAAAAGAGGAATCATGATCAAAGGAGCCCACGAGTCTACACCTTTGCCTAATGGGAATGCTATAGGTTGGACTTAGTGTAATTAACTCATAAAAGGGGATATCAAAAAATAAAAAAACAAATGATATCTAGCCACACAAAAGTAACAAAGAGCAAAAAAAGAGAGATCTAACCACACTCTAAATATAGTTAAATCCAACTCCAAAATCAAAAAGAAGAAAAGGGTTTACCAAAAGAAGAGAAAATCTAACTCTGAAAAGGAAGGGGCACAAGTCAAGTTCACCAAAATGTTTAGTGAAGTTGACGCCAAATAAGATAGATTGCAAGAAAGAAAGATTTAATTCCAAGAAAGAGAGTAAGAGGCCAATTTCACCAAAATGTTTAGGGGAAAAAGGGGATGCTTTAATAGGACATAGACCTTCGCTTTTCGCCACTAAGCCATTCAACAGATATGTGGAGGCAAAGAGATAAACCCCAAATATGATTCCTCTTTATAACCCCTAAAGGAAAGGTATGCCAATAATCAATTTGGATTGTAAAGGGGTATGCAATATAAGGAAATACACTCTTTGGCCCCTATGTGATAATGCGTATGTAGAACTGAACTAATTGATTAAATAATGTAGATCTAGGTGCAAAGTGTATACAATCAACCCAACTAATATATTGATCTAAGCTCAAATTATGAAGAAAAATAAGATATGATAAACTCACCTTGAAATGCGTAGTGGAAGACATATTTTAGCTTTGAAAAGTGTGGATCTAGATTTGTAAATAAATTTGATTGCAGATCTTTGAATAGAATGAAAAACCTAGAAACTAATTTTCTGAAGAAGCAACAAAGAACATAACAAACTGGTTGTAGCTATGTGAAACAATTCTCATGACATCATCATGTTCTAGGGGCCTTGCAATGAAGTTAGACTAAGATCCCCAGAAAGCTATTAGAATGTTATCTATAGATATATGATCACAATTTTTCTATCTTGCTCTTGCACACAAAATAAAAATAAAAATAAATTGTTGTTTGATGGATGAGGGCTTGCCTTGGTCAAGCCCTAGATTGAATAAGCAACCTTGAAATGTAAATGTAAATGCATACAAAGGAAACAAGATAAATGTAAATATTCACCTTACTTGTGAAAAGCCTTGTAAGGGTTTTGCCTTATTGTATGTTGTAGATGTTGATTTTGATATGTAAATGTAGACTATCTCCACAAGTTGCTATGGATCTACCATAACCACATAATGGAGCAATGGATGCAACTGTGCATCAATAAAGAAGATTATGAATGTCTCAATGTAGATCTCCTCCTCTGATGGAAAATAATATGGTAGATCTTGAAGAGAAATTGCTCACAAAGAATCTTTGATACTTATGAAATCTCCCTTGCTTGAATGCTTGAACTTCTTGAACGCAAAGTTTGGGTATAGATATCATGGAACTATTAGGTGTAAAATGAAGCCTCCAAGTATCCTTATATACTAGTTTTTTCAGGACAAAACAATACAAGTTGATTGGAGAGGAGTTAAAAATTTAAAACCTCGAGGCTTTTTGGGCTTCGAACCCCACATTCCCTAGGGAACAGGTCAACCAAGCATTGATCCTGATGCAACCAAAATTCTTCAAATAATTAATAGAAACATAAGAGAGAAAGAAAACAAAAATAAATATTAGAACTCCAAATTATTCTTTATTCATCTTCCCAATTCTCTCCCCGCTATAATGAGAGGAAATACAAATATGAAATTACCCTTTTTGGTAGTTTTTTTGTAAAACTATTTTTTGCCATTTTTGGTAATTTTTAAAAACAACTAAAAAAAGATGGATTTTTACACGAAGCTTCCTAAAACTAAGATAAGATGAACTACCGACTAACATTCGAAATTGGAAGTAATATTTTGACGTTATTAATAAAAATCAACTTTTTGAAAACTAAGAAAAACATTAAAAGCTTTAAAAATCTACTAAATGATCATGCATCAAAATGCCACTAAAAGCTCTTGCATCATTCTCCTCTGGTTGAAAGAACACAACTCTTGCAAGTTTTTTTTTGAATGTGTATAGTTTCTTTTCTAGAACTTTTACTTCCATTATATCAAACATTGATTTTATTGACTCAAAGGAATGCAAGTTTATTCCTTCTTCCTGGTCTTCCAATTTTTTTACATTATATCATTCATCTTTGCATCTGTCACTAGATCCCTCTTCCTCTTATTTTGGATTAACTCAAAATCTGCTTAGCCTTTAAAATCCAAAATTCTATTTCTTCTGTATAAACGTTTGTACCATAATCATTTATGTCTTCAACATATAATATATCAGCATATCCACCATTGCCACAATTAATATAATACCTTTGGGAACATTCATATAGCTCATTATAAAAATCTGAAACATCTTCATTATAAATCTCATTATAAACAACCATTTTTGTTTGCTCATTCTGAACATAAGGCTGAAAATGACAAAAAGACTCTTCCGTGGCTATGTTAATCTTGGCTTCTTCAATTCTTGATATCAAAACAGTCATTGGTATACTCAACATTTAATTTTTTGGATCTTCCTTTATTTTTTGTGTCTCTTCTTTCCTTTTCTTCTTTTGAATAGGCCATGTGATCTTCTTCTTGACAGGTAGGTACCATTTTTATATTTCTAATTCCATCAGCTTTCTTAATTGTTGAAAACTTTGTTGTGATTCTCTTAAAATTTCTTTCAACTCTAATCATCTCATCTCTTCCTCCTTCCTCTTCCTCTCTTTCTCTTTTATTTTATTTTCTTCTTTCCTCTTCTGCAAATACTTCATCAATAAATCCAACTCTTCAAACAAGTTCATCCTTTGCCACAACTGAATCTTTCTCTTTTCTACCTTGATTTTTGGAAACTAGTTCCTCTTCTCAACCTACATAAACATAAACTCATAACCACATAAATATAAAAATATTATTTTCCCAGACCTTTTGAGCTATAATACCAGATGATGCAACCAAAATTCCTCAAATAATTAATAGAAACATAAGAGAGAGAACAAAAAAGTAAATATTAGAACTCCGAATTATTCTTTATTCATCTTCCCAAATTCTCTTCCCCCTACAATGAGAGGAAATACAAATTTAAATACAAATCCTAAATTACCCTTTTTGGCAATTTTTTTATAAAACTATTTTTTCCATTTTTGGTAATTTTTAAAAACAACTCAAAAAAAGATGAATGTTTTCAAGAAGCTTCCTAAAACTGAGATAAGATCAATTGCCAACTAACATTCAAAATTGGAAGTAATATTTAGAGGTTATTAATAAAAATCAACTTTCTAAAAACTAAGAAAAACATTAAAAGCTTTAAAAAAAACTACTAAAAGATCATGCATCAGATCCATCTGTGGTCTAGGAAGTCACTATGAGATGCGTGCTAAAAGCTCTTAAAAGAGAAGTGCGTCCATTTTAAGATGGTGTAAAATCTGCAAGTAAAAGATGGCAAGAATCAATTACAAAATGCAGGAGGGTTGTACCAAAGCATGAAATAAAAATTGGACTAATTAAGTTAAACTTGCCTCCAAAACACAAAGTAACAATGACTTGTTGACAAAATCATGGTTAATAGGGAGGGTCACACATACAATTTTATTGAGGTTGCTAGATGTATGAGCCATGCTCTAGTATATAGGAAACCCACTAATGATTTTGTAGTGAATGTTCCTAGTACCCAAGGTGTCGACGATTGGAGAAAACATGAGAGACAAAAGAGTGAAGATGAGTTTGATCAACGAGAATACAAATGAAATTAATGTGTTTGTGCTAAAAAATTGGGAGACTTGAGAGGAAAGTAAGGTAAATTGAGGCATAGTTAATGCAATTACAAGGAAGAGTGAAGGGAGACAACAACTCAAAAATATGGGCAAGTTGGTTTGAATGGTGGTCACATGATTGAATGTCACACAACCGCCATTGCAATTTTTCATGCTATTGCATCAAATTCACAAGGTGGGCTAGTACACATCTTGATCAATGCACCAAAATGCCCAAATTTGGACACCTTCAATGTCAACGTGTCATACATGTGGAAAACATTTTCCAAATTTCAAATTTTTATGTTTTTATTGAACAATGTGATGGTCTACATGTACGAGGCAATGTTTTTATTTTTAGGTTCACATGGCACTACAAAGTTAGGGTATGCATGTGCAACTTAAGTTGGCACAATGGTGGAGAACTTGTATCCTTGAAAGAAAGGTCACAAGTTCATATCCTACTGGGGAGTAGGGTATGTATGCCTCATTTCTAGTAAAGTTACATGCCTCCCACACAGAGTTTAAGGCAGTCCCATATTGTTGTCACCATATATAAACCCAAAGACACGTGACTGATATCATAGACTATATAATTACTTTTACTTTCAAGAGTATCTAGTTAGCAATGAAGAAATAAATAAGTTTGTATGGGAGAACTTATGGAGTATCATATGATCAAAGAAAAATGAAAGGAAACAATATACTATCTCAAATAATTTAACCCCATGGCTCATCATGGAGAAAATACATATATAAGAGCAAATATTAAATGGAAAGCAACCATGCTTATAACCCATCATAGAACCAATTCTCACCATTTGAGGTTGGATATGGTTAGATGGTTGATGCCAAAAGAAGAGTGAGAAAACATGGCATGCCTATTCTACAGTATGGAGATCGTCAAGACTGAACACCATTTTATCGTGGAATGCCCAACTTACAATGACATCAAATTTGATTATGTAGATATATTAGAGACATATGACTTAAACTACTTTTTTGAAGAAAATTAGTTAGGCAAATGTGCAAACCTAATGATCAAAATCTACTGCCGAAGAGAAAATTTACATAAATGGTTACAACTGGCTTTAGTGATGTAGTACAAGATAGGAGAATCCCCAACAAATAACCACATAGTAAAATATACACAATAACATAGAGATTTAGATCCAAATAATGCCAATTCTCATAATAGAATCATCATATTTTCATGCAACATGCCCAACTGTAAGGCCTTTCGAGTTACGACCAAATACATAAGTAATTACAATAGTAATTCTGCAAGACCTCACAAGATCCAACTACTAGCTAGTCCAAATCCACACTTTGGTAGAGAACTACAAGAAGAATCTAAACTTGTGTTCACAAGCCACCAATCAACCTCCTTGTTTTCCAAGTTGTAGCTACTAGCTCTGCTCAAACTTCACTCTCTCAAATACTCCTTGCTTCCTCTATATTAGATGATGATTATGATTCCTAATCCACAAGACCCTCTACTTATACCCAACTAAGCCACAAGTCAGCCTAGCAACCCTTACATTAAATAAATACTCATATTAAATACACCCTCAAGCCACAAGTCGGCTTGGCTACAAACATTAAATACATAACATAAATTAAATAATTAGGAATGACCCCAAGTTTAAAATGCATAACTAGCTCATATGACAACATAAGAGTACACACACTTAGACATAGGTTTAGGTGCCAACCAATGATCCAAATCCAAGAGTGCACATGCCAACTCCCATGGATCGAAGCTCACAAATATAATCTCTAAAGTTTGCCAATAAATTAGGACCAATAGTCACCAAAATAGCTTTAACTCTAAGATGATAACTCCAAACTCTATGTGCACTTAGGACAAGGTTGCCCAATATGCCTTGAACACATCACAAATCATGCAAACCATAAGGTCCAAAAAAATCCAAGCTCAATGCTCCTGCACCAAACTCCCTAGGTAGGTAGATACTCCTCAGGAAGCTAGAAAAGTATGTCCCATACTTTGATGTCCAAAGAAATATCCACAACCAACTTCATCTTCACCAGAGGTTTTCAATCCATCAAGGATAAGAGAACAAATCTAAAACTCAACCATTTATGCTTCATCCACTCAAACACCATAATTGAATGAATCTCAACAACCCAATCAACACACTCACTCCCAAGAACAAACTAAACATAATGCTTCACCGACAATCTTTGTAATTGATCACAAGCAACAATAGAAATATCCTCAAACGTGAAATTCATGTCATCATGAAACTCCAAAACCAAGTTAGCAATATGTAAATCCTCAGCCATGTCAACCAAAGGGAAATCAAGAACATACAAATCCATAGTATCATGTAGATCCTTGGCCACAACAACAACATCTAACTCCACATCAATAGCAACATCTATATCAAACATATCCATAAAAATTGGTACATCCTTAATCATTTCAGCAACAACATATGAATGCAAGTCCTCATCCATATGTAAATCCTCATAACCAACATTCTCATCATCCACAATAAGATGCTCTACAATTTTCATGTCAAATCCATCTAACTTATCATGAAAACAAATATCATTTCCAACATCAGCAAGATTAGGAACCTCTTCAACAACAACCACAAGTTGCTTTGCAGGTTTTGCATCACACTCCTCAAACTGATCAACAAAACCATCTTCTACCTCAACCTTGTCATGCCCTCTTTTCTCTTGAAAAAGTCTTCTAACTAGCCAAACAACTCGCTTCCAAATCGATAGACTCCAACTACATAAATTCTATGAAACTCAACTATCCCTTCCTTCACTTGATCAACCAAACTAACTTCCAACTGAGCAACCATCTCTAAAATCTTCTTTTCCACCACATCACAAAGATTTGCAATCATCCCAAGGTCCAATCTTCTCGAAGGTATCTTCTGAGGTCTTTGTAAACCCAAAGCAACGAATCAACTAAATCCAAGCTTCACTCAAAAAGATCAACCATTCATCTTCACAACCATCTCTCCATATCAAGATCCATCTATGAGTCCTTTGTAATTATAAGTCAGAACAACGATCTGCCACCTCACAACAAAGACATCTAGGACTTCAAAAGGAACAATCCACCACAAGATCGATCAGATCCAATCACAATCCAATAATCTTCACCCTAGGTCCTACTGCAAATTGCCTCAACTTTGGCGACTTGTCTACACGCTCAAGAAAACCTTTGCTCTAATACCACCTAACACAATACAAGGCAGGAGAATCTCCAAAGGAGATGTCCTAACCCCCAAAAAATAACCATACAGTGGAATATACACAATAACATAGAGATTTAGATCCAAATAATGCCAATTCTCATAATAGAATCATCAAATTATCATACAACATGCCCGATTGTAAGGCCTTCCAGGTTACAACCAAATACATAAGTAATTATAATAGTAATTCTGCAAGACCTCACAAGATCCAACTCCTAGCTAGTCTAGATCCACACTTTAGTAGAGAACTCCAAGAAGAATCTAAACTTATGCTTGCAAGCCACCAAGTAACCTCCTTGTTTCCCAAGCCGCAGCTACTAGCTCTGCTCAAACTTTGCTCTCTCAGCTATTCCTTGCTTCCTCTATGTTGGATGATGTTAATGATTCCTAATCCACAACACCCTCTACTTATACCCAACTAAGCCACAAGTCGGCCTAGCAACCCTTACATTAAATAAACATTCATATTAAATACATCCTTAAGCCACAAGTTGATTTGGCTACAAAAAATAAATACATGACATAAATTAAATACTTAGGACATGCCCCAAGTTTACAATGCATGACTAACTCATATGACAACATTAGAGTACACACACTTAAACATAGGTCCAAGTGCCAACCAATGATCCAAATCCAAGAGCACACATGCCAACTCCCAGCTCATGAATACAATCTCCAAAGTCCACCAGTAAATCAGGATTCATCAAAATAGCTCTAACTCCAAGATGATAACTCCAAACTCTACGCACACTTAGGAAAAGGTTGCCCAATATGCCTCAAACACATCCCAAATCATGCAAACCATAAGGTCCACAATAATCCAAGCTCGATGCTCTTGCATCATTTAGATTCTTAACATCCTATTCAGAAGTGTGTACTAGTTTACAAGTCCCATAGGGAGACGAATCAATAGACTGTTGACAAATAATCAGGGCTAGGCTTCCAAGCTTGCCCCTAGCCCTCCCTATCTCCCATCATAGGAGTTGCTCGGTAAACCTATAGACTTGGTTTCCAATTGCTAGGTCTTGATCTCTAGAACAAGTATTATTGCACGAGAATGAACTTTTTATCTAAACAACTTTGTTTAAATTCTAGAATCTATAGATCCAATAATATTCTCATATAACCAAAATATTGATCTTTTACAAATAGAAGTGAGGGGCTAAGTCCATTCTAGGGCTTTAATTCTATAGGACCTAATAGACATTATTAAAATCTTTCCTTTGGGTTTTTACCCTATTCCCTTCCCAATTAAAAAATTATAATCCCACGAAGACTAAACAAACGAAGCGTGTCATTCACGCCATTTCCCAAAGGCGGCTGCCCTCTTTAGTAGAACTATTATTTAAGTAGCCCCGCATTCCATCTGCAGTCCTCCGTGAAAGCCTCGACGCAGAGAAAGAAATCAGATTTCTTCTTCACTTTATTAGCAGAGCTGCTTGTTTTCGTTCATACAGGATGTTGGAAGTGGTGTTGAATGACCGGCTGGGGAAGAAGGTGAGGGTGAAATGCAATGAGGATGACACCATCGGCGATCTGAAGAAGCTCGTGGCCGCTCAGACTGGAACCCGCCCTGACAAGATTCGCATCCAGAAATGGTACAACGTTTACAAAGACCACATCACCCTCAGGGATTATGAAATTCACGATGGGATGGGCCTCGAGCTCTATTACAATTGATCTTGCATTTCTTTCTGTTGCCCTAAAATAGTTGGGTATGTATTACCTTCGTGTGTGCTGAAACCCTGATTTCGTATTTTCTTGTATAATTATGCAAGGTGTGCTTAAATCCCTAATTTCATATGTATTTATGCTTGTTCCATTTCATGTCATGTAATCTGTGCATTTAATAAACCCTACTTTTATATTTGTCACGCTTCGTGATGTGGATGTTGTACTTGAAGGAACCCTAATATTAGATTTGCTTGTTTCGTTTTGCAGTACGTGATTTCTGCTTTTGAATAAAGCCCTGATTTTGTTTTGATTGGCTTCGCAATATATATTTTGTGCCTGAAGATATCGTAAATTTTTTCCTCAGTTTTTTTTGGTTTCGTTTTATGCAACAAAGAAGTCCCAATGTCACATTTTTTTGGTTTCATGATGTGCGTTTAGTGCTTTAAATCCTAAGATATTATCTTTTTTAAGAAGATATTATCTACAACAGTCAGATACTTCTCTGTTTCAGAAGATATTATGTACACCATATGAACTTCACAACCTGGTTGCACCAAAATATCACTTGCTCTTTTATCACAGTCAGCAATTCTGTTCAACGTTCTATCCAACTAGGCTCTGATACCAATCTGATGGAAGGGCAGAGGCACAGGAAAATACAAAACACCAAACACAACAAAACACCAAACACAATGTGCTGCGGCACAATAAAAATATATTATATTTCATTCATCGTGATTTCAAATGAATACACAGTGACTTTTTATAGGTAAGTGTACAATATTCTAGAGAAATCTAGCATTAGCCGACAAGACAAAATATCTACATTTTTCTGGAAAATACTACAGCCAACTCAAACTTCTCGAAAATACCTCAGCCGACACAACCTAAACCTAAACCTAATAATCTAGAAACATCTAATGACGGACGATTAATTCTTAGTAGAAATTACTATTTCTAACAGTCCCAGTGTCACATTTTTTTGGTTTCATGATGTGTGTTTAGTGCTTTAAATCTTAATTTCGTATTTGTGTGTTTGTAAAATATGTAATATGATATCTGGGAGTGTTAAATTGTATCTGGTACCGTCAAGGTGTATGTATGGGCAGGAGAGAAAAAGTTGGTTTGAAAGTATTGGACAACTCTATGTAATTTCGTTTTTCTAGCAATGTGTATGTAAGTTGTGCTCAAAACCTTTCATATTTCTTCAATATGTATTTTGTGATGAAATTCCTAGTGTAATTATTTCTCATTTAGTTTGCCGAAAACACTAGTTCCGCTTTTGCTTGACTTAACATGTATGAATTTTGCAATTTGGTTGGAGTATATGGTTTTGGTTGTTTGAAACTGGATTATTTGCAGCTTATTTTAATTTCTTTTGTATATTTTTAATTATGATATTGCTATCAGGATTTTAACTGTGTGATTTTGAGTCAAACTCATTGATCCATGTTTCATGAGTAGTGATTCAACATGAATCCATCTCTCATGAGAATAAATGGAACACTTAGCACTCATTGGATCTAGGTGATGCTCACAGGGGTGAAGCACCGGGAAGTCCCAGGAGGTCACCCATCCCAGTACTACTCCAACCTGAGCGCCCTTAACTACGGAGTTTCCTCCATAGTTAAACCCAAAGCTTGCAAACCCCATTTGCAAAACCTTCACCAATTGTTGTGCCTTATGAACTATTCATTTGACTTGCTGTGGAAATTATTGCCTACTTATCTATTTTTTATTAGTTTTTTTCCTGGATAGGTAATAAGTTTTATATTATTAATAATAAATTTAACCAAGAGACACTTGGCCTGCCCAAAGTGTAGTGACAACTGGAGTATTACAATCGCTGAAAGAAACAGTGAAATTTATAAGAAAAAACAAAAACATCCACCCACAAAATGGGGAAAAATGCTTGGCCATGTCTTGCGCTTTAGCATGGGATGGAAGTATCCTATTAGAAGCCACATCGTTTGTCTTCCTCATCTTTTTCCTTTGAACTGTTTGCCACCCATCTTCGATCCAATTAGCACAGATGTCCCAGTCACCAGATTTATTTTCTAAAGAACGCTCCATCTCTTCTACCTCTATTACCCTATGTTGGCTCTGATTCTCCATCAGACATGCAGGGAAGCCTGTGCTCCCACTGGCTTTCGTTTTTCTTTTCCTTCAGGAGTACCAACACTTGTGCTTGGTTGCAACTCATTAACTCCACCTTCCAACATAGATGGCTTACTGTGTGTATCTCGCCACACCTCCTGCATAGCTCCCCTGCCGGCTGTACCTGCTCCCCCATCACAATCTCAGAGAAACTCTTTTGTTTCTTCCTTCTCAACAGTATAATGCGGCTCCTCAACATTTTTCCACCGGAAAGCTTCCATTTGTGTTTTCACTTTATCATATTTTGAAGCCAAATGACCAGTTTGGATGCAATTTGTACATTTAAAGGAGTTTCCTTCATATTTTAATGACTGTATCCAACAGCCTTTAGAGTTTTTGATTTTGATATCTGCTTGAAGACCATCTGCTGTAATCCATTTCCACTAAATCCTGAGTGAAAGTATAATGTTATAGGTTTGAAGATTTCTCATCAACCATTAAAAAATAATCTCCAATAGGAAAGTTTCTGAGCCTTACCCATATGGGAATTTGGTCAAACACTTTGGAAACAGGATTGAAATAAGGGTGCCAAGGCTTAAGCATTAACACAAAATTCTCTTTCCAACACCAAATATGGTCACTCAGAATCATATTCCTATCTTGGATCTTTTCAAAGATGAGTAAAAAACCCTTTTACTGCACGATAAATCTGAACCCTACCAGAAAGAATTGACTCCCAGTTGACAGAAATCCAAGAATGTAATTGCTGCAAGCTTGGCCAAAAGCCTCTAAAATGACCTATTAATCCCATTTTCGGAAAACACTTCAAGATAATGAGCAATCTGTTCATCCGTCACATCGTTCGGATCCACTGAAAACTCCTTCAAGGATATAGGCAAAGGCATTTTGTCTGATGAAACCAGCTGTTGTTGAAATCCCAAATGTTTATTTGTTGGTCGGGGTGGGGACCTAGCCGTAGACGCTTACATCTGCATCCTGTTGCTGCTGGACTGGGGAACTCAACTCTCATTTTGCACAGTTTCAGTGCCCTTGTTGCTGATAGCTGTCCAAGAGTTCCCAACCGCTGCATCATCCACCTGGGGAGACACCTCCAACCCAACATACAGGCTCAGTGTGTTGCCGAGCCCTCTCTCTGTCTGTACGTCCAAGGGAGGACCCATCACACACTCCAACAAGCCACTCACAGGCAAGGAAACTGCGTGGCCCCGCTGCACATAATGCTCCACCATCATCACTCCCTCCTTTGCAACAACATTTTGACCAGACAAGAGTCCCCCTTTTAATAAATGACGGTATTCTGCTTCAGCTGATGCTTATACAGCTCTCATCCAGAGCTGTATCACTGCCTCTAAATGGAATCACAGGCATTTCCAAACGACCAAGACAAGAGAAACGGACATTTCTGGGCTGGGGAAGGGAAATCCTAGCCCCTGGACGCACCATCCTTCTGCAGCTCGAAAGCTGGAAACTCACCATTTAATTATTAAAGGGTTTGGGGTAACCAGCACGAAGGATGAAGTTCTTTTTGATTGGGTTTTTAATCCGGAAAGATTTGATAATTTGTTTTGATCATGATTTTCTGTCGTTTTAAAAACTAGTATTTCTGCGGCCTGTTTAAGTTTCTTAAATTTGTGAGGATTTTTCAAATTTTCTTCGGAACTTACGGTTTTAGGTTTTTCAAGCTGAACTTTGTCACTTGTTTAAGATTCTTGTATCTGTTTCATTAGTTATGTAATATGTAAGGATTATGTAATTAATATGCTCTCAACATAAGCTTTTGAGTGTTTCACACTAGGTCTTTTCTCAGATTCTTAGATCTGTAATTTGGATAGCTTGAAGCAAATCAATGATTTTCCAATTTTAAGATTCTTGGATTTGTAACTTGGGTGCCCTCAAGCAATTCAAAATTTGAGTTGATTTCCTTGGTTATAGGGATTATATTCTTACAATCCTGGAACTCAGAGATGCTACTCTGAGTGTGTGTTTGCAGTTAAGGTTTCATATGTTCTTGGGATTGTGGTGGATGTGTAATTTTCACAACTGAAACTGTATAAGCCTTCAATATATATTGTCACAGGAAAATATTGGTATTCGGAATTAGGGTTTGACATGGTCATAGGATTGTGGATTTGTGATTTTGAGGAATTGATGAACGTGAAAGTAAGATTGGAATATAGATTACTAGTTGAGAATTTTGTGATTCACTGGCTAGCTGAATTCTTCTGCTTTACTGTTTTCATTGCACGTTTGAATGATGAAGGTTATAAGCCTTCAATATATATTGTCACAGGAAAATATTGGTATTCGGAATTAGGGTTTGAGATGGTCATAGGATTGTGGATTTGTGATTTTGAGGAATTGATGAACTTGAAAGTAAGATTGGAATATAGATTACTAGTTGAGAATTTTGTGATTCACTCACTAGCTGTATTCTTCTGCTTTACTGTTTTCATCGCACGTTTGAATGATGAAGGTCTGGGTTGATGACTTGATTGTCTATTGGGAATCTGGGTTTCATAAAATATTTTCAGTTTTAATTAAACATTATGGCTCTTTAATTTATTTTCCTGCGTTAATGAGTGTAAGGATCGTGGGCAACATTCATAATATTTGTAAATCTGTGCCCCACCTGTATCAATCAGTTAGATTAATCAGTTATTTCTCCACTGCAGCTTTTTATTGGAAATAATACATTGGCTCTATTGAAATATTAAATTGATAGTATTTTTATGGACAGTTTTCGAGTCAGTTTTCCATGTTCACAGCAAGGGGACTTTGTAAAACATAATAATTCTGAACCTGTTAGGTTAGTTTTGCCTGATGTCTCTCTCTAAATAAACTGACTTTATGGATTTGCACTTCTATTATACTTATACAATTTTGCAATCGCATTTTCTGCTCAATGTTTCCCTAGATTTGCTTTTAAAAACACTTTTGAACGAGTTTGAAAAGGTATGTTATTTTTTTGTTAGAGAAATTGAGAGTCACGATGTCTGTTAATTATTTTGTGAGAGAAATTTATAGTCATGGTCTCTGTTATGTTTTTTGGCGAGAGAAATGCGTACGGTCACGGTCCCACTGTAGTATTTTTCAATGTTATGGAAATGCTTCGCCCATTACATTGGGCATATCCTTGCATTTGTCGGCAGTTCTAAAATCTTGAGAACAATTGACTGCCTCTAAACTGGTTTTTAGGATCTTTAGAGCAGCTTCTAATTTTATAGTTAATAGTTTTTAGGAAAGTTATGTTTGGATAGGTTTTCAAATCTTCAAAGATATTTCTCTAATGAGCAATTTTTTACTGTTTTAAAACACTTTAGTTTGTGATCTTTGAACCTTTGTTGTCTGATAGATGATCCTACCATTGTGCCTTATCACTGCCTGTTGGGGGATGTTTCCGGGCTTTTCGGACATCCACCTGTTTTAGATTGGGTTTGTGTCTTGCGGTTTGGCTCTAGGTTTAGGCTACATTATGCTATCTAGTCCTATGTTCTTAGTAAGAATATTAATTAAGAATACCAATTAAGATGACAAGTTTTTCTCTAGTGGATTCACAGATTTGAGCTTTGTTACTTCTTTTATGTATATCTCTATAGAAATGAGTTCAAGTTCTAGTAGTTCATCGCTCGCAATAAATGTTACTAAAAGTAATCCTAGAAACGAGATTTTCAGTGACATATATTAGATAACCTTGGCAATCGATTTGTATTTAGTACTTGGAATTTTTAACTAATATGAAGGAGCTCATCATTTTCTGAAAGTTTGTGGCGAATTATTCTCAAGCCAGTTAAACATCACGGCAGCATTAGTCTCTAAACAAATTAGTTGCTAAACACATTAATCAGAGGACAATCCACAGATTTTATAGTTTTCTGATTTGGCTTCACCGAATGTCTGCAACCCAAGCAGACGTGTTGAACTCTACCCATGGGGCTTTGCCTGTCGACTCTGACAGAAGTTTATGAAACTGTTTTAAATTACCTATGCTAAAAGTGATGGCGAAGAGTAAAAAGAAAGGATGGTCCGGTGCTTGTATCGACTACTGATTTGAGGCAGATACTATCTAAAAGCCCTACATCCTCTCATCTATCTGTGCTAAATAAGCGTGCAGCATATCCACGGACGTAGGGTTTTCCAAATGAGCCCACCCGACAATCTGAACATTTTTTATATTGCTTATGGTAAAAGTGATATTACGAACATTGTGAATTTGCCTTGTTGAAAGTGTTAAATTTTTTATATCTCTGATACTATGTTAATTTTTCATAGCTTTGATAACATGTTAATTTTTCCAGATACCATGGTAATTTCTCATAACTCAGTGTCAGATTAATTGCACAATAAATTCACAAAAAGAAACACTTATCTCATTTATAACAATTAATACTGTAGGTTATCTAATTGAAATTCAATAGCAAAGCAAAATTATAGAAAAGCCAAAAAAACAGATAGATAACAATACAGATATACTCTGGAAATCCTAGTTTGAAGAAAAACCTGCAACTGTTGGATCTAACAGCAAACTTTCTCTTCCATTTTACAATAGAATCTAATTGCAAGTTTGTTACCGTAATTTTACATATATAGAGCCCAGCACTTAGCTTGCAAGAATTTTTTTTTTTCTTGCTCTCTTTGGCTTTAAATCACATAAAATCACTTAATTTTTTTCCCCAAATTTAGCAATATTCTTTTAAAGAATAAAAAATAAAGTTGCAAAAAATTCAACTCAAGTTGCCTTATAACAACTTCTCTCCACCTTTTGAGCTAAATAACAAAAAACTAACACTCAACTTCTCTTTGAAGAATACAAATTTATCCTCCACCAAAGCCTTGTCAGTATATCTGCTATTTGTTTGTTAATAGGAAAGTATTGGAGTTCCACTATTTAATTCTCCACTCAATCTTTGATGAAGAAAATTGCAACACCTTCTATCCAGTGTCAAGAGCAAGAACAAACTATAAGATTGTCACAATAGTTATATAGAAATAACTTCAGCTCCACGATCCCCTCTTTGCTAAGAAAATCACTCTCACTAAATGTGCACACTAAAACTTGTGCTAATAACTGTCTTTAGAAGAATCTAAAACATCACAACAAAAAATATAGCAATTTCCATCTATAAGAATAATTGCCTTTGCTTCCCTTGATGAGATTTTCTCTCTTCTTCTTCCCCAATTTCTCTTGTAAATCTCTTCCATCGAATATATCTAGGAAATCTCTTCCTCATAATATGTTGATGTAATCTCTTCCTCTCAACATACGTACTTGGAAAATCTCATTCCAATCTCTTCCACTCCATATATCTAGGAAATCTCTTAGGGCCCGTTTGGTTGCAAGCGTAGGAATTGAGAATTAGAATAGAAAATTTGAATGAGAATGGAGAATGAAGAATAGGAATGGAAAAATGCAATCCAATCTTGTTTATCCCTTGTTTGGTTATGCAAGCTTAAATTGGAATAGGGTTAACTTGCAATCGGTGCCATTTGAAAATATTTCTGAAAATGCAATCGGCGCCATTGGAAAATCGCTAAAATATTTGAAAATATTGAAAACAAAGTTCCAGTGCTCACCCCAGGTTAAAGCGGATTTGAAAATATTTCTGAAAATGCAATCGGCGCCATTGGAAAATCGCTAAAATATTTGAAAATATTTCTGAAAATGCAATTGACGACATTGGAAAATTGCTAAAATATTTGAAAATATTGAAAACAAAGTTCCAGTGCTCACCCCAGGTTAAAGCGGATTTGAAAATTTAATCAAATTTGAAAAAGTTAAAACGAATGCAAGAATAGCAATTCCAATTACAAGTATTTTTTGGAATGGACAAAAGCTCATTTTGGGGCTAAAATGAGAATACGTATTCCTATTCCCTATTCCTATTCCACGCACCAAACAAAGAATACGAATCATATTCTAATTTCCTATTCCTATTCCGGTTGTATTCCAGCAACCAAACGGGCCCTTACCGCCTCATTATATATGTGGGAAATCTCTTTATTTCAATACCTAGGGAGCTCTCTCTTCCCTTAACATTGGTTCTCCACTACCAATATACCACCCATGATTGAGAACTGAACCTAAGAGAAGTAATGCATGAAAACTCATTTTCAAATTATGTTGCAAACTTGGCCACTTTTGCAATAGCGACAACTTGGGTATTGCCCTTGTTCTTCGTACTCGAGCAATGGCTAGTATATTAATTCAACTGATCATAGCGAAAACACTTTACTTTTTTCAGATCTTTTTTTGTCTCACTTTGAGAAGAAGGCCCTTCACTTAGCCCTTTCTTGGCCTTTTGCTTTCCTTTGCTTACAAGAGTCTTCAACCTTCTTGGTATGATTTCCTTATTGAGAAACTTCACAAATCTCCTCTTGGACAAAATCATCCCAAAGCCTTACCCAATTAGGTAGTCGATCTTTGTTGACAACACATTCAACGAAACTTCCCAAAGCTTTGAAAAACCATTGAAGGCTATATGCACTAACTCATCTTCAATAATTATATTTAACAACTAACTCATCCTTGACCTGAGACAACTTGGATAAGTAAGATGTCACTTGCTCTCCCTCATACATCTTGGTACTATGCAATTTGTAGCATCATTTAACGACTCTGATAGTTGCTCTAATAGTGTTTTGTATGCATATCCAACATCTCCTTGGCAATGTCTTTCTCGGATAGATGAGGAATTAAATGATCTCTTATTCTATCAAGAATGATTCTTTGAGCTTTAGCCTTATTGACTTAATGCAAATCCAAAGCAATAGGATCATTTGCGGGTAGTGTCGTTGTACTAACATAGATCCACAACTTGTTCTCCTTGAGAACATATGTAATTCAAACCATCCACTTCAAGAAGATAGACACACCCTTAGGCATGTCCTTGTATTGAACACTGGTTGCCATAGCACAAGAAAACTTGGAGGCAAAAATTTGATTTTTTTCTTCTAAAATCTCTGTCAGAAATCTTGGCTCTGTATTCAGAGTTTATAGCTCAAAGTCTTTAGGTAAATTGGACAATAAATTCACAGAAAGAAATTCTTATTGAAATTAAATAGTGGAAGCAAAATAACAGAAGCCAAAAAACACATGAAAACATGAAAATACTAACATAGATTTTTTTTTTTTTTTTTTCCAAATCCTCTAGTGACAAAACAATTTGCCACTATAAGTTTTTAAATAATGTTTTTAGGAAATAAAACCCAAGTGGTACAAGTCCTTAAGTCTCTTTTCTACAAGTACATCCTTATGTATATATAATATAAAAATCTCTCTTCATGTATATATAATATAAACACATTAAAGCACCACAATGGCCTAAAAGGCAATAAACTAAAATTTCCACTCCATGGCATCCAAATAATCTACAATAGAACCTTGTGATACACAAGACTATCAACAACCCAAGGATCCCCACATGTTTTACACAGAAGTATGTAGATATATGAGATCCACAAAATATGACATCCAAAAGTGATAGAGCATGATTAGTTATTCCACTAAACCAACATTATATATGAAAAACCTCCATCCAAAACATCAATGTGGAATACCTGAACTTAATACCTCAACATAAACTATAATGATTTTGCATTGAGAAAGATACAACCAACCTTTTCTATGATGCATGTAACAACTATCTCCATTTAGAAAACCCCTTGGGAATTATAATTATGAATATAATCCTCCCATAGATTTATAGAGCTGCAGATTTATTTAAATGTAAAACCTATAAATATGCATCCAAATTTGAATTTGTTAATACATATAATAAATTGGAAATATGACAACATTTCTTATGCTAATAATATGAGTACAAACATACAATATATTAATTATTCAACAATTTCTATTGTATATTGTAGACACTTGAATTTGGCTATTGCATTGTTATCATGTCATTCATAACATTATCCCTTTTATTATAGTTTATTTGTTCAACCTCACAAGCACATAAAAGTACTTCTCACAAATGAAGATCACACAATATATTTTCTCAACAACATGAGCATTGTATTGACAAATAAAAGATTAATAATATAAGTAGATATAACATATCCTTATAGAAAGGATGATGAAGCCCTAGATACAAACCTTACAAAAATATTAAAAGAGAGATTGTCAAGCCTCTACATGATAATGGATGAAACAACATATGTTAAATAAAATTCAATATAATAAAAGGAAAATATGCTAAGTTTAGTTTTGGTGAATAAAAATATAATTGGTTTAAGAATATAATTAATTAGATAATATTTTTGATTAAGTGATAAATACGATTTGAAGGTACCCAAAACCCTTTACAAGGTAGGATTTGGAAGGGCCTTAAACTCAAATTAAAAGATATTCAATACTACTCTCAAGGTGAAACAAAGAAAAAAAAAGACAAGATAGGGAAGAATAAAAAAAAAAATTCGACACCAAAGACAAGGAAAAAAAATCATAAACATCTAGCCAACAACTCTATCTAATCAGGATTAATGATGATTTTCCTCACTCTTTCCCTTATGGTAACAAATAGTTATATCAAAACAGAATTGGGGAAAGTTAATCTTTTTTGCCTTTGACTGTGATCCAAGCCTCTTCTACCCTAGCAACTACATTCTGCCAAGAGATTGAATCAAGCACATAAGATCCCCCACCCTCATAAGGAAGACCAACAAAAGGAACCAAAGGAGAGTCAACAAAATCATGAAGATATTGTTAGCATGAATGTTGATGGTATTCATTTGAGGGAGTATCCTAAGCATTGGAGACTATTGACATGTTGCATTCATGATTGTGTTTGTCATTGATGTCAACATAGCAGTAAGTCTGTGAAGACTGATAGAGTAGTAGACAAAGATCATATTTGTATGGACACAATTTTGATGTACAAGTGAAGTGCATTTAAGGACATGTTGTACTTTGTGTCCTGATGACGAGGTTAAATGTGCAGAGTCTAAGTCGAAGATGTATGGAAGCTACAAGTGATTTGTAGAGAGCCGTGTAGAGACACAATGCATAGAAATTAGTTTATGATGATCCTATTATATCTTCTAGTAGAGATATAATCTGGTGATGTACAGTCAGCCAGTGATAGAGGACAGTCTGATGGTGACATCAGTGAGTGTACAAGGCCTAGTATCGCACATGTGAAGTTTTGTATAGACTGTGAGCCGACGATGCTATTGTAATTACGAATTAATTAATTATCTTATTATAATTAATTAGGAAAGCCTCAAGGTCAACTGAAGGAATTATTTTGAAGATACAATATAAAGGAAAGATGTTTTCCATTTTTTGTAAAATGTGATAGAGTATACATTTGATGCGAACTACGAAAAGGAGCAAAGTGTTTGCTGAATGCGAGTAAGCAATCCAAGAGATTATTGGATGCGAGATTTATGATCTGGTTACAAGATCAGAAGGAGCAGAAGTCCGATTGACAAGACAAAGCAAGAGGAAGGAAGTACAATTCAATTCTATTATTCTACAAGGAATAATACAAATATGATTTGGACAGTGGGTTCATTGGTCTTGCCCTTGACGCTATTTGGATAGTGGGTTCATTTGCCTTCCACAGCTCCTAACAGGGTTGAAATCTCCTAATAGGGACTTATACCTAATGAATGTTGTTATAGACTCCTAATAGGGTCCATCCTCTAATAAGGAATAATTAATATTAGTACATCATCTTGTGGGTATCATCTCCACTGGAGTTTTCCCTCCGATCAAGGGTTTCCCTAGTTAACATATATGGTGTTATTGTGCATGAGTATGTTTTTGTGGTTTCTGATTATATTGCTCACATGGTTAAGTTTGATTAAGGTTGATAATTGTGATAATAGTTGGATAATTGATTCGGTTATATTGGTGGACCATAAATTCTAACATATATGGAGCAATAGAGACCTGAGTATGAGAAGTACCCTTGATAGGTCCAACATAATCCTAAGGAGTAGAACCAAAAACATTGAAAGCGAGGCAACCCCCAACTAGCAATGAACATAAGAAGCATGTTCAATCCAGAAGATGTGGGAGAGGAAGCCAAATAAATGTCACCAACACAACCATCAACCCAAGCCTCATTGGATGTAGAAGAATGAACAACAACAATATTGACACTGACATAATCCTACATAACTACTAAAGAAAAAGTTTTCTTCCAAACATAGTAATGTTTAGAAGAAGCACCCTTCTACCAAGTAATGAGTCTTTTTGTTTTCTCTAATTCACACTAAGAAGAAACATAACCAGTTTTAAGACATATTCATCATATGAAGGGGATGCCTTCATAGTCAAATTGTTGAATCTAGGAATATGTGGAAGAGTCAATCTTGATTAGAGTAGGGACCCCACTAGAAACATCCATGTCAAGCAAACTCTGGCCAAAAGTAGAAATAAAAATATCAAATGAACCATTATCTATTATAAAAAAATTCCTCTAAAGCCTTACCCACTTCCTCTAAGGAGTTAGTCCATTGATGAAAGGGTGAGGTTGGAGAGCTTAACCCAAATATGGATTTTGTCAAACTTCTCAGAAGAGGAGTTGAAATTTGGATGTAGAGGTTTAACCATCAACTAAAGAAATCATTACATAAAATATTAGTTATATTCTTAGCATTATCGAATTTAGAAATGAAATAAACCTTATCCATGAGATAAATTCAAATGAAACTTGTAAGGATAGGTTCTCAATATTGTGAGAGCCAAACATGCAGTTGAGGAAGGCTTGTCCAAAAACCAAAAACCAATAAATCAACAATTCAAACCATGAGACAAGAAAAAAAAGGTCTTGTGAACAATCTCCTCCTTTATATCTAAATAAAATCCAAAAGCAATTGGTTTACACACAGGAACAAGGGCCTTGTGATGTAAATCCAAAACCCTAGATGCACACGCAGTTAGAGTTGAACACTTAATAGCCGTCTATAAGACTAATATTGAACCCAAAGTGCATTGATATATTTTTCAAGACTTGATTTCTCAAATTTTGAACAAGAACTTAATAGATCTAATGCTTTGATAACACATTGGAGCTTATAAGTTTAGCACCACAAGCTCATGAATCACATGTAGGAAAAATGGTCGACAGAAATGAAAACCAAATACTAAACGACCTGAGGATTCTATTGATGCCCAAAAAAATAATAATGCATATGGATACAATGAGTCCTTATAAAAAGGATAAATAAAGTTTTGGTACAAACTCTAAAGGAAGATAGAAAGAGATTTTGACAAGTGCCCACATCATAATAATTGAAACCACATTTGCTAAATAAAGCTCAATCTAAAAAGAAAAGATAAAACCACCTAAGTTTATTGTAACACAATAAATGACCTAGTTGTATTATTACTTATATAATATCTATAACCATTGCATAACTTGTATCATTTGTAATTTACATAATTTATAATTATTTGGTTAATATTTTCCCTACTAATTAAATAATTTTATATCCAATTATTTCATTGTCCTTTTCCTCTATTAATTAATTAAGTATAAATTAGTTTACTATTTCACTAGCCTCTTCTATCCATATTATTTAATATTTTTTATTTGATTAATTTAACCATTTTTATCTCATTATTAATTAAATAATTTTATTATTTAACTAATTTTCATCCTATAATTAACCGATTTTTGAATCCATTCAATAAGTTAACACTTTCTCAAATTGAATAAATTCAAAAATAATTTCTCATCTTAAATAAATAAAATTAATAATTTTACATTTCTTTATCCACTTACACCTTACCTGATCAATTGATGTGCATTATATAACATTTTCACTCTATTTTTTTCTTTCTAAATCGATCTTTATAATTAATCTCCACCATTGATCAAATATAACGTGAGACATAAATAAGACCCTTAGTTGGTCATTTTCCTCTAAGCACCTTGAATCACACTGTAATCACTTATCACATTTATGAATAGTCTCAATTTAGAGAAAGCAACTATCAAGCATTTATCAAGTATCAAACCTCCATTATCATATCATTGTGCTATCATTGTTGTGTTATTTTGAAGAGAAACCTACATACAAATCATTCAAGCAATTCTCTAGTAACAATGAAGTCTCCTAAGGTCTTTGTGTTGGTATTAGTGTTTATCTTTTATTTTGTGCATAAAAATTATGCTTCATTTTGTGACTCCATAAATTGTGAGTTTGGAAGATGTCTTGCATTGTTCCTTATTTAGGATCATGTTTTCATACATTTGCATTTTTAACATTCTTGGTGGGATTTACATTCTCAAGTTATATAAAAATTTGTAAGAAGTGTGGCAACTCCAAAGTTGTAAATCAAATCCATGCATTTGAATATACATATTGTGTATTTGCATTGGTATGTTAGACATTTGGTATGCATACATTGCAACTATTTTTCTTTACACCTAATTTTATTATGTGTATAGGTCAAAATTATGCTTTTAGTGATTATTTTGTATACCCACATATCTTGTTATACTTCTACGGTTCTAGGAATACTTCTACTAAGGATCTAATAGTCATTTTAGCATTTGGTTGTACTTTTATGCATGTATTTAAAATTTTGTGTTATTTATTATTTTTTTTCTATTTTAGCATTTGGTTTCACAAGTGTGGTGAGTTTTGTCTATCTTTTGGTGAAATATACCATAATTTTATCAATTCTAGTACACTTTTTGTTAATACTTTCATGCATTTAGCCTTTCCTTGGGTCATTTATTCAAGAATTGGATTGACTAATTTTGAGACTATTAGTTAAAATTAGTGATCACAATTTTTCTTTTCAAGGGGCCTACCTAGATAAGTGATCACATAGAGAATGATCTTTATTGGGATTGCTCAAATTTGCTAGGTTTTTTCCCTAGTTAATTCAATGTCTAGATATGGCTTCTGGGAAAACATAAATTTCTTAGTCCTAAGTCTAAAACCTCAAATCCTAGGTTATAAGCCTTGCTTCTTTCTTCTTTTTGAGCTTCATGTTCTATTTCTCTCTTGATTTATTTCAATTGGTTTTCAATCACTCAAGTCAATTCTTAATCCCTTTTTAATGTTTCATTGTTTGAGCCCTTAGTTCTTATTATCTCGATATGCTTAATCACCCTTGATTTAATCAAAATCTCTTTATCCTTAAGCTCTTATATTCAGGATATACACCTTGAGCTCAAGTTCAACCATTTACCTACTATTCCTAGTTGGTGATGCTTTAAGTTACATCATGTCATATCGTATGTCTATTGACCCCTTGTCTTAGTCTCCTTTTTTCCTTGGTAAGCATGGTCATGTTATCATTTGTTATCACACTTTTATCTCTTCTGAGTTGAGTGGTCAACATTTGTTATGACCACAAGTGAAAGATATGCAAACTTACACATACCTTCGATATTGACATATTTTCTTGCAAATCATTCATGATTGAGGGTGAAGATGCACTACATAATAGTGCATATTCAAGATCATCATCAAAGTTGATTTGTGTGTAAGTCTACAAATTGACATGTCAAAGGCTTGCTAAATAATAAGTCCTTGAGATATCCACATTAACATGTGGATATCTCAAATACATTGTGTTCTTGTGCTCTCTATCTCTCTTTCACTGTGTGAGAATGTATATATCTATATACATGTATATATCCATATACATGTATATATAACACACACACATATTGTAGTCTGATATGGTTAGGGACTTATTGTCTATTCCTTTTTAACCATGGGGTTTCAGGTGCCCAGTCAAAACCTATTTTTGTGGCTGTAGTGTACCGTGTTATCTGTGATGCCACCCTGGTCACCTTGTCTTGGTTGGTGACATGTTTCACTTTTGGGCTGTAGTTTTATTTGGTTTGGGCTTCATTGAAAATTTTATGATTTGTAAAGGGTTTTAGGAACCCTTCAAAACTTGTTTTCCTTAATAAAACACACACACACACACACACACACACACACATATTACACATACATACATACAGACACACACACACATACACATACGCATACGCATACACATACACATACACATACATATACATATACATATACATATGCTTACGTACATACATATAAAGAAAAGAGTGCAAGCTCACATATCAAGTTGTGAAGACCTTAACCATCAACATCTTTAGGGCAGTTTGATGATCAATGACTTTTTGCGTAATTGTCCAAGACATAGCTACTTTGAAAATTGCAAACTATGCAAGTGCATAGTTGAAAAAGTCAATAGATGTTAGGGGAGACGAACCAGTAGTCATGTAGGATAACTTCATCAACATGTAGCCTTTGCATAGAATATCATAACACCTCCATTAATTTTATTAATATAAATTGGATACTTAACTACCTAAAACTAAGGTTTGAAGGGGTGACTCAATATGCAACTCAATAAAATAACATGTCTAGTATGAAATGTTCTAAAAACGTTTTTAAAGATTCAACCAGAGCTTAATCTAAGAACCCCTAGTAGTTGAGTCAAAACACACACACACACACACATGCACATATGCAACTTAAATGGACCAAATACCAATTATTAATCATAAATATTTATTATTTGTAACATTTAATATCCAACAAAAAATGGTCGATAGGTGAACACAAAAATATATTTGTTGTTATAAAAACATCACATTATATTAGAAAAAAACTTATATTACTACACAAATGGACCAATAGTTGAACACTAAGACCAAATATTATTATGAAATTCTCCAATAGATATGCATTGCTACCCCAACAGTTGTACACATAAGAATAGTAATTTTAAGTAAGATAAACATATTTGTTTAAATATAATGTCGTGATCAGATTCTTGATCTCTTGAAAATAATGTCATGGGTTTTGGATTCCCCCTTTGCAAGTTCTATTGAGGCATGCACTGCAAGTTCAAATTGTTAAAAAGTGAAGTCCACCCACACAATTGAGAGGGTGGGGGTGAATTAGTTGTGTGCCAATCACACTTGAATTAAACTTATTAAATCCAATTTCAAATACCAAAATAGTGAGAAATTCCAAGAGATAAAATATGTACATTGACACAGTGATCTGTCAACAAGGGGAACCCTTGATTAAAGGAAAAACTCCACTACTGATGGTGCCCAAAAGATGATGTACTAATATACTAATACACAATTTTTTTGTGAAAGGATGTGATCCTAAAAAGAGCCAAATACAATACAATCAGTACAACAATCCTTGTTAGAGGAAAAATCATTGTTAGGAGACCATGAACCCTTGTTAGATGGTTCTAGCCTTGTTAGGATTTTGAGGGAAGTCAAATGAACCTTCTATTAAAATTACTTCAACAAATCTATACAACAGATCTTCAGGATAACAAATCCAAAAGAGTGAACTGACAAAAACTGCAACTCAATTGCCAATATAGTTCCTTTGGACTTCTATACCATCAACCAACTCTAACTTTGGTCTGTTCTGTTATGATGATTTTGCCTTTAAGTTTGCATCAATTGATCACATACATAACACACATAACAATGACATTTTACCCAACCAAAACATTTGTTGGCAATTTGTCTAGGATAGATATTTTGATGTTGTCATTTAGCAACTAGATCGAGCAATCCCTTCTTATAGGCCCTACAATTTTATGGGGCCCATGACAACATATCAGTCATGTAAAGTCAACAGATTACATAGATGAAGTTTTGGAATGCATACTTAGAAAATTGTCTAAGTATTATGTAGTTCACCTATCAAAACAGTTAGAGCCTTGATCAACATGGTTCACAAAAGTCATATTGGCACATACGAAACTTGAGGATGTATAGTATAGAGTATGAGGACTCTACATCTGACACCGTAGACTTGTACGATCATAATGGAAAAGTTATGATACATTTTACTAGTTATAATAACGTATAGGCATCCTAGATGTTAACCCTAAGTCAACAATAGTTAATATTGTATTTTGATAAATGTATAAAGGCATAAAGATAGATATTTATTAACTAACAAGGTATAAAGGAAGATTTCTAAATGCGAAGTTGTGAGTGAGTGAATGTGATATTGATGTAAAGTTTTTATGATGCAAATTCTAATGTATGATCAGAGGAATGTGAATTGTGATAAAATTTTGTGAAGAGCAGCAAGGCAATATAAGATATTGAAGATATTAACAATTCTACAGAGGTTTTTGTATCTATCTCTTTGTATTGAAGAAATTTATTGTATATTGCATGTTTGGGTAGTGGGTTCATCTTGCATACATTTGTAATTGTATTTAACAACTCCTAAGAGGTTTGAGGCTTCTAACAAGGCCTAAGTCCTCTAACAAGGATCGAGACACTATACGATGTAACATACTCCTAATAGGATCAATATCTTTAACCAGATACTTTTGATTAGTTGATCATTTTGTGGGTACCATCCCTACCAGGGTTTTCTCTTAGACTGAGTTTCCCTAGTTAAACAAATATGATGTTATGAGTTGTCTTATTGCATGATAATGTTTATTGCTCAACACAATTAGTTTGCTTTCTTATGCAAGTTATAAATTTATTAAAGATATCCAGTTTTGGGAAAAGTTTGTGAAATACAGATTCACTCCCACCACCCCTCTCAGTATTTCCCATTTCTAACAATTGGTATCAAAGCACAGTTACCCAGAGAAGGCTTAACAACTTGAGTAAGATCCATATGGATATGAAACCGTTATAGAAGAACCTAGAAGAAGTTCTTGAGCAGATTGATATTCTTATTGAAGAAAGAGATACTATGAAGGAAAGATATGAAGATGCTAAAGATTACATTAGAAAATTAAAAGATAAGCTAGATCATATTAAGTCCAAGAAAGAGCCTTAAGATCAGATCAAGGACAATGATGAAGTTTCAAAAGAAAATGAGATCCTGAAACATGAGCTAAAGATTAGAGATCTAAAATTGAGGTTGAAGGATGATACCAGTAAAATTGAGTCAAATTTGAAGTTCGAGAATGCAGATCTGAGATCCAACCATACCAAAGTGACATTAGAGCTTGAGTCTACCAAGTTGCAGTATGTGGAACTTTAACAATACAACACCATTTTGAAAGGAGAGTTAACATAGTTTAAGAAACAACTTGGTAAATTCTATTCTAGCAATGAGAAGATTGATGAGAAGATCTTTATTTAGAGACCTTCTTATGCTAAGATTGGTCTTGGATATTTTATTGAAGAAAATTCAGCCAAGAAGTCTAAAGCAAGAAAGGAACCAAATTATGATAATCATCAGCCTATGCAAGAAAAAGTAGATTTGAATAAGATTGAGTCAAATCAATCTGATAATGTATCTAAGGAGGTTGAGAAAGCTAAACAACTTGAGCAAGTCGATGAACCTAAACAACCTGAGCAAACTCAATCACCTAAAGAAGTGAGATATGAATTTAAACATGTTAGTGATTTTTATTGTTATTATTGTCATGGTTTTGGTCATAGAGCAATTAACTGTAAGAAGCCTAAATTTGATAATAGTAATAGCAATAGTAGAATGTATAGAGGTACTAACCCTGCAGGAAGAATATTTCATGAAGGAATCAATCGAATGAGATGCAACATTGTGTGTTATACGTGAAATAACTTTGGACATGTTTCTAGAGATTGCAAAGCACCTATTAACTAGCCTAGACCTAGATTTGGAAATAATGCACTAGTATGCTAGTTATGTAGAAATTTTGGTCACATAGAAAGATTATATAGAATGGACATGAAGAACAACATGAGGAATCCAAATTATTAATTCAGAAGGAACACGAACAAGAATGCCAAAAGGAATGATAATAACAGTTATAGTCAGAAAGATAACATGAAAGAACTTGGAGAAGAATTTAAATAATTATTCATCAAAGCCAAAGATCCATCAAGTTCACATGTGGTGTTGGAAGAACAATCAAGTGAAGCACCTAAAGGCAGATTGAAGTTAGTTATAGTGATTGATTCATCCTACTTGAATTGAGCACTTTTATAAATAAAATAGCATAAAAAAGGTAAAGGAAATGTCAGAGGAAGAATTAAGGTATGCACAGTTAATATGAGGTAGGACATGGTGATTTGAAGCTATGGTTAAGTGCATATAAAATTTGAAGTTCACATGTAAGTGCACAAAATAAAAGAAGTCTTTTAGTAATCAGAAATGACTTTTGTTGATTGCGTACTTGCACAATTAATGCAAAATTGAATTGTATGTGACTTGAGGGTCCAAATTGAGTTACTAAATGCCCTTTGATTGTGCAAGAGTTGAAGGAGAGTTTTGGAGTGAATTTAAGGTGAATTCAAAGTGTTTGGAAAGGCAAAATTGAAGCAAGCCCTAGTTTCACAAAATCAAGGTATTTATTGTTTGCACAATCAAAATTTGAGGTTTTACTTTGAAGAAATATAAAATCGTACAATATTTGATGTGAGTGAGAGGCCTAGGTATAAGTTTAAGAAGCACCCATATATTTCTATGGAGGATGATCCCCTAGGAGCATTTTCATGAGTTCACCATAACATTTTACACGCCGAGGATGTTAGGGCGTACATTCACTATAAATTTGAAAGAATCGGTGATAATGATATTCATAAAAACTTATATTTAGTATGAAATAATGAACTGTCACTAAAGAAGGGGTTTGAGAACTTGAATGAGTTAAATATTATTAGGCACATGTTTTGCACTAAGTTTGATAACCATGAATGGACCAAAATTATACTGCAAAGAATTCACGAAGACATGTTTTGTGTTGGTGATATACATGTTATGATAGATAATGAATTGATCCACAAGCTTAATAGACTAATTAATGAGGGTAGCAATCTAGTAAATGAGAAAAATGTGAAGAAACTAGTTGAGACAAACCTGAAAATGAAGTCTAATGGGAGAAATGTGAGATTGGACATGATAGCTGAGATTGAAGTGAAATTGATAAGTAAGATCATTGGTTAAAAAATGAACTATAGTTCTAGGTTGAACTTATAACCTACTAGATTTATCCATGCAACCTACCTGCTCACTTACCATTACAGAAAGAAATTAAAGGATAGAACAAAAAAGGACATTTCTAGAATGACGAAGAGTTTCCAAGAAGCAATAAAGAAAAGATATAGAATCCCTCCATCTTTGGCAGAGAAGTATAAATATGACATCTATTTCATGGTTAAAACTAATGTAACATGCATGGAAGAAGTGGAACCAAGGGTAAAATTCATTGATCCTATGGGATATGAGATGACTGAAGAGTTAATAGAGGGTTATGGAAAGATAATACTTGGGTCAAAAAGAGATACAGAGTGTCCAAGATGGGGCACATATGAGGAAAAAATACAAGAAGTTCACAGTGATCTTTATAGAAAAGACATTAAGAAGAGAGTAGAAAAGAATATTGAGACCATATTGAAAGAAAGAGATAAGAAGAGAAGAGAATAAGGAAGTTATGGAAATTTTTCTAGCAATGAGAGTAAGCAAACAATTTGAAATCTTAATAGAAAAACCTTTGTAAATGAATATTGGATCAATAGGAGTAACATTAGCTGGACCCTCAGTAAGTGCACCTTATTCAATAGTTTCACAAGTTTAGCCACAAGTTGTGCTACCAATTTAGAGGCAAAGGGAGGAAGAATATGCAAGCATTGTCAGAGAACAAAAAGTTACCCCTCCCAGCACCAAAAGGCCTATGAGGTTAACTAAATTAAAAAAAGAGAAAATGGGATCTCCTACATACAAGAGAACTAGGAAAATGGCAAGTGGGTCTGGAAAGAAGAGAAAAACCATCCATGACACATAGAGAAGAACGGTTAAGATAATTGAGTCTGAATCTGAAGAATAAAATGAGGAGGAGATAGAGGTAAAACATGCAGAAGAAGTGAAGATAGAAGTGAAGGCACCTACTGGAAGGAAGCCCTAGAAGCCTAAAATAGAGACACTCACTACAACATTTGGTGTCAAATTGTGACAAAAAATTGCGATGGCGGTGTAATTTGTGGTCATTTTCATGTTTTTTTTGCAATTATCTTTAGCAATGTTGCAATACCAATGTTGGTGTCATAATTGCAATGCTCTCGCGAGGATAAAACAAAAAAGGAAACACAACAATCATTTTTCATTTGTTTTGATTTTGGAGAGAGCTACACGCGAAAGAGGTGGAGAGGTATGAACATTGTCCTGGCACCCTTGTGATCGATGCATTTGGTTGTTGTGCCCTCATGATCTTTGCATTTCATTGCCATGCCCTTGCTCTATGATTTCATTGTTGTGTCATGCCCTTGCTTTGCAATTTCATTGTTGTGTTGTGCCCTTGCTCTATGATTTCATTATTGTGCCATGCCCTTGTGATCTATGTGCCCTAGCTTTGTGATTTTCTTCAAGGGTGAGAAGGGGTACGTATGTAAACTTTTTTCTTTTCCTTGTAAACATGCATGCCTTTATATTTCCTTGTAAACATGTATCTCTTTATATATTCAGAGAGATCTTTATCAAGGTGCTTATTACATATATGATCCAACTGCATAAATATTCCAGAATCCAAATAATAAAACAATAAAACTCACTCAACTTGTGCTAAGTGACTTACCTCAAGATCCTACACAAAAATAATGTAGACCATGAAAAATGGGCCGAAACAAGCCATAACTAGTTAAATGGGTCTAGTTGTTGATTAGTTGGGCTAATATATACATATATTTAATTGGGTTATGGAATCTACAAGGGAATGAGCCTCATGATTATGCATATGTGTTTGATGCATTTATTTCCTGTGATATATCTCTGCATTTGTGCCCTTACTTTGCGATTTGGTTTCCATGCCCTTATTATCTCTGCATTTTTTTGTCGTGCCCTTGCTTTGTGATTTCAATGCCATGCCCTTGCTCAACGATTTAGTTGCTATATCGTGCCCTTTCTCTGTGATTTTGTTGTCGTGTTGTGCCCTTGATCTACAATTTTATTTCCATGCTCTAGCTCTGCAATTTTCTTCAAGGGTATGTAAATGTTGGTTTCTTTTCTTTCTAAATAGGTATCTCTTTATATCTCCTTTTGAACATGTATATCTAGAGATTCTTTTTAAGGTGCTTATTACATATTAGCTACACAATAGAAAATTGATCCAGCTACATACATATTCCAGAATCCAAATAATAAAACAATAAACCTCACTCAACTCGTGCTAAGTGACTTACCTCAAGATCCTCCACAAAAATAATGCAGACCAGGAAAAATGGGCAGAGTCCACAAGAAATTTTACAACAACATATCATAGTAGATATTTTTAGAAAGAAACTAGCATAACCAGTTAAATTGATCCAGTTGCTGATTTGCTAGGTTGATTACAAATTCTTGTATAGCTGTCATCAGATTAGGTACAATAAAATGAACAATCAACTATTCCTAGCTAGGAGGATCAAATATAGTTTTCCAAGGTGATAAAATTGCATATGCAAGGAATTGAAGAATAATTTCAATGAAGAGTTGAGTGTGAGGAGTTGAAGAAGCAAGTTCTGTTTCTATATAAATTCCATAATCACGAGGCTCATTCCCTTGCAAAAGCCTTTGGCACAATGACATTACCTCTAAACCATGCAAAGGATGTTGAAGTGGTTCCCAACCTTGAAACACTCTTATAAGTATTTGATATTTGGACTGTAAATTCTCAAAGACACTTGCAAGTGATTCCAATGTCATAGTACCTACCACAACACTTTCCTGGATTCTATCCAATGGCTCCCATAATATCCTCTATGTTGTCTACCTATTTTCTACCATGCAGTCTCTTTCTAAAGCCGCTCCTTCTCCTTCTCTTTCTAAAGCTACTTCTTCTCCTTCGCTCCCATGCCTTAAATTTTGATTATCAAACTTCTAAACATTTGCCTCTACCTTATCTAAAATTAACTTTACATTGTGTTGTAACTCTAGCATATGTGTTTGATCATTGATAGAGCTTTCATTTCAGGATTCAAGTTTTCAAGATTGGTCAACACCCTCACTTGCAGACCTCTCATGTCAAGCACTTTCTGTACTATTTCAACACCATGCTCTTTCTTCTGAGCTAACAGTTCTTCAGGTGCATTTTCTTGTAAAATATTAATTTTGTTGAACAATTCTAAAATCTTAGAAAGTGCATTATTGTTTTCATGTATGTATGTATGCATATATAATAATGAATAATAATAATGTTTTCATGTATGTCAAAATAATAACTAACATTACCGTTGGATCATCTAATAATGAAGCAATCAATCCAGTTAATCAACAAATATACCAATTTAACTGTTGTTTCAAATGTCATAGTACCTTTAGATGCATTTTCTTGTAGAACATTAATTTTGTTGAACAATTGTAAACTCTTAGAAAGTGCATTGTTGTTTTCATGTATGTATGTATGTATGTATATATATGTATGTATGTATGTATGTATGTATGTATATAGAAAGATCTTGTGGATTGTGGATTATGGATTATAAACAAAAAAGAAAACAAAACATGACATTAATCATTCCCCATTTGTTTTGATTGATTGTGGAGAGTTGTGAAAAGAGGGTGGAAAGCTCCGAACAAGGGTGGAGAGCTCTGAACATTGGTGGAGATCAGTGGAGATCTAGGATTTTGTTGCAGTTCCCTTGTGATCTTTATGCCCTTGCTCTATGATTTTATTCAAGGGGAGAAGAGGTACCTATGTAAATGTTCTTTTCTTTTCCTTCTAAACATGTATCTCTTCTTCATATTTAATAGCTTTGGTTAGATTCAAGGATAATTGATTATAATGATTGTATGCATATGTGCATGTACGTATATAAACTAGTTCACTATGTGAACTGCTTTACATGCGCACACGCACACACACACACACACACACACTTGCATAGTACTTATGATAAATTAAATTAATCATTCATGTTTTCAATTTACACAAGCAGTTATCCTTGCATTCAATCAAATTTATTCATACCAAATTAAGTATGCAAAAATCTATACTTACAGATTATATTGTCTCTTGGTGATTGAGTAGAGATCTCGTGCATAATATCGTCCAGGTAAAGATTGAATGCATTCACATTAAGTCATAATAGGATTAAGAAAATGATCTATTTATGTTACTTCATACTTGTTTTATTGAACATTTTGTTTAACATACTCAGTAATACTAGAATTATATAGCTACATCTAGTGCTCTTGTTTATTTTATTTTATCATATACATTTAAGACTATTATTTTTCTTAAAATTAGACTTTATATTTGTTATCACTAAAACACAAATATAGATCTTTGATAGTTATCCTTTTTAATTTCAAGATCTTCATATTTAACATGAAGAGTTTCTACTACTGGACAGTGGAATAGCCATAATGAGTAGCCACATAGCTCATGGATTTTTCCACCAAATTATATTTTTATTCTATTTTAGTCCTTCAAAAATATTATCAATGAATGTTCTTATAATTTTCCATATATTTAATAATTTGTTGCTTGTCATTTGAGGTAATTTTCTATTATGAGATAGAGACATCTATCATAATGATGGACATGCCAATTTTGATCATCCCACTTTGAAATCCGATTCCCTTCTCAAATTAATGAAATTACTTGCAATTGACACACTGATTTTCTACAACTTGCCCGATCATCCATTCACACAACCATCTTCCTCCTACCCCACCATCTAATCTTCTGTAAGTCTCTCTCCTCTAAAGACCCAATACATGAAGCCATTATCATCATGAGTAGACTCACTCTCCTTAGACGAATTTTCAATCAAAACTATTCATACCAAACTAAGTATGCAAAAATCTATAAATACACATTATATTATCTCATGGTGAATGAATAAAGATCAAATATAGTTTTCCAAGATGATAAAATTGCATATGCAGATGTATGTATGTATGTGTATAAGTATGTATGCCTGGTTGTATCTATGTATGTATCTCTGCATCTTGTTGCCATGCCCTTGTGATCAACTGTTGGGGTAAATATAAAGAGATACATGTTTAGAGGGAAAAGAAAAGAACATTTACATAAGTTCCTCTTCTCCCCTTGAAGAAAATCACAAAGAAAGCACTACTACATTTGGGCCCGAACACCACAAATTACACAGCCATCTCAAATCATCGTCACAATTTGACCCCAAACGTTGTAGTCAGCTGCAAAGGGAACAAAGATCACAAGAGCACGACACAACACCGAAATCATAGAGCAAGGGCAAGGAGATCACAAGAGCATGACAACGAAATGCAAAAGATCACAAGAGCATGCCAACGAAATCCTAGATCTCCATTGATCTCCACCAAGGGCACGAAAATGAAATGCATAGATCATAAGTGCACAAAAACCAAATGCAGCGATCACAAGGGCACACCGATGAAATATCCACCAACATTCAGAGCTTTCCACCCTCTTTTGCACACAACTCTCCATAATCAAGACAAATGGGGAATGATTTATGTCGTGTTTTATTTATTTTTGTTTATATCTAAAATCAACTTTACATTGTGTTGTAACTCTGCCATAGGTGTTTGATCCTTGATAGCTTTCATTTCAACATTTCAACATTCAAGTTTTCAAGTTTCCTCTTCATTATATAGTCCTTTCCACCCTGAAAACCACTTTGTTACTTCATTAAAATCAGGACTTGAACAAAGCAAATGATAAAACAAAGCTCATATTCCAAAATCAAAATAATAAAACAATAAAACTCACTCAACCCGTGCTAAGTGACTTGGCTCAAGATCCTACGCAAGAATAATGTAGACTAGGAAAAATGGGCAGAGTTCGCAAGAAATTTTAGAAAAAGATATCATAGTAGATATTTTTAGAAAGAAACAAGCCATAACCTAGTTAAATTGGTCTAGTTGCTGATTAGCTGGGTTGATTAAAAATTCCTATAAACTATCATCCGATTAGGTACAATAAAAAGAACAATCAGCCATTAGGATCAAATATAGTTTTCCAAGGTGATAAAATTGCATATGTAGATGTATGTATGTATGTGTATATGATGTAACCCTTAACTCTTCAAAGAATAAATTAGAAAATCACAACATAGAAGTTTCAGAATGGCATAATCTTTCATTAAACTTTCACAACTTTGCTTTGCCTATCTATGAAATAAAACACCTACTTATTACAATTCTGAAAATTACCATATTTGGCAGTTTTTTGGGAACAACAAATTTTTTCCATTTTTGGTAATTTTTAAAACCCGTCCTATGAATCCCTTTTTTCCCAAGAAAATCCCCCAACTAAGGCAAGATGAATTGCCAACTAATGAATGAAATCAAAAAAATTGATTTCAAATTCATTACAAATACAACTTTCTAAAAAAATTGGAAAAAATAGGAAAAACCAATTTCGGAGGTCAAGACGATATTTTAGGCTCCCAAAAAAATGTCAAAATGGCCACCTATCAAGTTGAGCTCATCGACAATCCAAATAACTCCTTCTCACACAACTACCTGTAAAATTTTAGCCAAAACCCACATTCAAGTCAAAAGTTATGACCCCCAAAAGTAAATTTTGACCAAAACTCACATCTGAGTCAACAACCTTGACCCTTGGATGCCCCTGCATCAATATATATATGTATATATGTATGTATGTATATATGTATTTATGTATGTATGTATATGTATGTATGTATATATATAGAGAGATCTTGTGTATTCTGGAGATTAGTGGAGATCTAAGATTTTGTTGACGTGCCCTTGTGATTGCTTCATTTCATTGTCATGCCCTTGTGATCTCTACATCTCATTGCCGTGCCCTTATGATCATGTGTATGTATGTATGCAAGTATGTATATACACACATATAAATATTTATATGTATATATATGTGTATATGTATGTACATATGTATATAAATAGAGAGATCTTGGCACAATAGAAAAACAATAAAACTCACTTGATAGGTAGCATAGCCACGAGTATTGTCACCAATGGTTTGAGTAAAGTCCCTTAGCTCCCAGGAATTTGTAGCATAGGTTCAATGTAGTAACTCCTTACACTCAACTCTTCATTGAATTTATTATCACTGCCACAATGACATTACACTCTAAACCATACAAATTACCTCTAAACCACAATGAAATTATCTCTAAACATGAAAAATTACCTCTAAACCACAATGATATTACCTAGTGTACCTGGCTATTGAAAATAGAAGGCTACACTTTGCGTTTCAGCATTAACTTGACTGGTCTATTTAGACCCATTGATTATTCTCACAAGCTTTTAAACATAACTATATAAGGAGTGAGTTAGGACGTATTCATTAACTATAAACTACAACACAAAGGTTGCACTAGGGTATTACAATATTTTAATTATAGAAAACTGCCTGATTCGCTCGAGTGGGTGTATGATGGCAAAGAGCTATATTAGGTGAGTAAAGTTCACTAGTGGTTATATGAATACAACCACATCAAAACAATTAGAAACTAGAACTACATATTTGTTAGAGTGAGCAGTTCAAGGGTCTTAATCCTGTGGCTACGGTTATGTAGGTAGCCTAGTAGGCGGAGTATGCCTCCAGTATGTAGATGCCTTGGACATAGTTAGGTAGTTGAGCTTGCATCTTCTGTAATACTTCATTCGACATGTAACTAATCTTGATAATAGACCAAATTCTTAGATTGACCACTTTGAAAAAGGTATATATGAAAGAGATTAATAGGATATTCTTCGATGTTTGAGGGGATTATTTTTGATTTCGTTATTATACATATATGATTATTCATGAATCATGTGTGATTTTGATTATAATTTTTTGTAATTAATGACATCTATTTTTATTCAATACTCTTTTCATTCATTTTGTTCACTGATGTTTGTATATCCTCACTAATTGGCTAAGTAGATATAGTTTTACTGATAGGAATTCATTATTTGGTGACTACATTCTCTTTGTATCAGATTGGCTTTAAAAATCAAGTTCACTATATATAAAATTCCAATGGCCGTGTGTCCCAATCCCTAGGAGTCTATTCCCTATTTTCTCTTACGAATAAATTTTGAGATGTCTTCAATACTCTATGCTCTTCTTTTTATTGTTTTCAACTCTCCTAATATCTTCCTTGTAGATGTCTCATTTTAGTTGAGATTTAACCTTCACTTGTTAATTCTTACAAACTCTTTGACTGGAGACTTTGTGTGTGGTGAGTTGGAATTGATATGTCTTTTATTTAATATTTGAATTTAATTATAATACTTATTTATTATTATTGTTATTTATTAAATTCAATCTTAGAAATAGATATTATTATTTATTTAACAATTGCTTGTCCTCAAGCAATTCAATACTATCTCATTATGAATTGGTCGACAATCCTGCAACAACAATTTTAGTTTGGGATTAGATAGTTGAAAAATATAAATTTAGATATCACAAGATTAGATTTTAAATTACTAAGATACATTTTAAAAGAGGAACTTATCTTTATATACTTTCCAATCCCTCCTTTGCCTTTCTTTGACCCATGACAAGTCTTGATTAGTAATCCTCATAAGTATTGGTATAGACTTTATCTCGAATCACCTTCGGTCTTTTGACAATGTCCAGCTCCAACATATTTTTCAAGAGGGTAACTGGGTTGCTAACTTCCTAGCAAATGTGAGGTTTGATTGAAATGATGAGATGTATTTGATGAGTGGAGATCGGATTCCACAGAGTTTGCTAGATATTCTATCAGAAGATATGCGGGCGTTTGTTAGTAAAGACATTGGTTAAAATCTGAAAGAATCCCCTTGTATATAATCAATGGTGTTCTCGTGAATTTTTGGTGCTATTGTTTCCATCCTTAGATTTGAAGAATCTTTCTCTTAGATCTTCTATAGTATTCTATCAATACTGCTCAAACTGACAGGAGATTGTCATGGTTTTTTCTATTTATTTGGGCCTCTATTTTTTTAATATCTCAAATCAAATGGCATTCTTGGGAATTTAGTGTAGGTGCACATAGGTTGCGGTGGTGGAGGAGGCGCTAGAAGCTCAAGTGGCCAAGATCTTCAAGAAAGCTAATGAGTAGGAGAAGGATACAATCATTATGTTGCTAGGAGTAGATTATTGGTCTGATGGTCATGCTCACGACGATAGAGTGGTCTTTGACTTATTCCAGCCTATAATAAAAATTTTGGGCCATCCTATTTCTACATATGGTGTGGCTAGGAGGGTGAATTTTGAAAATCTCTATTTGGAAGTAATGAATGCTCTAGATCTGATAGATACAAACTTGGCTAGAGGGGTTCTTATGAGTGTTTTCTTTCTTGAAGTTGAGGGAAAGAAGAAAAAGATGAAGAAAGCTTGGTCACTTTTCAAATCTGGGGTTGCAAAAGAATACAATTTGAGTAAGTTTGAAACAGTTTTCCAAGAAAATGATGATCTTTTCCCTGCTTAAGTCTCTGGTAGGTTGATTTCAATTGGCAATGGGATTGGATACCTAGTTCATTAATTCGACATGTTTGGTTTGTTGGGATGATATGTAATGGAGTGTTAGCTCCTTGATATTATGTATTTTCTTTCTTAAGCAATTAATCATTATTTTTCTTATGATATTATTGTACAAGTGATTAATGTGGAAAGAAATGATGGCATTTGGGTTAAAAAACTACGGCTTCAAACTAGATACTTCAAGTTCACATACATTCTTAAGTAGACATTTGTGAGCACTAGGTTTGTGAAGGCTCCATGCAAAAACATGTAGACGAAAAAAAGGTCATGATGAACCTTTTCAATGACATGTTTGCCAAGAGCATACACAAGTTCCTCAAGGTGACTTGGTATTACTAAATTTTCATGTTTTCCAACACCACTGCTCTTCCTCCATATCCTACACAAATAAAAAATGTTGCCTCCAACATTGCAACCATATGATAAATAGGAATAACACATGCCTGAGCCATAACGTAGTTAAATTGGTCTAGTTGCTGATTAACTAGGTTGATTACAAATTTTTGTAGAACTATCATCAGATTAGGTACAATAAAATGAACAATCAACTGTTTTCAACTAGTAGGATCAAATACAATTTTCCAAGGGGATAAAATTGCATATGCAAATGCATCACTTGAATGCCAGGCATGAAGCACATTCCCCAATTTATAATGAATGGTTGGATATAAAGGCTCCATATGTTGGCCCAACAATGGAAGCCAAGGATGTAACCATGCATGTATTGGTAGACCTAATGTCATTGTTAATGGGCATTATATTTCCCCTATATATATATATTGCCTATTAACTCTACATTATTTTTGTGTAGGATCTTGAGCTAAGTCACTTAGCATGGGTTGAGTGAGTTTTATTGTTTCATTATTTGGATTATGGAATATGTATGCAACTTGATCAATTTTTTTGTTGTGCTAAGATTTAGTAAGCAGCTTAAAAAAGATCTCTCTGTAGACATACACACATACATACATGTATATGTATGTATGTATGTATGTATAGATATGTATGTATGTATGTATGTATGTATGTATAGATATGTATGTATGTATGTATGTAGGATGTGAAGATCTAGGATTTCATTGCCGTGCCCTTGTGATCACTGCATTTCATTTTCGTGCCCTTATGATCTTTGCATCTCATTTTTTTTATTGTACCTAATATGATGAGAGTTCTATAGAAATTTGTTGTTGTTCCCTTGTGATCTTTGCATCTCAAGTATCTACTACTGCTATTAATTTGGGCATCACTATATGATCTAGAATGTTATGAAGTATTGAAGCTGGTATTAACTTCTCCCATGTCTCCAAAAAATGTAGCATCGGTTTAGGGTCCCTTGGCTCCCAAGAATTTGTAGTAGCTATTCTCATTGTTGGAATGACTTGTTTCTTTCTAAAAATATTTGCTATGATATGTTTTTATAATATTTCTTGCGAACTCTGCCCATTTTTCCTAGTCTACATTATTTTTGTGGAGGATCTTGAGGTAAGTCATCACTTAGCACCTTAAAAAAGATCTCTTTGTATATACATGTATGTATGTATGTATTTATATGTATGTATATATGTATCATGTGGAGATCTAGGATTTCATTTCCGTGCCCTTGTGATCACTGCATTTCATTGTCGTGCCCTTGTGATCTCTACATCTCATTCATTCTCGTGCCCTTGTGATCTATTTATATGTATGTATGTATGTGTGTGTGTATATGTATGTATGTATGTATGTATGTAAACAAAGAGATCTTGGCACAACAAGAAAACAATAAAACTCACTCAATAGGTAGCATGGCCATAGATGCGGTGGCAACACCTATTGGTAAGTAGATTCCTCTTTTTCTCTCTCATTTTTCATGTTTTTATTTCACTTGAACTATTATTTTTTAGGGGGCATTTTCTAATATTGGATTCATTTTATGCAAGAGGTGATGAGGACATTCCTAGATGTACCCATGTGATGAATTTCTCATGAGCAATGAAGAGGTTCAAATGCATGGACAACAGGTGGAGTTGAAAAACACAACAGGTTTTTATTTTTGTTTGAGGTCTTTAATTAGGTATTAAATAAATGTAAATGTGTTATATTTTATTAGCTCCGGTTGTTGTCCATGTATTTGAATACAACATGCATTCTCGATTTAGAGCGGCAAAATCTTATTTTGGATGCAATGGAAAAATGACATGCACGTGAAGATGGGAAAATGATGTCACTTTTGCAAGTATGGAATCTTTTTTTGTACTTTAAACATTGATCCTTTCTTAAATATTTTTGATGTTAACGAGGAATTTAGATGTTGTCGAGGGGGGGGGGGGGGGGGTGGCGGGGTGGGGCCAAATGAGCTTCCACCTTCATGTGGTTGGCCTTGATTAGTACAGAATATTAAACTATTCTCGAAACGAAGTGAAGCTCAATATTAACTTATTTTACAATTGTGATAGAAAAAAAATATGGAATGTGTGATGTCGGATAGAGTTCTTTTCTAACAAATCTATTTCTAAAATTCAACTGGTTATGAACATTATCAGGAGATTGCAACACTCTTACCCTATAGCTGGTTTTCCTTTATTTTTATCTTTTGGGAGAGACTGGATGATTCTTGTGACAAGAATCATCCAGTCTCTACCAAAAGATAAAAATAATAGGAAAACCAGTGACAAGAATCATCCGGTCTCTCCCAAAAGATAAAAATAACAGGAAAACCAGTTATAGGGGTAAGAGCGTTGCAGTCTCCTGATAATATTCATAATCAAAGTTGAATTTTAGAAATAGATTTTTTAGGAAAGCGCACTCTCCAATGTCACACATTTTATATTTTTTCCTAAAATGTAGTCATCACAACTTCGATGGCTAACCGTTGGTTCCACAACATTGTTGCCACATATCCATCACTATTGCGATAGATAGGTACGATGACTAGTCGTTAGATCCACAATATTTTCGTTGCCTAGACATCACACATGAGATAGGGCCTCCAACGGTGTATTACCCCTTGTGGATTCAATTTATGATTGCTTGGGGCATCATAATTGTGACGAGAGACCTTTCTATTGCAACTCCTGATAGAAAAAGTCCGATGGGAGCCAATTCCTATCAGAGTCACTTGGGTGACGAGTGGCCGTCGCCATTGTGACGTCCTACTGTTGCAATTCAGGCCTAAATGTAGTAGTGACTGTACAACACAATCATCAATGATAGTAATTTTTTATAGTTAAATAAATTTTATGATTGATATGGTAATATGGACATATTATAGTTAGAAAATTTTGTAGTGAGACAATTTGCCAAATAAAAGATTTGAAGACATACAAAAGAAAATACCCAAAAATCTGTATGATAGACTGATAATTATAAAAAGGAGAGTAGTTGACGAGGATAAGAAAATACGAGAAAATCAAATAAGGAAACTACGTAAAACTAGGAATGATGAACAACTTGAGAACATCATTAAGGGTATTTTCCCCTTATTGAAGCTTCAAAGAAGAATAATTTTAATAATGGGAGGAAACTATGAAGAGATTAATGAGGAAACCAAAGAGGCAATTATGAAATACATGACCTTAGTACCCAACCAAGAAGAAGAAATAAAAGACTTAGGGGGAGAAATCCTTATATTCACAACATAAACAGAGAAAAAAGTTGAAATGACACCATCTGCAACATTGGTATCAGCACCAGCATAAGTGGAAAAAGTTGCTAAAGACATAGTTATGACAGAGGCTATTCTACAGGTAACTATTGTTACTAATACCATGCAAGTTGATAGTACAAGAATTGTCTTAGATATAGTAGAGGATCCATTCAAGGATTACAAACCATCATTGTTGACAATTTGGTAGGTTATACTAGTTCTGAGGATGAGGAAGATGAAAATAGGAAGGAAGAAGAGGAAGAAAGAAAGAAAGAAATAGAGAAGAAGAAGAGGTTAAAAGAAAGAAAAATAGAGAAGAAGAAAAGAAAAGAAAAGAAGAAGAGAAGAGGAGAATAGGAGAAAAAAAGTGAAGAGTAGAAGAAGAAAATAGAAGAGAGGAAGAAGAAAAGAGGAAGGAAGAAGAGATGAAGAAGAAAGAAGAACAAGAAAAGGAAGAAGAGGAGAAAGAAGAAGAGGAGGGAACATAGGAGAAAAGACAAGAAAAGAGGATTATAAATAACTGGATAATAGTGATGCAAGAATCAACATTCTTTCCACAACTGAAGCATATTGAAACAAAGTTTGACAAAGTTAAATTCCAACATGAAGCAGATGTTCTATTATAGACCCCTGAAAAGGCCAAATCTCCATTGGAATCAACATTTGAGAATTTTTTTGGAAATGACGATGATCAGTTAGGTTTGGTATCATCTTTGAGTAAATTGTTTGAAAGAAACAAAAAGGTGAAAAGTCTAGAAAAAACTTTGGAGGAAATTTCAAAGAAATTGCAAGATATCATATCAGTCAAGGCGACATAGGTTGATCCCCAACTAAAAGATAAGGAATTGGTAAAAGATTTTCATAATGAGTTTACTCATTTATCAGAGGTGGTAGTGACACAAGCACATATCAAACATGATGCACAATTATTTGCTACAGTATGCACCAATATTAGAAATGACTTGTTAACACTTGATGCTTGCATCAAGGAACTAAGAAGATGCTTGAAAGAAGGAAGGAAATTGTATGGATAGCGCACTATGTCATACAATTATGTTAATGATATGAATGATGAGCTAAATGGAAAGGTGAGTGAGCTGCAAAATCTAGTGAACAAGCTTTAGCAACTAGATGCAAAGATTGAGGAACTAGAAGCAATCATTACACAAGTTCATGATGACATAAGGATCATTGAGCTAAAGGAGAGAATTATAAAGAGGTTCTCATTATTAAGAGAACACCTTACCTTGAAAATTAATAATGTATAGAAGCGGTTGGATGAATGTCTTACAACCAAGACATCATATGAGAATTTTTTTTTTTTTTTGACTTAATGCAGTAGAAGTAGCATCCTATGGACTGTGCATTCTAATCAGTGTATCAGAAGAAGTCAATGACACATGGCAGACAAAGTTTAAAATCTGGAAGTCAAATGTTACAGATTCTATCTCAAGGATAACAAACTCAACGTGAAGAAAGAGGCAATATAATTTTGACATGTAAATAAGTTTTGATACCTTTGTCGTTGATGTCAAAGGGGGGGAGATAAGGAAAATTATATGTATATATATGTAAGGGGAAGTAGTGTAGAAATTGTAATTAAAGGGAGAAATATAATTAGGAGATATAAGGAAAATATGGTATATGTGATGATCCACAATTTTGAAGTTTTGAAATTTTCTAAAGGCCACAGTTTTGTAAATTTTGAAGTTGGACTTAGCCAATTTTCTCATATGTTGCCATCAATGCCAAAGGGGGAGATTTTTGGAAATTTTGCTAGGTTAGATATTTTGATGTTGTCATTTATGGAAACATACAAGTCATGTAAAGTCAATAGATTACAAGGATGAGGTTTTGGAATGCAACTTAGAAAATCATATAAGTGTTATGTAGTTCACCCATTAGAATAGTTAGAGTCTTGATCAACACAGTTCACATAAGTCATTGGAATGTGCACAGTTGAGGATGGATAATACATATTTTGAGGAATCTACATTTGAGAGCAGAAACTTGTATGGTCAGAACAAATAGAGTTATGATGAATTTACCAGTTGCATCAATGTACATGCAGAACAAAGCATGATAAGGAAATGGGTATTTTGAGTTAAAGAATTATTTTGTTTATGAAATAATCACTTAACTAATTAGGGACAATATCCTAGATGTTAACCCTAAGCCAACACAATTTAATATTATATTTTGATAAATGTATAAAGACATGAAGGCCGACAAAAAATATATTTATTAATTAGCAAGGTATAAAGGAAGATTGCTAAATGCAAAGTTGTGATTGAGTGAATGCGATATTGATCTAAATTTTTTGTGATGCAAATTCTGATGTATGATCAGAGGAATGTGAATTGTGATAAATTTTTATGAAGAGCAACAAGGCAATATCAAATATTGAAGATATCAACAACAATACATAGGTTTTTGTATCTATCTCTTTGTATTGAAAAACTTTATTGTATATTGCATGTTTGGGCAATGAGCTCATCTTGCATACATTTGTAATTGTATATAAAAAATCCTAATAGGGTTGAGGCTTCTAACAAGGCTTAAGTCCTCTAACAAGGACTTAGATAATATACATATATAATAAACTCCTAACAGGTTCAAAATCTTTAACTAGATACTTTTGATTAATGGATCATTTTGTGGGTACCATCCCCACCAAGGTTTCCCTTGGTCAAGTTTTCCCTAGTTAAAAAAATATGGTGTTATGAGTTGTCTTATTGCATGGTTATGTTTACTATTCACCATAATTAGTTTACTTTCTGATGCAAGTTATAAATTTATTAATGATATTCAGTTTTGGGCAAAAGTTTGTGAAATACTGATTCACCCCCCTCTCAATATTTCCTATTTCTAACAACATCTTTATAAATACCCTACTCAAAAGATTAATTAAGTCACTTTTTTGAGCTTCTCGAATGTATAATTAGTTACACATGATCTTATTAAGATATTATATTAAGGTTCCCACATGTTACAATGCAATTTACAACTTCCAAAATAATTCCCAAAATAAAGTCGGGTGCCAGTGAACATATCACATGTTACAATTCAACAACCTTTCTAGAATGACTTTTAAGATGTGTTAACATTATATCAAAATCATGTCTTCAAAAATGACCCAATCTCACTAACCTTCATTCTATGATCCCTGATAAGATACACCCAAATATTTACCACATGTTTTCCTACACACTGGCCTACTACAAGTCTTCACAAAATGATATGTAACTTATGCAATACTAAATCAAAACATACATGAACATAGATGTAGTATATGAACACAATCTTAAACATGATTCTAAGCTCGCATAACTTAACACATTGAATCCCAACTTAGTTGACAATTCCAACCTTTGTGATGTACAAAATCCCTATCTGACATGAAATCACACACACACACACATATTGACATCAATGAAAACCTATCATCAATACAACACATAACCAAAATATCCAAGTGCCAACCATCCCAGTAATTGTAAAAATATTCCCCTTTCGAATTGATGGCAACATATGATGAAAAACCATTAGTGCAAAAACATTTTTTTAGCATCTATGCCTTCCTAAATAATATCCCCAAGTGTAAATAATTTCAATATAATTTTCTAAATGTACTCAACAATATACAACCTATACATGCTCTAATATATCTAGTATTTTCCCTATAACATACTCTCCTCCATGAACATACATTCTTTGCTTTGAGTTTTTCATGTATTACTCTGCCCCATTGACATAAATGACAAAGGTGTACAAATCTCATTATTGTACCTACTTGATCCAATCTGAAAATGATACCAAGTGCCAACATATATTGGTATAACAAAAAATTTACAAGAGTTCTTGAATTAACTCTGCCCAAATTGACCACTCCCCTAGAGGAGTAACATCAAGCATCTAGTCCAGATGTATAAGGAGAGCTCTGATTGCCCTGGATTGATGCAATTATGTATCAATTACTTTGAATTAGGTGGGGGCACCACCCCAAGCATACATCTAAGGTACTTATATTTATTCTTAGCCAATAGTTTAGTAAAGATATATGCTATTTGTTCTTTCGTACTGACATATTCCAATCTAATCTCATTTTTTGCAACCTTTTTCTCTCAAAAAATGACACTTTATAGAAATAATTTTTTTCTTTGAGTGTAAAACTTGATCCTTTGACATGCTTATTGTACTTGTGTTATCACAATGTATACTAATAGGTTTTGAAAAATCAACACACACACACACACACACACACACACACACACACACACACACACATCCTTCAACATTTGTTTCATCCATATGATCTAATTACAATTGATTTTGACCACATATTTTACTTTTGTTGTAGATTGTAAAATGCAATCTTGTTTCTTGCATAGCCAAGAAACCAATCTTCCTCCTAGAAAGAATACACCACCACTTTTTCTCTTCATATTAACAACATTAATGTATGCACATAAAGTAAAATCATTTGATCTATCAAAGCATAGCCCAAAATTTGAAGTCCTTTCAAATATCTAAGTATCATTTTAAGACTACTAAATGTGTCTCTTTAGGGTTTTCCTAAAATCTCACAACAATTCCAATTACATTTTCTATGTATCACCTTGTGTGTGTTAGATATTGCAATCCTCCTATCATTGATCTGTACCTTGCTTGCATAGCACTTGGAGATTTATTCTTTCTTGATAATTTACATCCTATAACCATAGGTGTCCAGCTAGCTTATGATTCTCCAATCCAAATCTTGTTAAAAGATTCTTGAGATACTTAGTATGAGATATAAAAATTTCATCCTTACTCTTAGTTATTTGAAATCCCAAGAAGTATTTTATTTCACCATTCATAGACATTTCAAACTCATTCTTCATTTCTTTAGAAATTTTTTCACTAGCATCATCATTGCCTCCAAAAATAATATCATCAACAAATACAAAAATGATGAGTAATTCATATGAATTTGTCTTTACGCACATGTTACTATCTGCATTAACTTTCTTGAATCCCAAGCTTAGTATATTTTTTTCTAACCTCGCTTACCAAGCTCTAAGTGCTTGCTTTGTCCCATTTAATGCATTCTTCAATTTGCAAACCATGCCTTTGCCATCTGTGAGTGGAAAACTATCATTTTTTTCAATGTAAACCTCTTCCTCAAGTTTTCCATTCAAGAATGTTGACTTTACATCCATTTGATATACCTTGAAATTTTTGTTAGATGCATATGCTAAGAATATTCCTAGTGCTTCCAATATTGCAATAGGAGCAAATATTTCTTCAAGTTCAATTCCTTCTTGTTGTGAGTATCCTTTGCATACCAATATTTCTTTGTTTCATACTACTTCACCTTTCTCATTCATCTTATTTTTAACGAATCATTTAGTACCAGTAACATTCTTATCTTTAGTCATAGGGACTAATTTCCAAGTCATGTTCTTCTCTATTTGATCAAGTTCTTCTCTCATATATTTTATCCAATATTCATCTTCACATTCTTCATCTGTATTCTTTGTTTCAACTTGTGATATCAAACATATTTCCTCTCTTACCTTATTTCTTGTTAATACTCCTTCATTTGCACTGCCAATTATCTATTCCTTGAGATCATTCCTTGCAACATATTTAGGCGTTCTTTGTTGTTCTCTGCATTCTTGTCTAGGTTCCACTCTAGGTTCCTCAATTTGTACTTGTATATCATTATCCATCTCAAAGAATTATTCCTATTTTGTGTTCAGATTATTTGGTCTTTGATTTATGCTATTTTGTGATAGCAAAAAATCCTATCTCATCTTCATTATCACTATCTAAGAAGTTTATATCTTTAAAATCAAATTCATCACCACTAGCATAAAAACAATCTTTTAGAATTTTTGGCTTGTAAGGATTTCCAGGTTTCACTTTTCTTTCTCTCTTAAGACATTGATACGAAAAAAGACTAAATTATTTACAAATCAACAAGCTCATCAATCTTCTTTCTTCTTCCTACATTTCTATCCATTCTCTAGCATAATCACCACTACTGCTCACACTTTTGGTTAGTACTATTTTATCCTTATGCACACTAACTTTAAAATAAGTCTTAGAGCTAGGTAGATTAGGCTTCAATCTAGATTCAAACGCTTGCAACTTTTTAATGTAATTCCCCTCTCCAAGAAGCAAATTTATAAAATAAATAATAATAATAATAGTAAAATAAAATAAAATAAATAGATTAATAATAATTTCTATTATTAATATAAGAATACGATATATAATTATAATAATATATAATATTAACGATAAAAAATATACTAGTGATAAGATAATAGAATAGTAACATTATATTTATATTAATAAATAACCATCGATAATGAATTTTAATATAATTTATTATTAAAATAATTATTATATAATTATATATATAAAATAAATAATAATCATAAATAAATAAATGAATTTATGACACAATATTGCATATTATATATATATATATATATATATGTTTCATTTCATTTGAGGACGAGAGAGCACAAAGGAATGACCCCACTAAATCAAATACTAGCAACAATGAAGCCGTGAACAAATTTAAGGGTCTGTTTGGCAATGGGAATACGAGTGGAATAGGTATATGTAAATTCTTAAAATTTTGAATTCTCCATTTGGGTGCACCAAATCAGAATTGCGAATTGGAATAAAATAGGAATACATATTCCAACTTTGGCCCAAAAATGAGCATTTGCAATTCCACCTAAATAGGTGAAATTGGAATACATATTCCTATTCTAGTTTTATTTATTTTAGAAAACATAAATTTTTGGGTTTGTAAATTTCCATCAAATTTTGGCTGAACCAAATAGAGAATAGGAATATTTATCCCTATTTTCTATTCCAGAATAACAATTACTATTCCCATATTTGTATTCCTGCAGCCAAATGGCCCTAAGAGTCGTGACTTCCATATTTCCATCCTGAGCAGATACGTATGAATGTATTACTGTTATTAATTATTGAGAGGAATTAGTGATTATAGGAATGTTCAAACAACAATAGATTGATTCCATCATTCCAGGCGATGATTTTTTGACACAAAAAGAAATCTTACTCCAACTTATTTGCTCATGGAAGTAGCTAGTTCATATATATCTCTCACAACAATATGAAATCACAACAATGCATTTTACTATACACCATTAATCACTAAATATATTGATAGAAAATCTATGCCTACTATTTATCCATTTTGGGGACTGCAGAAATAAGCATTTTCCATTTGATAGAAAAGGCACCATAGTTCCAGGATAAACAATTTAGATTGGAAATGTCATACATATGTATTATCACTTCATATCTGAAACAACACCAAATCAAACATTCAAATAAAAAATCTAATAAGAAATAAATACATAATTTGAGCACCATCTAAAACATAGAATAACTATTTTCTATGAGCACATATCAAAAGAATAACGACAATCATTACTAACAAAGGAAAATTATCTCGAAGGAAAAGAATATGAGAATGGAATCCAGGGGAAGATGGTGGTTGTAAACATAAAAGTTGACTACCACATTCTTATTGTTATCTTTTGTTAATATTAATAATAGTCATATCCAAATGTTCATAAATAAGTAATTAGATATGTCATAACACAGATATGATCTTTAATTTCATAAGAAGTCAATGAGAAAATTATTAGGAAGAAATTAGAAAGCATACATGTACAATACATATAAGGGGAACTACTAAAGGGAGAAAAAGGAAGAGGATCTAAATTTCATAAAGATTGTCATTGATCAGTTGAAAGGTTCATCATCAATAATAGTTAATAAATGGACGAATATATATATACACTTGGTAAATAAATGGAGAATGGATCACAAAGACAACAATCTCTAATTATTGGACTCTCAGACTACAACTTGACATTTAATATATATCTTTTAGCACAACAATCTCTTCATTAATAGCCATAGCCAAATCCACGAGGCTATTACCGTCACACTTTTCTTCCTTTGTTACCTTGATAAGTCTATGAGGCACAACACAAATTCAAAATCATCACGAGTAAAGATAATTTGAGGATGTCCCTAGTAGGGGACATTACAACCAATTAAAGTTTCTCTATTAAAAATTGGCACAATTGGAATGACTTCTTCTATTGCAATCACCTTAATATCATAAGAAGGGGTATAATCTCACAATTTTGTAACATACCTCATCTTTTGATATAGTTCCTCTACAACCTTTTATGCCTGCAACAATATCAATAATCCTTTGAACTTATGACCTAACTAATTCATCTTCTTGAGTTCTTGCATTTTCAAGCCTAGTTTTCCAATTTTGTAGCCTAGACTTCTTTCCATATTTATCTCCTTCATAAAGTGCTTCTAACCTTGTCCAAATATCAAAGGAAAGTTTTAGACCTTTTGCCTCAACAATTTATGTTTCTGGAAGTTCAATGATCAGGTGCTTCTAATAGCATACATGTTGTACATAAAGATCTCCTTCAAGTAGGTAGATACTTTTCTTCCTTGACATCCTTTCAAGTTTTTGTAATCATATAGTAATCAATCTCCATGAAGATCAAGTGCTTTTTCACCTTATCCTTTTTATTGTCATAGTTTTCTCCATCAAAATTCAAACTTTTTTTCCTGAATGTAATAAATCTCCTCAAGCTACTAAGCTTCCTTATAAATAAGGACTTGATGCTCTGATACCAATTGTTAGAAAGTGAAGTCATGTACCCATATTTATAAGATTTAATAATAAAATTAAAGTAAATTAATAATAGAATAAATAATAATATATTATTATTTTCTATTATAAATATAATATTTAAATAACAATTAGAAGAATAAGATATTTGAATACATAAATAATTTACGCTAAGAAATAATGAACCTATTAAGAATCAATATAATCGTTTATATAAATTAAAATAATTAATGATAATAATAATTAATGATCATTGTAATTGTAATATAGTTGTATATATAAATTAAAATAATGGTAAATTAATATATATATTTAAACATATATTATTAAATATATATAACATTAAACTTTATAAAATTAAGTCGATACTGATGACCTCTACATGACAAATATAATCAACCTCATATTATTAAACGACGCCATTCAAATCTTGACTGATTAGGTTTTGGGTAAGTCGTATCTCTTCACAACATATAACTATGAACACTTATCGAAGACAGAGGGACACATAAGGAACAGTGATGAAATACCCAACTAATCTAGGGAAAAGTCACCAAAGAACTGTTTGATAGTAAGGAGATCAAGCATTTCTAGTATTGTTATATTGAATACAACACAAGATTGCACAAGTGCAAAGAATTCTTTAGAGACATCAACATCCCAAGAATATCACATATGCATGAAGATTGATCATTAAAGAGTGATGATTGATATCTAAATATAAATCAACCTTCATATCAAATTATCAATTAATTCAAAATTTTCATTACTATTTGATTTGAATGCTGCAACCATATGTTTGTTTAAGACAAGACAGATTTATTTGCAACATTCACATATAGTGCTGAGCAAGAAATTGAGGCAGAGTCTATTGAGGACATTACACCTACATAAAGTTAGAGATCAGACCAAAGATAACTATTCATATCAGTGTAGTTATTTTCCTACCTAAGTTTTCAAATATCATCGATTGAAGTATTTAGACAACAAGCACTTCTTATTTCAACTTCTCATCTATACTCCAAGCACTCTAGTAGAGTTGCATTTCTCTTAGCATTAAAATGTATACATTCAAAGATAATAATTCAGGAAACTATATCTACTTAACAAACCGTCTTCAAACTTAGAAATTTATCAATTAAAGAAGTCACGCTTATTCTTAAAATAAAATCAGGAAAATAGACTTGTCAACTCATTGGATCTTAGCCACAACTGGACACATAATTATCCATCAAAAAAATAACATCATCAGTTATATTGGCAAGGATGGATTATTATTTTGAATGATACTAAGTGCAGATCTACATCTCAGATCACTAGACATATATCAAATTACCAAATCAAATTGTGACTCATTGGAACACTAAAAAAGTCAAGGGAGGAACTCTAATAACATTAGTTTAAAGGGAAATCATCGTATGTTCTCAAGTCTTTGTAGCAAGGGCTATTATAGTGGTATCAGAGCATAATCTTGTCATCTTGTGAGTGAAGGCTTATGGAAACTTATGAGAGAAGGACCAATAAAACTACAATGAATGACTTGGCTAATGAAGTGAGAACATATATGGAGCAAACCCACTAGATCAACCAAACTATATTGAATCAAATGGAGAAGTCAAATCAAGCCCTCCTGCAAGCATTACAGAACATGGGAAACTTGATCAATAATTTGAGAAGTCAACGTAACATAGAAAGAGAAACTAATTTAGTCCATTTTGAAAATAACAATGTAACTTCAAACTCTAGCCTGCCCCAACCTACATTCCTACCTAGAAGAGTAAATCTAAGAGAGGAGGAAGAGGTCGAGCAACCCTTGACTAGTACAAAAGATATTGCAAGGGCATATGCTTCTCTAGAGCCTAACATTAGAGAAGTGATATCATTCAGAGAATTTTGTGAAGATAAACGAAGGGAGATGTCTAGAAGGATGGTAAATGAACAACTCAAACATAAAATTAACAAAATTAAGCTTCCACACTTTGATGGTTCAGAAAAGATTACACTACGTCAATGGTTAGAAAAATTAAACACATTTTTTATTCTAAATCCCATGACGAAAGAAGATGCCTTCCAATTTTCTATAGTGCATCTAGAGGAGCAACACATGATTGGTGGACCCATGGGTGTATCTCATTGGGACATAAAGATATAAAATCTTATGAAGAATTCTCCCAAAAGCTCATGAATAGATTTGATGATAAGGACATTGAATGGTATTTCCAAGAACTAACTCAACTCAAACAAACTAGAATAGTGGAAGACTATGCTCACAAATTTCAAGAGTTGTTAGTTATGTTTCTAGACCTTTCCCAAAAGAGACGTACTCATATATTTATAGAAGGATTAAAAGACTCAACCAAGCACTCTGTTAAACTGCATGAACCTAAAAAATTGGAAGAAGCCATGAGAAAAGAGAAAATGGTAGAATCAAATTCATCAAAAGAAAGATCTAAGAATTTCTTGACAAAAACAAAGCAAAAAAATGAAGACTTGCACAAAGACCAAAGAGAGAAAGAATGTTATTTCTGCAAAGCGAAATGGAGCAGAGGACACCAATGCTTGAGTAAGGAAGCCCAAAAGAAAAAAGATGATAGGTTGAAGAAAGACATATGTTTCAGAAGAAAAGGCCCTTGGGAACCTGCACATAAGCGTGACAAGAAAAGTCAACTCCATAGAATTGAAGCAACACATGAAATAGTTAATGAAGAGACTTTAAACAAAAGTGTGAACAGTGATCAAGAGAGGATATGGGAATACAGAATCATTGAAGCTTTGAAGAAGTTCGACTTAAGAAATCTAAATATCAAACAATACATATATGTACATTTTTTCATGATTATTAATAGAACTTTAATATTTAATTTAAGGAAAGAGTGGCAATTAAGGGAGAACTGCTCATGGCACCCTATTGTTAGTACCTTCCTAAGAGGGCAATTAAGGGAGACTAGCTAGGGCACCCTATTGCAACAGTATGTAGGGAGAACTACGATAAGGACACTCTATTGCTCTATAATTAAGGGAGAACTGCTAGAGCACCCTATTGCAGAATTAATTAAGGGAGAATAGCTAGGGCACCCTATTGTAGCCGTATGTTGGGAGAACCATGGTCAGGACACCCTATTGCTATGCAATTAAGGGAGAATCGCTAGAGCACCCTATTATAGGAATAGTTGAGGGAGAACCGCTGAGGGCACCCTATCATAGTGATAGTAAAGGGAGAATTGCTAGTGAGGCACCCTACTACACAATGGAGAACTGCTAAGGCACCCCACTATAGAGAAAATATTATAGATCTTGGGATGAGATAAAGTCTCTCCCAAGGATTATAAGATGGATACATCCTAAAGGGTGTGTTCATAGAGGGCAAGGAAGAAATAAAGTCTCTCCTATGGATTCAAGAGATAAATGAGACCTTAAAGAGCATCCATAAGGTCTTGGACAAGATAAGGTCACCCCGTGGAGTTATAGGGTGTATTGATTAGGACTCATCATGGGAGGAGACAATGCATAACAAGGAGCATAGAAGTACTATAATATATCAAGATAAGTTCTACCCTTTGAATCATTTATAAAATTTTACGTTTAATATTATATTTTAGATTTGACATTTCTGAACTCAAATTAAATTGTTGTTGTAGGATATAAGAGTAATTCATATTGCTTGAGGACAAACAATTTGAGGAAGGGTGGATTGTCATGTACCCATATTTATAAGATTTAATAATAAAATTAAAGTAAATTTAGAATAAATAATAATAATATATTATTTTCTATTATAAATATAATATTTAAATAACAATTAGAAGAATAAGATATTTGAATACATAAATAATTTACACTAAGAAATAATGAACCTATTAAGAATCAATATAATCGTATATATAAATTAAAATAATTAATGATCATTGTAATTATAATATAGTTGTATATATAAATTAAAATAATGGTAAATTAATATATATATTTAAACATATATTATTAAATATATATAACATTAGATTTTATAAAATTAAGTCGATACTAATTACCTCTACATGAAAAATATAATCAACCTCATATTATTAAACAACGCCATTCAAATCTTGACTGATCAAGTTTTGGGTAAGTCTTATCTCTTCACGACATATAACTGTAAAGACTTATCGAAGACAGAGGGACACATAAGGAACAATGATGAGATACCCGACTAATCTAGGGATTAGTCACCAAAGAACTGTTTCATAATAAGGAGATCAAGCATTTCTAGTATTGTTATATTGAATACAACACAAGATTGCACAAGCGCAAAGAATTCTTCAAAGACATCAACATCCCAAGAATATCACATACGCATGAAGATTGATCATTATAGAGTGATGACTGATATCTAAATATAAATCAACCTTCATATCAAATTATCAATTAAATCAAAAATTTCCATTACTACTTGATTTGAACACTGCAACCATATGTTTGTTTAAGACAAGACACAGATTTATTTGCAACATTCACATACAGTGCTGAGTAAGAAATTGAGGTAGAGTCTGTTGAGGACATTACACCTACATAAAGTTAGAGATCAAATCCAAGATAACTACTCATATCAGTGTAGTTATTTTTCCTACCTAAGTTTTCAGATATCATCGATTGAAGTATTCAGCAACAAGCACTTATTTCAACTTCTCACCTATACTCCAAGCACTCTAATAGAGCTTCATTTCCCTTAGCATTAAAATGTATACATTCAAAGATAATAATTTAGGAAACTATATCTGCTTAATAGACCATCTACAAACTCAAAAATTTATCAATTAAAGAAGTCATTCTTAACATAAAATCAGGAGGAAGTTATTTTTCTTTGTTATTATTTTGTCTGGGATTGGATAGTAACAAACTTTGAGAGATGGGTGGGATGGGAGCGAATGTTCAAAATTCAAATCTAGAGACAGGCGGGAAGTCACAAGGAAGCGGATTTCAGACACCAGGCATGTAGGAGGGGATCCAGGCGGGCAACGGAGAGGAGTCAGGTGATGGGGACCCACGTGAGGACATACCAGGGAATCTCCCAATGAAATGGGCTTCACTCTTTGGTGTCAAGCCATCTGGTAAGTCCTCTTTCCCTCCGGTTAAGGTTGTGTCAGGTCTGGAAAAGGGTTCTTGCATGATTGCTATTTCAGACAAGATTGTTGACCATAGTATTGCCTCCATGGCCTCTACGCTCGTTGGGAAGTTTATTGGCTCGAGACCAAATATTGATGTGGTTCAGGCCTACACTTTGAAAAAATGGAGCTTAAAAGGTCAGGTCAGTGTCACTGTAATGGCTAAGGGTTTTCTCTCTTTTGAGTTCACCTGTCAAGAGGACATGGCTGACATTCTGTGTGAAGGCCCCTGGAGCTTTGGGAGGGCCACCCTGGTGCTACAAAAGTGGTCATCTAAACTAGACTTAAACAAATCCTTCTTACAACAAGCTCCAGTCTGGGTCAGACTCCTTGAGCTGCCATTGGAGTTCTGGAATGAGGATGTCTTTAAGGGTGTGGCTTGCTCTTTCGGAGAGCTCCTCTCCATCGACCCTATTACAACTTCTAAGAGTAGGCTGACCTATGCAAGGATTTGCGTAGTTGTTAGGGAAGGGGATGATATGCCTGAAGTGGTTTGTTTTCAGTCAAAACTTGGCATTCATATCTAGCAGCTAGACTATGAGAGTGTCCCTTTTGGGTGTTTTCATTGTCTTAAGATAGGTCATAAGGCTTATCAGTGCCTGAAAGCTAAGACTGCTAAGAAGAAGAATCCTCCTTCTTCTCAATCGAGGGTGAAGAAAGTTTGGAAAAAGAAGCCCACTAATCAGGGCTAGAAGGGCCCTTCTTCAGTGTCCCTAAAGGCAACAGATGCCCCAAAGATGATCAACCAAGAGTCTCAGGGCATGGCAAGAATAGAAGGGGCGTTAGTCAAGTCAGGACCGAGTTCCTCTTTACCTTTAGATGCCTCCCAATAGGTTGACAAGGGCCAGGTTGAGGAAAGACTCCTCATGCCTGGAGAAGCGGAAGGTAAGGCTGCCTTGCAGATAGGTTTGCAAGAGTCTGGGATGGACAATTTCCCCAGTGAGGAAGAGCCAGTTCTGGGTTCCATAGAGGAGGAAAAGGAAACAAAAAATATGGATATTATCATCTTTCAGGATCCAAAGGAAAACCTGGTCTCCACCAGAGAAGGAGTGATCAGAACAGGTAATAATGAGGACTTGGTGAAAGATCTGGACCAAAGAGTGGTCACGAGGTGTCTAGATCCTTGAAGTTTGAAAAGATGGGAAGGACACCCAGCAAGAAACAAAACAAAGTTCCATCTAAGGCTTCTCTTGCGGTGACCAGGAGTAGCTGCAAACTTGATGTGGGCTCTACTACCAAAGTAGGCAGAAAATCAAAGAGTGAGTCCAGAGAGGAGGAGACCAGAAGAAGCTTGGCGAATGGGCACCAAAGTACTTTGAAGGATTTTCCTAAGAATAAATAATGAAGATCATCTCTTGGAACATAAGGGGCCTAAATGGTGCCCATAAACATGGAATTATTAGGAATCTGATTAGAGGCCAGAGACCTGAAATTTTGATGATCCAAGAAACAAAAATGAAAAAGGATTCTTTGAGAAATGTTAAGTTCAGTACCTTGATGAGTGGGGAGGCATCAGACTCTGATGGAGCCTCTGGGGGTCTACTAACATTATTCAAGACAAAAATGTTCAGGGTGGAATCAATCTTCAATTAAGGTAACATTCTTTTTTGTAAAGTGTTCCATATTCATTCCAATGAATTTTGGTTTTTGCTCAATATTTATGCTCCCAATAACAAGAGAGATAGAAAGTCCTACTGGTCTAGAGCAAAAGGGCTGGTACAGAATAGTAACATGAAGAAAGGAATCATTATGGGAGACTTCAATATCCCTCTTCTGGACAAAGAGAAGAAGGGTGGTCTGCCTCAGGACTGGGATAGCAAGCATGACCTTTCTAACTTCATCAATGGATTGGCTTTTTTGGATCTGGATCTAATGGGAGGTGACTTCACTTGGTCCAATAAACACATAGGCAAGGATTGTATTCAGGTTAGATTGGATAGAGCTCTCACTTCTCCTGATTGACTGCAGACTTCCTCTTGCAAATTAGCTCTTTTGCCTAGAGTTGGGTCTGACCACTCCCCCATATCCCTCTTGATAGTTCCTTTTGATCCCTTTAGACCTCCTCCCTTCCGTTTTGAGAAAATGTGGACTTCCCACCCTAACCTTTTAGAAAGAATTAAGGTCTGGTAGAGCATAGATATGGAAGGCACTGCAATGTTTAGGGTGGCTAGAAAATTCAACAATGTTAAAAGGATGTTAAAGCTTGGAATAAGTCAGATTTCGGTCATTTATTCTCTCTTAAAGAGGATATCTCTGCAAATCTCTCTTCTATCCAAGCCTCCATTCAGGAAAATGGGTATGATGCCTTGAATAGGGAAGAAGAGCTGTCCATCCTGTCTGATTTACATGACATCATTAGCAAAGAGGAAAAGTTCTGGAGGCAAAGATCTAGAATCAACTAGCTCAAGGAAGGAGACCAGAACACAAAGTTCTTCCAATTATCCACTCTTAAACATAGAGCTAATAACAAGATTTCAGGCTTGAAGAAAGACCAGAGTGTGCTGACAAAGGAAGAAGATATATCAAATGAAGTTGTTTCTTTTTTCTCCTCCCTGCTGTCTTGGGATCCTTTGCTCTCTAAAGTGGACCAGGATGACATTGTTTCTTGTATCCCTCAGATCCTCCAACCGCACCATAATTATCTGCTTCGAGCCATTCCTTCTGATTCTGAAGTTAGAGAAGCTCTTTTTTCTCTTCCTGTGGATAAATCTCCTAGACCCGATGGTTTTCCCACCTTCTTTTTCCAAATGTACTGGCTCGTCATTATGAAGGATGTTGTAAAAGTGGTTCAGGAATTCTCTGGAGCCAGAAGCATTCTGAAGGAAATTAACTCTACATTCTTAGTTCTTATTCCCAAAGTGCCAGGAGCTAACACTCTGGATAAGTTCAAACCCATCAGTTTATGCAACTCATTTTATAAGATCATCTCAAAGGTGCTCACTTCAAGGTTTCTCAAGCTTCTCCCCTTGATTATCTCTTAGCAACAATCTAGTTTTGTCCTAGGCAGACAAATTTTAGATTCGATTATTATGGTGCATGAAGTGATTCACTCTATGGAAGTTGGAAAGAGAGAAGGGATGTTACTCAAACTAGACATGTCCAAAGCTTACGATCGGGTGGATTGGTATTTTTTGGAGTTGGTGTTGAAGGCTTTTGATTTTGATGTCAAATCGTGTAAGCTAATCTCCCAGCTGGTTACCACCCCCTCTCTAGCTATTTTAGTGAATGGAACCCCCTCTGATTTCTTCAAACCTACCAGAGGCCTACATAAGGGGGATCCTCTTTCACCTATTCTTTTTATTATCCTGGCAGAATGCATTGGCAGACTCATGGAGAAGAAAAAGAAAGAAGGGAGGATCAAAGGTTTTAAACCTTCTTCCAAATGCACTCCCTTTACACATCAGCAATTTGTTGATGACACTATTATGGGTGGAGAGGCCTCGGTCAAGGAGGCAAAGGCTATGAAAGACACTTTGGACACCTATTCTAGAGGGTTAGGGCAGTTCATCAATTGGGACAAAAGCTCTGTTTTCTTTATCAATACCCCAAAGGAAAGACAAAAGAGAATCTCCAAAATCCTGGGATTTCAGGTGGGGAAGCTTCCTTCTACCTACCTTGGACTCCCCTTGGGAACGTCCCCATCTGACTCCTTCTGGAATGGCATCATGGAAAGGTTCAATAAGAAGTTGGCAAGCTGGAAAGGAGCCATTCTTAGCCAAGCTGGAAAATGTCAACTAGTTAAATCCATCCTCCAAAACTTGTCGATATATGCTCTGAGCCTTTTTACTATACCGGTGAAATATGCCGAGAGGATGGAGAAAATCCAGAGGGATTTTTTATGGACAGGAGCTGAAAGGAATAAAAGGTACCCCCTTGTTGCATGGGACAAAGTTTGCCTCCCTAAGAAGAAAGGAGGTTTGGGAATTAGGAAGCTCATTCACCTCAATAAGGCCCTCTTGGCAAAACAAATTTGGCGCATCTTTAGTAGCACGAGGGAATGGAGAGACACTGTGGTAAATAAGTATATAAAAAGGCCCTCTATTTAGTTCACCCTATTCAATGAGGATATCCCAAGAGGCTCTGTTGTTTGGAATGGTTTCTTAAAAGCCAGGGACTTGGCTAACTCAAAAGTCTCCTAGAAGCTGGGTAATGGGGAGAACATTCTGTTCTGGTCTGACTATTGGCTTTCTCAGGGGCCCCTTATGAACAACCCCAAGTATGGTTTATGGGCTAATGATTGCATCAACCTTTATGGGCACAAAGTCAGCAATTACATGACCGAACTGGGGTGGAGGGACCTTTTCATTATCTCAAAGGACGTCAAACCAATCATGATCATGCTCAATTCCTTATCCCTTAGCAATAATAAGGATGAACTGGTTTGGAGGGATAATGCCAATGGGCTCTATTCGGTTGCCTCTAGGTACTCTACTTTATGGAGCTTAAAAGAGTCTTCCCCTTGGTCGAGGGCTTGGTTCCGTGGCCTCACGCCAAAAGTCAACATGTTTTTTTGGTTGGCTCTTCAGGATAAAACTCTCACCCAGGAAAGTCTCATCAAAAGAGGTCACATCATGCCCAACAGATGTGTTTTGTGTAAAGAAGAGTCGGAGACAGGTAACCATATGTTCATTCACTGTTCTTACTCTAGGAAGTTTGGGGCTTCCTCACCCAGGACTTAGGCCATAGCTGGTGCTTTTCTTCTAACCTTCTGGACTTTTTCTGTCAATGGCATGGCATGTTCAATGGTTCTGCCTTGCAAGAAATTAGCTCCTGGTGTAGAACCAGAATCAGTATGCAAAGAACATTAACAAATGAAGTAAACATTCACAAACCAAAAACTAAATTCACAAATATGCTTAGACTAAGAAAGAAAATAAGAAGTGCAAACCTCACAAGAGAAAACACTCCATGCTTTCTTGGTTCTGTAGATGTGTCCTTTTGTTGTGGATGTATGCTCAAGATGCTCAAAAGCTGCTTCAATGGAGATGGGTAATGGCAAATTGGTAGCTTTGTGAGCTCTCAATTTGGCATTATAAGGGTATGGTTGATGGCTTTGGTTCTCAAAATAGCATGGTAACTTTAGCTCAAAGATTGTTGATGAAATGGCTTGGGATGGGATTCAATTTATAGGCTAAGGGGTAGAGGGATGGAGGGCTTAGATGCAAGGATGGATGAAGGCTTAAGGAGGGCTAAGATGCACTCAAAGGGGAGCACATGGATTGTGCTTGTTTAGCACCAATGGGAAGGTGACACTTGTCACAAGGAGGAGGAGTGTGAGAGGGTAGGGTTAAGGGTTGGTTAAAGTCATGATGAGTGGGGTTGAGTATGTAAGAGGGATGTAAGAGGAATGAGTGTGGAAGAGGGAAGAGTGTGTAAGATGGATGTAAGAGTCATGAGTGGGCTTGTAAGAGTATTTATGTTTTGTAAGAGCACTCATGACTTAGTGGTTGGGTTTTTTTGAGGGGAGACTTTGGTTTGGATTAGGAAAGTCTTAAACTTGTTTAAGGAATGTGACAACATTAGGGGGTGGATTAGGCTTGGGTTTAGGATTAGATTAGGGATGTTAGAGATGTGCAAGTGGATGGCATTAATGAGGGTGGGTGAGTTAGTGGCTAAGCTTGGTTAGTATGGGTGGATGGGGTGGATTAGGCTAAATGGAGGATTAGAAATAGGTTAGGGGTTTTTGAATTTGAGGATTTCATTTATCAAATAGATTTATTTAATAAATGGGGATTTTTGGAATTAGATAGAAGAATAGGATTTAATTGATAAATAATAGATTATTTGATTTATCAATTAGGACTATAGATGATTAATTAAATTAATCAACTAGGGGATGACAAAGGATTAATTAAATAGAAATTTAATTAATAATGCCTTTTTAGATAACTAAATAGGATTACCAAAATAGTGTAATCAAATTTAGGTGTCTACACCTGGATCCTGCCCCATTTTTGTTGGAGCATATGGAAGGAGAGAAACAATCAGATTTTCAGAGATAGGGAGGAGCTGACTTTAGTTGTTGGGAGAAAGATCTTCAGTAACTTAAAGGAAAAAATTTCTGTGAGGAAGGGGGGTGATTTTGAGATTGGAGGTAGGAAAAAGGAGAAGGTAAAAGACAGAGCGAGGAAAAGATAGGAAGCCAAGTGGCTCCTCCCCCCTGAAGGCTGGCATAAAGCCAACTTCGATGGAGCCTCCAAGGGCAACCCTGGATCCTCGGGTAGTGGAGGTGTGATAAGGAATGAAAATGGAGATTATATTGTGGCTTTTTCTCTCTCGCTTGGATTCCAAACAAATCATTTTGCAGAAGCCAACGCCGCGTGCAATGTAGTTGATTTGGCTTTTGAAATTGGGGTTACCAATTTATGGCTCGAAGGGGGCTCGAATAACATTATGAAGTGCATCAATGGAAACTCACATCCATCATGGACGATTGCAAATCTTATTGATGAGACTCGTGTGACCTTCACCAAATTTAATAGAATCCACGTCACTCATACTTTTCGAGAAGCAAACCTAGTTGCTGACAGATTTGCAAATATAGGGGTCGACATAGACCAAAAAATGACTTGGCTTCTCGAAACTTGTTTGCCGGCGGACGTTAAAAGTCTGATAGACTTGGATAAAATCCAAGGAAGTACGAAGAAAATCAACCTATAATTATGAATATGAAGGTTGTAAGAAATAAGGGTACTTTTCAAGATGGAAGCATGGGAAATCGTAAATGCAGTTTTTCGTTATTGATTAATTGGCACACTTTGTGGGTTATTTTTTGCAATCGCTTTTGGGGCAATAGCAGGGTTATTTTTCTCTGTTCATTGCTAACTCTCAGAGGTCCATTTTAGACACACAGTGAAGAGCACATGAGTAAAGAGGGTGTGCAGTGTGCGAAAATGGTAGGCAAGAGATGCAGAAAGGAGCCGGTGGGAGATTTTGAGAAATGGAGAAGTAGGTCGAAAGTGTGGAAAAAGCTTGAAGAGGGTGGGGTTACCAATTATATTATGAAGCTACATGGATTCGATTAGGAGGTGACCAAAAGTATGATGGGGTCCTGGAAGGATGGCAGGGTGAAGGTGAATGGTGTCTACTTCCGGATTACGAAGGAGGTGATTGTGACTGTCATTGAAATTCCTATCGAGGGTTTTAAATTCTTCAGGGATAAGAAGCTCTCAGCCAATGCGGTTAAGGACTTTGTAAAGAATGAGAATGAATTGAAGGCGCTGAAAAAGATTGACACCTACTATATCTCCGACTCCATGAAGAAGTGGTGGAGGTATGTTCTGAAAGCTGTTATCGAGTACATTACTTTGGACCCTAGGTTCGATAGAGTTTGTACCCACCACTTTGTTATATTGAATCATTTTCAGAAAAATATCAAAATCTCCTTTCCTTATTATCTATTAACCTCTATGAGCAAGGCGGTGGACAGCTTCAAAAAGAAGCCCACTGCAAACCCGGCTTTGCACGAGGGGCTGGTACTGCTTATTCATGAGCACTTCAAGGCTCAGACTATAAGTATCACTCCCTCTCAGGTAGAGAATGTGGAGTCTGGTAGTTCTAGTTACTCCTCTGACTCGGATGAAATACAGAGCCTCAGCTCTGAGAAAGGTGGGATCTCTTCTTCAGGGAAAGTAACAACTTACCAAGCTAAAAAATTGCCCTCCCCGATTACCCCTAGCATAAAAATCCCTAGGGATCTCGGGTAGAAGCCTCCTGAGAAGGATGAGGGAGATAGTGATGATGAGGAGGAGCCAGAGTCTGAGGAGGTGGTCAAGGAGACGCAGGAGGAAATTAAGGAGGAAAGTGGAAGGAAGAAACGCAAGAGGGAGAGTTTGGAGGATGTGCGATCTCAGTTTGAGGAAGCGTCCGTACTGCCCCTACCTGGGTATGCGGAAGGGGAAGTGCAGACCAATGATAGGAGGAAAGCTTGGATAAACTTCAATGTCAAGACTTCGAAGATGGGCATCTTCAGGGAGGCCATGAATCCCCAAATCCTCGTGGAAAATCAAGAAGAATAGCGGCTGGAAGAACTCATTGACCCGACGATTGTGTCTATTTTGGATAGAGCTAAGGAGACAGGGATGAACCTCCTGAATAATGCTCGTAATAGTATGATTGACAATTTTAGATCAATCAAATGGCTTTTCCACGAGCTGGAGGAGGTCAAAGATCAGGTGAAACATTTTGAGGCTATAAGGAAAGGGATGGATGCTAACAAGAGGACGGATTCGACTGACAGGCTCAGTCTGGCAGAAAAAAGGATACATAACCTGGAGAACTACAATCACAACCTAGCGAATCAGATGTTCTCTTTGTTATGCTCCACTAACAACAACATCATCTCTCTTATGGGCTGGATCAAAGACAGAGAAATGCAGGATGATGAGGAAGGAAAAGACAGGGATGAAGCCAGAACGAAGGATGACTTTGCAAAGGATAACTTGATTCCTGATCAGGACCAGGAGAACCAAAGGGCACAACAGCTGGAAGCGGAGGAGAATCAACTGGCCTTCGAGGCTGCTTAGGTTATGCAAGAGTTGGAGCGAAAGAACGAGGAATAAATCTCGCCTATTCTTTTGTTTCTCATTGTCTTTTGGCTTTTTGTTCTAGCTTTAGGCCGTGGTTTAGCTTGTTTTTTTTTCCTCGTCTTTTCTCAGAACTCTACTTTTTGGCTGGGCTTTATGCTTATTATCAACCTTTGAACTTATCCTTTTTTGGCTGGGCTTTCATGCTTATTATCAGCCTTTTATGTTCTAACTTATGGGTTTCAGGATCCCTGTAAAACCTGTTTATCTAATCAAAAACATAAAATCAGGAAAATAGACTTATCAACTCATTGGATCTCAACCTCAACTAGAAACATAATTATCCATCAAAAAAATAACATCATCAGTTACACTGGCAAGGATGGATTATCATTATGAATGATACTAAGTGCAGATCTACATCTTAGATCACTAGACATATATCAAATTGCCGAATCAAATTGTGACTCATTGGAATACTAAAAAAATCAAGGAACTCTAATATCATTAGTTTAAAGGGAAATCATTGTATGTTCTCAAATCTTTGTAGCAAGGGACATTACAGTGCGTCGTATGAAGGAGCAATTAAAAAAAAAAAAAATGAAGCGGCCATATGAAGATATTTCGTACGATCGTACGACTCATGGAAAGAAAAAATCAAGCATCGTACATTATCAACATACATAAAAGTGAAAAGTGCAAAAGTCGTACAACCAAGAAAGAGAAGTTTGGATCGTACACCTAGGAGTTGAAAGAAGAGGTGGTTGTACAACCCTTACAGGATTAGTGGGAGAATGGAGGCATTGCCATACGATCAATCAAAGGGTTGCAAAAGATAGAATGCCCATTATTAAAACGGGGGTAGAGGTGACTAATAAAAGAAAGAAAGAAAAAGATGACTAATAAAAAATGTTCAGAATGAATAACACATAATGCCCAAGGGAAGGGAAAGACATAAACAGGTAGTAAAACATAAGCAGTGGCTAGAAAGAGTGTGGGATCGGAAGAAAATCACAAAAATGGTGTATTCCATGGAATGTTGTGTGGCTTTGAGAGTGCTAATTTGGTCTTGGCGGTAGGGGTGCTACCCCTCGACCCCACCCTGTATCACGACATGGAGCATGACCCCGTGGGGGCATTACTCCTCGACCCCGCTGGGGGTGTTGCCTCCTAGACCCCTAGTAGCTTCAGTTATCAGTCATGGGAAGTATGACCAATTGATGAGACTTGGAGTTGCTGTAGGCATGGAGTGTCTGTGTACCAAAGGTGGAGGGAACAATAGAGCAAGTCTTTTGAGAGGGGTGATACGCTTTGAGGCACTCAGAGTAGGTGTTGGACTTGAGGCTATTTTGGTGGATGCATAGAGAGCTCGGAAGGAGTTGATCATCCAGTTGAAGACAGTACAATGACACTTGGCTCAGTGTACCGAAGAGTTGGAAGTAGAGAAAGTGGCACATGTAGATATTTTGTAATTATCGTCTGGAGACGACTTTTCTTTTTGAGGGGGATGATGTTGTCGGTAAAGTTATAAAATAGTCGACGGGTAGATTAGCATTTGAAAGGACGCATGACGGTTGAGCCACCCCTTCGGAATGGTATATGTACATCGTCCAAAATGGACTTTAGAGCATTGTTGTAATCATCATTGGAAGCACTATGTAATCTCTTCGGCATATATGTGAATAATAAAAGGAGTACTGCTATGTTACATGTTCTTGTCTATTGTTTGTATGCATTAAAATAATTACCCCATATAGTAAATAGATTCTTAGAGACAACTGATACAATATGTGTCCAATGTCAATAACCAAGATGCAAATCAATACACTGGATAAAGACATGATTGAAACTTCAAAGAGAAGCATCCATAGATAAAAATACTTGGTGGAAAGATGGAAAAAGCAAGGAGCAAATAAAGACTATAAATATGGAAAATACAAAACTTGGAAATTCTTGAAGATGGTTATGACTGTATAGAAAGAAAAAGATGTCTATTAAATGCAAGTGGCATACACTTCCTTGAAAGTCAAACTTGGTGATGGAAGGGTAACCCATGGGTCGAGAAAATACAAATAGGTCATCTCAATCACTAACACCTTGGTTTTGTTTTGAAACTATGAGATTATTAATTGCCTCCTAAAAAAAATGACTTATGTCACTTAATTGTAACTAGAATTTGGGATAAATGTTTGTAAAAGTTAGGTAAATCCTAACTTGGTTGTAAAAAGGTAGTTACTCTAAGTGATTACTTGGGTAGTTATCCTAAGTGATTATTTGGGTAGTTATCCTAAGTGGTTACTCTCGGTAGTTATCCTAAGTAGTTAAGAAAGTGGGTAGGAAGTTATCATAAGTAGTTTCTAATAGAGTCTGTAAATGCAATCTAATTTACAATGTAAAAGAGGGGCGGCGGGGGACTTTTTGCAAAAAGGGATATTATGGAGAAATTACAAAATAAATTTGTGGTTTTCTATCATGTATAAAGTTGTCTTTGGATTAGGAAAGAGTCTACTGTACAACAGTAAGTTGTGAGCCTCTCATGTGAGAGGTCTTGGGTTTGAGTCTACTCAAGCTTAACGCATAAAAATAATTAATTACAACAAATAACAATAACTAATCTAGGCTTCGACCCATTACCAATCGAAAAAAAGAAGTTGTCTTTGAATTTGTATATCTTCAAAGAAATAATCAAGAGTGCATACTATTTGTATGGCTCAAATGTGTTCATGAGTTATTACTAGTTTCTTATATGTCAAATTGGTGATCTCTTTACGTATTGATGGAATTCAATAGTCTCTAATTGACAAAATGCATTCATTTCCTGGTATCTTGATGTGGATGTATTTGAATAACTTACCTTTTCATATGTCAATGTTAAAATTGTTCTTATTTTTCCATTGTTGCATTCATAATGAAACCTCTTTGTAATCATCACCATTTGTAAATCTGAACTAGTATTCTTATGTCTACAGTTGGGGTTTACAATCTCTCTTTCTTTAGTTTTGCCTTGTCTCCTTATGTAATTTTCGTAAAGTACACAAAACTACAAATACTCCTAACATACGAGGGAGCTGCCCCTCTCAAACATAGAGAAAGGTTGAAGTTTGATAGTGATCGGGCTCCAATCTATCCAACTATTGGCACAATTTTCACTACTTCATGGGTGAATAGGGTCATTTTTGAAGAAGCATTCATAATGACAAATCTGTTTACCAAAAAAATTAAAAATACATCGAGTTTCAAAATTATGAAGTATTCAAAGTTCTACAATATTAATTGGAAGACAACAAGGCTTTTACCGAGACCCACTACTAACTTTGGCTAATCAAATATTTTATTTTTATGTCAAATCCTAACTATTGTATCATTTGATGCATACATTCAAACTGAAAGATTTGTAAAGTTCAAAATATACTAATTTTATTTCCAAACTAGAAATATATCTCTTTATTTCCTAAAAAAATTTGAAATCTCATTGGCCTCAAGGAGGGCACCATGTTTTTGAAATTAAAGGAGCTAAAAACCATGGGGTTGACCCTTATTACAAAACAAAGTTTAATCCATTCACGACAAAAAAAACTTGCTCAAGACCTAAGAGAACATGGAAAGGGCTAGGCTTTTCCAACACATCCATTCTTCTAGGATTACAACATCATATCAAATTGAGGAGGGTTCCTTTTATGACGCTATCCAATAACAGGGGTCCATCCCTCCTCCACCATAAAGGCCTTTTTCTGCCAAACTTGGGAGCCCAAGTCTTGAGATCCCAAGGTAACAGAAGAAGAACCAACGAACATGACAAAGACATTAAAGAACCACCAACAACATCCAAACTAATAATAGAGTCAGCAACATCAACTGCATGGTAAGTAGTAGGAACAACAATTTCCACAGAGGCGTTAGTAACCACAAAACTAGTAGGACTACTAACAAAAAGATCCTCCTAAATGGGGCTAACAACATCACCATCACGCTGGTCAAGAACATCACTCTTAGATTTATCCACCTCTACTTCCTTATGCACTGGGCCAACATGAATAACAGAGCTAACTACCCTCATCTCTGAACCAACAATAACCTCTATCTTGTTCAAGATAGAAACACCAGTAGGCAGAATAACCCCATTTTGGATAGCCTGACTTTGAGCCAATCCAGAATAAACCTCTAACACTTTAGTGGTATTTACATCCTCTCTAGAGGACTTTTTGTAGATTGTATAGTGCTCTAACAAAGATCCCTTCCACCAAGAAGAGGATCCCTTAGATTTAACTATGACAGTATCATAGCTAGCTACCACATGACACATTTTGAAACATTTTCTACATCTAAAAGGAAAGCCTTCATAATCTAAAGCCTAGGTCCAGGGTCCCTTTGCAAAAAAAGTTTCATCTCTATAGGTAAACTCTTGGAAGCATCAATTTCTACTAGAATCCGAGCATAGGCAGACTGCAAAATATTTGAAGATGCAAAATCTAAAATTAATTAATCTCCTAAAGCTTCCCCCAAAACTTCAAGAATAGAATCCAACCTAAGATGTACAGAAAGGTTTGGAAGATGAACCCATATAGGAATCTTACAAAACAATTCAAAGTAAGGATCAAAGCCATGGTGCCAAGGTTTAATCATCAAGGGGAAACACTCTTCCCAAGTAAAGAAATGGTCATAAAGAATGACCCTTCTATCCTCAGGATTATTAAATCTAGCAATAAAAAAACCATTTTCTAGAGGGAAAATCTATACTGCATTTGAAATATGAGGTTCCCAATTCTTATAAATCTAGGCATGGAGCCGTGGGAGAATAGGCCAAAATCCCATAAATCGACAGATAGCAACATCCTCAATAAGAGCCTTTGTTAGTTGATCTATCTCCAAAAAAAATTTGTCATCCAGGTTCACCAAAATAGAGTTGCGGATAGGGAAAGGCTTAGAAACAACCCTGACAATAGCTTTCAAGCCCCCATCAACAACCCCAACAATGATTTGGGCATAAGAAGGACCCAAGGAAACAATTGCAAGGTCCTTTTCAATAGTAGAACCCTTCAAAACATAAGCCACTTGAAAAATGGAGACCATAGAATCAACAGGGGGAACCAAAGAAGGGCCCAACTTAGCACAAGCAAGCATAGAGCACACAGGGCCTTTCATGTCCATCCAATACCTATGACACTCCAACCAAAGATGAGCTATTTATGCCAGTAGGGGGCATGGAGCTATTAACATCATTGACCAGGCCAACTGTAGAGATACTCACTAGATGTGAAGCCTTTTCAACAGAAACCCACATGCACATGGTCAACATTTTAAAATCTCTAGAGAGATGACACCATGTGAAGGATCTCATTGTATGTATATTTTAAATTATTGCGTAACTTGTATTAACACTTATTTGATTTTTGTGTGTTTTAAGTTACTCCCACAAGTTACTCTCAATGAGTATATATGATATAAATAGACACGTCTCTTATTAATTTCTTAACTTATATTGGTTATTGGTTCAACATATATTACAAATAATATTTGCACAATGTATTATCATGATTTTTATAATAACTCTATATATATCAATAATAATGCTCCATGATAATAATAGTGAAGGATAGATATCAAAATTTTAAGGCCAATAATCAATTCAAACATTTGATTTAATCGACTGAAATCATCCGACCAAAGCTACAATCATTAACAGGTGGATCATTTGTTGTTTGGCTAAGGGTGCAGGCTTGGGGCCTATAGTTGTTGTGCCTTTACTTGTATGTCATCATCATTGTCAAATTGGACAAGAAGATGATTGTTGAGATTGACCAATGTACTTCTGATCTCTCTTCTAATGCAATGATTTCCAAGTTTAGGGGGTTTGGGCCTAGTATTCTTCAACTCCATGCTTTGATTTCTAAGCATTGGGACCCTATTAAGGTCGATAATCAATTCAAACATTTTATTTCATTGATTGGAATTACCCAATCAAAGCTACAATCATTGACAGGTGCATCATTTGCAGTTTTAATGTACCCACTATTAGAATTAGTTTGGGACGAGTAATTTTTGCAAAATAATGCTTAGAATCACAACAATAACAAAACTAACTATATTATTCTACCCTCTAAGTTAACCCCAATCTTAAGGACGTCTCCAATTTGGGCTTCCTGGCTCATAGCTACCTCGCCGTCTTCCCGAGAGTGCACCTGTTAAGATTTTTCTTGGATGAGCATCCTCTATTCAAGGCTACTCACATATGCATATGTTGACAACATCAGAATATTCTAGCACATCAATTATCGACCATGGCGGACAATGGAGATTTTAATATCTCCATGCTCCATGCTCCATGTTCCATGCTTCAATATCAATTCTTGGTCATGGCAAACAATATAGATATTAATATCTCAAATGCTGCATCCTTCGAGTTCACATTGATTCTCGGTTATGACATACAATGGAGATCTTACTATCTCACATACTCCATGCTTCGAGTGTCATTACCATGGTGTTAAACCCATGAGCTAACACAATATTATCCACAAGTATGGTTCATTAATATAAATAAATTCATAAACATAATTAAACAAATATAATTCATAAACATACCTTTCTTACATTCTTCTTTTGCAAGAGTCATACCCTTTCATAATACAAATCTTTTGAAAAGCCACAACACTTCATAGTTATAATCCTTTCGAAAAGTCACAACATTTCATAATTAAAATTCTTTGGAAAAGTCCCACTACTTTATAATCACAATATTTTTGAAGAGTCGCAACTATTCATAATTATGACCCTTTCAAAGGTTCACATCCTTTCAATATCATTGACACCTTTTCAAAAAATCACTTCCTTACTTGATATTACTTTCTTCTTCCATTTTTCCTTTTTGAACTCCTTTATCCTCCTCTTTTTCTCCTCCCTTTTAAATCTTAATTTTAAGGAGTCATGTCTATTTGTTAAACATCTCTTGACTTTTCATTAGATTTAGTTAATTTATATTATTCTGTGTTATATTATTTATTTACTTATTTTTTTTTTAAATTAGACTATAGGAATTGGGTGCAACACAGTCCCCCCTATAAACTACAGTGCGCTGGGTAAACTTTTTAATGTGACCGGTAGTGCTAGTGCGACATGCCCACCGGTACCACGGGGATGGGGGAGACTAGAACCCGTGACCAACCCCCTGCAACATGAAAGATTTAGCCAACCGAGCTAGGGCCCCCGCCCATATTTATTTACTTATTTGTGTTTATTATTATTAAATTTTATTTAGAAAGTTAACATACCTTCTACATATTGTCTCTTGTATTTAATTTTATTTCTTGGAAAAGTCCCACTACTTTATAATCACAATATTTTTGAAGAGTCGCAACTATTCATAATTATGACCCTTTCAAAGGTTCACATCCTTTCAATATCATTGACACCTTTTCAAAAAATCACTTCCTTACTTGATATTACTTTCTTCTTCCATTTTCCCTTTTTGAACTCCTTTATCCTCCTCTTTTTCTCCTCCCTTTTAAATCTTAATTTTAAGGAGTCATGTCTATTTGTTAAACATCTCTTGACTTTTCATTAGATTTAGTTAATTTATATTATTCTGTGTTATATTATTTATTTACTTATTTTTTTTTAAAATTAGACTATAGGAATTGGGTGCAGCACAGTCCCCGCTATAAACTGCAGTGCGCTGGGTAAACTTTTTAATGTGATCGGTAGTGCTGGTGCGACATGCCCACCGGTACCACGGGGATGGGGGAGACTAGAACCCGTGACCAACCCCCTGCAACATGAAAGATTTAGCCAACCGAGCTAGGGCCCCCGCCCATATTTATTTACTTATTTGTGTTTATTATTATTAAATTTTATTTAGAAAGTTAACATACCTTCTACATATTGTCTCTTGTATTTAATTTTATTTTTTTATTTACTCATTGAAATTTTATTATTTTTTAATTATTTAAAATATCATACTAAATATTATTTCATTAATAATATAGATTAAATAATTATTATTTCTTAATTTTATATTTTAGTATTAGTTTTAATTTAACTTTATTATCATTATTTATTTGATAACATTGTATTATCTAATTTATTATTAAAATTCTATTTTAAAATGGGGATATGACAATCTGCCCTTCCTCAAATTGTTTATCCTCAAGCAATTAGATAATTTCTTTTGTTGAGTTGAAATATATATTTCTTTTAGTCCAAATTATTAGGTTGCTATCATGGATATATTTGAATCATTTCTAATAGTCATTAACTTTCTACATTAGTCTTTCATTAAATTATTTTTCTAGATCCTCTTTAACTCTATAAGATGGCAAGATCATGCTCTGATACCACTTTAATGTCCCAAACTAACCCTATTAGTGGGGACATTACAATAGTCTTAGGGGTTTTTCGTGACTCCTATGTTGACCATCTGGCTAATGTGTGAGCTTGGGGCTTGAGGTTGTTGTGACTTTACCTGTATATCATTATCATTGTCAATCTAGACAAGGAGATGATTGTTGAGATTGACCAATGTACTTTTGATTTTTCTTCTAATACAATGATTTGCAAGTTTAGGGGTTTTCGGCCCATGTTAAAGTTTGATTAGATTTCTAAATTTAGATTTTTGTATGAACTAAAACCTTACACTTAGAACCCCACTTTGTAATAGCACTTTGATATTATGTGTATTTCAAAGGCGAGTTCTTACTCCTATAAATATATTTGAAGGGGGATATGAACATAGCCTTTACCAAGGGGCACATCTCATTAAATACAACCTATCAACATGAAACCAATAATTAATACTACCCATTAACAATAGTTTACATCTGAACATAAACATATCTTGATATGTTAAGATGACTACTTAAGAAGGATGAAGGCATAGACGTAGGCCTGACAAGATCACATGCAATGAAATTATGTAAGCTAACAATGGTCATCCTTAACATGATAATGACGAAGACTTTAGTTTAAATGCATTGAAGGATCTTGCTAAAGTAAGGATGGGGTTAACATGCCCAATAACATTAAACTATCAATACATAGTAAGGAGGAGTCCATGAAGAGAACTTGTCACAGTCATGTGGAATAAGACTTGCACACATGCCAATAGTGGTTAGTGAATTTTAGAGAGATGATAAGGACATCCGCCAAATCAAAGGGAAGGGCCCACACAATGATAAACCAACATAGAAGTCATATATTTGTTTGTGCTTACATATCAATATATTTAATATATGTATCTATGCAATCTATATATATTAATATATATTTCATAGATCTATACTGTTATATCTGTGAAAACATTTAATCAAGGAGATGTCCTTTAGGTTAACACTATAACTTTTATCTGACAGATGCTATAAAACATTAACACTCCCTCTTACCTAGGGAGGATGAACACAATTCATACACAATATGAATAACATATGACCTTAATGTCAAAATGGTTTCTGGGATGTCAACTCATTTGACTTCCTAGTTTATTGAATGCCAACTCATTTGACATTTTAAAATCAACTCATTTGACTTCGAATATCAACTCATTTGATATTTAAATGTTGACTCATTCGACATTTGAATGTCAACTCATTTGACATTCACTAGGTGTCTTTGAGTAATGGCCTCCTGAATGTCAATTTTGACATTCACCAAGTACTATGAGTAATGGCCTCCTAAACATCAATTTGCATAACATTCGCCAAGTACTAAAAAATGTTTATAAGGTATGTGCATACACATTTTCATAATGCGTACCATATAAACATTCACCATAATCTATCATGATCTGCATAGACATCGTAAGACATCCATCATAATAGAAAATTAAGTTATTGTAAGATCGTCACCTTTCAATAACTCCTACAAACACAAGTGATAATCATTTGAAGTCATCACTTCCTCATGATGTACATAGGGCCCATACGAAATAACTTTTATTAATAAGTTATTCAATAATACAATAATTATACTAAGACTCTTCTCATTAATTTCAGCATACCAAGTTTACTTCAGACACAATCCAATTTTATTTTGCTAGAGGCTTGGTGTAGATAATAAAGAACTCCCCTCTTAATCTACAATTTTACAAAATTTTTGAAGTTCTTTTAGAATGCAAGATTCTCTGAAATCCAAGTTTGACTTTCCGATTTTAGCGAAAGAAGCTTGTGTTTGATTTTGTCAAGACATCTTGCTGCAGTGTGACCATATTTGTCGCATCTAAAACATTGTACATGAGAAAAATCTTTTTATTTCTTGAATGGTTGTTTATCATTCTTTCCCTTTTTACTTTTTAAGTTTGTGGTGAGAGCCTGAATGTCTTCATTTGTGGACTTTGTGTCAATTCCTCTAGTTTTTCAATTACACTTTTCTTGAATGCAATTAGCTTTTAGTCGATCAAATTTTGGGGGTTCAGGACGCGCACCTATTCCTTGTCTAAAGTTTTCCCATGAAAAAGGCAGCCCATTTAATGATACCATAATTAACTCTTTGCTATCATAGTTGTGACCAATTGTTAATAGTTGGTTTCTTAACTCTGTTATCCTCATAAAGTATGATGTGATGGACTCTCCTTTCTTCATTTTTATATTATTGAGTTGATTTTTCAAAGTGAGAATCTTGCTAGTGTTGTTGATCTCGAACATGTCTTCTAGAGCTTTGAACATATCATATGAAGAGTCTAATTTTGTGATAATAGGTAGTAGATGATCTTTTACTCCATCTACTAATAATTCCATTGCTTTGGTGTTGTTAGTTTCCCATTCATCAATCTTCTTATTTTTCAAAGGATTTTCCACAATCATTGTTAACTTTTTTCTTAATATCATCATTATACGCAATTTCCATGCTTCAAAATTTGAAGCACCTTCGAGTCTATCTTCAATCCTCATTCAGCTTATCATTTTGATAAGTAGGGTTTAATAATGTTTGAGTGCATTGATTAAATAAATCTAATCTGAATCGTCTCTTAGACCGGCTCTGATACCATGTTAAAGTTTGATTAGATTTATAAACTTAGATTTTTGTATGAACTAAAACCTTACACTTAGAACCCCACTTTGTAATAGCACTTTGATATTATGTGTGTTTCAAAGGCAAGTTCTTACTCCTATAAATATATTTGAAGGGGGATATGAACATAACCTTTACCAAGGGGCACATCTCATTAAATACAACCTATCGGCATGAAACCCATAGTTAATATTGCCCATTAACAATAGTTTACATCCAAACATAAAAATATCTTGATATGTTAAGATGACTACTTAAGAAGGATAAAGGCATAGATGTAGGCTTGACAAGATCACATGCAATGCAATTATGTAATTCGACAATGTTCAACCTTAACATGATAATGACAAAGACTTTAGTTTAAATGCATTGAAGGATCTCGCTAAAGTAAGGACGGGTTTAACATGTCCAATAACATTAAACTATCAATACATAGTAAGGAGGAGCCTGTGAAGACAACTTGTCACAATCACGTGGAATAAGACTTGCACACATGCCAATGGTGGTTAGTGAATTTTAGAGAGATGATAAGGACATCCGCCAAATCAAGGGAAGGGTCCACACAATGATAAACCAACATAGAAGTCATATATTTGTTTGTGATTACATATCAATATATTTAATATATGTATCTATGCAATCTATATATATTAATATATATTTCTTAGATCTATATTGTTATATCTATGATAACATTTAATCAAGGAGATGTCCTTTAGGTTAACACTATATCTTTTATCCGACTGATGCTATAAAACATTAACAACCCAGTCTCCTTCGACTCCATGCTTGGGATTTCTAATCATTGGGACCCTATTATTTCAGACTCAGTTCATATTTTCCCCATGGCCAAGGGTTTCTTCATTGTTAAATTTAAGAGTGAAGATGATAGAAAGGTCATCCTTTGTGGGCATTGTTTACTTGGGAAAATTATTTTCCCTTGATGATTAAACCCTGGCATAAGGATTTTGACCTTGGTTTTGGATCATTCTATAAACTGCCTATTTGCGTTAGATTCCCCTACTCGCCACTTCATCTTTGGCTATGCTTGATCCTTGAGGTAATGGGTGATGTGCTTGAAGACTTACTTATGGTGGATGTTGAGTCTTCTGATATTCTCCACTCCACCTGTGCTCACATTTTGGGTACATATAAATGGTTCCAAGGGGTTACTGAGGCAATTAAGCTCATGACACCTAAGGGTTGTTGGATCCAACCTTTGAGCTATGAAGGGATCCCTTTTAGATTTAGAAAATGCTTCGAAAGTGGCTATGTTCTGGCGAAGTCGGAGCTATAGAAAGTGAAATCAAAGAAGCCCTTATCATAGTGGTTACACAATTGTTAAGGTATCTTACCAGATTTAGATTATGCTAGTTTAGATCCTATGGATCCTAGGGTGGATTCTCAAGTAGATGTAGCATCTACAGCTTCCTCTGCTATTGGTCTTGATGTTTTTTTTCTCTTAGGTTTGTTGCAGTTCTACTCTAACTTCTGGGGATCTTGCTAGATATGTTCCTCTAGCTCCTTTAAAGGGTGTTAGGATTGTTGTTGGTATGTTTGCTGACACAACTTTGGTATCCACAAATTCAATTGATCTTGATGCTGCTATTCCTCATTTGGAAGATGTTTTCCCCCCTGCTGATTTGTCAATTGAGTTTGTTTAGAATCTACTCTCTCTAGGCCTCATTTTGGTCCTAGTTCAGTTGGGACTTCTCAAAGTGTCAGTCTCTTGAGGATTGTTGGGCTCTCGATGGGGGATTCACTAGCTTAGCAAGAGGTGGTTGCGAAGGTGGAAGATAACTAGATTGCAGTCAAAGGAAGACATTCAAATCATATTTTGCCTTCTTTTTAATATGACAATTTTTTTTATTAGAAGGGTGCCAAAGGGAATCTTTATGTTTCCCTTTGATCGTTGTTTTTTAGATTGCATGAGCTTGCTTTCAAAACCCACAAGGACAATTTGGGATTTTTTTGTCTTATTTCTTACTTGTCACTTGTAGTTGTTTGATGTAGATGGAGCTCTATTATTGCATCCCCTCATTGCTATTCTTTGTAAATTGGTTTTGGGTTTCTAGACAATAAGAGCTTATTCTATGGTGGGATTTTGTTTTTGTGGGGATTGTTCTTCCCCTCCTTCAATGTTAAGGGTTTCAAGGCCCTTTCAAAACTTTCTTTTGCCTAATTTAAAATATTTGTTTAAGTGAGCATCCTATTTTATTAAATGAACATATTTTTTTCAATGACACATTTAAAGTGGATTTATACAATGTCTATTTTAAACAAACAAAGAGGAAATTGGTAGAGGATATAATTACACAAATACCTAGCTCCACTTATACGAAAAAAATAATAATAGGGTAATAATACATTTCAATATTTCCTTGAAGAGTATGTGTCAAATTTTTTACCTAGTCTTTCTACTATTTGTTATCACAATTTGCGGAAGCATGTTCCAAATGTATTTGTATTTGTGGAAATTATTAGGTCATTGAATAGAATTTTAACCTAGAAAAAGATCAATATTGAGTATATATATATATTATAATTCAAATATAATAATAACTTATAAGACATAAATTTTATTACTAATATGGATATAATATGATAGTAAATATGGAAACTATTTTTCTATATGAAATATATTTTTTACATTTCCCAACCATATTTGAAATATATTCATTTAGATAAGGCTACAAAGTTTGGCCACATTGAGAGAAAAAAAAACTGAAAGCTCACCAATCCAATGAGTGAAAATAAAGGTTGCTATTTCATAAATGAATAGGTCCATCTTTGAGCAGTAATTATTCAACCATCTGGAAATTATTTCTCTACACCATCGATCAACCTCATGAATTCAGAGGATATATATCAAAGCACTTCCGGACTATACATAACATTAATACAATATGGTGGGAATTGAAGTACTATAAGATTAGACTATACAGATATTGCCAAGCAAGCTATATTATGAGAGGAGTGATACAACATCATATATGGTTGATTGAATTGGCGTCTCATGATTGAGTATGTGGCAATATTTTTACAAACCGTCTTACATATAAGAAATTCTATCCAAAGAATTATACATCGATGATTGGTTTAGACATAAATTTCCAGAAGGTTGGCATGAACTGCCAAACAATCATTATCGTGTCGGGTGAAAGCAAATATGGAGCCAACAAATATTATCAAGTATGTCGGTAGTTCAAGTATCTATGGTAGCTGTATTATTAAATTAATAATAAAGATTATCATAATGATCATAAAATGGTAGTTATCTTATGGGGGTTGAATCTGCTAGCACCGCAGAGGGATGTAGAAGGCAACAATATGTTAATAGTGCAATGTTGAATATAGTCAAACTGATAATACTATTTGGTTTTGATGAAAAACAAAACACAATAATCAAGATTTAATATGAATCAATTATCAACCCAAGTAGAAGTAAGTGATTAGGATATATAGCAAATCAATTAGTTGGTAAATGAAGTGGTACAATTCATTATGAAGAGATATAATTATTAAAAGACACTCTGTATGTCTTTCCCAATACATCCTCTCGTACTTCTCATAAGATATAAGGAAATAATACCATCTCCATTCGGTGGGGGAGGAAAAATCATCAATCAAAATATAAGTTTCATCCACCAATCAGGAACTAATGAGCAATACAGATAAAATGCAAAACAAACAAGAGCTCCAAATACATATCGAAAAGGAGTAAGATACAAGAACACATTTGCGACAAAGAAGTGAGATACAAGAACACATTTGCCAGAATCAACATGGAAGACAATTGAGCAGGTTAAAGGCAGGACCGAATTTAATCCAAACAAAATTACAATTCCTTAAAGTTGCAGATTCAATAAGCCACTACAGACAAATCAAAGGATACATGAGCCATGTCAAATCCATTTCACACTAAAGGCAAGCAAAAAGGAAGATGGAAATATAATACCACAGCATGCACCATTGACTGAAGTCAGAAGGAGATAATAACGATTCTAGAAAACAAGAGATAAAGCATGAGCCCGATAGGAGAAGATAAATTTATATCAACAGACAAGAGGAATATACATAAATAAACAACGATAAGGGTAAACTACAAGAGACACTACAAATCACAGGGATAATAATAATACCAATATGAGTGGGACTTAATAAAAAGATATTAAATTGATAAACTAAGAGATAAAGCATCCAACAGGAGGATAATTACAGAGTAGATGTACGAACACTGGATGTCAGAATTAAGTGAATTCTTATAAAATTGAGGGAAAAATGGTTGCTTCAGAGATAACATCATTTGGTATATTGTGACTTCGTAGTATAGAGACCAAGTTAATCTTGATAGAGGATATCCATTTATGGGTATCTAGTTCTTAGAGAACTCAAAGATACACAACAATACATGCGTAAAATAGAATTACAATAAGAGCAATCATTGATTACAACAATAGATGACTAACAATATTGTTCACCCCAAACTTTGCTTGAATTTGAATAAGCTCAAATTTTGAAGAAATTGGAATCGTAATCATTGAATTGTGAAATCTAAATTCTATATGAAAAATTAGCTATTGTAGAATTCCAACCAATCCATGCCAACAATATCGATGATGACATTGATGGTGATGATCATAGACTCTTTGGGGACTGCAATGGTGACATTGACGTGATTAAGTGACTTTGAGAGACTTGCGACACTTCTAGAGTATATCTCTTCATCAAATAGCTAAATGTCCACATCTAATTTTTTGTAACTTTATGTTTAGTTTGCAAACTGAATTTGTACAAGTAGATTGTAACTCAGAATTTGATGTTTGTAACCAACAATAAGAACATAAATAAGAAAAATGTACTTCGCACAAATTCATAGGTTAAAGTCCCGTTTTCATTTGTTTTCTATATCTATAATTATTGAAATGCCTCTAGATTTGAAAGGATTTTCTTGTTTAAGTTTTTACATTTTATTTTCCCAATATCATTTTTAAAGAGAAAAAATATCTTTTGGTCGGCCAATGTTTTCCCCTAAATTTTTTTTTTGGGGTTATGCATATTACTCTCGTTAAAATGCTCCAACAGTCTTCTAAAAAAATACTTTGGAAGTGATGCCGCAACAAAAGAAACGAACTTTCATATACTTCAACAACAGGAATTATTTTCAGTTCCTACATTCAAGTGTGGTAGCAAATGCCTAAAATATTTTAGACGGTGAAGGAATAAAAAGAAAACAAATATACTTAAACGAATAAGGCACTGCTTAGGTTTCACACTGGCTTCTTCCATGTGAAGTACAAAACCTTCACCTTCCGACGATTACAAAATTCATTTTGCAGTACAAAAAATTAGCTATTAACTTAAGGAAAGATTCTTGTGATATTACAAAGGTCGCACTTCTGCTGGCAGGAAATAAGAGAAGTGGAGAATTAAGAAAGAAAAAAAGTAGTGATTTGCTTTGGTTTGGATACTTGGCTATCAGGCTCTCATACTCAGAAAATAATCTCCGACAGAAAGATACAAATGTTCATGAAGAATGACCTCAACAGGTGGTTCGCCTTCAATGCACGCTACTTGGATCTGCAAATTTCAATAGAGTATCAGATCCAGCTATGTTGAATGTGTGTATGAAAAACTAATGCCTGCAATCTGAAACCTGCAAAGAATTCTAAAAACTCTTTTGACTGATTGTTGGTAAATCTGTGCCAGTAACCACATTTACATCCCTTAACAACATTTCCTATCAAAACATTTAGGAACATAGCCCTATGTTATGATGTTCAATATTATAAAATTTAAATGGTTTCCTCTTGCACCCTGAGAAGGATAATCCGATATAACTTTACAGGGTTGTTCCATTTTTCATGGTACTCGTAAGCGTGACAAATCCTTTTTAAAATTCCAGAAGGTTTAAGCAGATATATTTCCCAATATCAATTAAAACTAGCAAATAAGTATGTCACAGCAAAAGAAAATAACATTTCTGAAGAAATAGCAGCAAGGATAAGGGAAAACAAGACCTAGTCTGTTATATTTCGCTCCTGTTTAAAAAGTGTAAAACAGATTGGAGCATAAGTAAGTAACATTTCTGAAGAGATAGCAGCAACGATAAGGAAAACCAACTCCCAATTTGTTATGTTTGCTCCTGTTCAAAAAGATGTAAATAGTTGGCAAGGACCTTGGATGAATTCTGTGAAGGATTTCTTTGTTTGCTGGCCTAGGCCTACTTCAAAATCTATCTTCTGAAACATTTGGATGGTTACACCTTCAATTGTGGTCTGGGAAATCTGGAAGGAAAGGAATAGGTGAATTTTTCATAAGTCTCTTGAGCATTTGTTTTGGAGGATTAATCATTCGGTGGAAGAGGTCATAAGTGCAACCACCTTTAGATGTAATCAGACAAAAACGATGTTTACTAAGGCCGACAGTTTGATTCAGAGACTGTGGCCAGGAATAAAGATTAGTAAGGAAGGATGTTTCAAGCAGAAAAATCAGAAAGAAGCTCAAGATGAGGTGAAATTGGAGGCCCCTGAGGAGGGATGGATGAATGTAAATTTTGACGGAGCAGCTAGTGGGAATCCAGGCCCTTCGGGGGCAGTGGTTATTGTTAGTGACTGGAAGGGCGAAGCTATTGCATTGGCAGCAAAAAACTTGAACAAGGAACTAATAATCTGGTAGAGATAAAGGCAGCTTTGCTGGCTGTTCAATGTGCGAGAGTCCTTGGGGTAAGGATGTAATGTCCCCATTTTAGCAGTTGACCAAATGTGTGTGCGTTAGCCTTGTTCTACATGGTCCCGAGGGCTAACGAAGGGTTTAATGGGATCTTGGAGTGTTTTGGCCTAGTCATTTCCAATTTGGGCCAAAACGAAGTTGATTTACTCAGTTTCAGGCATACTTACTATTTTTAGTAAGTCGGCAGGACACAGTGCAGGTCAATTTTGGTGATTGGATTCAATACTCCTCGGTAAGAGCTTTCCGATGAGCTATCACTCGCATTATTTGGAGTCCGATTGCTAATACATTTTAATGCCTGAAGTTTTATTAAAGTAACGTCTAATTTAATTATAAAATATTAAAGTGTTACTTTAATATTTATTTTATGGTGATGTGTACCCAAGGGAGACATAAGGGGTATTTTAATATATGTTTTATATTACACATCTTTATCCCACATTGCCCATATGAGTTGAGCGGACCCGTGGGAATAGAATAAAAAGGAAGCATTTGTAGCTTCATTAGACAGGTTGAATATGAGAAGAAATTGGTGTGTGAGTTGCAGCTTTGTTCTTGGCATTTGAGGACGTCTATCCTCTCTTGTAACATTCTAGACGTCATTCCCTTGGGGTTTGGCCTTTGGAATTCTTTCTTATTGGCTTCATTATCAGGCAGTTTAGTTGCATTTCCGGCTACAGGCAGATTTGATATTTTGCTCATATCTTCTTCACTACCTGTCCGACGCTTATGCCGCTTGGAGGGAATGGTATTATGAAGGTAGTGGACTGATTGGAGGACAAAGTATTGTAGCAGCAAGTTCGTAAGCATGGGCTGGAGTATTATGACAATATTGCTGAAGTAATTAGTGAGTTGATAAATCTGCCATGTATTTGGTTTTATGAATTCTGAAAATAACATTTTATTAGCAGCAGTTCATTTCCACTTTGCATATTATTGTAGTTTCTTTCTTGTTTATGTTGTATGATACCAATTCCATGCACGAAACACAACAAACAAATAAATGTTTGATTTCCAAAGTTATAAGGGGTTTTAAGAAGTTGAATGCAAACTGTTTGACATAATTCCTTTCAGCAATCTGGTTTAGTTTTTGGGACATTCAGGGGTGCCCATTACAAAGGAAGCTCGACTTGGAAGGGAACTCTATGATAGTGATTGAAGCAATACGACTAAATCAGATACATGCTTGACATATTTGTCTAATTTATTGCAGAGGATCAAAGATTTTTTAGATAGTTTTGAAGATTTTAAAATAAGCCACATTAGAAGGGAAGTAATAAGGAGATGGATGTTTTGTCTAAATGGGCGACAAAATTTGGAACTGTAGGCAGAGGGGAATTTGAAAGATTTGACCTTTGGGAGAATGGTGTGGTGGGTATGTTTCTATAAGGTTTTTTGCATTTAATAATGTTCTCTATTAACATGGACGTGTTAAGAAGTTAAATTTTTTAAAAGAATTATTTAAAAGCAAAGGTGCATATGTAGTTTTAATTAAGGGATGAGTGACGGCGATCTTTCTTTTTGAAAAGAGATATGCATTAAATGCAGCCTGGACGGACAGCTTGAAGTGTGTGAGCTGTCATTATAATGAGGGAATGGAATAAAGATTGCAAGTTGTCTTTTCTACTTTTTGTTGGGTAGATTCAAGCTGCAAGTTTCGGCTAGATAGGGAAGCAATTCATGGAGCCAACGTTTACTTTCCATGCCAAGAAGCAACAGAAGGCTTTGTTCGGACCGGTGACAGATCACCGTTTGAAGCTCCTATTGAAATGTCCGTCATTTGGTGTCATTCAGGTGGTTAAGGCGACTTTGGGGTTGTTTTTCTAGGATTCCAAACATCACTAGAAAGTAAATGCGGACATTGCAGCGATGATCATGGCCTGGGGATTCAAATCAAATGAAAAGGAGGAGATCATGAATTGGGTGTTGGAGTTGCTCTTCCCTAGTGATTTGATTGTGGGATTGGAATCTCTTTTGGAATGGGTTGCGCCTAGGTTCAAGTTCGGGTTCGGGTTCAATTATAGTGAATGTTTTGCAGATTGGAATGAAGGGTTGGAGGTGGGACACTACTCCTTTCTATGGTGGCCAGAGTGCTATGACCAGAGAGCTTATAAAGCTTGAATTGCTGTGGAGTGGGAGAATTTAAAAAAGGAAATTCAGAGTTTTCAAAAAGCAAAGGGCAGACATGTGCTTGGGTTTCCTATGGCTCACCCTCATCGTCGTTGGTCAGTGACCCCCCGACGTCAAAGAGTGATGGTGAGGGTGGTTTTCCAAAAAGAGTGATGGTGAGGGAAAGGAGTGAATCTTGTTTTTAGGGTGGTGCCGATGGTGTTAAAATGCTGGAGTTAGACAGGTTTTTCGTGCGAATTAAGAAAGATAAAGCAGAAGATTAATTTTTTTCTTATAAGAATGAGAAGTTTGAATCTTTTGAAGGAAATGAGCAGGGCATTTTGAAAACCTTACCTGCAACAGTGATGCTGGAGAAATTGTAAGGGGGTTTTGAGCCTGTCAAGCGCCTAGCGTGATGAAGCCGTGGCTAATGGAGGAACTTGATGTTTGAATTGTAGTGGTTTATGATGGCCAGCGGTTTCGAACCTTGGTGTGGTGCCAAAGGGTAGTGACATCAGAGTCCTGGGTGGCTTGTCAAGAAAGCCAATTCTAATGGTTTTTTGATGCCCGTGATGTAATGGCTGTTTAGTCTAATGTAAATTTGCTGATGTGGCTTATTAGGGGTGGGTTTAGAATGGATATTATAGTGTTAATGGTTTAGGAAGGTGGCTGTTATAAGCATGTAATGGGTGTAAGGATGTTTAGCTCTCTTATGTAATTATTTAAATGCTCTATTATATTAATCAAATCATAAATTACCGAACGAAAAAAAATGTAAATAGAAAACTCCGAGAAAAACAGATTGGTCATCCAACTTGAAACAATTAGCATTTATTTTCAGATTTCTTATGCCATTGCCAATCAGATATGACCAGGGTACTTTTCCGTTTAAAAGGCGATTGATCACATTCAAATATGTGTAGCCATTTTCATTACAACTTTTTTGAAAGGCTAGCATATATAGCAATCATATAAACTATAGAAGACTTGAAAGATAATTTGTGGTCACATTTCCTTAAAGAGAAGCTGAAAGCAAGCACATTTCAAACCTTAACGGGGACCTTGTTCACTTCTTTGACTCTCAATACTGTTAGAAAAAAATACCTAGTACTATCAGTACAAAAATGGCATGTCAGGAGTTTATAGGGTAGATCTATTGGCATTTAGGCCATATAAATTGAGCAGGTAAGAGGGGCAATTTGCACCTGCATGCTGCCCTCCTATCATGAAAAGTTGTTTGAAATATGTTTAAGATTGTAGCTGCAATAGAGATCTTTATCTCTGATTTTGCTATATGTTGAAATTGGGACAATGCTTCTATATTGCAACAACAGCTAGAGAAGATATTTATGATGATATTTCTGTCATATTAAGTGAGCACAGCGTGGCATTCAATGTGTGCTAGGTGTCTCATTATATGAAGAGACATTGACATACAAAGAGTTGTGCGTTTGGAAATATGAAGAGACATGCTTTTGAAAATTAAGAGACCTTTGGTTGTAATATGCAGAATCTCTCAATTCAATATATATATGTGTGTGTGTGTGTGTGTGTGATTGCTTTGTGTGATAGTGTACTGTATCAAGTGGAAAGTGGATTAAAAACTACAAAAAAAAACGTGTTGAGATTTTGTTGTCTTAAGCACCACAGTTTGCTATGCAATGCAAAAGCAAATTGGAAAATGATCTAAAGACTATAAGGATAATAGAATCACCTAGTAACCGAAAACAAAGAGAAACGGATATATATCCTTAATTAATTATATAGCTGTTCTTTAAGAAATCCTCTATGAGCTGCACAAACTTTGGAGATTTGAATGCCACAGTGATTTTATGAGACAAAATCTGTAAAAAACTACGACAACTCTAATACACCTTGTGAAAGGTGGATGGACAAAATAAACTAAAAACTGAAAGATACTCAATGTGTTGTGGCATTAACCATTTTGTCCATATCAATAACATTACAAGACACATCTATTTATAGAGGTCTTTGACTATTTCTAGAAACATCTAAATTAGCCGACATAAGACAAATAGACTTTTTAGAATTATCTAAACACAAATGACTTCTAGAATTTTATCTAACCCTATTCGTCAATCCAGGAATTTCTAGAATCCTCTATTATGATTGTACAATTCATTTGAGGGGGAAATTACACATTCCAACAAAATCTTGCCCCCAATTTCATGAGCTAGACTTAAACAGCAGCATGAGGTGGGAAGGGAGTGGAAAATACAACCAGATGAGTGGAGGGAATGCTCACAAGTAGTAATATTCCATTAAACCAAGTTTATACAATTCAGCACAAAACATAACATATGCATCACTTAAATAATGTTCAAATGGAAAACAGAAACAAAGGAGGGCAATGGCTCTGATAGCAAATTGAAAAATAAAGTAAAAACTTAACAACAAACTATTTGATCGATTTATTCATCAATAGAATACAAATTTATAATTGCTGAAAACTCAAAGAGCTTCCAATAAAATAGCTAATTCATTTCACAACACACTAAAACAATTGACAACAAACCGAAAACTAGTTACATCTAACTAGAGTTACTGACAGCTAACTAAAGATGTCAACAACAAACAGGATTATGACAGCTGTTTATGGAGCATATACTCCACCAAAAATAAATCTTTTGAGGGCCCATTTGGTTGCAAGAATTGCCGAATGCAGCATTCATCTATGCTGGCATAAGCTCTCTTCTGGTATTCACGCATTCTTAAAATAAGTTCTAGAATATTATTTGGACCTGTTTGGTTGACATGGAAGAGGAGTCCGAAGATGCATATTTTGTGTTTGGTTGCAACAATTGAAATAGAAATAGAAATAAGTTTTTTTTAACTTTAATAAAAAAAAAAAATTATAGTTTGGTAATGTTTTAAATAAACAAATTTTATAATTCATTTATAAAAAATGGCTTTTTATTAAAAGTCAAATTATTTTAAGTAGCCTGTATTTTATTTTTTAAATTGACTTTATCAATGAAAGGTATACCACAACCTTTGAAATTCAAAGGACATATTATATAGTAAAATATATTTTTAATTCTAAATTAAATCAAATTATTTTAAAATCATATTCAATATTGTTTATAGCTACTTAAATCCTAAGTGAGATTTTTAAATATTTAGGTTAGTTATTAAAAAAATCAAAAGTTAATATTTTAAATTATAAATATTTGATAGCATTTTCTAAAAATTTAAACGTTAAATATAAGTATAAATTTGAGCATAAGATCAAAACTAAAAGCACTTTATTTTTAAATATATTAAAGAAAATAAAAAATACAAACAAGTCGGGATTATTAATATGATATTTAAATGATCTTTCAATATAGTTTTAATTATAAGACTAAACACAAAATTTATTTGTAAATATAATTTTATGAAAGTTTATAAAAGATATCAAATTTGATATTAGTCTTTTTTGTCATATAAAAAGAATTCACATATTAGACTTTAAATAAGATTGACCTAGTTTATATCTTATGGTGACTAGAGGAAATAGTCCAAAAATGCATTTGAGCGGCAAAGTCACAGACTTGACAACCCATCAAATTGGGTCTATTAAAAAAAGGTATAAGAATAAGCTATTCTTATTCCACCTTTTTATAGGAATACCACTATGCTCATTTTGGGGTAAAATTATGATAGACAAATTCTAATTCTTATTTTGTATTTTGCAAACAAACGTCAAATTGGCAAATGTGGGTATTTAGATTTTCTTATTCCAGCCCAATTCCTGCAACCAAACAGGCCTGAAGATTGATATCTAAGGTACAACTGTATTCTCATGATGGGCTCTTCTTATTAAATGCCTTTCGACTATTGTGGGATTGATCTTTTGATCATGTGTGCAAGTTTGAATTATTTTGATATTTTGCTGCCATCTGTAGGTCATGGACCACAGACCCAGCAGGTCATGGCATGAGCTGCTGACACAGCGAGTCACGTGGGTCATGGACCATGACTCACCGGGTTAACATAACCGGCCCAAGTCAGCTTGACTCACTGAATCAGCTACCCGCATGACCCAAGGCAAGTCTTGGGACACTGATAATAATCCATTCTAAATGTACAAGCAATAGTTTTTTCAATGAGGCTAAAAATCTTAGCACTAATAGCAATAAAACTGTAATATAGAAAAACATGCATTTATAAATATCTATTTTCTCAATGAACTAACCTTGGCTTTTCACAAAATACTAGAAAATATCTACAACCATGTACACATACAGAGAAAAATTAATGCAGCATGAATAAAGGAAGTACATACCTTTCCATTTGCTGAATGAAGCTCGGCCTTTAGATTTGAGTAATCTCTAGATAGCAAATATATTTGGACATCTTCTGCATGCTTCTCATTCGCTGGATTTAAATCATAAAAAGAAGACAAAAAAACAACAACAGTTAGTAACCAATGAAATCTTGCTCTCTGCTTCGTATCATAGAATGGGTTTGAATGCATACCTGAGCACAATGCTTCATTTATGAATCTCAAAGCTGGCCTTGATAGATTGATTGTAAATGACATCCCACTAATACCAGTAAATTTCTCTGATGCTAGGATTACCTGCAATTGGATTAACAAATGAATTTAACAACTCGATTTTGAAAATAAACATTGGCCATGTAAATATATTGCATGGAAATGAACAATAAGCACCAGCTACAAATGAGAAATAAACTCCCACTAGAGGACTAGTGCTTACCACTAGAGAATGAAAATTAGATACAACCTGGAGTTTATTAGCGATGCTAGGGCTAATTAGTTCATCAACACTACAAGGAAAAGTTTAATACCACAAATGTTTGAGGTTCCACTTTGGTGCATTTTTACTAAAGCAGGCCAATAACAAAAGATTGATTTAAATCTTTTAATTCTTAGGGTTCATTTTTACTCTAGTTATTTTATAGTGCAACTGGTTGTACATGTGAGTTCAATTAACTTACTTAGGCCGAAAGTTCCTGTAGCAACTTATGTGGGTTGAAGATTCCTTTCAAAACAAAGGTTTGTGGGTCCAAAGAAGACATCATAACAAGCCATAGAGGCAGAGTTCATTAAGGATAGGGGTTGCCTCTGATCCCTCCTAAAGATAGAGAGATGCAGAAGACACCATATGTCAAAAAACAGATAAGTGGGAATGTCGGCTATAACTTTTGTCTGTCACTGTGACCACAACTTACAACACTGACTTCTGACAACAATAAATGAGGTTACTCTCTCTCAGCAATAGGGGACGTTCTCTTCTTACCATAGGTGGCTCCAACAAGGACTCTACTAATAATTATAAAAGGGATCGTTCTCACAATCTATTCCTCTTTTCCCAAGAACGGTTTCAAAATATTTTCCGAACAGCACTAGAACTTAAACAAAAAAGACTTGTTGCTACGATAATATCGATAGTTTCTAAGTTGACATAAGAACAAAAAAGATACCAATCTACTTCCTAGTGTGGAAGAGTTACAAAAAACCCAAGTCTTGTACACTTATCCCAAATGATAAATTAACAACTTGAATCAAAAGATTGAAAGTAAGCAACTCAGTGAATCAACTATTGAAATAACCTATGTTAAACAAGAATACATAATTTACTCATGAGCCTCACGACACAAAGTTTGGTTAAACTTGTTCTTTATTATCCACTCTGAAACTTTGTACAATGAAATGTGAAGTTTTCACGACACGAAAATTTCAGCATGGTCTACTTACAGAAAACAATTGACAAATTACAACGATCACCCTCCTTTATTTATAGGTGAGGGGCTAAGAGAAAAAGGTGGAAGAAACCCAACAAACTTTGACCTATTTCCTAACTAACTTTGACTTACTCAAACTGCAAGTCCCAATGCACTTGTCTTGAAATTTGATTACATGCAAATGACTTTACAAGTGGAAAAAAGTCACTTGCAATTACAACTTGTTTCCCAATTACGTGTAACTTGTCAATAACAAAATTACTAAATCCATGATAAATATAAACTATGAAGAGGTCTTCTTGTCACTAGATTGCCAGGTGTCGGAGATCTTCAAATCTATACATGGGTGGGAACATTTTGCAAAAAATAACACTTTGACTTGTGCATTTGGTGTTATCAACAAATCAATGATTTTCACTCTCACCTAAGACTAGAAAAATGTTCACAATCCCTCTTATTGATTCACTATCACCCACTTGGAATTAGTCTTGAAAGCATTATGCGCTCTCAAACATTTTTCCTTTTTCACCTCCTTGTAGGCTCCAACATGTGGTTGTTCCTACTTCATGTACTTCTGCAAAATAGGACCAATGAAAATTTTTGGGATTTTTGGTGGGCATTGCAAGTAGATAAACAATATGCACTTGGGTGTCAAAATGATAGGCTTTTATGCACAAATGCATATATATGCAAGGGAAGGTCTTCCTACTTGTAATTAAATTGCAATTGCATTCGGGAAGGTATTTTACTTGTAATTAGGTCTTTAACTCCAACTATAAGTAGGAAAGCTTTGAAGAGCACACGATTATACTGAGAGGGGGGTGAATCTGTATAATAACAATTTTGGCAATTTAAAAACTTTAATCCAAACAGTAACTTCAAATACTGTAATAAACAATTATACACATGGACACAATAACACAATGTTTTACGTGGAAACCCAATACAGGAGAAAACCACATCAAATAAATGTTTTCTTACATAAATTGATCTTTTACAAATTGGTTTGTAGGCTCCCACATACTAGAGGCTACGGCCTCTATGTTTATGAGTGCTGACGCACTAGAAGCTCGGACTCTCACACTTCGCAGGATCCAACCTACTGGAAGCACCAACCCCCGCTACTTGTCTTTGTGAGCACCAATCGACTACGAACAAACGTTTTTCCACCTTGACAATGTTGCTTGCTCAATTGATGATGGACAATCAAATCTCTACTTCAAGTCTGCACATCATTTCTATAACTTGCATTCATTTCTTCTAAATTTGCATATATGTCTCATAAATATATCTTTTATGTATGTCCCCAAACTACATGATATTATACTTCTTTTTATGTTGGTAGGAATATCAGGGCCAAAACTACTAGAGGGGCGAACCTTCGAAGGCTCGACAGAACAAGAAGGCTCCTGAGGAGGGTTAGCAACAACAGACTATAAAGAGGGGGTTCTGGAACACCAAGAGCAGAATTAAGGTTGGGATAGTTGTTCTTACTATGACCATTTTTATTGCAAAAGAAATAGGTATTTTGATTTCCAAGATTCAAAGCCACTTTCTTGGGAACATCAACTTCAAGGGAAAGGACAATGAGGACCTTGGCATTGAGGTGAGGCAATGAGGTGAGGACAAACCCTAATTTCTTCAGCATGTGAGGAAGGAATGGCGAAAACTCTAGTTGGAGATTGATGATTTCTAGCAAGTGGGGCGGGGATCTGGCCAAAACCTGCTCAAACTTACCATCCAAAGACCAAGAAAAAGCCCTAAAAGTAGTCTTGACAACATTCCAAAATGATCTTTTACAAAAAAAATCCTGCATAGCATGATTTTTAATGAAAATAACAAAGAATCCTTTTTGAAGCACTCTACAAAAACTAATTTGAATGCTAACTTAGTCCTGAAATTTGTTCATTTTGAATAACTGAATCCTTAGTAATAGTGTTATTAATGGCATTTTTCTCTGTATTAATCATGAGTGTCTCATCACATGTACTATCCCTTATACCTCTAGGATTGTCCGATGCCATCTACTCAAAAACACATAAATACAACCTATCTAAACAAGCTAGAATCCAATGGCAAGGCAAGAAAAAAATGTACACGAGCAAGCGGGAAAAAACACACAAAACTAGGGGAAAAAAGAACAAAAGAGGGGCACACGAGCAAAAGAGTCATACTCACAAAAGAAGAAATAAATCAACTAAACGAAGGACATAAGCGAGACAATGGTGCAGATCCACAAACAAGGTTATTTGGGGATTACACCCAAAGCCTCCACGCCTTTGCTTCAGTGCCAAGGGACGATATCCTACGCCAAGTTGCATATAGTTGATCCTCTTCTCCGTCCCTTCTATACTATTGTAATTACATATCACCTAATATATAGAATATATACTAATTACATAGTATTTAATAAGTGCAAAGTAATGTTCTTACCCTACAAGATATTCCAATTGTAGAGTACTTAATATACAAAACACACTCTAACGTATTTTAATTATATTGTATGGGTTCCAGCTTCGTACCTTACATGTTTACATGGATTGCACCTTCCAATGCTTGATTTGATTATAAACAATAACTTATCATAATGATGAGATGATGACCTGTTTCTTATATTAATTCTTGTGATTTCTTATCTTTAATTTTTCTTATGATTGCAATTATGTGCCGACACTAAACATTCAACCCATCTTGTTTCTTGGACGATTTTCCATGGTGGCAGCTATGTCTTGCTTTATTTTGTTGTTCAAGGGATATTGGTTCCTTGCAACCTATCTTGGTTTCACCTATTTTCCAATATTGTTCCTTTCGTCCTTTCCAATTGGCCTTCCATTTAACTTTATTCATGTATAATACTTTGGGGTTGTATGGGTACGATGTAAATGCCACATGTGCAATTACTCTTCATCCCTGTGTTTTGTCTAAGATCAATGCAATTTTACCACTCCTTTTAATATGTTTGTTTGATACATTTGTTTTCCAATTCTTTTCCCATCGATGGGTAATACAAATCGTATTTATATTAGATTTCTTTCACTTCAAGATCTACTTCCTTTGCAATGCCGTGGAGAATTCCCAAAGACTAACCTCATTTTATTTTAATTTTTAGACTACGGCATACCTTAAAACTTGTTGTCTTTTACTTTTCCTTGAAATAGATATCTTAGGGAATTTATTCCAATACGAATCTTTCACCATCATTCATCTAAAGAATTCCTCTATTTCGTGAAGATTATATATCTGAACAAGAGGTGGCATATAGGCGCGAGTCTTCCCAAGTGTAGGAGCCCAAAATGATGCTATGTCCTTTTAGTATTGTGGATATTCCCAGGCACTGCACTTCTATGTGGGAACTAATATATTCAATTTCTCAACACTCATTATCTCCTCTAAAAGCCCCCTCTTCCGAAAGGATGAAACTGAGGGAGTGGGAGCCTTTTTGCTTTCCTTTATAGAAGCACCATTTGTTTTGTTCTTCCTTTTGGACTTAGCATTCTGAAGTTGAAAATATTTGAGTGGCCTCAACCTCAGCTTCTCAAAAAGAGAATTTGCACAAGCTTGATGAGTATTATCGTCACCATCAATTTCTTCATTGGAATTATTTGCAAGTGCGACGCCTGAGAAGGACAAGTACAAAGCACTACTTACTCTCAATCCCTCTTATGCAAATTTGATGATTGAGATAAGTGATTATCGACCTCCTAATATGGAACCCACACTATTATCTCTTGTTTTCTTACATTTGCACATTGGCTCTGATACCATGTTGCACTGCCATGTTTTGGTATGTGGGTTCCAAGGGCAACTCTCTCTCTCTCTCTCCCTTTATATTGAGGATGAGATATGTAGAGACATGTCCCCTGGACATGTCTATTCATGTTAATTAATATAACAATTTATTATTTAACTACACACAAATATATATAAGCTACCAAACATTTAGTCTCGTGAGTTTATCCAATTGAAGCTACCAAACATTAACAACCCAACCTAACTTTTAGACTTTTGATTTCATATCTCAAGTTTGCAATAAAGAATGATGACTTGCGATCGGACTTTAAAACCTCACTTGTAAGTAGCTTTATTCTTTATTTTCCCTTGGAATATAGCATCTATAATTAAGCTTGTGGTAGCTCAAAATGAGTGATTATTCAAAAAACAAGACCTAGGATGAAAACAAAAACAAAAACAATCTAAACAAGAAAAATCAAATGACTTAAGATTTCCAAAAATCAAATACTTGCACTCAAAAAAGAAAACTCAATTTTGTAAAGACATACAAAGAAGACTTGACAAAATTTGTAAGATGATAAACTAAGGCTTTTTCAAGGTAAAATTGATTGTCGCCAGAAAACATCACAAAAGTGCTCATCTTAGAGAATTTAAATGACGAATTCATGAACAATTGTGTAGGGTTGACCAGTTTTGTTATAACAAAATAGTAGACAACAGGGAATAACCTCATTTTCATATATAATTCAATGTTTACAGTTTATTATACCTTTTCAAACTTGTCCTATGTCTCCTATGATAGAATATAGAACATTGAAAATAAATATTTGGGTTTAGATGAAAGTATAGTGCACAAGGGTGTCTATTTTGAGGCATGCTGCATGTGCCATGTAAATATGGTCCATATGATCACAAGCGGTTTAATTACAAGGACTCAAGAAAGGTTTTATACATATAATACAAACCTACATCTTGGACACAGGAAATGATTCCGCTTTATTTGCTAATGTTCCTTAAATGCTACAATCATAGTTAGAAGACTAGGACTTGAAGGTAGGCTCGACAATTTTTAAAACTTGGGGAAAAACTAGACAACTCCACAATTTCATTGTATATAAAATGCATATCATGACTTAAGTTATTGTAAGATCCTCACCCTCCAATAACTTCTACAAATACAAGTGATAATCATTTGGAAGTCGTCACTTCCTCATTTGGATCAAGCTTTAGAATCTTCCTCTAGTAATGTGGGGTCCAAAATTCATTAATAATTTGATCAACCAGGTGGGGACCTTCATCAAGCTCATTTCAAATGAGGTAATTTCTTCGCATAGGTACACTATTGTTGGTGCCTTTGTAGACATTTCCAAACCTATCCTTGACCCCATTCAGATTTAATGATCTTTTGGCACTTGATTGACATTTGTTAAAGTAATAAGGTGTTTTCTTATTAACTCTATTTTATTTAAGCTAAACTTTAGACATATAATAATTAATTCTTTTATCAATTATTATCATGCAACCTAGGTTATTTTCCTATTAGGGTTTTGATCTCTTTTATAAGGATTGATCTCTCTTTGTAATAAACACTTTTTGATTGAATAGTGATTTCTGTTTTGCACATCAAGGATGTCTTCTCAGTCATGGATCTCTAAATTTGGGCATGTTCACACCCTTTGGACTCCATTTTTTTATCCAACTGAAACCAAAACATATGAAATCCGTATTTAGATCAAGCTTTAGAATCTTCCTCTAGTAATGTGGGGTCCAAAACTCATTGGTAATTTGATCAACCAAGTGGGGACCTTCATCAAGCTCACTTCAAATGAGGAAATTTCTTTGCATAGGTACACTATTGTTGGTGCCTTTGTAGATGTTTCCAAACCTGTCCCCGACTCCACTCAGATTCAATCATCTTTTGGCACTTGATTGCCATTTGTTAGAGTAATAAGGTGTTATCTTATTAACTCTATTTTATTTAAGCTAAACTTTAGGCATATAATAATTAATTCTTTTATCAATTATAATCATGCAACCTAGGTTATTTTTCTATTAGGGTTTTTATCTCTTTTATAAGGATTGATTTCTCTTTGTAATAAACACTTTTTGATTGAATAGTGATTTATGTTTTGCACATCAAGGATGTCTTCTCTTTCATGGACCTCTGAATTCGAGGCTCCATAACTTTCCTCCTCTCTTTATGTGACAAATGTTTGCATGCAAGGGATTCTTGGGAGTTGTTGGTTGAGCTTTCTTCAACTTCAACACGATATCAAAGCTCCATGCCCCTGATCTCTTCATGAGAGTTTTTTGACTTGGTTTCTGTAGAGGATTTTGTATTGGATCTGGTGGGGCCATCATTTTGCGTCACTTTGAACCAGACAAACATCATTGTTGAGCTCAGAGCACCCAAAAAACCCCATTTCCATTTTATGACATTGGGCCCCACACTCCCTCGTTCGCACACTACCGTACTTGTAGGCTCTCCATTTGATGGTTGATGTCTCCTTTCACAGCACTAGTCTCCAAATGCTACTAGTCTCACTGGCAATTTTTTCTAATGTGACACTTGTCAGCCGCCAATTGTACCTACGGCTTGTTTGTGTTTGTGCATGGTTCAAGGTACAAACTAAGAAACAAACTGTACTAGTCTACATCAGCGCATTCAAAGCCTGCAAGGGCACTTTCTTGATAGTCAGCAGGCTTTGGAGAATGTGCCTACTCTTTGGAAGCAATGACTCCTCATGCTTCTCAACGCACGAACCCACCTCCCGAGCACATGCCTCTAGTTACTCGCATACCCCACTTTTCTAGGTCTAATCTATGCACACTTCTTCATGCACTTCTTTTAGGTGGTCTCTTTTTGATGGGACAAAATTGATGCCTCGACCAATGCATGGGATTGGTCTGATTGCTAGACCCCACACATTTTTTGCACACATGGTAGGTTTGGCCCTTTTATGGGCGATTTTTTTGCCTTTGACTATGATTTAGGCTTTTGTCACAATTAATGGCGATTTTGGGGTATGGTCTATGCTCTTTCTCAACATGACAACCATGCACGACCACTGCATTATTTTGCCAACCATCGGCCTACAATTTTCTGACCGATGATGACTTTTCAGACACAGGTATTATTTTGGGCCCGAAATTTTTTTCTCTGTCAACTGGTCTTTTTCCAGCATGTTTAGCTTTTTTTGGGAGTTCTTTATAATGTTGGAAAGGTCTTTCTGTGCTCTTTTTAGTGATGCTAGTTGTTTCTCCAAATTTCGCTCCAAGTACATCCCATTTAGTTTTTTGCTTTTTTTTGCATTCTAGTATATATCTTGGTTGTTTTAGGTTCAAGGATCATTTTTGTTGCATCACATGATTTGTCTTGGGTTGTACTATCTAATGTATCAACCTAACATCTCTTCTGGGCTTTGCAGACATTTATTCTATGCATTTTTGCAAATGTACTAAGATAAAGTGTCATATTCCATTTGTATTTTTGTTTTAGTTGTTTTGCCTTGTTTTGCCTTCTAATTCGATTAGTGTCGTCTGAGGACACTCATACAAATTAATGTATTCTTAGCATTAACCATATCTTGTGCCTTAATGTACATGCACTACTTTGATTAAGTGTCATGTGGGGTTGATGTTTTGCCTTTGTTTGCCATCTACTGGACCCAACAAATTTCCCTTTTGTGGCATTAGCCTCATGACGAGTATGAGATTGATCACCTTGGTAAACTATTATGTATTTTTCTGTGCATCTTGATTGTGGTTCGTTGACATGCTGTTCTATTGGCCTACTTTTCCAGTCGCCTGTCACCTCACCCTTGTCTGCACTGGGGTGTGTTCTCTTATTGGTTCTTATGCTTCCTTAGTTCAATGGATTGAGCTATGTATTTAGTATTCTTTCTATGAAGGAGGCGGATGCAGTGGCTGAGTACTTCTGCATTTTGATGAGATGGATCATTTACCATATAGACACTATTCTTTTCATTCCTACTTTGGATGCAGCCTTCCATGTTTGATTGCGCAACTCTTCAAGCTTTAGTGTTTCATCTAATCTGTATCTTTGAGTTTAGTTTTTTTCCTTTGTGTGCCTCCTGATTCGAGTAGTGTCGTCTGAGGGCACTCATGCAGAGTACACTCTTCTCTACCTAGTGAGGTTCTACTTTAGTGGAGGTTCTTCAGATCAGGAAGTAAATTTCGAGAGAGATTTGCAGCTTCTTCATGCTTCGGTGGTGTTCTTCATGATCATCCTTTTATTCCTATCTTCTGGTGCATTCTCCAGTTTGGAGGCTTCTACAGTCCTTCACTAGTTCTTTCAGCATTATTTCCATCTCTTCTTGGAGTACCGTTTTTCCCATTTGGTTTTCTTTATTTCTCGTCTTTACAGAGCTTTGGTTGTGCTTGGGTACCTCATTAGGCCTTGAGACCCAAATTTACTTTTAGTAGTAGTTTCTAGGTTTTTAGCTACCCCCTAAGTTTTTAAGGGAGGTGTTAGAGTAATAAGGTGTTTTCTTATTAACTTTATTTTACTTAAGCTAAACTTTAAGCATATAATAATTAATTCTTTTATTAATTATTATCATGCAACCTAGGGTAGTTTCCTACTAGGGTTTTGATCTTCTTTATAAGGATTGATCTCTCTTTGTAATAAACACTTTTTGATTGAATAGCAATTTATGTTTTGCACATCAAGGATGTATCCTCTTTCATGGATCTTTGAATTCGAGCCTCCATAGCTTTGCTCCTCTCTTTTTATGACAAGTGTTTCCATGCAAGGGATTCTTGGGAGCTTTGGGTTGATCTTTCCTCAACTTAACACCATTTTTAAACTATGAAGACCATAGTTTAAAAACTCGATATCAGCAATATCTCGACTGGCCCAAAATTTTTGAAAAATTTGGAATCGGCAAAAACTTGATAAAAAATTCAGCAATATATCGACACTTTTATCGAACATTTGAAAATACGAAATTTCTTAAAATATTCTTTAAAATGCATACATACCAGTGTAACGTGACTCGCTGCGAGTCACGTGAGTCAAGCGAGTCAGCGAGCCGTGCTGACCTCGCCTCGTGACTCGCGAGCGGCAAGTCACTCGGTGACTCGTGTGACCCGGCCTTCTTGACTCGGCCGCGACGGGCAAGAAACCGGGCCATAAAAATATTTTTTTTTGCATTTTTTTTTATGTTTTTTTTTTACATATCTCACTCATATAACCCTAAAAGGGCTCCCATAACAATCTATAGTGAAAAGAAGAAAGAGAGAGAGAGGTAGAAGAGAAATAGAGGTTTCTTGTTTTGCAACCAGCTGAAAGGAGGAGAAAAGCTTGCATTTGTGACATTGGAGCTTGCATTTAGATCATCAAGGAGTTTATAGGAGCTCTTCTCAACACTTCCCAAAGCATTTGAAAGAGGTAAGACTTGATTGTTTAGATTTTGATGATTTTTTTGTCTATGCTTATGGGTTTTTTGCATGAATTTTTTTTGTTTGTTTATGAGTTTTTTTTTTACTTTAGATCTTCATAAAATGCAATGCTGAAATGGTAATATTTGGTCTAAAATGTCTTATTGCAGCAACCTTTACATTGTTCCTTAATTAAGTCATAATGGCTTCTGGAGGTAAAAAACCCAAGCTCTCTAAAGGTAACAAAAAAGATGAGTGTTGGAAGTTCACCATAGATTTTTCGGGTAGAAAGAGAACTCAAACAAAATGCCTATTTTGCAAAGCCATTAATAGTGGGGGGATAAATAGATTAAAATACCATATTGCTGGCTTACGTGGTCATGATATTGAACCTTGTGGAGTTGCATCTGTTGAGGCTCAACGTTTTTGTTATGTAGCCTTGAAAAAATATGAACAAGAAAAAGAATTAAAAAAAAAAAAATTAGAAGAGTTAGCTTTGATTGGTTCTAGTTCCCTTCCACGCTCATCTACAAATGTTTCTGAGTCAGTAGGCTGTGTTGGAGAAGGTTCTTCCCGTCCCCCCTATCGTCCTAGTGCTTCTGTTGCTCGTGCTTCTTCTACATCTATTCCTTGCACTTCTAGTGATGCTACTGCTGCTGCCCCTTCTAGTAGTGTTGCTCTTCTTCGTCCTAGAGTCAGAAAATCTAGTAAGTTGGACAACTTTTTTGTACCGCGTACTACTCCTGGTACGCAACCCTCACTTGAGAGCATGGGCTGGAATAGGGAGATACATGAAGCTGGAGTAAGAGCAATTTGCAAGTTTTGATTTTTTTGCGACATTCCATTTATAGCAGCCAGGTACTTCAAGTTTTCAACTTCATTTATATTTGATTGTTTTAAGTTTTAAGTTTTAAAATTTATATTCAATTTTATACTTTTAACTTGATGTTGAAAATTTGAAATATGCTAATTAAAATGTTTTTATAAATGTAATAGGACTCCTTATTGGCAAGGGATGATTGATGCAGTTTCCATCTGTGGTGCGGGGTTCAAAGCCCCCACTGAAGATGAGTTGAGTGGCCCCCTCTTGCTAGATATGGTTGAGGAGATGAAACTTGAGTTGGAGGACCACAAAAAGATTTGGAGCCAAAAAGGGTGTACCATCATGACAGATGGATAGACAGATAGGAGGTCTAGAACCCTCCTAAATTTTCTTGTTTCTAGCGGAGGTAATTCATCATGCTCTACTTCTTGAAGTCTAAAATTTAATGTATACTATTATTAAATAACGAAAATTTTGTTTTATTGAGTATTGATTCTTGATTCTTGAATGATAATTATTTTGTTTAATTTTCACTTTCAGGATCCACCATGTTTTTGAGATCCATAGATGCTTCCTCATGTGTGAAAAATGCAAAATTCTTATGTGAGACTATTGAGGAGGTCATAAGGGAGGTGGGGGAAGACAATGTTGTCCAAGTGGTGACAGATAATGCAGCTAATTATGTTGCTGCAGGTAAAATTTGAACTTCTAACTTTCTAAGTTCTACTTCTAAAAAATTTGTTTTAGTTTTTCATTAAATTTTGAAAATTAAAAGTTTTTTAATACATCAAAAATTTTCATTGTTTACTAACTAATTTAAAATTGTTGCAGGAAAACTATTGATGGAGAGACACCCAAAAATCTTTTGGACTCCATGTGTGGCCCATTGCATCGACCTCATGTTAGAGGATATTGGCAAGCTTGTATGGGTGAAATCATGTGTTACCAAGGCCAAAAATCTTTGTAAGTTGATCTATAATCATGCCTTGGTCCTCAGCGCTATGAGGAAATACACGAAGGGAAAGGAGTTGGCTCATCCTGGTATCACAAGATTTGCCTCTAACTTTATCACACTAAAATCCTTGCTGAGTTCAAGGTTAGAGTTGAGGTGCATGTTTGTTGGTCCAGAATGGAGTTCCTCCTCTGCGAGCAGCCCTGTAGGGATAGATGCAACAAAATGCATTTATGATGATGATGATTTTTGGGAGCCATGTTCGAAGATTGTGGAGGTAATTTAAAATTTAAATTTTAAATTTTAAAAGCTTAAGTCTTAAAATTTTATAAATTAATTTGTCTCATACATATTTTTGATTTATATTCATTGTGCAACTTTGCAAAGTTTCATCATTCGCTAAATTGTTTTTTTGTTTAATTGTTTTGTAGATTACCGAGCCCCTTGTAGCCCTCCTATGAGTTGCTGATGGCGAGAAGCCCTTTATGGGCTACATTTATGAGGGCATGGATAGGGTCAAGGAGACTATTAAGGCCAAATATGTAGGAGTTGAGGAAAACTATGGCCCTATTTGGGACATAATTGATAGGAGATGGCAAAATCAGCTTCATAAGCCCATCCACGCAGCAGCCTATTACCTCAATCCGGCATACCGTTTCCTTGATGATTTCAAGGCAGATGAGGAGGTTCTTAGTGGCCTATACACAGTGGTATCGAAGATGTCTCCTAATCCCACAGATATATTGCTTGAGATGGATGCCTATAATAATGCATCAGGGCCCATTTTTTCAAGTCAAATTTGCAAAGAAGGTCGTACAAAATTGCAGCCAGGTAAAGATTGCAGCCTAAGCCTTATACAATCTAGTTTATAAATTTCTAGCTTTAAACTTATAGCTCAAATTTTGAAATGAGACTAATATTCTTTTGTTTTTCTTTTTTCAAAATTCAGATAGATGGTGGCAAATGTTTGGGCCTTCAACCAAAAACCTTCAGCAAATCGCCATCCGCATTTTGAGCCAGCCAAGTAGCGCTTCTGGATGTGAGCGCAACTGGAGCATGTTCGAGCACATCCACTCGAAGAGGCGTAACAGGTTGTCTGTGCAGAAAATGAATAGTCTAGTCTCTGTGCACTACAACCTGCGCATTAGGATCAGGGAGATTTTGGATAGTGACACCTCTCCGATTACTCTAGAGGAGGTTGATCCAGAGTCTGATTGGATCACTGAGGCTACTGATCCTGTCTTTGATGATGAGGACCTATAGTGGCTTGACCAGGCAAATAGAGAGGGCCAGGCTGAGGCTGTGGCTATGGCAGCAGAGGACCAGAGAGCTCCAGTTGTTCCTAGTGGCAGCTCACAGAGATTGGCAGAGCCAGAGGCAGAGAGTACAGTTGATCCTAGAGGCACCTCACGAGCTGATGCTATGGCTATTGAGACATCCAGGACCTACCTTAGACGCCTTACTAAGAGGCATTTTGTAGATTATACTGAGCTTGAGGTTGAGGTTGGGGATGAGAATGAGGATGACGATGATGATGAGGATGATGATGAGGATGAGGATGATGATGAGGACTCCGACTAGGAGCCATAGCTGTAGACTTATAGTCTTGTTTTAACTTTTTGTTTAACAGTTTAACAGTAACTAAATATATGATCAGCATTTGGAACATTTGAATTTGATGATGACTATTGAATCTTGATGTGTTGGATTTCATAATGCATAAATGATAGTACATATACATTTTGATGGTTTGCATGGATTTATCTTAGTTTGACTTTAATTACTAGTAATATAGTATTTACTTTTACCTTTGTAAGTTTGTAACTTTGTAGTTTGTAGCATTGTACATATGTAATCGATGTTTGACTTTTAAGTTTTAAGTTTTTAACTTTAAGTATGTGGCATGTGCATTATAATTTATGATCAAATTATCTTCTATTTAATGATGTTATTGTGTCTTTATGCTTTATTCAATAATGGGTGCATGGAATGTTCTTTAAATCCTAAAAAATCTCAAAATTTCGAGGTTTTTTCACTTTGCCGAGTCACCGTCGAGTCACCACCGAGCCGGGTCACGAGTCAGAGCCGGGTCACGAGTCAAGTTACCCTTGCCGAGTCCGAGTCTCGTTACACTGATACATACACACCAAATTTGTAGAATATATAACAATTTGAGATATCCACCATATATCATTCAAAGTTCAAGTACAACATCTGAATACATATTAAGTTCAAGTTTCAGTAAAGGGTCCTTTAACTCTACCACAACCAGTCATCTTGTAGACTTAGAGAACCTAATAAAAAATAGACGATGTATAGTTAGAAAGCATACATTATCAATTTAAAATTCAAATACTAAATTATAAATCTTTTTAAAGTACACTTAAAGTTAATAATGTTATATATAAATTATAAAATAACATTATTGTAAATACTAAATTTACTAAAAGTAAATACTGTTACATGAATTCCAATAAAACAATAAATTTAATTACAGTTTCTAGACTCCAGTAAGTTCATATTTAATAGTTAAATTATATTTAATTTGTTAAATACTAATGGATAACAGTAACACAAATTATAAAATATAAATTGAGAAAAAAGCAATAATACAGTATTACAGTCAATTAATTTTACTATATTTTATTTTAATAATTTTTTTTAGTATTTAGTTTTTACAAAATAAGTTTTAAATAGTTTAAAACTTTTTAATATTTATCAATGAATCTTATATCAAATCGATATGCTGGACAACTGGGGAATGTCATCTGGTCGCCATCGCCTATAGTCTAAAACTTCTATTATTCCCCCGTTTCATGACAAAACAAAAAAATTACCCTAAAACTGCAAATGACAACTTCTACTGCGGACACATCCACATTTTAAAACAATAAAACTACAGAGGTAAAGGTTGTCAACGGTGTTTGACCCTTTTTTTGTCATTTTTGTGCGATATTTACTTAAAAAAATTGCTGCCATTTATTTAACATACCGTTGCCGGTATATGCAGTGAAATAATCACTGTAGGGATTGATTTGTGATATTTCGCAATTTTGGTGATATTTCGCCGAGCTTTGAAACTATGATGATGACCATTCCTTTAGATGCTTTTGAAACACCAAGACGAAGCATGGATTTGAAACTTGTGCTTCTCAAAGATCATCTATCTCAAGAAATGTATCAAGAAGCACCTATGTTCCACTAAGTCTCCGGAACAGGTTTGTTGATTTTGGGGACAAGGGGGAACAACAAATGGGGACGGCTATATAACAATAGAGAAAATTAAAATATATAAAGAAATTTAAAATATTTATATGAAAACATAGATAAAGCATGTACTTATACATAATAAAACCTTAATATATAAGAATCAATTGGGTTCATATGCCAAATTTGTGTTAATTTGAGTCAAAATCTAATTTGTTCTAGAAGTCAAAATGAAAGTCTCCAAGACATTTTTAGGATGGGCACAATTGAAAATGTATCGAGGATGCGTCCCCGGGTAACACTGAGAACCATAGGTCTCTAAACATAAGGCACAATCATGGCAAGTTAATGGATTCTCGAACAAATTCTAGGCACCACCTTATGGTACCCTCAGACTCCATGCCTTCCCCCATAATCACTCTTGAAGAAAACATATTTGAGACTCTCCCTCAAACAAAGAACAAAGGTTTTGATTTAGAAGGCACCTTTCCCTTTATGGAGGATCTTGATGATGTAACATCTAATTTCTTTGGTCATGATATTATGTTGGCACCCTCCCCCAAGTAGATGTTTAATTGTGGAACAGTGAGCATCAAAACTAAACCTGACTATGGCTCCACAAAGAGCAAATAAGGAATTAAGTCAAAAGTAAAAAGAACTTTGTAATAAAGGGATGTGGTGGATTAGAAGTCCCGAAGGACAATGGAAGCTCTCTTATTGTGTAATAGGGAAAGCATTTAGAATATTGGCCTTTGGCTAAGCTTTAGTAAGATTTTTTACAATTTTCAAAATCTCATCATGGGCTTGAGTCTCCATCTCTCTTCTCTTTAGTTTTGTTTAGGCCTTTGTCCTTCTTCATGTATTGCCTTTAGCTGTCTTCTCTTTTGTCAGTGCTCCTTGTGTGGCAAATTCAAGGCTCCATGAATTTTGATATGATTCAATAAAAGGAAGTGGGCCCTTCCCCAACAGCATATGGATCAAAAAAAAAGGATAATAAATTTTACATTGATACTGACAATTTTTTTGCAAACTATGGATCTGAGGCATCTAAAGATTCTATTCAGTGGCAATTAGGAATATCACTATCTTATAGTTTATGATTTTGAACATATATAGTTTATGAAGAGCATCTTAGGCTCATTGCGACGTGACGGTGGAACACTATAAACACACCACTTCGACCACCAAAAAATAGACCAAATATGCAAAATATCGACCATCAAAAGATTTATTTAACTTATACCATCATAAGATTTAGACTTAGACTTTAACTATGTACCAAACCTTTTTCTAGTGAAATAGGAGTTTTTGGAATCATCCAGTTTGGACTTAATGAACATTCAAAATGACATGGAGCCTCTTTCCCTATATTTTATGTCAGTAGAGTAACATAGGTTTATTATTGTTGTATTTTTATGTAACTAAACTGGCAAAACACCCTTAGGTGTAACAAATTGATAATCATACTGCTTAAGATATGTTTTCTTAGTTGAGCAATGACTACTACACTCTATTAGATGTATATTTATTTTTGTGGAAGAAAATGCTTTTATCACTTCACATTTCATTTCTATGCCCTTTCTGCATTCATGTTTGGTGACTTTTCAGAGCTTTACCCTTAACATAAGTGCAAGATGTAGTGCTTAAGATTATATAGAAATCCTGATCAAAGGCAGAAGAAGGGAACGATGATGAATGACCTAGAAGGAAGGCACAAAAATGTAACTTAGGACTAAAAGTTGTTTATCCAGATGTATCTATGTACGTTACAATGTATCAAAAGGCCTAGACTATTTATCTATCAAAAAAAAACTACTGGTCTCTACATGATATGAAGGGTGGATAAATTTTCCCCTCATTATAAAGTAGAGAGCACCTTGATACAAAAATCCAAGTGGAAAGTGATCATTATGGTGGCTATGGGGTGCCCTACTTAGGTTTATAAGAAGTAAACTTACAATGTGTACAAAATAAACATAAACACATTGATAACATGTCGTGTTAAGAAAAAAATAAAACTCTAAAACAAGATAACATTTTCCAGAAAAGAATGATCAAGTAAATCATAATATACAAGCCCTCATATAAGTAAGAAGTCCAAAAATTGAGAGTGTATTGGACATTAGAGTATCATCCGTTTACTTTTATGTTTAAACTTTCCAAGATATTAGTTGTGATTTTTCAGCTCGTAATTTAATAAAAAATGCTCCTTAACATCTTACATCGTGCATATAGTTGGCAGTGTTGTTGTGCTCAGAGATAAATGTCAGTTAATTATGGGTAAGTTGGCAATGTAAAGCCATTTGTTCCCAATGGGTAGTAGTTCACAATTGCTGGTGGTTAGCATTCTTAACCAACTGCAAGGTAGTATTTATGGTACACATTTTGTGTAATAAAAACCAGTTCTGATTTTGTAAACATTGCATATGGTAATAAACGACAAATCATCCTGAAACTATATTGTGTTGGCATTATTATGCTCTATTACTTTTTGTTATGTTCTGAAAATGATCTCTGTTTGCTCTGCTAAGTAATTTATGCCGTTCCCTACAAGAGTAAACAATGCAAACAACAAAGCATTGGATGACATATAGGCCACTAAAATTATGACTTAAATTCACTAATTAAGGTTTAATGTTTTTTCCTTTGTACTTTCGATACACCAGCAAAAGCAATATGAAGAAGCAATTAACTGGCCGAGTAAGCCAACGAGAAATATTGAGTCGAAGTACAGCTTAAAATAATAATAAAATGCATTAACTATAACAATAAACTGAAAAAAATCAATCTACCTTTCCTCTGTAGTTTTCTGACAAGAAGTGTAGAAATGAGCCCATATTACAATATAAATCTTTGGACAATTTTGGGCAACTTCAATAAAATGTGGAATGTTGCAATTACTTGTGATATATCATGAGATTTGAAGTAATGATACCATTCTTTTAGCTTGTAAAGGAAAGGATAGCTGAGTAACAATTTCAAGGCAAACAATTTACTAACCGCATATGTTGGGCAAAGATGAGATGGAAGCAATGGTGAACCGACAGCATCCCAAATGTAGTCAGCCTGCCAGACAAATTTGTGAATTTTCAGCTCTTGCAAACCAACTTCAGTACAAAAAAGTGTTGCACAGATCATAAGAACTAGTCACTAGATCAGACATGCCTGTGACTCAACCACTTGCATCAATACAGTCTCGTTCTCTTCAGATGGCTTAAAGTAAACTTCCACAGTATCAGTTGGTCCTAAACCAGCTTTCTTTCGAAGCTTTTGAATGCGATTGACAATCTGCCAGAAACAAATAAATAAATTATTAAGCTAGACTTTTTAATTTGAGAGGCACAAAGATTATCACACAGATTGCAAGAAAAAAATGTACACCTACAATCAAATGATCAAAAACCAATAATAGGCTCTTATAATGGAGCCCTCAACTGGTAAGAAAATTCACTGATGAACATGTCAACAGAAAAGATACATCGACCCAAATATGAATTGCATGAACAGCTAACTATTAACTAAAATATCGATCTACATTAGTATATACACATTTATAATGCAAGAAATCATATATTGTCATCTCAAAAACTGAAATATAAGAGTTTTAAAAATACAACCTTTACAAATTTCATTAACTATTATTCCTCCAGCAGAATAACTGATTTACATATCCACTAAAATTAAAAACAATTATTTACATATCCACTAAAATTTTCCATTTTTCAGTTCTGATCACTGTTAATAAACTCCAGAATTTCACAATAAATTCTAAGAAAACGCACATTAACTGCTTAACTACAAGAAGTGAAATGCAACATTGTGAATTGATATTTCCTGGAAAACCCTCAAAATCGAATGCTAAAATCATCAAGAATCCCTAATTTTAGGGGAACCAATTTAAACCAGGTAAATATGAGAATATATATAGCAAATTGTTAAAAGCTATTTAATTTAATGTCCCTTGTGGAATAGAAACAATTTACAAATAAAAGAGATAAAATATCATACTCAAGGAGCAATCAAGAAGAAAATTAATTATTTATAAACTAGTGACAATGGTGTTCCGTAGATTTCAAACATAAAATATCATACTCAAGGAGCAATCAAGAAGATAATTAATTATTTATAAACTAGTGACAATGGTGTTCCGTAGGTTTCAAACATTTTTAAGAATACGTGTCTTCTCATCAAAATGTTTGGGCTCTACTACATTTTAGATCTTGTAGAATATTCCACAGGATTGAATGGAAGCCATATGAGTGGGACGGTCCATCATTGGAAGTGATAGAAATTGCATAATCACAGTGAAGGTCAAAACTCTCTGTCCGGTTGCAAACTCATTAAAGAGAAGAATTTGAGTAATCCATTAATCCAAACCCAACATTCAATATAAATACAATATGCAATTTAGGTTATGGCCAGGCTGTATCATTCTAATCAGCAATATACATGTATTATAGTCATTACACTAGAAGACATTTCATACTAACAAATATAAAACTATCCAACTGATTATCAAAATATATATCCATATGGATTTTAGAGTATAAAAGAGATTTATAAATAAATCTTGTAAATAAAGCACAAAATACCTCACGAGCAACACCTGCTTCAAACAATGTCTCATCAGGGCGCAAATCCAAGACTACCAAAACATCACCTGTATCATGGGAAAATTCTCAAACCCTCTTGCATGTATATCACACTTAAATAAAGCCAATCAGCAATTGAATCATCTCTTATTACCATCACCAGCCGCATCCATATCCTCTTTCTCTACACCATTAGGCAGTTTAAATTGCCGGAAAACCTGAAAGTTGAGGAAAGAAGCCATGAAAGACATTTTTAAAAAATTAAGAACTAATCATAAATAACACAAATTCCATCACTATGTAAGAGAGAAATAAAATGTACATTAATAATGTCTACAAATGACAAAACTGACCCCAGAATTACAGAAAATTACATTACCAAACAGAGCTAAAAGAACCCTAAAAAAATGTTTGAAATGTTTTTTTATTAAGATGGTATTTTATGAATAGATTTAGTGCACAACCAGAGGATGGTCAGTTGTCCCTAAAAAGGGAAATTTGAGGCATCCCTAGCTATCTCAAGAACATCTGATGATCGTTTCCTATCTATCCCCATTCCTCAAAAACAACTAGGGTGAAAATTAAACATTAAGGATGGCTATGGGACAAACCCAGGCCATCCAGCATCCCAAAAATGTCCCCAAGATGGGTACACTTGAAAAACCCCTAGCAACATGAACACTGGATAAGCGTGTTTTAAGCACCCAAGTTTAGTAGTGGCTGTTTCAAAATTACTATCAAACTTAGTTTGATTTGAGTATTGAGTTTTGTACATGAATATAGGCATCTAGATTGGCCAATGATTTGTGGTGCATGTTTAAGAAACTGTTGATGGTTTGTGGTTTGGTTCTTGTCTACTTATTGAATGATTGAGTTGGAAGTATTGCCAAAGCATATTATAGCTATTTTTTGTTAAAATAAGGTGATATTGACCTTAAATTCTATGTCTAACATTGCATATTTAACATCTAGAGAACAAATACTTGGATACCCATGTAGGTTGCTCCAAGGCGCTAGGAGAGGGAGTGGGGAATCTATTTATTGTTGGATGGGACCCTCAAATATAGTGCTATCTATTCTACAGTCCCATTTCTGGGGAAGTGTGCCATTGATTGTAATAAACAAAGATGCTTGTATGAGTGGTGTTATAAACAGAGTATTGAATATATGTTACATAGGGGCATTGAACTTTTTCTTTACAATGGTATTATGGTAGTTGACTTTGATGAATCTGCTCATGATTTCATCTCTCTTTTAAATGCATAAACTTGTACTTCCACAAGTCTTTTGCTGCTGAAGCATTGTTATATTGTCAAATTAAAAGGAGAAAGTTGAATATTTTGACATAAAATACACAAGTTATTTCTTTGATTGTAGAGTTTTACCACAAAAATATTTCTCTACATACATTGCATGTTGCATGTTTAATTACTTGTGCTTTTTGATTTGAATCCCTCAAGACTCCCCATGGACAAGTCCCTTTCCCTAATAACCCCATACCTAGAGGGAATGTTTCAGGTTCATGAGGACACCCAAAAACATCCCCTCTCGATCCACTTCCCTAAAAAATAGGGCCTGGTCTAAACCATCCCTTTTTGTGCAGGGTATATAGAGGGACAACTAACCATCCTTAAGATGGTCAAGTCTCCCCCAACAGTCCCGGGGGCGACTAGCCATCCCATACAGCCCAACAATATAAGAAAACTTGAGTTTTTTAAAAATAGATTTTTTAATTTGAAAAAAAAAAGGATAGATGGGCCAATAGAGGTCCCCAACCCATTTAAATAACAAATAAACATTCACATCCCAAAACAACTAAAAAGAAAAGACCTTGAAGAATAGCAAGAGAAGAGTAACAATGAGAAGAGAAGAGAACGACAATGCAAAGAAATGCTCAAGCATCAAATCTAGCACATTAGAGGTAAGTTATTTATATTACATGGGTATGGCATTTCGATTTTAGATTTTCATTTAACTCAACTTGCAGCTCTCTTTAAAATTATTTTTTGAGAAAAAAACATTAGCAACAATAAGAGTAGTGATAGAGAAACAATTGAGTTCAAATAGAAGAAAGTAGAGCTAGGACTCAGAGAAATATGGTAACCCCTAAAGGCTCTTCAAGGAGTGTGAATGTAATAGGCCCAGCAAGTACAAACCTTTTTTAATGTCCTTTTGAACTCCTAGAAACCTATGTCCAAGGCCAATTTAACCCTACGAAACCTGGTTTAACTAGCGAAGGTAAGATGTGATCTATCAAAATGATGGGAGAGTGGATGAGAAGGTAATCAAGATTCAGTTTACAGGATGAGACAAGCAAAACCAACATTCGATATTGACAAGGAGGTATTGTAGTTGATCCTACCTAGCAAGAATATAACTCAAGTTCAGTGTCATGACCCTTGCAATATTTATATGGAAAGAAATATTGTCAAATATTGCAATATATCTCTTATTCACTCTCATGTATTTAGTCCTATAGATGTTCCTTCTATATCAAAATGCATGTATCATGTGTCGTTTATTAATGATCTTCCCTAGAAATCTTGGGTTTATTTTCTTAGGAACAAAGCTTACATTGGGATCATCCCAATATGTGATGGTTAAGTATTGGTGGTGGTGTTGTGACCACCAAGGTTGGTGGGCAATTGTGATCACATGCTTGTGCCTTTATTGATCCAATGTGCTTGTGAGTTTGAGCCTTAACGTTGATGTTGTTTCTAGCACTCATGCCAAAAGATTCGTAGGAGTTCATGCCTATGTTCCATGTACTCACTAGGCTGGTGTGCTCGCCAACCCTCATGCCCTAGCTAGACTACCATGCTCACTAGGTTGTTGGGCATTCATGCCAAGAGAAGATCACAATTGTTGCATTAATGCCAAAGATGAGGTCCACCATTTATGGGCTCACCTAATAATGGGCTAGGCTGAAAATTCCAAGACAAGAAAGTTTCTATACAATAAAATGTGATCTTCAAGGAGATCTGACCTTCGCTTATAGTTGAGAGACAAGTGGAAGTCTAGAATCAATTACAATTTGAGGCTGAATTAGAAGTTCTAATTAGACTTGATGAAGAGAGCTCAAAGTTTTTGGAAGAATTAGAACATAGCTTGTGAGAAGGTCCACTGGGAAAAAAAACGCAAGTGGAACAATAGAGCCAACCTTGTATTTTTTTCTTTAATTCTTAACAACAATGAACCTCAAACTATGAAAGAAGCATTGGCAATGGATAGCGATGAGTCCCACATATTGGCTATGTAGGACATTGAGAAAGAATGAGATTTAGGACATTTTAAGACTTTGTTCAATTGCCATATGCAAAGTAGTGTGCTTGTCTGAAATGGGTCTTCAAAAAAGTTTAATTAGAAGGCAATCATAGCAAATGGGTCTTCAAGAAGAAGTTTGATTCAAAAGGCAATATTGAAAAGTGCAAGGCAGAATTGGTTGCAAAAGGATATTCCCAAGCTGAAGGTGTAATCTTTTCTTACAATTTTTTCTCCGTTTCCAAAACTTAAGCATCTATTAGGTTCTTATTATCTATTGCAGTAGAATTGTAATTGCGATAGAGAAAATGGATATGAAAGCTACTTTCTAGCATTCTAAGTTGGAGAAACAAAACCACATTACACAAACATAGCACTTAACTTTTTTATGATCTAAAACAATCACTTAATGGAGTTCCAAATATTTGATTCTTTTGTATTGAGACTATAAAGTTGTGGTAACAACTTTTTTTCATTACAAGCAAGATAGTGATCAATTCCTTGTTGGCACTTTGTATGTCAATTTTTAGTTCTTTGGCAAAAATAAGAAAGAAATTAGAGACCTTAAATCGCAACTTTGAACACACTTTGGCATGAAGAACTTGAGGGGCAAAGCTCATCTCAGTTATTGAAAACAAAATAGATAGAACAGATATAAAGCTTTGGTTAGGCCAAAGCAACTTGTGATCTCTTCATTACAATGTTTTAGCATGACAAATTGTAGACCTAAGTACATTCCTATTTTAATTTGTGTTAAGTTATTAATTGGATAATTGATGAAGGGCACTGCCCTTATACACTCAACACATGCCTAGATTCCACTTGTTAAAAGGTAATCCTCTCACACACTCAACAAATCCTCTAATACAATTCATGAAGGGTACTCCCCTTAAATACTCAACATATCCTTTGATACCACTTGATGAAGGGCCATGTCACCCTTAAAAACTCATAACCAAATACAAAATAACATAGAGACAAGAAACAATAAATATTAAAAATGCTCCACAAAGGATGGATTAATAATACTTGAAGATGACTAATATGCTTAGAAATGTTTAAGGGTGAGATCCTTACAACTTCTTACAAAATGAGATCACTAAAACCTCTTTCAAGAACAAATCATTAGAACCTCTAAACGATGAAATTCTTACAGCCTCTACAAGATGAGATCATTACTTTAACTTCTTGAAGAGAGGGTTCATTACAAATGTTCATATGTCCTGCTTATATAGGTACTTACCACCCAAGAGATTACAAACACAACCAATGTGGGAAAAAGTTTGGAAAGAGTATATATAACTGCCCTGCTATAAATATTAAATGCATAAGGTAATTTAATAAATACTTAATGCAAATTATTAAAATGGAACTTTCTTCAATCTTCTAAAATGTCATCTAATATTATCCTATGCACTTTACCACAGAATAAGTTACAAAAAGTAACTTTATGATAACAAACTCTTGCCAACTAAGCCTAAGTAAGCTCCATGTGTAAATGATTTTTTTTTTTTTTGTTATCTATTTTATTTAATTAAATTATTTGTTCTCTCTCCCTCTTTTTTATTAATTTTCTTTTATTTTCTAAATTTTCTTTGATCCTCCCTTTTTTCTCCTTTTTACTGTTCTCTTTTTTTCCTTCTCTCATTATTTTCATCTTTTATTTTTTCTTCTTTTCTCTTCTACCTCTCTTTCATTTTTTGGATGAATGATGCAAGATTGCTCTTACACCCTAGATGCTCCTGCATTAGTAATGTCTATCAACATTAGTGAGGTGGAGAACATGTCATATGTTTCTTACACTAGTGTCATCGGTAGTTGTGTCTATGCTAAGGTTTGCACAAACTAGACATTAACCAAATAGTGAGATTCTTGAGGCTTTTCATAGCTGATCCTAGTTGAGATGAATGGGTAGCAGTTGACAAAGTCTTCCTCTACTAGTGGCACAGCACAAACTACAAAGTATTCTATTTGTTGTCATGTTGGTATGATATGTCACTTATACCACATGTGATCTGGAGCGTGCCTGTATTAGTGGTTGTTATGCTTGTAAAGATTCTCTAGGTTGCCTACAATCAACCTATAAAAGCTCTACTGTACAACAACTCTAAATCAATGTTTGGGCATATGTAAATTTTGATTGGGTCAGAGATGTTAATAGCAACAGATCTATAAACGCTTATATCTTTAAATTAATTAATTGTGCTATCAGTTGGATGAGCAGGGGAGAAATTGTGTTTTCTTTGTCCACAACAAAAGAAAAGTGTATGATGGCTGCTCATGTTTTGTAAACAGGTCTTAAGACTAGAGATTATGTACAGATGTTAGGTTCATTCTTAAAGCAGGTCAGATTGGATTGTATGGAGGCATCAAGTACAAAGATAGCCCAAAAATCAAAGCATGCATTCTAGACAATGAGTGGTGATTGGTAGGCTCATTTGGAATGTGGTTTTAGAAACTAGGTATGTTAGATGATGAGTGGTAAGCTCACTATCAGCATTATTAGGCATGTTGATAGAAGTTGCCCATGTTTGGGTGAAAAATATATGATGCCATGTTGATACAAGATGACCATGCCCTTTCATCTCCTATCATTTGCTTTGTCCTAAAAATAATCTTGCAAAGATATACTTTGTTTTCTAAAAATGGTGGCACCCTATTGCGTTGTAAGAGGTAGTTGTTGGCTACAAGATTGCATTCAGAAGAATATTTCCAGTTGCATATAAACGTAGTGCTGCCTTGAGCGACTATGGCCACATCATATATTCAAAGGAACATACTATTTGCACTCTTTAGGACAACTACAAAACATATGCTATTGAATGGAGGTCCATACATGGGCAAGGCTCTATTTACATGCAATCTGCTGTTCAAGTATGCATTTTTTATTTTTTAACTTTCTCATTTTTCATTTGCTGCTATTGTTATAGCTTTAAAAGTAGTGTTTTGTAATTGTGAATGTTGTATGCAAATTCAAGAGGTTGTACGTTCTTCTACAATTAAATGGAATTGGAGTACATAACGATTAGGTGCAAAAAAAGACAAGGATTTGGTCTGTGCACTCCAAATTGCATCTCTTGTCACATAAGAAATCTAATTACATAGATAAAGGAGTATGTGCTCCAATTCCTTCTAGTTGAATAAGAACTCACAAAACTATAGAAATGTTTTAATTGTGGGAAAATTGAACTATATTCTGCAATCTCTCAAGATGAGGAGTATGAGGATGTGGGGACCAAGCCCCTAGATTCAATGATGACAACTAGTGGGGATCTAGGAGTGGAGAACCTAATGGATTTGCTAGAGTCTGAACACAACTATAACTTAAAAACAAGAATCTTCAAACATGACTTAATATGAAATTTATTGAATTGGTACAACAAGAAGCCACAATGTAAGAAACCCTCAACTTGTATGGATCAAGTTCAAGGCGAGGTCCAAGATGGCCTAACGTTTACCCAAAGTCTACCTTGAGCTCTCCATGGATCCTTTGTAAAAACAAACTAGTGGTAGATAGAAGTAGATGCTACCATTGCTAAAAAGGTTAGGAAATGTAGAGAAGATGCAAAATCTTGCTAGCTCTTAATGGCCTCTACATTTTAAATAGTGTCTTCCTTGTCTTCCTCATATACAATTCTAAATTCAGAGTCGTTGGTTGTAGAAAGGCTAGAGAAGAAGTAAGAAAATTCCTAAGGTGATGTTGGTTGTTGGAAGCACAAAATCTCTAGCTTGCGTTTACCTAAATCTAAGACCTTAAATGATGCAACTTGTTGTGTTTTGCCCATAATAAGGATAAACAACAATAAATTAGAGAAGAATAAGTACAAGAGACACAAGACATTTACCCTAGGAAAACCCTTCGACTGGAAGGGCTGCAAATGCTCCTATAGCTAAAAAAGTTAGAAAATTTAAAGAGGAAGCAAAATCTCGCTAAGTCTTCATGGCCTCTATATTTAAAATAGTGTCTTCCTCATCTTCTTCAAATACAATTCTAAATTCGAAGTTTTTGGCTGTAGCAAGTGTAGAGAAGAGCTACAAGTGTTCCAAATGAAGTAAGAAAATTCCTAAGGCGATGTCAGTTGTTGGAAGCACAAGATTTCCACCTTGCCTTAAGCTAAATCTAAGGCCTTACATGTTGCTACTTCTTGATGTTTTTCCCATTATAAGAATAAACAACAATAAATAAAAGAAAAATAAGTACAAGAGACACCAGATATTTATCCTACGAAAACCCTTCCACTTGAAGGGAAAAAACCCAACCACGCCAAAAAATTATCTCTTTTATTGATAATAGACATGTTATAGAAGCACAATGCTTTTCGCTTGGTACAACTATCCTACTAACAAAGAAAACTCGTGTAAATAAAGAATTGTGAGACTCTATATATCAGAACTGAAAGTCCCTTCGGTTTCCAAAAACAAGTATCTTAATATTTCCAAACACACGCCTCTTTGCATGACATCTCTCTTCATATAATATTATCTAAAATATTATCATAAATATCTTCACCAATTGTAAACACAATACATAGGTATTATCTCAATTTCAACATATATCAAAATCAAAGATAAAGATCATAGTTACAATCTTCAGCACTCCCTCTTGAAAGGGAGAGATCTTTAAGTGTGGCAGTCACACACAACTGCAACCAAAAGATGTCAATGATAAATTCTCGTCATGTGGATTCATAAAAACATGTTATCTCAGCATAACATAATTCATTATAGTAGCAAAAAATCAATGTCATGGAGTCACACACGACTTCCACCACGCCTCAAGGCAAAGGGTGGAATGAGGGCTTTCACCTTGGACTTCTCCCTCAAAAGAATGCATTTCCACCATGCCTCATCAAAGAGAGTGGAACGGGGGCTTCCACCTCAGATTTCTCCCTATGAAGAATACATTTCCACCATGCCTCATCACAGAGAGTGGATTCACCATACCTACTCGCAAAGGGTACACCCTCATAGAGAACTTCCCTCATAGAGAACTCATTAACAAGGGATTGCTCCTTGAACTCCTCTCACAGAGAACTCATTAACAAGGGATTGCACCTCAAACTTCTCTCACAGAGAAGAACTCATTAACAAGGGATTACACCTCAAAAATTTCTCACTAAGAAGAGCTCATTACAAGCATAAAAGAATGGTTGAAATACTCTCTCAACAGAGACTCCGTCTTAGTAGATCACCACAATATAATTGATTCCAATTTGAGAAAACCGTGACCTTTAGCAATTACACTACCACATTAGCTTGCAAAGAATTAGATATCTCCCTCTATCACATAACCTCCCTTTGAAGCTAAAAATCATTTTATGTATCATCAGTCTTTCTCTTTTAAAATATGTATCATCCTCGTGTTCATAATCTTACATCATCTCATTGCATCTTGTTGCACTCACTAATCTCAGTACACACACAAATATGAATTAATACATAAGAATAATTTATATCAACCAAACAAGCCTCATCCCTTGGGTTTATCATCTATTAAGCACCTTAGCAATTTATCTAGACTTTTATTCACTACTTCAGTCTGCACATCAGCTTGTGGATGATGTGCAGAACAAAACTTCTACTTTGTCTTCAATTTCTTCCACAAGGTTCTCCAAAAACACCCAACAAACTTTGTATCATGATCTGAAACTATACACTTTGGAAGACCATGTACCCTCACCACATCCCTAAAGAATAAATCAACATGCATTTTGTGGGTCAAATTGCCCTATTTTTGGTTGAGCTTTTGTTTAGTTGAAGCCATTAAAAAGTGCAAATGGTTTAATTTCTCAATCTCTTCCTTGGATGTTAATCACTAACACCTTCCTTCTCACTTACGTTGGGTAGAACATCCTTGTGGCAACATCAACCGTAACATGTACCATGTATGCTTGTTGATTTTATTTAATATTTTATCACTAACTAACTAAAAGATGGAAAATTGCAATGGCTTTTCCATCCAACTTGTGTTCTAGCAGGAAACTTATGTAGCAATGCCACCTAAGGTGCACACTTGGTCCATCTTGATGAGGGCACAACTTGAGACACAAATGAACACAACAATAAATGAAATTTCTATTGTCCGAGATGAGAAGCTCTTACATTCATTATAATCTAAAAAAACCTCAACTATATGCCCTATGGGCTACAATGTTGTCAGATTCTAGAGAGAAAAAACATTCTGACAGTACCTTCACCTCAAAACTGACTTTCTACCCCCAAGATGGGCCTTAAACAACCTATTTTATGTTTGGAGCTAGGAACGAAATTTACATTTTAAAATAAGGTGGTTGAGCTCCAAAACAGAGGATCTGAAATTTGAATTATTAGTAGGTGTGAAATAGGCAATTCTCAAAATGTGGTCCATCTTCTGAGAAGCATAACTTTTGATCCAAGACTCCAATTGGCGATTCATTTACACGATCGGAAAGCTCTTTAAGTTCTCTACAACACTATGGACAGCCTACTATACTCCCAATTTTTCAGGGTTGTATGAGGTGGTTTAGTGCCTCAAATCTGACTCTGAAGGTTTCTAGAAAGGTCTTCAAAAACTTAAAACTGCATAACTTTCAAACCATCGAACATTTTGATCTAGTTCTTTTTCCAAAGTGCTTAAAATTCCAATTACCACCCTACCCTAAACTCGCACCCTCCAATGCTTTGTAATCATGGTGCTCCTACAAAATAGTTCATTTTTCCTACATTTTTTAATGTCGATCTCAAATTTTGAAAACTAAACCAAAAATGTAGTAGTGGAAATTTGAGAGTTGAAATCTCTAATGTGCCCAAATGGGTATCCAAAAATGGGAAAATATCAAACAAACACTATTACTAGAATTATTTTTGGGTGATACAGGATTGCTCTAACACTGTTGGATGCTCTTGCATCAGACACTTAGGGTAATTTGAGAAGTAACCCCGCCATGTCTCAATTGGTTGAGCAAAACCCAAACAGTCAACCTCCACCTTGGATAACCAGGTTCAGTCTTCCAAGGGTCATCTTTCCCACCTTACTAGGTACTCCTTACACTGCTTATTTCTAGTCCTCCTTCTCACATAGCTATCTAGGATTGCTTCAATCTCCTCCTTCTCAGAGCTAGGAATTGGAATTAGACATTGCTCAAGTTGAGGTTCCTCCCCTAAGCCACCTTCTTGATAATTTGTTAAATGTGCAATGTTGAAAACATGGGAAATGTGGATTCCATCTAGCAACTCCACCTAATATACATTCTCTAAATCAGGCTTCTTCAAAATCTTATAGGGACCAAATTTCTTTGTCATTAATTTGTTATAGGTGCCTAACAGACACCATTCTTTCCTCAAATACACCATAACAATCAACCTCCACCTTGGATAACTAGTTTGAGTCTTCCACAAGTCGTCTTTCCCACCTTACTAGGTACTCCTTCCCATGCGGCTAACCAAGATTTGCTTCAATCTCCTCCTCCTCAGAGGTAGGAATTGGAATTATATATTGGTCAAGTACAAGTTCCTCCTCTATGCCACCTTCCTGATACTTTGTTAAATGTGCAATGTTGAAAACAGGGGAAATGTGGATTCCATCTAGCAACTCCACTTGATATTCATTCCCCGAATCATGCCTCTTCAAAATCTATTTGTGGATGATGTGCAAAGCTAAACTTCAACTTTGTCTTCAATTTCTTCCACAAGGTTCTTCAGAAATACCAAACAAACTTGGTATCATGGTCTGAAACTATGCTCTTTGGAAGACCATGAGGCCTCACCACTTCTCTGAAGAATAAATAAGCAGTGTATACTACATCATGGGTATTGTGTCAAGGAATGAAATGAGTCATCTTTGAAAACCTATCAACTACCACAAATACTAAATCATTGCCCTTTTGTGTCCTTAGAAAGCCAAGTACAAAATCCATACTTATATCTTCCCAAGGCCTTGATGGAACTAGTAGTGGCTAATAGTGTTGTATTATGATTGATTCCTTTAGTTATCTAACACACTCAACAACTCTACACAAAGTTCGATACATCTTGTGACAAGTGAGGCCAAAAATAATGTTCACAAACAATGGCAATGGTCTCATCTCGACCAAAGTGCCATGCCATTTCTCCACTATATTTCCCTTTGATCAAATTCTTCCTCGTGGAACTCCTCGAAATGCACAATCGACTACCTCTGAATAACATACCATCTTAGATCGTGTAGCCTAGCCACCTTTTCCTATCTAGAGTAATGGGTTCCTTGCAAGCCTTCCAAGCCTCTGCAAAATCTGAATCCTAAGGGTACAAAGTCTTGAGTTCATTAAAGACAACAACTTCATCTGCATTTTTGTCAGCTATATTAGATCGTTCACTTTTGTGCTTCAAAACAAATGTATAGCTCACAAAAACTCTACCCATTACAAGTGCCTTTGATTCAATTCACCTTGGCTATTTAGGTATTGTAATGCTTGATGATCAGTTACAAAAAAATTCCTTTGACAACAGATAATACCTCCATTTCTTTCATGCTTTAACTATTGCATAGAATTCCTAGTCATTAACAAAATATTTCTTTAATGAGTTATTTAATTTCTTGCTAAAATATACAATAGGCTTACCTTGTTGGCTCAAAATAGCTCCAATGGCATTACAATCCACCTAGAACACCTTGTTGAAATCAAGAAGCACTAACACGGGTTGCTCTCTCACCTTCTTCCTTACCAATTCAAAACTCCTTACAGCTACTACAGTCCATTTCAACTATTTTCTATCCCCCCTCATTGTGTCAATTAGGGGTGCACAAATACTACTAGAGTTTCTAATGAACTTCTCAACTTTCTCTAGGTCCATTTTGAGACCCTCGAGTGAGACAACAAACCCCATATAGACTAGTTCCCTTTTTAAAAAACTACAATTGTCCAAATCAATCAAAAACTTTTTCCTCAACTTCTCAAAGACTCTATGGATATGCATTAAATGCTCATCTAGTGCCTTGTTAAAAAACAAAATATCATCTAAATACACAATAACAAATTTTCCCATTAATTTCTTTAGTACCTCATTCATGAGCCGCATGAAGGTGCTCAGTGCATTGGTTTCACTATAGGTGTACATAGAGATAAGGTTTTATGTGATATCATCCCTATGTTAGGTGAGCACATTATTTTAGAAAGACCTTCGCAACACTTGAGAAAAACAATCCATGATGATTATACAAACCAATACTTAGTACACAAAGGTGGTAACAGGTTTACGTTGACACCTTTGTCCTCAAAAACTAAGAAAGAGTACAATGTTATTTGTTTTGGGGATAAGATCAAAGCAAGATTGCAGGAAGATATTGGTTGGAAGGAAGACTATATGAAGTAGCAAAGATCAAATTCAAACAGCATGGAGGTTAGGATTATTGAATGTCATATTCAAATGCAGGAAAGAAATAGGGGTAATCCTCTGAGATTAAAGGTTGGCGGGAATCAGAGACAAGTTATAAGAAAGGATCATGCAACCCTGTCCTAGAAAAGGGCATATGCATGAAGTTTTTATTTATAACTCTCTTTGTCAAGTGAATGCACGTAAGAAAAACATTGGAAGAGCAGGGTACAAAGCACCATCTAGGAAGATAAATGGGACAAGGAGCAAACCCCTAGTCTCTTGGGACAAGAGATTTTTCAAAGGGGGGGGGGAGCATGGTATAGGAGCACCTCATAATCAAAGCAAAGGCATGAAGACATATGATGGCAAAGATGGAATTGGGAAGTCACCTCGAGTCAATTATGACATATGAAGCCTATCATGGCATTTAATGTAAGCGATCGGGATATGATAACAAATTTTCCTAACAGTCCTAAAACGACCATAGGACCAAAATCTTGTAGATATGACAAAATAGGGCCAAGTAAGTCAAGATGGTCTTACGAGGTCACAAATTATGTAAAATGATCCTAGAAGGATCAAATCCAATGTTTTTGGGGGTTTAGGAGTTTTTAGAAGTTAAACTAAATAAGGTTTTAAATTTAAAAATCTGAAAGTGACAGGTAGTGAAGCCTTGGGCAAGGTACAGAGCACCTTCTTAAACTAAATAAGGTTTTAGATTAAAAATCTGAAAGTGACAGGGAGTGAAGCCTTGGGCAAGGTACAGAGCACCTTCTAGGAAGATAAATGGGATGAGATTTTTCAAAGAGGGGGAGTATGGTGTAGGAGCACCTCATAATCAAAGCAAAGGGGTGAAGACATATGATGGCAAGAATGGCATTGGGAAGTCACCTGGAGTCAATTATGACATATGAAGCCTATCATGGCATTTAATGTAAGTGATTGGGATATAATGGCAAATCTTCCTAAGGGTCCTGAAATGACCATAGGACCAAAACCTTGTAAATATGACAAAATAAGGCCAAGTAAGTCAAGATGGGCTTACGAGGTCACAAATTATGTAAAATGGTCCTGAAAGGATCAAATCCAATGTTTTTGGGGGTTTAGGAGCTTTTAGAAGTTAAACTAAATAAGGTTTTAAATTAAAAAATTTGAAAGTGACAGTTAGTGAAGCCTTGCGCAGGAAGGTTGTTCAAGAGTTTTGATCCACTGAAATCACCTCAGATCAGTTTGAACAGTTAGTAAATCATTGTATAAAGCCTGTGAGAGGCATTTGATGGGGGCATGGTGATTAGACATTCAATTTGTATAGATTGATAGCAAAGAAACAATAAAAGGTCAATTTTCTTGCAATTTTTTGTGATTTTGAAAGTTCCTTTGATATCTCGGTATTAGTTGATTATTGTGAATCTGTAAGGAATAACATTTAAGTGTTCTTAGACAACTTGCATGATTTTGTAACTCTAAACAATCAGATTAACCCCAACTGAGCTGACAAACCCAAGGATTTGCATCATTTATCACTGTTTTGAGGGATTTTATGGATAAAGGAGCAATTCTATGAATGACTACATCTAACTCTCATAGAATGGGCTATGTTTTAGCATGTCTAATATAAACCTAACAAGATTTGATATAGGGAAAACTGGTAAATGGGTGATCATCGTAATTGATTGTCAAAAGGGTACGAAAAGCTACCATAAGTATAGCAGTAAGCATTTTGCCTTAAGGAGACCCTAATTTTATGTTCGATTGAGTTAGGACATGTCCTATGCAAGGTGTTGACACTTGGTTTGGGTCAAGCAAGTGATTGAAAGTGGGAGAACCAAAAAGCCCTAGTTTTAGGGCTTAATTAGGAGGGGTTTGTGAATTGGCCATAAGGAGAGGTCATTTTGAGAAAAAAGGTTGCAAAATCCTTAGTTTAGTTTGGGGTGAAAAGAATAAGTATTTCAAATAGTTGCTTTGAAAAAGAGCGCTAATTAGGCCTAATTTGGGAGGAGGTTGGTCCATTCCATACAGTTGAGCCAAAACATAACAGTACTTGACTTTGAGGTATGTTATAGAATGTAATGTCCCCTTCTCTGCGCTAGGCCTTATGCCGCCTTATTAGTCTATCTTTCCATCTAGATAGGCTAATGGCATTAATATTGAGGATGCCAGCCAGCCACAGGAATTTATTTGGTTTCATTGGCGAAATATTAAGTGGAGGAGCTTTTTAATAGTTAAGTCACTTTATTTTATAAAGTTACTTTATGACTTAAAGTCATTTTATAACAAAAGTAACTTAAGTGACTAGAAGATGAAAATGGCCTTTATCCCACATTGACTAGCTGTTTGTACTTCCCCTCATATTGAGGTTATAAAATGCAATGAGCTTCCTTGGGATTGGGACCGTGAAAATATACCAATATATTGAAAGATAAACTTAGGTGCTTAAATGTGGCTGGTCGTTCTTGAGGACAAAACCCCTTGAGGCAAGGGAGAAGCTGGATGTAGCCCCAACATCTCATTGAAGACTTCATTCATAACCCAATGTGGAGTTTGATTAGTGATTCATTGTAGCTGTGGAATGACACCCAAAAGCAAGTGATCTATCGAGCTTATACAGGGAGAGGATATTCTGAATATTAGTTAAGGCCACTGTGTAAGTCGGCAGGGTGAGAGTTGAAAGTCGTTACTGGTATTAGCACAGCAAAGAGGACTGTATTGGACACAGGGATAGACAGATATAGAAGCTGGGTTAACAACGAGGAGCTTGGAGGAGCACGTTACCTCACATTACTACAGCAGGGAAGGAGAGAGGAAGAAGTTTGTTCTTCACCTGGGGAGGCTTGGACAGTCTGCAGGTAGCATACTGGAGTTGCAGACCAGAGTTGCACTATCTACAATTGCAGGAGCATCAGTGGTCTCTACCACAGGCCGCCACGAGTACGAACTAACCAGGTTAGCAAACAAGACTCAATCCCGAATGGGATCGCGTGAAGAGGTAGGTTATCCTCGGCAACACCAGGTGTATTGTTATTTTGTCTTACATTTGAGCATGTAAAACGCCAACACTGTAAGTTCTTACCAGCATTAGTCATTTCTGCATGCTGCTGCTAAATGCCCATTGTGAAATGAAACTCGGGTAACTAAATATTTTGAAAGCATACTGCAATTTCTGAGTTCCTTTTGTGTATTCACATTATTGCATCATTGTTTCAACATATTGTGGGAAAGTCTAAATGCTAAGGTAAATCCGTTGGTCACCACTTGTAAAAATAAATGAAGTCAGTTCAGTATTTGCTACTGTTGTATAGGTTTGGTTTCTTACATAGAACAGCCAAAAGGGTATCAAGATTAGTGTTTTGTTTATTTGGCATTTTGGAGCAAATTGGGGAAAAGGGCTTCTTTTTTTTTTAAAAGACCTAATTGGGAACTAGGTTTCAATTGGATAGGTGCAACTTGAGTTTGATAAAGAAATCTGTTTGGGGGATTGAGAAGCCTGTTAACATACATTCCAACAACATTCTTAATGTGTCTTGAGGAATCAAACCATTAGTGCTTAGTGAGTGTGGGGGTGGGTTAACCAAAGATGTAGGATGCATTTGAGGAAAATGTGAAGAGAAAATTACATCGAACCTTATTGAATTTGGAATTAGAACATCCCACTTGCCTCTGCATCACCTTCCTCCTTGGACTTCCTCTTTGCTTTTCCTTTAAACCTCTTGTCTAGCTTCTCCAAGAACCTCAAGACAAATTGGTATGCCTATTTAATACTGGTCATTCTAACCAGACTAAGCTGCTCCTTTTTAATTGGTCCACCATCCTATCTCATCTTGTTATGTTCTCCTTTCCTCTCTGATTCCTCTCGAACTGGACCTCTTGCCATTAAATTTTGGCATGACCTTTCAATTTGGCCTTCGCAAACTTGACCCTCTCAAGATCTTCTACACCTCCATACTCGAAATACTCCTTCATATCATTGATCCAATCGATTACCTCTTCAAGATTAAGGTTTCCAAAAAATGTGGACACTTCAAATTTGGGTCTCTTTCCAATTTTGGAAATAACCCTCTAAAATCTATTAGCCTTTGGATCCCTATCTCCTTCTTGTGCTTCTTCAACCTGCCCTTCTTCAAGCTCTTCCTCACTTTCATCTCTTGCCCCAATATTGGTTCCTCCTAATTGTTCTTGCAATGCTTCCACTTGTCTCTATAGAGCTCTAAAAACCCTCTTCTGTAACACCTACAACTCGTCCACCATGATTTCTTCGTGGAGGCAGTTTCATTCTTATCTCACAACCCACGACCACAATCATAGTGCAAATTGCCTCACGATTGGCAATCTATCTATGCACTCATGAACTCCTGCATTGATACCACTTGATGACGGCACAACTCAAGACACAAATAAACACAAAATTGTAACAAAATTTCTGTTATCTAAAATTAGAAGTTATTACATTCATTACAATCTAAATAGGCCCAATTATAAGCCCTATGAGCTACAATATTATCAAATTCTGGAGGAAAATCCTTCACAGTACCTTCTCCCAAAATTGACTTTTCACAACCAAGATGGGCCTTAAATAGCCTATTTTAGGTTTTCAGCCAAATAAAATTTGGTCGTCGGTCGCCAAAATAAAGGTTCTGAAAACCAAATTAGAAGTAGGTGCAAAAATAGGTAGTTCTTAAAAAAGTAGTCCAATTTTCAGGAAGCATAACTTTTGATCCGGGACTTTGATTGACAAACCCTTTACACTGTTGGAAGGTTTTCTGAAATGCTCTACAACATAATGGACATTCTATGAGCATCCTCAATTTTTCAAGGTCATATGAGACCGTTTAGTTCCTCAAATTTGGCTCCAAAGGTTTTTCAAGAGGTTTTAGCTTCGAAAACTTAAAACTGCAATAACTTTCAAGCGATGAAACAATTTGACCTGATTCTTTTTTTCAAGCGTGCTTAAAATTCTAATTGCCACCTTCCCCTAAACTCACATCTCCAATTCTTTATAATTATGGCTCTCCTACTAAATAGCTCATTTTTCCAACATTTTCAAACTGAAACTATCACTACACATATTTTTGGGTGATGCTAGATTACCCTAACATCATTCAATGCTCCTACATTAGAATTATATGTTTGCATGACTTATTTTTTGTTACATCGAGTATGGGTCAGCTATTTTACACTGGGTTTTCAAAGGGCCTATATATTGAGAGCCTATAAATTTTACTAGAATCATGTTTTGGTATTTACGATTATAAATTTAGATTTGACAACAAAATTGCATTATGTGCTTTGCCTTTTCTGAAAGCAAACTATTTTTGGGATAGGTACTGCAGTTTACTTATTATTTATCTTTAAATTTTTATCAGAATTTCGTGCTAATCTAATCTTATGAGTTGAATATTGCGCATAGGCAATTGTAGGCCTTTTATTGCATAGTTGATAGTTGTCAACTTGAGTTTTGTGGCTTTTTAAAGGTACCTCTTTATAACTTATGTATGGGTTGAGAATCCAATTCCACCTTTCTGTTGTATTTATGCTTTCAGTTGAAAGGAATCGATGATCATTAATCGTAAAGTTTTCCATTTAGATGAAACTCACAAATCACAAATTGTAAACCTTGTGCCTAGCTTGAGAGTAAAAAGTAGGTTCAAGTTCATTAGTGTTGCATATTCCCAATTATCCTGCTGCTCTACGTTTGTTTTGGTTTTCTATGTAAGGGAATATAACAATGTCCTTCACACTTCAAAGGGAGCTTCCCCTTCAAATCCAAAGAAGGATTTCACATATTTTCATTTTGTGGTGTCCTGAAAGGGAGAAACTAAAAGGCTAACTCATTTGAGTGAGATTTGAGTGTAGTATACTAACTTAGCTGCCTTAAACACGATGCTTGTTAGGTTGCTGTTTTATATTTGGTCTTGAATTATCAATCATCAACTGTATTCTATATTTAGTTAGTGTATATTTTGGGCAGATGAACAAAATACTTGCATCTACTTGATATGTGATAATATGTATATCAAGGTATATCAAGGTATCAACTGGTGCTGAACCAGTAGTGGTATGATTCTTTCACATACTACAGCTGATCAACCAAAAACGCAAAGCCTTGTGTCACGGAAAATAACAAATATAGTTCAGTATATGATAAACAATGCCTCACAAACAGCTATAAATTCTTCCTGCCAACAACAAAAGTTAGTACAAGAGCATACTAAAAATAACCAGACTCTTCCAATTATGGGGAACACCCAGGCCAAGTGAGAGCTTTGAGACAAATCCATCCAATGTTCTCCTGTCCTAGAGCCATCACTGTTTGAAAAGCTTGAAACAAATCCATCCAAAGTTGGGTATATCCAGTTCTATGATAACCATTTGTGTACAAAATACTAGATTTCAAAGTTTCAGTCTTAAAGCACAAAAATAAACCAGAAGCCAAAATAAGGCAATAATATATGGGTCATAACCTTCTAGCTATTTCCAGGAGGTCGTAACACAAAACTCACTAATAATTTGTATGCTAACTCAATTTTACTATTCACTCTACCTTTATTTCACTCAGCTGTAGAGTGTGTCCAGCAAATGTTACTTCTCCTGACTTCTCAAATGCTAGAATGTTGGGCTGTCCCATAGATTTCACTTCCTTGGCAACAGCTCCCATTGCCTTTCCCAGTCGTTTACCTAATACACTGCACATATGCGGCACTTGACATTGTAATCTTTTGTCAAAATACTCATAAACTGGCCCAGGAGGACCAGCTTTAAATCAAGGAAGAATTGACAAAGAGCAACGGAAACTGCACCTAAAATCTGGTTCTGCTCGCAAAGTTGCATACTTTAAAGGATCATTACAGGGTATCACAGATCGCACATTAAGTTCTTCTCTGACATACTGGGCAAATGACAAAACAAATAATAAGTTCCAGAAAACTTCTTTTAAATAAAAAGACAAGACGATGTTAAGTTGCACAAAGCAATAATAGATGAACACATCACTAATCACACAAGAAACAATTGTGCAACACTAAACAACAATGAGTTGGTCCTTTGCAGAAATAGTATCCAGTTATTGACATGTTTAGCTAAAACATTAATGTAAGTACCGTACACATGTTTCACTTAAAGATTCACTGAATGTTTTTAGATTAACAATTTCTGTGGACAAAGCTTCTCAAAATTTGAGAACAACTTTGTTGATCTTAACATTCTATACTACAACTTTTGAAGATAAGAAAAAAGTTTGCTTAAGACAAATGCATATTCTTGTGAATAAGATTACTTTCTTTATATTTAATATAAAACATTAGCATTGCTATGCACCCAGAGATATGATATTTTAATTTATATAGGGGCTTGGAGATTACAACATGTGGGATACATCCCATAAGTTAGTTATATTCGGTCAAGAATTATAATTTATACCAAGTAGTCAGGAAGTCTACATGGGTTTAGTGGTTTACCCCTCCATAAGTTATTAGGAGGCCTTTATATAGAAGGTGAGTATCATCGTCCACATCTGGGAAAAATAAGATACGATTTTGGGATATGTTGGAAATATGGCATGGAGTGGCTTATCCATAAGCGCATTAGGGCATCTTGGTCCACAAACATCTCATGTTACATGTGACCTATCTTCTACATTATCTTATTGTAATTATTATTTGTATGGAATTTATTGATTGGTATCAAAGCTAAAGACTAGGACAAAGGTGAAGATAAAAACCTATTTTTGAAAACTCCACCTAGGTTCTTCAAAAGGCTCTACAAAAAAATTAGTTTAGTTGGTGGATCAGATGAAGAATCCCCAATACAAAAATTAGCCTTTCTTCAATACGGAGTTCTTACAATTTGAGGTTATTCAAAATTCACTCTCTACTTGTAATGTCCCCCACTTAGCCAATTTGGAGGTATGTTGTTGTTAGCCCATTCTTGTATGGTCCCGAGGGCTAACTAGGACTTCAAAAGGGATCCTGAGGTTATTTGGCCTAGTCAAATTTAATCACAGGCCAAATGGAGTTCATTTGTTGGCTTTTTAGAAAGACTTACTATTTTTAGTAAACCAATAGGGGGATGCAGTGCCTTCAATTTTCAGTGACAGGATGAGATGCGTTTTGTTGGGCTCTTTTTGATGAGCTATTATATGTGGAATTTCGAGTTTATTTGGTATATTATTTTAATGTTTGAAGTTACAACGGTAAAGTGACTATTTAAATTAAATATTATAATGTTTCATAAAGTCACTTTATAAAAAATCAAGAGTCCCCCTTTGAGTACATACATGGACTTTGTAAAAAGAAAAAAAAGAAGTAATATTAAAACTCATGTATTATCCCACATTGGCAAGACGGAAATATTAAAAGAAAGAGGATAGCTCTCATTTATTCATGCTTGGAAATATCAAAGAAATTGGAAAATTTTCTGGAGATTATGTCTCTATAGTTTGGAGGACGAAATCCCTTCAAGCTGGAAATCTTGACGCCATTGAAAGATATAGTCTTGAGATTCAACATAGCAGCAATCTGAAAAAGCAGTCCGAAAAAACAGAACCAAAAAAGCAAGCTTTAAAAGCGGGTACGAAAAAAGTAGCCCGAAAAAGCAGAACCGAAAAAAGCAGGCTGAAAAAGCAGTTCGAAAAAAGCAAAGCAGAAGGGGCAGCATTGAAGGAAATTATTACAGCCATCTACAACCAGGTTCTTTGTTCGTATTGCTTTTTAGGGTGTTATAAGCTTTCAGCTGTAAGTGTGCATTAGACCAACATTATCATTTTATAATCCATGTAAATGCCAAAGTCTTGGTCATATTTCATGAGCATTGTAATTTTCATTGCAATTAAGAAGATAATAGTTGCTGGTGTCATTTAAGCAATTTAATATCATTATTTATCAGCTAGTTAGTTTGCATACCAACTGTTTGTAAAAATGTCAGTTGGCTGTAGGTGTTCATTTCTCATGCTTAGATCATATATATGCACTGAATATTGTCAAAATTAGTAGCACACTCATGTTAGGTCATTGTGTAGTCCATTGTAGTCTTCTAGCACAAGATTCTCATTGATGCAAATTGAAGAGAAAGTCATTTGAAGCTAGCTGAAAATACTATATCAGTCATACGTCCCTTGCATGTGAATTGTTTGATGAAATTCCTTGAGCTTTCATCAATTTTTTTTTGAGGGCAGATTTGAGGAGGGTTATTACAGTGGTATCAGAGCTATAAGTCCTGCCATCCCGTGGAGGTCTTATAGGGAAGTTGGAACAGCTAGATAGAGCGGAAAGTGTTTGACAAAATGTCAAAACACTAAAATCAGAGCATTTATGTTTGAGCATGCGACAGGGGCCTTATAATTTCCGCAATACCAGAGCAAGACAAAATAGGATTTCAAACCTACAGAGCAAACAATCTAGTTCATCCGTGCAGGTGGACATAGAATCCAGTCATACAGACACAGAGGAGGTATTCTTTGATCAAGACGGCAATATTGTTGACAGGAATGCTCGAGATCCTGGAGAGGAAAGATTCTTACAGTTATTAGAGACCTTGGCACAGGGACAACGATTAGCAGAACAGAGGGCACAGGAACAAAATCAGAGAATGGAGCGTATGATGCAGATGATGGCTCATCAAATGGGGTTGAATGCTAACATGGGTGGAGGAAATAATCAGAATGGTAATAATCAAAATGGTAACAATTAGAATGGGAATAATCAAGATGGAACACATAATGGAGGTGAACAAGTTGGGAACAATTTCGGTCATGCACCCCAGCAAGCTAGGACAGTGAGTTCAAGGCCCATGATTCCCACATTTCCTCCTAGAGCCCCAGAGCAGTCCGTACCAGAGCCCCAAATCACTGATATACAGGACCAGTTGAGAAGAGATTGGGAAGCCGGAGGTCCAGATTTTACTACTACAATTACCTTTAGGGAGTATATGGATGTGCGGATGAAACATATGCCACGTGGACATGACAGGAACCAGAGCTATGAGCTACGGAAGAAAGTAGGGAAACTTCAGTTACCATATTATGATGGCTCGGGGAAGTCTACAGCAAGAGCTTGGGTTCAAAAGCTTGATACATACTTTCAATTGAACCCTATGCCTGAGGAAGAAGCTATTAAATATGCAGCAATTCATCTGGATGGGTTAGCACACGAGTGGTGGCATCATGGTATGGTCACTATGGGTCATGCACACATTACCTCATATGTGGAGTTTATGGAGAGATTGACTGAACGTTTTGATAGGAAGGATCTAGAACTACATTTCAAGGAGTTAGCTCAGCTTAAACAATGGGGATCATTGGAAACATACATTTCAGAATTTCAGAAACTTGCAGTGTTAGTAACAGATGTATCTGAACGGAGGATACTGGTTCTATTTATGGATGGGTTAGCTGATCCGTTGAGAGGGTGGATTAAAGCTCTCAACCCTCCCACTTTGCAGGAAGCCATTAAGAAAGCTCGTGACATGGATTCCTCTTCAGCTTCTAAAAATAAATTCTAGGCAAAGAGTTTCCCTTTGAGGAAAGATAAGGACAGTAAACCTTTTCGTAGAGAGGGTCAGCCACCTAAGGAGGAAAGTAAGAAGTTGGACAATGAGACACTTAATGATCTCAAGAAGAAGAAGCTTTGTTTTCATTGCAGGGAGCCTTGGGATTTGTCACATAAGTGTCCATTGAAAGCAAAAGCCAGGCAGATGGAGTACTTTTCAGCCAAAGAGTTAGTGGATGGAGATTCAGAGCAGTCATCAGAATCAGATGGAGATGATAATTCTTCACATGAGGAAGCACATAGTGATAGCACGATAGCTCAATTGTCCAGTATACAAGAGGCCGTCACTTTCGGAGTTAGGGAACTTTGGATGGACAAAGATTTGTGGCACTCATTGATACAGGGCCAACACATAACTTCATTGATGAAAAGTTTGTGACACGCAGAGGGCTACATACAGAAGAGCATAGGGGATTTAAGTTGATGGTTGCCGACGGCTTCAAAATTGACCGTACCAAGAAAATCTCCACCTTGCAACTTCATTTGGGAGATTATAACATGGTGGGAGATTTCTTTGTTGTCAACATTGGTGATCAGGATATGGTGCTTGGGATGAATTGGATGAAATCTCTAGAAGAGTTTACATTTAACCTCCACAAAATGGAAAGCAGGTTTGAGGCAAATGGTAAGAAGATAGTACTCAGAGGCTTGTCAGATGGGAGACTACGAGTGGTGTCACTCAAGCGGATGCAGAGTTTCTTCAGACACGACCAGGTGCAGTGGACAACAGAGTTCAGAGTAATGCCTGAGGTGACAAAGCAACATAAACATGAGTATCCCCTTGATGTACAAAAAATAATAACCAAACATACTAAGGTGTTTGGTGAGATACCTCCAGGGAGACCCCCAGATAGGGGAATTGAGCATGATATTGAGTTAGAGGAAGGGGCTAAGCCAGTCATCATCACACCCTACCGCCATCCAAAGAGATATAAAGATGAAATAGAAAAGGCAATCAAGGAGTTTATTGACATGGGGCACATACAACCAAGCAAGAGTCCTTTCGCTTCTTCAGTAGTATTGGTGAAGAAGGATGGTACAATGAGGATGTGCATTGATTATAGGGAACTAAACAAGAAGACAATCAAGAACCGATACCCTATTCCGCGCATCGATGAGCTTATTGATGAATTGCACGGTGCTTGCTACTTCTCTAAGATTGATTTGAGATCCGGCTACCACCAAATACGGGTTAGAGAGGTGGATGTGGAGAAGACAGCTTTTAGATGCCACTATGGACATTTTGAGTTTTTAGTCATGCCCTTTGGGTCGACTAATGCCCCCGCCACTTTCCAGTCTTGTATGAATAGAGTTTTCAGAGATCAGTTGAGGAAGTTTGTGTTGATTTTTTTTGATGATATACTGATATACAACCGTACTTGGGAGGAACATTTGAAGCATATTGATGTAGTGCTCAGCATTCTAGAGAGGGAGTCATTATATGCCAAGATGAGTAAATGCGAGTTCGGGATGACAGAGTTGCTCTATCTAGGGCATATTATTAGTGCAGGAAGTGTTCGGGTTGACCCAAACAAGATCAGGGCCATTCTGGATTGGCCACCGCTGAGGAACACTTTGCAACTCAAGGGATTTCTTGGGCTTTGCGGGTTCTACTATAGATTTGTGAAGGGATTTTCACGAATAGCAGCACCACTTATAGATTTGACACGGAGAGAGTTTCAAGTGGTCAGAGAAGGCTCAAGATTGCTTTAACAGGTTCAAGGAGCTGATGAGTACATGCCCTGTTTTAGCCATTCCAGATTTCACCAGACCTTTTGAGCTGCAGTGTGATGCCTCAGGAGAGGGCGTAGGAGCTGTCCTCATGCAGGACAAACATCCCATCGCATATGAGAGCAGGAAATTACAAGGTGTTGAGAGAACTTACAGCATCTATGACAAAGAAATGCTAGCAATCATGCACGCGCTAGCTAAGTTCAGGCAATACTTAGCAGGGAGCCAATTCACAGTAAAAATAGATCATAACAGCTTAAAACATTTCCTTGGACAGAAGGATCTCAATGACAGGCAACATAAATGGGTGAGTAAGTTACAGGCTTATGATTTTAACATAGTCTATGTCAAAGGGAAGAAAAATATCGTCGCAGATGCTTTATCCAGAAGGCCTCATTTGCTTGCTATTAGGATAGTCATGGACGATTGGAGAGAGTTGATCTTGGCAGAGTATGCCAAGGATAGTTGGGCATCTAGTGTTATTGAAGGAACTATTCAGGATAGTCGATACACTATTGTAAATGATTTGATCATCTACAAGGAAAGGATTTATTTAGTACCCGAGTCTGCTATGAAGCAGAAGATTTTGAGGGAATTTCATGATTCACCATTGGCAGGACATCCCGAATTCTTTAGGACATATCGGCAGGTGAGAGAGCGCTTCACTTGGAAAGGACTCAAAACAGAGGTGCTTCAGTTTGTTAGGGAGTGCCCAGTATGTCAGCAGAACAAACAAGAACATTCCTTTCCAGGTGGTTTACTACAGCCCCTACCCATCCTAGAGAAGAAGTGGGATAGCATTTCCATGGATTTCATTACAGGCCTCCCCAAGGTACAGGGTTGGGATTGTATTTTTGTTGTGGTAGACAGACTGACAAAATTTGCACATTTCTTTGCGATTTCGTCCACATATTCAACAGTACAGACAGAAGAGCTATTCTTTCGAGAGGTATTTAGATTACATGGGATGCCACGGAACATAGTCAACGACAGGGATAATAGGTTTATGAGCCACTTTTGGCAGGAGTTGTTCAGGTTGTGTGGAACAGAGCTAACTCCAAGTACCAGTTACCACCCCCAAACTGATGGGCAGACAGAGATAGTGAATAAATGGGTTGAGAGGTACCTTCGAAACTACATTGCAGGAGAGCAGAAGGCTTGGGTGAAGTGGCTGCATCTAGGGGAGTACTGCTATAATACCTCTTTCCATATGTCTATTCAAATGTCCCCTTTCATGGCATTGTACGGGTATGATGCTCCTAATTTTCTGGATTTGTTATTTGGGGATAGTAGGGTGCCTAAGGCCAATGATATATTGCAAGAGTGTCAGGACATTATGCGATCCTTGAAGGAAAATTTGCAAAGGGCACAAAATCAACAGAAGCAATATGCTGATCAGCACAGGGTTGAGAGATCTTTCGAGGTAGGAGAAATGGTGTACCTCATGTTACAGCCGTATAGACAGTCCTCTCTCAAGAGGAGTGGAGCAGAGAAATTGAAACCATGCTACTATGGACCATTCAAAGTAATCAGGAAAGTGGGTGAGGTAGCTTATGAGTTGGAGCTGTCAGCAGACAGTAAAGTGCATAACGTGTTCCATGTGTCACGCCTTAAGAAGGCATTGGGGCATAATGTGGTGCCTTCAGTAGTATTGCCACCTCTCGATGATGAGGGAAAGCTTATCTTGATTCCCGAGGCTATACTTGACTCCAGGGAGAGGGTGCTTCGCAGGCGGACTATCAGGGAGTACCTAGTAGAGTGGAGGAACCTACCAGTTGAGGATGCGACATGGGAGGCAGAGGAGATTATTCAGCATCCTGAGTTGAGATTGCTTGGGGACAAGCAATTTCAAGAGGGGCGGACTGTAATGTTGTCGTTAGCCCATTCTTGTATGGTCCCGAGGGCTAAATAGGACTTCAAAAGGGATCCTGAGGTTATTTGGCCTAGTCAAATTTAATCATAGGCCAAACGGAGTTCATTTGTTGGGTTTTCAGAAAGACTTACTATTTTTAGTAAACCAATAGGGGGATGCAGTGTCTTCAATTTTCAGTGACAGGATGAGATGCATTTTGTTGGGCTCTTTTTGATGAGCTATTATATGTGGAATTTCAAGTTTATTTGGTATATTATTTTAATGTTTGAAGTTACAACAATAAAGTGACTATTTAAATTAAATATTATAATGATTCATAAAGTCACTTTATAAAAAATCAAGAGTCCCCCTTTGAGTACATACTGTAGACACTTAAATTTGATTACATTGCTTTGGTAATCCTATTTAGTTATCTCTAAAAGGCATCATTAATTAAATTCCTATTTAATTAATCCTTTGCAATCCCCTGGCTGATTAATTTAATTAAATCATCTATAGTCCTAATTGATAAATCAAATAACCTATTATTTATCAATTAAATCCTATTCTTCTATCTAAATCCAAAATCCCCATTTATTAAATAAACCTATTTGATAAATAAAACCCTCAAATCTAATAACCCTTAACTTATTCCTAAACCCTCTTTTTGGCCTAATCCACCCCATCCACTCATACTAACCAAGCTTAGCCACTAACTCACCCACCTTCATGAATGCCATCCACTTGCAAATCTCTAACAAGCCTAATCTAATCCTAAACCCAAGCCTAATCCACCCCCTAATGCTGTCACATTCCCTAAGCAAGCTTAAGACTTTCTTAAGCCAAGGAAAGTCAACAATCTCAACTCCCTCCAAAATATCCCAACCACCCAACAATGAATGCTCTTACAAAACCCATAAAGACTCTTACAAGCTCTTACAAGCCATAATGAAGGGTCTTTATGAAGATATTATCCTTTGAGCCTCCTTTGTTGACTCATCCTTCCCCTTTCCTCCATCCACTCACCTTGTGACATGTGTCACTCCCTGACTGGTGCTAAACAAGCACAATCCATGTGCTCCCTTTTGAGTGCATCCTAGCCCTCCTTAAACTTTCATCTTTCCTTCCATCTTAGCCCTCCATCTCTCAAGCCCTTAGCCTATAAATTGAATCCCCTCCCAAGCCATTTCATCACAATCTTGGAGCTAAAGTTATAATGCCCTTTTGAGAGCCAAAAAGCCATCAACCATACCCTTATGATGCCAAATTGAGAGCTCACAAAGCTACCAATTTGCCATTTTTCATCTCCATTGAAGCTAGTTTTTGGGAACCTTGAGCATACATCCAAATCTTTAGACCCATCTACCAAGCAAGGAGCTAAATCCCATTGGGAGAGTCCATTCATTTGGCTCACATTTCCAATTGGGGTTTCCTCTTTAGTCTCTCATTTATGTTATGGTTTATATGCTAGTTAATGCTTTTGTTTTTTAATAGATTAGTATTACTTGCTAACATATTTCTCATATACACATACATGGACTTTGTAAAAAAAAAAAAAGAAGTAATATTAAAACTCATGTATTATCCCACATTGGCAAGACGGAAGCGTGGAGCAAGGAAGGGATTAAAAGAAAGAGGATAGCTCTCATTTATTCATGCTTGGAAATATCAAAGAAATTGAGAAATTTTCTGGAGATTATGTCTCTATAGTTTGAAGGACGAAATCCCTTCAAGCTGGAAATCTTGACGCCATTGAAAGATATGGTCTTGAGATTCAACATAGCAGCAATCCGAAAAAGCAGATACGAAAAAAGCAGTCCGAAAAAACAAAACCGAAAAAGCAGACTGAAAAAGCGGGTACGAAAAAAGCAGCCCGAAAAGGCAGAACCGAAAAAGCAGGCCGAAAAAGCAATTCGAAAAAAGCAAAGCAAAAGGGGCAGCATTGAAGGAAATTATTACAGCCATCTACAACTAGGTTCTTTGTTCGTATTGCTTTTTACGGTGTTATAAGCTTTCAGCTGTAAGTGTGCATTATACCAGCATTATCATTTTATAATCCATGTAAATGCCAAAGTCTTGGCCATATTTCATGAGCATTGTAATTTTCATTGCAATTAAGAAGATAATAGTTGCTGGTGTCATTTAAGCAATTTAATATCATTATTTATCAGCTAGTTAGTTTGCATACCAACTGTTTGTAAAAATGTCAGTTGGCTGTAGGTGTTCATTTCTCATGCTTAGATCATATATATGCACTGAATATTGTCAAAATTAGTAGCACACTCATGTTAGGTCATTGTGTAGCCCATTGTAATCTTCTAGCACAAGATTCTCATTGATGCAAATTGAAGAAAAAGTCATTTGAAGCTAGCTGAAAATACTATCAGTCATACATCCCTTGCATGTGAATTGTTTGATGAAATTCCTTGAGCTTTCATCAGTTTTTTTTTGAGGGCAGATTTGAGGAGGGTTATTACACTACTCTGCAAAGCATGATATTTTCTAATTTGTTTACATATCAAGATAGAGAATTGCCTGATTTTTTTATCTATAGAACAAAATTATGAATAACCTATTTTAAGTTTTTGAGGCTAACAAAATTATGAAAAAAATTATTTTTAGTTTTTGAGGTCAACAAAATTATGAAACAGTCCAAAGCCAAAGGTGATCTATTTTTTCCTTAAAACCATAGTTCAATGAAGCTTTCTGCTTTTGATGGAAGCACATATGCATTAGAGTGTTGGCATAACATAAAAGAGCTTGTCATCGAAATATAGTATGCAAAGAATACTTTTCTTTATACTTCGAATGTAAAGCCAAATATTAAATTGTGCAATTGCAGATTGACAGGTGATAAGTTGTTTTGAACATTTTATTACGAAAAAGCCTACTAGCAAAAAATAGCCCAGAAAGGTACCCTGGTCTTGATAATCCAGCTTTATCGACAAATATCAAATGCTTGTGTAAACAACAAATTGAAAAATGATTAGACTTCTGTGCAACAGAATAACATATAAATTCAAGAGCTAAACATTTGAGAATTGGCTAAATGAATTCTTATGACCAAAATTAATGGCAGTAATAGTTTTCTAATTTAGAATTAGGTCAGTAGTATTACAAAGAAAGGTAAAATTACCTTGGTCTTGATAATTCACATATCTTGAAACTTCTAAATCACTAATGCCTACTATAAAAGATTATTCATCTTGATTGACAAAAACCGAACACTTGTGAACAAAAAATTGACAAATGATTAAAACATTGAGAAACAGAATACCAATCAAAATTCAGCAACTGGACTTTGGAGCAGTCCATTCAATTCTTACAATCAGAATGTTGGCTAAATTGAGGATAGATGCCAGTTTTACAAAGTGTCTTTAAAAAATCTAAGTTGCATGGGTACCTTCCCCCGCCCCCCCTCCGGACCAAGATAAGTTTGAACTAGTTCGAACTTGGTTCGACTAGGGTCCTCTTTTTTCAGACCTGGTTTGAACCCAGGCGAACCACGTTAAAAAAATCAAACCCAGTTCAAACCCGCTGCCACGGGCGGCATTTAAAGTGTTTTATTTGCAATTTTTTTATAACTTTTTGGCGTCCATGAAACCTAAAAAGCTAAGTTACTGGTACTTCCTCTTTTGCCTTCAGATGCTGGTACGGTACGTATCAAATTCAGATACGTCCATAAAACCCAGTGGAATCGAACAGGATTCAGATTTTTGAAGGCTGAAACACATTTACAATTTTCAACCCATATCCGAACGTTTTTGTGATGACACGGCAACTTGACTACGATTTGAGTTCGATTCTAGGTACTTCTGAACATGATGTGCTTGTTTTTAACCCTTCTTTTCACTTGCAAAAACCCTAAATTCGAATCTGGAAAGTGTTTTACATTTGCTTCTCAATCATTCTTTCGGCTGCAAAACAAAACCCTTTCGTCGGACGGTAGAAGCAGCTGTGAGGACGGGAATCCACTACAATTGTGATGACAACCTGCATTAATCTGTGTCCAAGTCGAGAATTTAGACAGGTATCAAGCTGTGGAAAATCCGCATTTAAAATCTGCGACACGTCCAAGTTCATTCTGCAGCCAGCGTTTAAGTTCATTCGGTATCGGGGTGTGTATTAAAATTATTTATGTTTTGTTTTAAAATTTATTTGATGTTTTAAACTTCAAAACATTATATATAATATGAATTGTATATAATTATTAATATAGTAAGTTTTTAATTTTTTTAATAAATTAAATATAATATTTAAATTTAGATAAGTTTTTTTAATATTCAGGTAGTATAGTGTTACGTAATATTATAATGACTAAAATATTATAATATGTTTTAATATTTATATAATAACATTTGTTATAAATTGTAATGTTATAATCTTAATATAGTTTTAAAATTTATTTGATGTTTTAAACTTCAAAACATTATATATAATATAAATCGTATATAATTATTAATATAGTAAGTTTTTAATTTTTTTAATAAATTAAATATAATATTTAAATTTAGATTGTAAGTTTTTTTAATATTCAGGTAGTATAGTGTTATGTAATATTATAATGACTAAAATATTTTAATATATTTTAATATTTATATAATAACATTTATTATAAATTGTAACGTTATAATCTTAATATATATTCAATATATATTATTTAATATTTAAAATATAATTTATAAATGTTCCAGCGCAATATTTATGGTAGTTAGTTTTGTTTCTACTTTTCAGGCTATATATATATATATATAAATTTTATATGTTTTTTTTATGGACGTACGCAGACGTACCCAAACCCCCCTCCCAAAAAATTGCCGTACCCACGTATCGTACCCATGTATGCGTACCCGTGCCCGTACCCGTACCGGCAACTTAGCTAAAAAGGTGTTATTAATTGGTTTTGTGCCCTCTCATTGTCACTTTATGTTTCTAAATAGGTTATTTTGTCTTGAATAGGTTTGTAAATACCATTGTTGATTTTGCTGCTGATCCCACTGGCCTTAGTACAAGTAATACTGGAGGCGGAGAAGAAGAAGATGAAGATTGAAGAACTTAGAACTAAGAATTCTGAATATTAATAGATTTTCATTCCATTAGTTAAACAATGAACATGAAACTGATACTTGAACTTGATATTTTAAGTGTTTTGAATCTTTGATGTTGAAGTTAATTGAACTATGTTACTATATGATGGTATGATCACTATGATGTGTTACTGTTTATGGTGTTTTAAAGTTTTTGTTGTTTAAATGTGTTTATGCTACTATGCTACATTCTAATTTTAACTCATGCTTCATAAAAATGTGTGTGTGTATATATATATATATATATATTTACATGTTTTTGTACTAACGAACCCAAACCCCTTTCCAAAATTTTGTCGAACTTGCAAACCGGTTCTCAAACTTCGAACTTGGAACTGAACCCGAAGCGGCAACTTAGTAAAAAATTGTGTATCACAACAATATTACACAAAAAAATGTAAATGACATACAAGAAATCACCAATCTGACAGTCTCACAGTCCAGAATGTACAATTTCAGGAATAAACAACATTTTCCAATACAATAATAAGGCACACAACCAAATAAATATAATATTCACTATCCTCAAGAGTAAGCATGGAAAAGTTATTTCGGTCATTTCACTCACCTCTCCTAATTTCCCAGTTATATCCTCAAGGAATCCCTCATCAGGATGGACTACGACCATCTCCCTGCAAAGCAGAGTACAATGAATTGGAGAAAACTACAGAAAATTAAAATAAAAACTTTATCACAGTAACTGTGTCCTCTTTGCCTACTAAGTAGATCACCTGAGAGGTGTTTTCAAAGGCTTATTGTGTCGTTCCCGTATATTTCGAGCCAAATCAATGACAGTTGTCATTCTTGTAACACTTTGTTCAATGTGTTGCTCTCTCTGCAATCACAAAAACAATTTTGAGAATTAAGAGGACCACCATTTGGTGGCGAATTGGCTTAAATGCAGGTTATAATATGCTAACCTAAACAAAACAAAATTATATCTAAGAGCTGTCCAAAAGAAAGTGTAGTAATGAATGTGATACACTCGTATAGAGGAGACCATTATTCATATAACCACACTCATCAAAGCAGCCTAGAACCCAGTGGGAACCTTCAACGTGTGTACATTCTGTACTAATAAGGACTTTACCTGGGCTATTGAGGCCCTCATTTCTATCCGACAATCAATCTGGGACCAGTAATGTCCCAATTTTAATAAAAATGAGTTAGAAAAAGAAGCTTTACCTTTCCTCCAACTTCTGGAAAACTGCAATAATGTATACTTTCCTCTGCTCCAGAATCAAGAACTTTAACCAGATTTTGATACATGGATTCAGTAAAAAATGGAGTGAATGGTGACATAGCTTTACATGTAGTCAGAAGGACCTGCACATCAGACAAAAAAGGTAAGTTAGCTATATAATCCCTCGTTTTTACCTTCAACCATAGGAACTAATTTCACAAGTGACAGAGATTTAATAAATTAATTTAGCCCCATTAGAACTTCAAAATATTCTTTCATTAGACAACAATATTTTTAATCACAATGTAGATAAGATAAATTTATTAATGTCCAACAAGAGACCACAAAAAGGGTCTAAGGGACTGAAAGCTACAAACAGGGAGACTACTAGCAACAAGAACAACGCACGGTGACCAAGGAAAGCAAAACAAGAAGAAACGAGGGGAGGACTACAAGTCCTTCCTCGGCTGAAAGAAATCCGTGATCGAAGGGTATATACAGGTGCAACCAATCCCAAGCCATCTCTGAGTACTGCTGGAGGTAGAGTACTGCAGTCTGGTGAGTATGACCCAGGGTCTCACAGAGTGGACATTTCATGCCTCTGGGGGACACATATGAGTAGAAGTTGTTGATACACTGACCAAAACCTGGCTCTGGGGAAAGAGCAGCTGCAAAGTGTGATCACAGAGCTGAGTAGTCTGATGGAGGTAAAGTGCCAAGCAATGCTGATCGATGTATCTGAAACATACACCTTTTACAACCTTGCAACAAAAGTTAATACCTACAACACAAGAATGTCTCAACATTTTGCATCGACTTGATATTGCTGCATTCAACACAACTGCATCAAATATCATCTTTACAATTTAACCTGTCCAACTGACACAGTTTTAACCATTTTGCTCGTGTAGCTTTTATCATGAACCCTACAATGGGAGAATACTTGGCGGAATTGACTATTAAAGATGATCTTCCAGTATCCCTAACATCCTACTTTTCACAAAAGCATATTCTGCTCCCACACAAACTTTTGCCATCTAAACCCACTTTGATCTCAACAAAATCTATATCCATCCACTTGAAAGACTAATTCACTAAGAAACAAGAACTTAGTTTTTAAATTTTAATAGTCTATGAGACCCTGTTTAAAAGAAAAAAAAATGCATTCATGTCACATGAACAATCTAATCTTCTATAAAAGATCGTTGCTCCTCTCAAATCTGCTAGTCTGATTTTACACAACAAAACCTCGATACTTTATAACCTTGTTCATTAATTTTGCAGATGTGACTATTTGGTAAGGTTTGGAATTTTAGTGATATGATGAGACAACTCCGTATAGGAATTGGTTTGCTCTTCACCTCTGAGGATGCCAAATGCATGTGCCTGATATATATTAATCAGATAGTTCTCCCAACAAGATTAGCTTCTTTCTCAGTTGTTGATATAGAATCATTTTTATGGTTGTAATTTTCTCGTAGTATTGAGGTAGTAGATTTTGGCAACATAGATCATCTTGTACACAAAAGGACAAAAGAAAATATATGAATGTACACATACACATGGTTCATTAAGAATGATCTTTCATTAATAGTAGGATGGCACATATGCTATCCTTTTGAAATAAACTTCGGCAATTTCCATTAAGATCCATCCACTAGGAAAAACACTTCTTCTTTGAAGGAAAGGTTGATTGTGAGAGATTTTTCAATAATAAAAAAATTTCAGCGAAGGTTGTGTAGTTTGACCATGTGCTTTTTGTTGTAATTCAACACTGATTGTTTGAGTTTAAAATTCATTCTACAGATGTTCTTCTCATGTCAATGTTTTCATCTCCTTATTCGACCGTGTGCCTTTTGTTGTAATTCAACATTGATTGTTTGAATTTAAAATTCATTCTACAGATGTTCTTCTCATGTCAATGTTTTCATCTCCTTACCAATAAATGACTACCAATCTCCAGATTGCAAAAAATATGGGAACAGGCCCACTTCACAACTGGATCCAATAAAAAAAAATTGGTTCCTCTCCCGTGTCTGACATCTTTTGCTATGGGTTTCATCCTTCATATAGCATATCTACATAGCCTTTAGGTATGGCACGAGTCATATCCTTCTTTCACCATATTCTTTGTCCTATTTGACTTTCTTAGTTCTTGTAGCTATGGTATATACTCTATATAGCCCACTTCATGCAAAACCTTCACTTATGGCACAATATTGCAAAAAGCATACAGATTATATATTGCTCTATACTCTCTATATAGCCCGCTTCATGCAAAGCCTTCACATATGGCACAATATTGCAAAAAGCATACAGATTATATATTGCTAGGATGCCAGGCATTTTAGAAGTCACTAAAATTCTGTACTTTTCAACTTTCCTATTTAAAAAACACTATAGAGAACTTTCGAATTCTATCAAAATTCACCTCAGAACTCAACAGATCACATAAACAGAAAAATTATAATTTGGGATTTTATATCAAGCTGAGAAAACTGAAAAGCATTACAAAAAGTTTTCAGTTCTATGTTCTCTATGTTTCATAGAAAATGGAATCAACTCCAAAAATGTAAAACCATAGTCACTCGACTGGTACGGCTATTTTTTCAGTAATAGAAAATGGGATTACTTGGAACTGTCATTTATTTATATAATTTAATAATTTCCAAGAAATATCATAGCATAGAGCTTTGAAAACAAGAACAATGGAAAGTTTTAAGTATGAACATTAAAACCATTGAATCAAAATATCAAATTTGAAATTTGAAATACTAATAAGTTGTTGAAGTTTGCCGCTGCGATAGAGATCTTCATCTCTGATTTTAAGAGATAGAAATATGTTTGTTATGACCATTATGGTCATCTACAGCTGAAAGAGATAGTTGTGATTATATTTAAGTTAATTTTATGCAAAAAGACACGTGCCATACGTCATGCAAAGAGGTATGTGTATGGAAATATTAAGGGTCTTAATTTTGGGACTCAATGAGACCTTTGTGTGAAAGATGAAGAGTCTTATGTTATCTATTTATACGATTGCTTGATCTTTTGTAAATCAATCAAGTGAAAGCCTTGTACTATGAACATTTCTTGATCAGTAAAAGAGATATTTCGCTGGTGTGGCTGGGCTTTTCCCTTAAGTGAAAGGGTTTTCGCAAGATAAAAGTACCGAGTCTTTTGCATTTTGTTTATGCTCTTTTATTGTGGTTTATCTGTCTAGGCTAAAAACTTAACAATAGTAATATTGTGTCATATACAATCAAATAATTCAAAACTCACACTGCAAACAAATAAAAAATAAAATGTTTTATTCATAGTTACACCACCCTGGGGAACGGGGAGATGCCGGGATGAAGGGACAAGTTGCTGAGCAGGGGGACCACAGGGGCCTCAATTTTGGGATAGCGGTGGGTGATGGGATGGGAGGTTTGTGTATCTACTATATACCACAAGCTAGTTCTGAAAAGATGTATAACACTGACAATATAAGACATAAAGATGTAAAATTAAAAATAGTAATTTTCTAAAATTTAAATGCTTGAACATTGCATTGTGATTTAACATTGAAGTATAAATATTAGAACTTTAAATACTTGAATTAGAAAAGCCAAATAATAATAGTTATAGATATCAAAATTTCAAAAGTATCTCGTCAATCATCATAAAGATGATTACATTGAGCAAATGCCAACTTAATTTCAATATGATATTCAATGTTCATAGAAAAGCCAAATAATAACAGTCATAGAAATCAAATTTTCAAAAGTATCTCGTGAATCATTGTAAAGATGATTACATTGAGCAAATGCCAACTTAATTTCAATATGATATTCAATGTTCATATATCAAAACAAGTATAAACTACAAAATCAAAATGCCAAGGGCCAAAGCTTAAAATGTAGTGAAGGAGGAATCTAATCATCCCTTGAGAGGTCAGCAAGTTCGTCATCATCAAAACTATCAGACTCTCCAAGGTTAAAAAACAACCACTATAATTTAAGTGAAATGTTTTATTTTATTTTTAAAATTGCATTTTCTTTTTTGTTGAGAAGTTAGATGTTTGACCGTCCCCGTTTGAGGGGTTGAGGGACACATCCCCATCCCCATGTCCCCTTAGGAGAGGTCGAGATGTCTCCCTGTCTCCTCTGCGATGACAACCATTTGGTGGGGTCATTGGAGACATCGAAACGTCTCCCTACCCTCGATGCCTCCTCATCTCTAGGACGTGGGACTTTTTTCGGGGATAAGTGTCCCAATGTTACTCTAGTTTTATTTTTATTACTTTTTAATACGCTTTCTCCTCCACAAATGCGCGGGAGACGTCAAAATTCATGGTGAGAGACTTTAATATGAAGTCTCCACCCAAATTTGAAGTATCTAGCAACAAGCAAGGTCTCAGAGACGCATCTCCATCTTTGAGACGTGTCTTGGAGGGGGAGATACGTCTTTAAGTGTAATGTCCCCATTTGTTGCCAGCATCAAAATTTCAGGGATTAGCCTAATATTGGATCCTCGTAGGCTAATGACAATGGTTAAAGGGTCTTCTGAGGACTGATTCATCTCCAACATTCAGGAATTTATGGATTTGGCCTCCATTTGATATCATTTGGACTCCATTTGCCATACTTACTATGTATAGAAAGTCAGGAGTAATAAAGATGGACCCTTTCTATTTTTTAAAAGTGTATTTGGTCACATGGGGAATTATGAGGAGAGATTCCTATTTCAGACGACATGGCAATCAAACAAGTATTTCAAGAGATATTAAAGTTCAAGTGACTTAAGTGATTTATTTAAATATTTTAATGTTATTATAAAGTTATAAAGTAACTTATAATAATAAAGTCACTTTAATATCTAGGATACTGATTCGTCCCCTGCAGGCTAGGCTTCCGCACCCGATGTGGATGAATGCCAGATGCATTTGGAAGACCTGTGGATGCTGGCCGGAAGCCAACCGCAGCGCTTCCAGACGCATCTTTGAGCATCCGCGGGCCATAATTGTTATAAGGAGGATGGTGATATTGCAAATGGTCATCGATTAATGTAGAGGAAGAACAATTATTGTTAGTTCAGAAGAGGTACCAAGCAAGAATGCACGCCTGATCCAAGGTAAGCCTTCATTGGTGAATGGGGTATTTAAATCGAATTGAAGAGTAAGGGAGGGAAAGTAACACTCAGAACCACCAACAAGGACTTCACATATCGGTACAAGAGCATGTTTAACCATCAGACAATAAGGTGGTTTGAATGTATTTATTCTTAATTGACACGAGTTGATTGACATATGGAAAAACAAAAATATTCTTTCTGAACATTTAACGTGTTTGGGTCTTTGGTTACGAAAACAGTAAAAGGACGACTTTGGTTGTCTTTTTATAATATTTCCTCTTCCTTTCCCTCCAATCGCAGCACTCATGGGTAATTTTTCATGCCTGAGAACATCAACCACAATAGTGATTCTGCCTTGAAGCTGCTAAGAGGAAATGTCCTTTGGAATTGGACTTAACATATCGATACAAGAGCATGTTTAAACATCAGACAATAAGGTGGTTTGAATGTATTTATTCTTAGTTGACACAAGTTGATTGACATATGGATAAACAGAAATATTCTTTCCGAACATTTAACGTGTTGGGGTCTCCGGTTACGGAAACAGTTGTGGGGAGAATTCCAAAGGACATTTCCTCTTAGCAGCTTCAAGGCAGAATCACTATTGTGGTTGATGCTCTCAGACATGAAAAATTACCCACGAGTGCTGCGATTGGAGGGAAAGGAAGAGGAAATATTATAAAAAAGACAACCAAAGTCGTCTTTTTACTGTAATGGAAGATATTCAGCAGTCAATTAAGATATTCAAGCAGATATATATATATATATATATATATATATACGTTTCCTTCCGCATCCCGTATCCGCTTCCGGAATCCACATCCGAATCAGTAACTTAGTTTAATATTATTAAGTGCAAATATAAAGTTACTTTATGATTTAAAGTCACTTTATGACAAAAGTAACTTAAGTGACTAAAAGACGAAATTGGCTTTTTATCCCAAATTGCCTAGTTGTTTGTGTCTTCCCTCATATTGAGGTTATAAAAGCGTGGAGCTACATTGGGATTGACACCATGAAAATATGATATTGACCAAATACAAATGGTTGCTTAAATGTGATTGGTTATCTTAAGGACGAAAACCCTTAAGAAGATTGTGGAGACTGGATGTAGCCCCAGTTTCGCTTTGAATATTACCAGAATCAGGTACGCATATACAGATTTGATATACTGTCTCGGTCAAGTCTGTTCCAGTAGGAAAAAGGTTATTGGTGAAACCTCTTGCTGGCCGTAGGGACAATCCTCGATTCAGTATCGAGTGTGGGGACTGCTGTGACAGTCTTAGAAACAGATAATGTTATAGTCTCCTCCAACGTACAGAGTTATTAGCAGATGATTACAGTATAACTGAAAAAATAGCAGGACAGTCAACTGCGAGGGAACTAAGAACAGAAGTTATTCAGGTCAGGGTTAGTCCACGTTCAGGTGACAGTAAAGGAGTGTGGCATTGATATCCAACATGTTATTACTGATCTGAAGTCTTCAACGCGATCAAGCAATCAATAGCTGCGGGATAGTGGAAGTCAGGGGTTCTTGAGGACGTTCATTCTCAGGAATTACATCCCTTCCTCACTGTTGAGACTACACACAACCAGAAAGATTTGGTTTGGTTCAAACTTTAAAGGCAAAATCTGCTTGTGATTCATTTTGAGTGTCATTGTGCAATGAGGACTCAAATCTTAAATTGGTGTTAGGATTAGAAAGGCAATGGCTGTGATAGTATTTTAACGAGTCGACCAACTTCTGGAAGTGTATGCTTGCATATTAGCTGTGATACATGATACTATGAATGTCGTACAAGCTGGAGTTGTCACCTAGATGTTGTACAGGTTTCAGAAGAGTTACAGCAGTACCATTATAGCCATAAATAGGACATGAGGAAGTTGTTGTAAGGCAACCATCAACAACAGTGGCAATGTTGGACCTGCAATCTGTTTGAGAGTCATTTACAGCCATCATATTGCTGCCATTACGCTGTTCTAGAGCCATGATGTGTAGTGCAAGTTCCAACCAGTCCTTGGAGTAGCTAAATCAGGGTTCAGAGGCTCTACACATGTTAGAGAAGTTCTGAAGCTGTTCTAATGTTGCAACATCAATCATTGTTTTTGGTATGTAAGAAATAAGCACCAACATTCATTTGAAAGGCATTACTATGACTGCTTAATCTGAAAAGTTATTACTGTTGTTTACCAGTAAATAAATTACAGTAAACTTCTACGAATTTGTATTGAATGTCGTATCTATTTTGTAAAAATATTGTTACATGACACTTCCCTTGATTCTTGAACTAAACTACTTAGTAAACACCAACATCATCACTCTCTCCTACTTCAGCCTACAAAATCAGTCTGTAACTAAGTTTCCAGATTGCTCACAAACTGTTTGACAAAATTCAGAACTGCTGAAAGATAAACTTTTTAAGAGCAATAAAGGGGGCAGGTCATTACACTAAGTGACTTTGTGTAAAATATAACATTTTGCTAGGTGGCACTTGCTGATTCTCGTGCCTCGCACTTTTGTTAGTTTCTCTGACTCCAAGATAGAACTCATTTCTGCTATTCTATGCTCCTTATCTCTTTATTTTGGGAATTGTCTATATTGACTAATCCTTATTAACAACAATTTTCACAAGCAGACATTTCTTTCGTGATTATATCATGCACATTAGTAACAGTCACATAAAAGGTAACACAAAGCACAGAAGTATCTCCAAGCTTTGCTAATACTAGACCAACAAGATGCTAAGACATCAATTTTCGCTCATGCCTGTTTAACTTTGGAACTTTCTTTTACTTCTCAAAATACAGATCCAAATCAAATTTTGTCTTCTCTGCATGTTTCCATTTCAAAATCAATGAAACATTATTGTTGAAAGGATAAACATGATAACATTTTTTACTTCAAGAAAAATAAATCCTAAATTAAATGATGCACAATTGTTAACTTGGTTTATGAAAAAAATTGCTAACTCAGTTGATAAAATTTCAAGCATTGATAAAATCTATCACAGAATGGTTCATAGTACAAAAAGTGATGTTCTCACATGGTAAAGAGTTGAAAGTGCCATTCTGCAATCCTCTTCTCCTGTTCGTCCTTTCAATCGCTTACGGTTAAATCGTACATAGATATTAGTTAAGTTGTCAATGAACTTCAGAAGGTAAGGTACAACCTGTGTAAATGTTCATAAATAAAGTGAATAAACTCATAACTAATCTTTAACTCCACTAACATCAAAAAGTTTCCTAATTTAGACCTTAAACCACTAACTAAACTAGCATGCAAATATATTAAAAGAGCTCAAATAATATGGTGCTAGCTTCAATGGATCAACATCCAAAAATTAAAAAGAGAAATCTCACTGTGTACAGACGATAGCTATCCATCTCCTGCCGCACAAATTGAACAAGGCTCTCACTGGCCGAATTGATCCACTGATCAAGCACATTAAGTGATGCTTGCAATTTACTATGCTCGACGGGCCTAAAAACATTCAGACCTTCAACCTCAAGCCTACGTGCATTCTGAACTAAGAATCTATAAGACTTCAATATTTCTAATGTTCCAAAAGGGAACATTACAGATTTGACTAAAACATATGCACTGTATTGCACTGCTCGTAACTGGATTAGTGTGCTACATCCACGAGATACTGGGGCTACGTTCAGCCTCTCGAATCTTCTCAAGGAATCTCACCCTTGAGAAAACCAATCACATTTAAGCAACCTGCTTATATTTTGAATAATATCACATTTCATGGTGTAAATCCCAATGTAGCTCTTTGTTTTGATTACCTTGATATGAGGGGAGATACCCACAACTAGACAATGTGGGATAAAAGTCATTTTCGTCTTTTAGTCACTTAAGTTACATCTATTATAAAATGACTCTAAAGTCATAAGGTAACTTTATAAATCAACTTTACAAAATAAAGTGACTTAACTATAGGAAGCTCCCCACTTAAATATCTCCCTAACGAAATGAAATAGGATCCTATGATTGGCTGGCATTCTCAGAATAAATGTCGTTAGCCTATCCGGATGGAAAGATAGACCAACAAGGCGCCAGAAAGCCTAGCACGGAGAAGGGGACATTACAGGGAGTCAACAAAAGACATGGATGTGGTCCCGTGTAGAAATTTGTTTGCCAATAGAAAACTTATTGTTGGACCTAGGGCACACAAGACAAAGGAATGATGTTGTGAGTGATACCCTCTTCCCTCTATAACATAATTGTAGATCAAAATACCTTGGGACTGAGCTCCCTCATAATTCAATATTGCAGTTGCTTGCTATAGCCAAACAAAATAGTCGCAGATAGTAATTATACATTCATGAATATAACATATGATCTTTAACAGCAAACAAGACTTCAGAACTTATGTTGAATGAAACTGAAATACAGTTTGACCTTAAGCACCAGCAATAAAAGATTGCCCAGAATTTATACTAGGCTCCAAGGTACAATCAATTTATTAATACCCAGTGTTGTGAGTCAGTGATATTAATCAATCAGTATTCAAGCATATCAGGAGAGTGCAGTGCACAGACACTATCAAAAAACCACCCTTTTGGAAGAACCAGGTTTTCGTCCAGCTTCTGTCAATTCCTAAAGGTTTTCATCTTCACAAAGCACAAAACATTTATAAAATACAAACCATGCTGACTTCCTTTCACCAACTTCCTTATAAATGATTCCAAGAAGAATCTAGAGCATTACGAAGACCTGACCCATTTTTTGTACAACTTTATTTAGTTAGGTGGCATTTTATTGTATTTTAGTATTATTTAATTAATAGTAAGTCATCATTTAAATATTTCATTTATTGAAAACTTAATAAAAATCAATTTAATAAATGTTACCTTGGAAAATTGGGGACATTACAATTCTTCTAGCCTAAACATTGCTTATCATCAAGCAATTCTTCTGAGCCGCTAGAATCTCAAATCAGTCATACGAGAAGCACTATATCACACTGTTGTTCCACTCTAATGTAATCAACATTATTGAAATTTACAACTCTATCATGCAAAAGTATTCCTATCATTATGCTTATCAACTCTCCTTCCAACAATGTCTCATCATAATGCCACCACTCCATACTCATGTTGTAGGATGATGGTGTATACTCATGTTTGTATAACCATCTGTTCTACATACTCCAATCTGCTCATCATGGACGCATAATAGGTTGTAAGGTCGTGATAAAAAACATACCTAAGAAATCACTTCCATCTACATTCTCTTAGCACCTTGGGGAATCAACTGGTAAGATTGTTCCTTTATTCACCTCATGATACAATGTTGTGATCATCCTTGCTGCTGGTGCTTGCAATGAATCATTCGCCTAGGCCTTGAGATTTATTTTTTTCTCTTCTACCATGAACTCCAACACCATCTATGAAATGTATCACCCAAGAGAATGCAACCATTGAATTCCTAATATGACATTGTAATCAACAATATCTGTCATATAGAAACCGTTGACATAGTCATCAAACCCAATTTTCCTGTGGTCTAAATGCCTAACACCTTAGAAGCTCTTGAAAATAAAGTTGTGATACCAAGCAATAAGGCTATGGTATCTTTCTCCTCGTTGTCACTTTTTCAAGTATCATCAACAGCATCATCAATATCAAAATTAACTTCAAAATAATGCAATTGACCTTTACCATGAAATCTATGAACATGCACCTATGGCTCCTTACAAGTGAAGCACAACTTCTGCCTACACAAAATCCCTGCACACAAAATCCATCTTATTATCTTCCTTACTTGGCTTGGGTGGAACTTTGGGCTTCTCATTAATTTCTTTTACTTGTACTCATGATTAAAGTTGTTCTTAGTCATTGAGTCCTCAGAATCAAAGGCTATTGTTATGGCATGTTGTAAGGAATTTGAATTAAATGACCTTACAAATGCCTTGAGTGGTTCAGCTAAGCCTTGAACAACTAGAACAATTAGTTTTCTATCTATTACATCCAAAACCATTAATGCTAGCCTTTGAAATTTTGCTAGAGAATCCTTCACCTTGCCCTCTTCTATCAATCATGCTAGGCCTTTCAAGTGAATTTTTGGATCTGTCCTATCAAACCCCTCAATCAACCTTTAACTGAATTCTTCTACAGTGAAAATAAGATCATGCCCTCCAGTTACCATTTACCACCATTTTTGAGCTATGCCCTCCAAATGCAAGGTAAAAAACTTAATAGCCTCCTCTTTATGCATGGGAATCAAAGAGAAGTATGCACTAATTTATCAGCCATGACCTTCGTAGTACCACTTGACCCATCAAAAATATTTCGGACCGTGATCTTTCCCAAACAAGGTTGAACAACCTTCCTCTCATACCATTTCCTCATATGCCCTCCTCCAGCTTTTTGTCCACAATATTCGATGAAAGTTGTCATTGTTAAATGCTACTCAGAGCATGGTATTTAGCATGAAGGTGATCCATCTCGCTCATTTGATGAAGTTGGCTTCTTGCAACATCTTCATCTATTAGAAATTTCACGCTAAACGATTTAACTGAAATTATTTCTCCTTTTGCAACTAACAATCCTTCACTAAAATTGCTCCCTTCGCTGCTCTCATTCAAGCGCCTATCACCATTTTGTTTCACTTCTCTTAATGTTTCAAACATGTTAACATGTAGCTCTTTAGATCTCTTGAAGAATGTATTAGCGAAATCCTCATCTCCATCCTCCGTGTTGTTGCCTTTCTTCCATAGTAACACGGGGACGCATCCCCCCCCTTTTTGCCTGATGTTTCAAAGACTTCAACGCACCAGAGACTTGGGGACTCTGTCTCCCCGTCCCCAGTGGTGCCACTAGATTCCGCCACCTCCACCAAGGATGGGGGACATCCTGATATTCACTATTTGCAGATTCAACTATTTATGTTTAATGTTCGATGTTCCAATTCAATGCAATGTTCAATTATTCACTCTTTTACATCTTTATATCCTATATTGCAATACATATTTTCATAACTAGCATTTTTAAGTACCATATGCATAGATATATTCACCCCTCTTGTCCCCCACCGCGGTCCCCCCACCATCCCCCCGCCATCCCCAAATTAAGGCCCCTCTGGCCCCCCGTCCCAAAAACTTGTCCCCTCGTTTCGCCGTTCCCCCGTCCCCCAGGGCAATGTAACTATGTTTCTTCTTTCTTCTTTCCTTGTTGTAGCTACCTTTGACTTCTTTCACTCATCAAATGACCCCCAATCTAACCACTTAAAGATACTCTTCCTTATATGCCAAATTTACACATAAAAATACCGTGTGACTCAACTCCTCAAAATTCAATACTATAGTTACATGTTTTAACCAAAAAAACAAAATATTTGCATGCAATAATCAAACATTTGTAAATATAACATATGACCCTTAATAGCAAACACAACTTTGGAACTTATGTTGCATGAAACCACAATATAGTCTCACCTTGAGCACCAACAATAAAAGATTGCCAAGAATTTATAATAGGCTCTATTACGATAATAGATAGTTTCAATTCCTATTTAATGGCTATCATAGTTTCAATTTCTATTTAATGGCTATCTATTGTAATCTATTGTAAATATTAGAATCTTTCTAATATTTAGTTAGCTCTTAAGTAATTGGTAGTTAATTGTTAGGTAAAATAGAATGTTTCTATTCTTGACGATCATTTCCTAAAACAAGATCCTTTATTCTTTCTTATATATTGATCTATTGATCACTATTAAGAACAAACAAGTATTTATCCAATTACTTACGGTATCCTAAGTTGTTGGTTCGTATTCTGCTTCGTATGCGGGTTTGCCATTTGCTTGATATTTTTTGGGCTGGGTTTGGTTCATTTTGGGTTCATTCATACAAGATTTTTTATTTTAAAAGAAAAATTATATATATGCAAACATATGCTGCAGCAAATAAGTTTATACACCACAATGCTAATATTAAAGCAATTTAGCAACATATACCACCATATATATTCAAGATTTAGTTCGAATAGCATGAAAAAATGTTAAAATACACCACTATATCAATGTTTCCGTTCAAAAATAGTAATGCCAACATTACTAATCAGTAATCAGTAATCACTATCAGTAATGTGATATTAAAGCAATTTAGCAACATATACCACCATATATATTCAGGATTTAGTTCGAATAGCATGACAAAATGTCAAAATACACCACTATATCAATGTTTCAGTTCAAAAACAATAATGCCAACATTACTAATCAGTAATCACTATCAATAATGTGATCAAAAATCATCAAAGAATTCCTCATCATTAAAAACTTGTAGATTAGAAACACAATTAGTGCCACTAACATCAATAGTCTCAATAGTAGCCTCAAGATCAGCTTTAACATCACTATGTATCTCATCATAATGTTCACCATCATCAATTGCTAGTGCATCAAAGTGGGATTCCATAGACTCTGGTTCAACATCCTATTGTTTTGCCTCCCCTTTTTTGTAGGTATTTTCTCTGAGTTGTGAGCCTTCTTATGCTTGAGTTTAGTCAATTGTGTTTTAATGAGTGGATAAAGGAGTATGTGCTCCAATTCCTCTCAAATGATGATCTAGCAACCTATCAAGATTTACAAATTTGAAATTAGAGTTTTGAATATTTATGAACAAGAAATTACAGACAAGAATCTTAAGATTAAAGAACTTACCTATTATAAAATTTTGATGGCAACGAACTGCAAGAGTTGGTACATTTGTCCATGAAAATACCACCATTTATGAGCATTAGCATTGTTCGTGTCTTCAAGAGCATCAAGACGAGAATCATCAGTGCTCGCAAAACTCATAAATTCAGACCTCACTACAGGTCGTAGGTGCTCTAGAAAGAGTCTTCGAAGGGCTGCCTTGTACCCTTCAGAAACTTTAGGATCTCTGTATAGAGCAACTCTAGTGGTGCTCCCCTTGAGGACAGCTTGACTATAGAACCTGAAGGTCGATGCAAAGGCAAGTAGATGCAAAGGGGTAGTCATTTTATTCCATCTCCCTATCATGATTACATTTAGCCCCTTGAAGAACTTTTCATCAGGGTCTTTCTCTTTCTCATATATGATGGCTCTAATATCTTCAATCATGGAATCGATACCATCATATACCTCACCCAAGCAAGGCCTATCCATGTCGGTGTATCAGATCGTGCTCAATATAGGCTCAATGAACTTTAGAAGGTAATAAGCACAATCCCACCAAGAGCTTTGTAATATCCTTTCCTTAATGACAGTTGCCCTTTTACTATTAGATTGCCTCCATACGCTCCAATTAGCATTGGTTACCATTCTAGACAATGCCTCTTTCACTTTGACAAGGCATCTGAAAACAATATTGTTGGAGGCAAAACGGGTCTCAACAACCTATTTTAAGATCAAAGCAATAGTAGATTAAAAATTTAAAATCAAGTAATCTATTTAAATTTAAAGACAAAAAGTTTACTAAACTAAGATGACTAGATTTCTAAACATATTTAAATTCTAAACAATTGAACTTACCTTCAAGATATCCAATTTCGAGAATTGTCTAAATATGGCTTATGTCATATGGTGGTTTGTGACAAACATTTGGATATCTTGTGCCTTTTCATACATTTGTTTTATCCACTCAACCTTAGTGCCAAATTTTTGCAGCATTAGGCTCAGTAAGTGCTAAGCACAAGGTGTCCAAAAAATGTGTTTGTACCGCTCAACCAATAAGCCGGCAGCCTTACAATTCTTGGCATTGTTGGTTACTACTTGAACAACATTTTGAGGCCCAACTTGCTCAATGCCTTGGATGAGAATGTTTGCAATGAAAGGACCGTCCTTTACCTGACCTTCACAATCAACAGCTCTGAAGAACATTTCACCTCTTATAGACTCTACAATAACATTCACCAAAGGACAGTTCCTTGCATTTTTCCAAACATCCGATACTATTGTGACACCTATTTTGGTCCATGAATCCTTGATGGGCAGCATGGCAGCCTCTACACAGGTCATCTCATCATCAAGTAAAGGGGTGCGTATCTTCTCATAACCACGGCCCTTGAACCTTGTCAAAGCCTCATTAATAGCTCTCACCATGTTGGTGAGCGAACAACATTAAATGACAATCCATTTGCATATACACACCTCCCTATGGCTTCATCGACAATGCCTCTACCTTCATTTTGAAACGATGCTTCCAATGGTCTCACGGCTTTCTTATTTACAACCTATTGTTGAGGAGAATGTAAGAATGGATGACCCTCAGCCAGTGGTTCATTGGTAACGGAAGTTGAAGACATAGATGACATTTTCCTTTTCTTTGAAGGCCTACCAATTTGCAACGAATGAGCAGCACTTGCCCTCCTAGCAGCTTCATCTGCTTGCTTTTGTTCTTGAATGTATTAGTTCACAATGTGGTTTGGAAGGAGTGTTTTTTAGTAGCCTTTCGTTTACTCTCGGTTTCACTGTACAAAATTTAATGTCTTTCTAAGGACTAAAGCACGGATGTGCTTTCACTCTACCATAGGAACTACTTGATTCCTTTTTGCAATGGCTGCAAATCCATACACAACCTCCTCCACCTGGCATTGGTTGAAGTATTTCCACATATTTCCATAATGGGGAGCATCTATCGATTTTGAAGTGGGTGTTTTCGATGCCAAAACCACTTGCAGCTATTATGTAAATCTACAAAGAACACACAGCCATTATGAGTATGAAGAAATAGTTTTTTAGCAACAAAGAAGAGTTTCACTGTGTGAAAATTTAAAATTTTAATACTTGACATTGTGTTATTTGCAATGTTACTATAATTTTAACCTTATACAAAACTAGAAATGGTTTCCATTTGCATTCAAAGCATACTTTTAATCCTGTCTTACAAAAGCTTTGTTCTAGTGATGGTGCTTTAAATAATTTAAAATGGTTATTCTTTGCTATGCTCTAAAATAGAAGTATTAACTTTTGTTATGTAACAATAAAATCTGCAAAAATATTTAAAATGTGTTGTTAATTGTATTTACATATAGGTATATCTGCGACTATGTATATGCTCCAAGTCTACGTTTCTATCTCTATCTGTAGCGCTAACTCCTTCCTTGTATCTGCGGCTGTGTATTGCTAACTCATTCCTTGTATCTGCATCTATAGCCTAAATGCCCTTCAATCTTCCCATCATGAAAGAGGAATGTCTTAGTCGTCACATATGTCTCAGTTGTCGCATAACAGGAATGGCTACATTTTACTATTTTAACTTAGTTGATTCAATGTCAGTCATCACTTTAGGGCTAAGTCGACTGACATGGCAATCAAAATAAATTAAAAAACTCAGAAACAATCCCGCTAAAGTCAAAATTCGTCTTGAATTCGCTCGACCGTGGTCAAAGTCGTTCCAAGTGCAAAAATAAACAACGAATTTCGTTGGCACATGTGGCAAATTCATCCAAGGTCCCATGGATCAAATTTTCAGCGAATGCATCAAACTGTGAGCAAATTTATAGTAAATTTGAATTGCATACGACTTGGAATCAAATCGACTAGCGATTTTCCTTGGGAAACAACGAATATAGCAACTTAGCTGGTATCATAGCAAATACTTCTAAAAAATCTTTTTTTTTTGTTTTTTGAAGAACGATTTATTGCTGCTGGTTGGACATCATTTTGTTGTGTTTGGCACCATCTAGGGTTTCTAAAACCCTTAGTATCAAATCCACAACCAAAATCTGCACTTTTTCCTAGCTCTTTTGAAGACTTGTACGATTTTTTCCAAAACCCTAAATTTTTGTACCTATAGAAGAAAAAAAAACTATAGATTCTTGATGGGTTTTTCAAGAGCTCAACTGGGTTGTGGTTTGTTATTCTAGGTGTCTTGATTTTCATGCCACAATTTTTGAGCCAACAAATCCAAAATTCTGGGTTTTTCAAGCTCTCTTATAGGCACCTCTTCATTTTTTTTGGGTCTTCCGATTTGTTCCCTCGAAGTACTTACCTTTACAGTAATTTTGAATTGCATACGACTTGGAATCAAATCGACTAGCGATTTTCCCTGGGAAACAACGAATATAGCAACTTAGCCGGTATCATAGCAAATACTTCTAAAAAATCTTTTTTTTTTGTTTTTTGAAGAACGATTTATTGCTGCTGGTTGGACATCATTTTGTTGTGTTTGGCACCATCTAGGGTTTCTAAAACCCTTAGTATCAAATCCACAACCAAAATCTGCACTTTTTCCTAGCTCTTTTGAAGACTTGTACAGTTTTTTCCGAAACCCTAAATTTTTGTACCTATAGAAGAAAAAAAAAACTATAGATTCTTGATGGGTTTTTCAAGAGCTCAACTGGGTTGTCGATTTTCATGCCACAATTTTTGAGCCAACAAATCCAAAATTCTGGGTTTTTCAAGCTCTCTTATAGGCACCTCTTCATTTTTTTTGGGTCTTCTGATTTGTTCCCTCGAAGTACTTACCTTTACAAATTTTCATGTTTTTTCCCTAAAAACGGGCTATGACATCTTTGATTAATATTCTGCTCGAGGGAGATCAGAAATTTAATGGTTAAAATTATGGCACATGGAAGCAACGAATGCCAACAATCTTTGAATATAGGAATACTAATCAAATTGTTCTAGGTGTTACACAATATCCGACTGTAGCTGGTATTGATCAAGATAAATGAGATCAAAATAATTGAGAGGCAGACAACTTCGTCTTTTCCTGCACGATCACCCAAATTTATAGATGCTTCTTCTGATCTAGATTCTTCTGATTAAGAACTTGATCATAGAGCACTTGCTGATGCTAATGTCAGTACTTCTCTCCAGCCTAAGTGGTGGGCTAAGACACTTGCTGATCTTCAAGATGATGAGCTCATCAATGGGAGAACTACTCAAAAAAGAGCAAACCTATAGAGACAATTATGCTCTCATGGCCAACATTCACAGTCTGTTTGAACCTTAGACATACTCCAAGGCTAAAGGTATTCCAGAGTGGGAGCAAGCCATGACATCTGAACACCAGATTCTGTTGAAGAATCACACCTATGTCCTTTCTGATCTTCCACCAAGAAAGAAAACCATTGGCTGCAAATGGGTCTACAAAATAAAATACAAGTACTATGGATAAGTACAAAGCTTGTTTAGTTGCGAAGGGCTTTTCTCAACTTCAAGGCATTGATTATAAGACCTTTGCTACTACAACAAAGATAAGCACTACCAAATTAGTCCTAGCCATGGTAGCACAGTTTAGTTGGAAGGTACATCATATGGACGTCGAGAGTGTTTTCCTAAATGGTGACTTACAAGAAGAGGTCTACATAATGCAGCCTCCTGGTTTCAAGGTTGTTGGTAAAGAACACTAGGTTCTTAGACTAGTGAAAGCTCTGAGCAAGAGCTTAGAACATGGTACATCAAAATTGATAAGTACCTGGCTTCTAGAGGAGTTCTTCTAACTCAAATTTGTACATTAAGACTATTGACAGTGACATCATCCTTCTGGTCATTTATGTGTATGATTCGTTCATCACTGACAGTTCGGCATCTTTGATTAAGGGAATCAAATAGAGTTCATGCTAATCTTTTGATATGACTGACCTTGGGCTCAAGGCGTTGAGGTTTGGCAATAGTCTTCTAGTATATTATTTCTCAGTCCAACTATGTCAAGGCTATGTTAAACAAGTTTCGTATGCAGGGTTGCAGGCCCGCATCTACACCCATGGAGAAAGGTATGAAGTTACCAGCCAAGTCTAAGTCTTCTCCAATTGATGATACTACATACATTTAACTAGTAGGCAGCCTCATCTACCTCTTTGTTACTAGACCTTGATATCAGCCTCGTCGTCAGCTACATCTCATGTTTTATGACAACTCCCAAGGCTAATCATTAGATGGCAACAAAGTGTGTGCTTGGTTATGTTAAGGGCACTTTAGATTATGGACTTCTTTACTCTCGAAGTTCTAATCCTACACTTAGCGGGCTTACAGATTCAGATTCAGCAAGTTCTATTGAGGATAAAAAGCCAACTTTTGGATAAGTGTTCAGTTTGGGATCCGGTGTCGTTACATGGACCAATAAGAAGCAGCATGCAGTTTCTCTCTCCTCTACATAGGTTGAATACAAAGGGACGAGTAAAGCAGGTTGTGAAGTTGTTTGGCTTCATCGGATGCTCGAGGATATGCAGATGTCACCATTAGGTTCAACAACTTTGTTTGTTGATAACAAAGGCATTATCAAGTTAGCATGAAATTCAATCTATCATTAACAAACCAAGCATGTGGATGTTCACTATGACTACATACAGCAGCTGGTTAAAGATGGGACAATAGACTTGTAGTATGTTCCTACAACGGATAAGACTACAGACATTATCACCAAGCCTCTTGGTCCGGAGAAGTTTGTAGTTAAATGTTAGGTAGAATAGAATGTTTCTATTCTTAACGATTGTTTCCTAAGGAAACATCATTTATTCTTTTGTATATATTGATCTATTGATCACGGCTAATTACAAGTAGGTATTTCACCAATTACTTCCTGTAATAGGCTCCAAGTACAATCGTTTTATAAATACCTAGCATTATAACTAGTATCAATTAATTAGCATTCAAGTAAAACAAGAGTATGCAATGTTAATCACAAGCCCTTCTATGAACGGACTTTTGATCTTGGTTGTAGGAGTCAACTTGCATCAACACCAACTATACAAGGCACTACGAAACCTACATAATACATTCACTATTCTCCAACCTTCTTGCACTATGAACTGAGCATCATTAACAAATTGTAGACACGCCCACACTAGAATTGGAATGGTTTGTACCGAGGTATATAAATGCCACTCTAAACTCTCACCCTTTCGCACAAATATCCCTAATCTTTGGTTTCCTACGCAAGCAAAATAAGTGTTGATAAAAGATTTGGCACTATAATAATGCCTTGAAAATTGGCCATGTTAGCCCTTGAACAGTGACAACCATGCCAACAACTAGATAGACTACAACTCAATCACTATAAGATTGCAATCTTCCTCTGCGTTTGAAGGGGGCAGCTCCCTCATATGATATGAGTATTTGATATTTTTGTGTACTTTTCACCTAAAAGTACAAAATAATACAAAAGAAAACTAAAGGAAATAGATGAACGGAACTCCAACACTAGACATACGAATAGCATATGAGATTCCTTAAGGGATAACATTTTACAAGGAAGCTTCAACACATAATGAGTTTAAATATGCAACAATGAAATAAAGATGTCTCAACATACAAGGAGACAAGTTACTATCATCTCCAAGCCAAAGTACCAGGGCATGATTGTGCTTCATCAATTACATATGTCATTAGGATCATAAACTAAAGGATTCTATGTATACACAAAGATATCATTAACTTGACATATGACAAATTAGCAATAATAATTCAGTAAGACATCTTGATATACGAACAAAATGCATCATTCATTATCTCTCTGAAAATATACAAGTTCAAAAAGCTTTGAGTACAATATTTTAAACCAAAAGTTTCTCTAAAAATCTCCATAGTTTCCCCTTAGCAAAAAGTCTCTCCCCTTCTAGATTACAAAATATCTCATATTTATAGGCTTCATAGGATAACTAGTTTTTTTCCAAGTTAGAACAAACTTATTTTTGCGTGAATTGAACAAGATTATGAGCTTCACAAATTTTGCACAAAAATGGTCAACTTCTTAACTTTGACTAGAATGTGACAACGAGCATACTTACCAAAAATGATAGTAATAACCATAACCAGTGACTTATTGCATCTAATAACAATAAGAAAAGATATCTGATCTGCAATCTTCTGAAAGAGCATTCCAACTCTGACTTGTAGTTTTCCTTTGCTGCATATTCTATTTCAATTCTTCATTTTAGTGCATATATAGATGATGTTGTTCCATGTTGTGGAATTTGAATTTACTGGCAGCTGCACTAACTTGAAAGTTTCTACAGTGATTTTAACAAAACCAATTTTGTTTATATCCCCATGACCATTTCATCCCAAAAGGCGACATCACTTTGAAGTGTGGAAAACAATTTATGTACCTTTTCTATTTCTCTGCATTCAACAGAAATGTTTGCTAGAGCATTTCCATGTTAAATTCTAGAGGACTGCAGCAAATTGTAATAGTACTGCCATGTATTAGGTATGTGTTTTTCAAATGCAACAATCACTTATATTTATATTAAGTATAAGCCATGAATAGACATGTCTCTTCATGGGATATGTCTATTCGTTAATCAGATAATTAATATAATAATAAATTTAATCATATATATATATATCATAATTTATTAAATGTAAGTTTATCCGACAGAAGCTATCAAACATCAACACTCCCTCTTAGCTAGGGAGGATAAACACAAGACATATATTACACCATGGGTAATATTAGGAATGACAAATTTTAAGAATGTCTTTAATCAGAAGATATCCACCATTTTGATATCAAACTTGTATCAAGATCATTGGTCTCCTAGAATATCAATGACATTCACCAAGTACTCAAAATAAGGTTTGATATCACATCTGATATCAAGAGTATTGGCCTCCCAGTATATCAATGATATTCACCAAGTACTCAAAATAAGATTTGATATCACATCTAATATCAAGAGTAATGGCCTCACAGAATATCAATGATATTCACCAAATACTCAAAATAAAGTTTGATATCACATCTGATATCAAGAGTATTGGCCTTCCAGAATATCAATGATATTCACCAAATACTCTTTGAGTAAAGGCCTTCCAGATAGTTGAGATGCAAAACATTCACCATATACTTAATTTGTTTGATCTCATAATACAAGTTATTGTAAGATCGTCACCTTAGAGTAACTTCTGCAAATACAAGTGACATCATTTGGAAGTCGTCACTTCCTCATGATGTCCACAAGGGGTAAACCCATTAAAATCACAGTCACGAGGAATATTCATGAATCACAATCCTCTTGTCTGATACAATTTATTGATCAGAGGAGAACCCATCTCAACATGGTTTACTCCCTCTAAATCAATATGATCGAGATCACAAAAGGTTGATTGAATCATAGCCTCTATATGCTCCCTTTCTTTCAAAGTTGCCTCTAATGAAATATTAGTCTCCCTTTGAATCTCAATCTCCCTCTTCCCGCAATAACATTCTCGGAGGGAAAGATCAAAGCAAATAACTCTTATAGTACGTATTGAAAATACAAATAAGAGAGACTAATATAATACTCAATATAAGATCTTTCCAATAAGATAAAGATAATTATAAAAATGTCGTACTTGGAAAATGATCCCCATTATTCCAATATAATTTATCATTTTTATAATTATTAATCCCCATTATAATCTCATTATTAATGATCTTATCCTAATCAAAATATTATAATACATTCATAACAAAAGAAACACTATTATAATATATTGACTCATACTTGCCTTATTGTGGAGCCCACCACTCATAAATATTATAATAACAATCTCTTTCCTTGGTGATGGGTTAGCATTTTACATTGTACACCAAGCAATTAAACCCTGACCCCCTCCAGATTTCATCACACTCCATGCCAACAACATTCAGAGCTTGATTCTTCCACTTCAAGTCCCGAGATCCGATCCTAAGCCACTTAGGTACTTCCAGTACTCTAACTCCTTCACGCACATTACTCCACACCTGCATTCACTGTGCTAAATACTTGGCTAAGCGGACCTTGTTCTCTTCATCATTGTTGAGCATAATTTTTGTCACAGCATTTCTGCCATCATATTCCTTCCATAACACATTCAAAGTGCTCGCCAATTAATTCTTATCCACATACTCTGTAATGCCTACCCCTAGTTTAGTTTCATCTTTCTTGTAGGCTTCCAGGAGTAAGCCTAAGTCTAGGGGCAGTGGATGTAATGCCTACCCCTAGTTGACTTTTCTTGATATATTGTCGGATTCTTGTAAGGCCAATTTTCTGATTTTGTTTTATGATTAGTGGTACTTTGTTACCGGATTTGATTAGATGTATTTCATACTCAGTTTATATATGTGATGAGTTACTAAGTTATTTCATGTGTTCAGGATTATTTCTATGATGATATATGTATGTTCATTTAGTGACTTTTAGTTATTTCATGATGTTAGTTAGATGAATGATTTATATACTATTTATATAGTTACTTACCCCATACTTGCATGTGTATGGTGTACTTGTCTATTTTACTTTATGATTGACGTTCCTAATGTGGTTGAGGGAGGGAGTCGTAATCCCCTGCTAGTCAAGATCTACATGATGAGCAACTCCCCGTTATTTCTTGTTTAGTTTAGAATATATGAGTATGTACATGCGTGGATTTTATGCAGATTGCAGGTACTGGGTATCGACTTCCCTGAATTGCCAAGATGAGCGTACCCTATCGCAATATCTCAATGGTATAAGTGGGGAGATAATTTTTGAGTCTGAATCCTAACCTAAGCTAATTGTCCTAGAAAGTAGGACAAGTATCTGAGTTGGTTACCCATCTGAATTCGTCAAGTGACATATATTTGTGATTCTAACCCTTGAGTTTGATCTTGTATTTTGTGCTTCTTAATGGGTTTCCATATTCAGTCTTGTGGGTCTGTGAAGATTTTTTGTTTTAATTAAATCATATTAAAAGATAATTTAATAATTTAATTTAATGAAAATTTTATAAAGAGAATTCAATATTTAATTAATTAAATTAAAGAATTAAATTTAAATATTTTATTAAAGTTCTAATTTTGGCGTGTTTATATTTATTTAGTTTAATAATTATTATTTAGGAGTTTCATTTTAAATAATAAACTCTAAATAATATTATTAGTTGAATTAATAAATATATTATTTAAAAAATCATCTCATGATTTAATAAGAGAGAGAAAACATTAATTTAATAAAGTTTATTTTAATTAAATGGCACAAAGATTGTGCATGAATATTAAAATATAATAAAATAATAAAAGATAAAGATCAACGAGTCTTCTAGTGTGATTGCACAATCAAAGCCCTAAATTTAGGGGAGAACTCTTTATCAGAGATCTAGAGCTCATTTTACAATAACCAGATTTTGGAGGAGCAATTTTGGAGGAAAAGGGTTTTCAAAAGGAAAAAGGGTTTGGTTTGCGAGTTTTGAGTATCCGTCGTTTAAGCATCAGATCCAAGTAGGATCTTGTGGGATTTTGTGCAGTAATTTTCTGTTCTTCAAATTCCTGTCTTCTCCGTGTCTATAAATTTGTTTTCGAAATGAATTTGGTTTTGAAACCATTGTATGCGAACTATCGTTCTTTGATTGAGAAAAATCTGTGTATTGTTTGTTAATTTGAAACCCTCGTTTTGTAAAGTTTAGAATTTCATATTTTGATTTAGGATGAGGTTTTGAGGAAGAATACCAGAAATTGGAATCAATAAATTTGACTATTTTAATTTCGTTTCCCTACTAGATCTATGGTAACTTTTTGAACAAAAAATATATATAAAATAATATAATTACACAATAATTGGTAATTACCATATATAAAATAATATAATTACACAGTAATTGGTAATTACTATATATAAAATAATATAATTACACAATAATTGGTAATTACATTATTAAATATATAATAAAAGAAATTCAAAAAAAAATGAAACAGCATATTATGGGAGGGGACGTTTTGTTGTTTTATTTAATTTAAAAATATATATAAATTAAGTGGGCGGGGGCCACCACCTTCCCCCCCACCCCCCTTACTCCTCCCTGTGGTTTTCTTGCCCAATGGCGGTCTTATTACTGCGGCAGCAGCTGTACACTACTGCGGCAGCTTTACTGCCGGTCGCACGGGCCTAAACCATTTTTTCTTAATATGGTTTGTTAATTATTAAAGTTTAAATAATTTAATAAATATTTTTAAATATATTAAATTTTTATTATTTAGTAAATATTACATGTAATTTCATAATTATTATTATTATTAATTATTAATTTAATAGTCTTTTATTAATAATTTAATACAGGTTATTTTATTAATAAATAAAAATAACTATCATCTTTAAGAATTTAATGGTTAATGATTTTAATTTTAATAATATTTAACTGAAGTCTTTAATTAATTTATTATTAAAATGTAATTGTACAATAAAGTGTGATTTGAGAAGTTGGAAAAATTGGTTGAATCAAATTTTGTTTGTCGGTGCAATTTTTTATATAAGAATAATTTATAATGCTAGGGAAAGTTTTATAAATCGAAAAACCTAAGTCATTATAATATTTTGAAACGGAAAATGAAAACTGAAACCCTAGTTTTGAACATCGAATCTTGTGCTTGAAAATGAAAATGAGAATATGAGAACCTTTAGTAAATATTGAACTTTAGGGCTTTCAAAACCTAATGAATTATGAAATTCACTTTTGTTTGTACTTTATGTAACGTGTGAATTACTAGTGTTGGGATTTCGGGATTGACTTAGATTTGGCCAATCAGGATGTTTACCAGAGGCTTGGGAGTTTTGTTTTGTAATGATATTATGTATACGATCTTTTATACCTGACCATGGTAATGTGTCATGTGTGTTCTATGATGAATTTAATCAGATATTTTGATGTGCTTTCCAATTTCTTGTGTGGGACTAAGGTGAATGGCGTGACTTTCCTGATATAACCCTTGAGTCTTCAAACAGTTATCCTTGATTGCCTCTCAATTGCTTGTATAGGACTAAGGTGATTAAATGATTTGTTTTTGGTGATGTCATGTTATGACATGGATTTGGTTTATGTGTACTTGATTTTGGATCAGTCCTATTAGGATGATCGTATTGGTGGAATCTGTGATTGTGATCAATAATATTTCAATACTTTCCAATTGTTTGTTTAAGCACTGATGTGTAGTTTATGGTCATTTGAGATCTTTTGCTTTTGCTGAGCTTAGGGTAGGTTATTTGTATCTCATGGTGGGAAGTGGCTTGCAATGGAGGCCGAGGCCCTAAAGAGGCTGGCAGGTAACCCATTGTAGGTTATTTTAATAAGTGATAACATTTCATTAAATGGGTTTAAAATGAATTAATAAGGTATTAGTACCACATAAAGTCACTAGGGGGTCTGGAGTCTATAGTGGCTGCCAGGGTAACCTTAGAGTTGGCTCATGCAATGACACTTGCCCACTTGCATAGTAGATTTGCTACGTGTTATTGTTGCCTCTGGGATTAGTTGATACTTGTGTCTTAGTACCCTTTGAGATAGTTTGCTTTCAGGTGATTCCTTGAACCTAGATATTGGTTTTTACTTTTGAGTTTGTTATCCTGTTTGGGACTTGAAACTATCTCCTCAGCGCGGTGGGAGTGGACCCTTTTCGGGTTACCACGAGGTTGGATGGTAGTGCTTTTTACTTTTACCATTGAGATCCGATAGTTCAATGTCGTGGCTAGAGTTCCCTGTTTTGCATTTCCTTTCATTCTATTCTTGTGTACTATGATGGATGGTTATACCTATTATATTGTATTTTTTTCATGGATCTTAAAAGATGATGTAATCTATTTTATGATGTATATTCTTTCAGCGTCTCATGTCTGTGACCTATACAATGGATGATTGTGCATTCTAATTATTGCCAAGTGGCATTCAGGATAATTGTATATTATTTAAATGGATCCATACTTGTAGTTATTCTTTAATGTGGATGTGTTATATTTTGTTTTTAGTATTAATTAAACTTAAATGTGATATTTTGGTTTTAATATTAATTAAACTTAAATGTGATTCAACGTCATGGGACCCTTAAGAATTATAATATGTTTTATAGTATGTGCTTATGTGTATGTTATTGCTACATTTATATCTGTTGTTGTTAAGTTATTATCTTTCGAAAAAAAAATGTTTGACAAACTTAGTGAAACTTTAGGTTAATTTCTTTTGGTTTTCCCTAGCGGGGCGTTACATAATCATCATAAATGTGCAAGGGACCATTCATTTCTCCACCAAATTCTCCCACTCTTCTACAACAAATCTCATTATAATAGGCCTCTGAAGAATCTACAACCTAAGTGAGGCTCAAATCCAAACAAAAAACACCATAGCAAGTCATGCATATGAACGACATGGGCCTCGCCTAAAGCACCCAATGTTAGAGCTTTCTTCCACTACTACGGACCAAAGCAATGCTGCAAATACATTTTTGCTTCTTCGATAACACAATACACTTCTCTCCAAGCTCGTTGCAAGATGATTTTAGCATTCTCCTTATATTCCTCGCGCCCTACAGTATGTGGGTCTTCTCTGCCTAGAGAAACTTGTTTGATCTTCCCACCTACGTCGCTTATTGGCAGTGAGCCAAATACACTTAACTTAGAGAGCTTTGCCAGAAATGCTATGTAGAGATTGTCGCATTGACACTCATTCAATTTGGGTTTCTTTTGTTGATTTCCCATTCAAAGAGAGATGATGTTGAACTACATTCCTTCTTTACTCTACGGTAGTTATAAGAGTCACAAAATTCAATTTAATAATTCTGTCAGACCTTTGTATTCACATTATTCCCAATAATCGGCCTACTCTAATACCATGTTAAATTGTAGAGGACTGCTGCAAATTTTAATAGCACTACTATGTATTAGGTATGTGTTTTTCAAATGCAACAATCACTTATATTTATATTAAGTATAAGCCATGAATAGACATGTCCCTTCATGGGACATGTCTATTTGTTAATCAGATAATTAATATAATAATAAATTTAATCATTATTATATTAATTTGTCTCATATACTTATATCTCATATAATTTATTATATATAAGATTATCCGGCATAAGCTATCAAACATCAACATTCCAAAACCGTGATATTTGGCCCAATTTACATTTGTAATGCATCCATGCACCATTTAAGAGTTCTATTATACTAGATAAGGGAGAACATTTGTGAAGCATGCGCAAGTTGCCTTAAAACTGGAGAGTACATTTGCCCAAAATTCTTTCGTTCATTTTATGCAATGCTCAATTTTATGGTGCAAGTTGTAATGTCCCCTTCTCTGCGCTAGACCTAAGGGTGCCTTGTTGGTCTATCTTTCCATCTAGATAGGCTAACAGCATTTATTTTGAGGATGTCAGCCAGTCACAGGGGTCTATTTGGTTTCATTGGGGGAGATATTTAAGTGGGAACTCCTAAGGTTAAGTCACTTTATTTTATTAAGTACTTTATCATTTAAAGTCACTTTACGACAAAAATGACTTAAGTGACTAAAAGACGAAATAGGCTTTTATCCCACATTGCTTAGTTGTTCACATCGAGGTTATAAAAGCATGTATCTGCATTAGGATTAGGAGCATGAATATAATATTGTTTTGAAAACAACGAAAGGTTGCTTAAATGTGACTGGTCACTCTTGAGGACAAAACCCCTTTGAGAGAGTGGAGAAGCTAGACATAGCCCCAGAAACTCATTAGAGATTTTATTCAGAATCAAGTATACAGATTGGGAGACTCTATCATAGCTAAGAGACGGCATTCAAAAGAGTAAGTATCCTACATAGGAGACTGTTGTTGTTTTACTAGGGGCCGCAGGCTGAGATATCAGACTATACATAGGACAAGATAATTCTGGATAACCCTTATGGTCTGCATCTAGGGACATGAAAGGGAGGCGTAATCACTAGCAGGCACAGGAAAGTGGAAGTGAAAACGTACAAGGCCTAACTGTGAAGTTCGGACCACTTCCAGCAAGAGCAGCAACAGCAGATCAATCGGCCACGTATCAGAATCAAACAGTGGTTATAGGGAGTGGCAGAGTTAATATCCATTGGACGGACACGGCTGCTATAATGATGCAAGAGCTTCTTGCATGGGAAAATTATTGAAAATATATATATATATATATATATATTTGACAAAAAAAAAAAAAAATTAGAGGAGAGAGAAAGTGACGAAAATTAGAGGAGAAATAATAAAAAAATAAAAAAGGGAAAAAGGAGAAAAGAAAGGAAAAGGGGATTTCTATTTTCGAGGTGCATAGGTGGCATAATGAAAAAAATAAAAAATAAATGGTTTTCATTCAATTTATCGAGGTGTGGGTAGAATTCTACAAAGTTATGAATATTGTAGAAAGTTATGGAAGTTGTAGAAGGTTGTGGAGGAATTCTAGAAGGTTGTGGATAAGTCATGCATGGGGTGGTAAGTGCTTATTTAAGCAAGGCATATGAGCATTTCTAATCAAGCTCGAGAAGAAGGTGAAAGCTTGGAGAAGCTCGAGGAGTATAAGCTTGAGGAGGAGAAGCTTGAGAAGTGGAAGCTCGAGAAGGAGAAGCTCGAGAAGGAGAAGCTCGGGAAGTAGAAGCTTTGGAAGTTGAAGCTTGGAAAGCTTGGAAGGCTTCAAGGTAAGAAAGAGAAAGAAGGAAGTGAAGAGTGAGTTTTCCTGAGTCTGTGGATAGAGCGCCGAATGTGAGGCAGTTTACAGCAGGATTATGGTGGAGTTGTGAGTGTAGACAGAGCGCCGAATGTGAGGCAGTTTACGCTTGGATCTTGAATAAAGTTGGAGAAGAGCTAGTAGCTGTGGTTTAGAAATAAGGAGGTTGCTTGGTGGCTTGCGAGCACAAGTTGAGATCTCAGAGGTTTCTACTAGAGTGTGGATCTAGACTAGCTTGGGTTTGGATTGGATCTTGAGAGATCTTGTAGAAATGTTATTGTAATTGCTAAGGATTTTCAAATTTAATAAAATTTCTTGGGAAGCATTTTATCTCTCTTTGTCTTCATATTGTTGCATTCTTGGTTATGAGTTGGTAGGGTGGTGTGGCCCTTCATCAGTGGTATCAGAGCGTACCATCATCATATAAGGGCATGACTGTATTTCCTCCAGACCATCTCTGCAATGGGCTTCATGACAGTCACTACCTACAGACCCATCAATCAGAGATCAGGGACGTGGGTGTAATAACAGACATTAATCACCATTGCTGCAAGTAGCATCCATTCGGAATATGTGTACACAGTGGGGAGTTCTGAAGATCACGTGAGTTGTGTAGCTACAGGTGCCACTTCTTATCTACAATCAGGTGGCTGTAAGTTAAATGTGCTAACTATGTACGTTCTTTTCCTATACGGATGAAGTGAAAGTTATGTGAATGAGCCAAGGATTAATGAGATGCAATTAGTTGTTCTATGTATTGTCTTCCCACTTCTTTATGTTAGCTGTCTGTCATCACCATAACAGAAGAGCCCAAATTCTTAGCACGCCATAATAGTGTACTTCACTTGTATTGGTTTCTTGGTTGTGTACCCATACATTACGATTTGGATCAGAGCTTTCATTTCGGGGTTGCACGCAAACTGTTCGTAAAAATGCCACTAGACAAATTCTGATTTCTTTAACAAAACCAAGGGGGAGGACTATTACACAAGTCTACATTCAAATTGCTCAATTTGACATTAAGACTAATCTCCATGAATAAAACTATTTCCATCTAGAAAAAACAAACACCATTCCCAACATTCACTATGGTGGCAGCTAGAATAGTTATGATTTATTCTCTAAACATATTACATTTGGAAATATCTTGTTGTCTTCATATGTCGCATTGAAAGAAACATGCCCACACAACCAAAGACAACTCTAAATGCTGATATTAATAATAGATTTGGCATTTCCTTAAGATAGCTTCAGCAAGCATGGAAGTTGACCACTGTAAATAAGTTGATCAAACTACATGTAACTTTTTCCCATTAAATGCAATATAGGAAAGGTTACAATATTAGCATTCACCACAAACTACTACATTATTTCAAAGGCTTCGAAAGATCCTTTAGGTAATCCACATAGTTACACCACCCTGCAGAACGCGAGGGCAAGTTTCTGGGACGGGGGGATAGAGGGGCATTAATTTGGAGACAGCAGGAGGACGGCGGGGGACCGGGGGGGTTGTATATACTATACATATGGTACTTAAAATGCTAGTTATGAAAAGATGTATTGCAATATATGATATAAAGATGGAAAAGAGTAAATACTTAAACATTGCATTGAATTAGAACATTGAACATTGAACATAAATAGTCAAATCAGCAAATAGTTAACACCGGGACATCCCCCCATCCTCGGCAGAGGTGGTGGAATTTGGTGGCAATGCTGGGGATGGGGGAACGGAGTCCCCAAGTCCCTGATGCGTCCCCGTCCCCAGTGCGTGGAGCAAAAAGAGGGGGACATGTCCCCATGTTACTATGATATTCCATTTTTACGCACGTTAAAAAAAATATTTCGTCTCGTTCATTGGGATCACACAACTCAGAGGTATTCAACCAGAAAGCTCATGTGCTTTGTTTGCAGCATTCAATCAAATGATACCCATGCTTGGTATATGGTTCCACGGTTAAAATGTACATTAACCAACATGTCCATGTACATTAACCTTGCATTACAAACATTGTCCCTCATGTTCGGTCAAACAAAAAACTATTATAGAGGAAATCAATATCATTTACTGATACTGTTTATGATGGTCTGCTGTTGTACACAACTTTCGAGCATAGTGTGAGAAGATCAAGAACGAACTAAATTATATCAGTAAAACCTACAGAATCCTCAAGGCTATCAATGGTGCTCAGAGGAGGAGAATTGGTGAATTGCAAGCTGAATTGCTAATTCAGAAAAGGTGGAGAGAAGACCTGATCAAGACTTTCTGGCTTCTGAAGGACATGATTGAAGTTAGGATGGAACATGTTGTTGATCTTATAATTGAAGCTACGAGCTTTCTGCAAAAGTTTCCTGTCTGCAATTGGACAGGATCTCATGAGAAGCTGGTGAAGAGTAACAGTCGGAGTGCTCAATTGCGAGCAATTATTACCAACTGGAAGAAAAGTTTTCCAATGCTGAAGGAAAGGTACAAGAAATTTTTTGTAGTTAAATCTGTTGGTTTTTTGTAAACTTGGCTTGGTAGTTTTGTTCTACAATTTCGGTAGTGTTTGGCCCTTTGCCAGTATGGCAAAAATGGAGAGATTGTTTGGTGTGAAAAATAAAAAGATATCATCTACTCAAACGGAGCTCTTTAGATTTCAGTTTCTGGTATTTTCAAATTTCAGTTTCCAGATATTCTTTTCTGTTTCTGGAAGTTTCCCCATCAATGCCAAAGGGGGAGATTGTTAGACATAGCATCCCGGTGCACACATTGATTGTCATTTATATCAAAACATCCATACTGACACTTTGTTGATATTGGTTGTTCTGAGACATGTTTTGATGTATGTCACTCAGATTGGTGACAGTATGGTCAGTCGGGCAAAAGCATTGCTCAGAATGAAGACATCACACATCTTCGGTTCAGATTGGTTTTTGTGTATTCAGTTTCCTATATCGGTTCCCTAGGTACAGATTCTAGAAACAATTCAGTTGGTCATCAGCAGGGGCATACATAACAAGAATATCCTGTATTTCCTGTTGTTAGTGGACTCGTGTACTTGGTTGTTCTGGTTCTGCTTATCAGTACACTTGTTGCCTCTTGATTCATTGATTGGGCACTCATGTTCAGATTAGTGTTGATCAACAGTTTTGTTATATTTGGTTGACCACAGTTGTTCTTAGTTCCTAGTTTCATCAGCATATTACCTGGAGTCGTCAATTCATCTAATGATCTTTAGGTTTCCATCTTTGGAACTTGGTTGTAGGGTTCCTGCGGCATCAGCAACTATGTTATTTTATGTGTGACCTTATTTTGGAATATCATAATGTGGTGATGAGCTTCCAGATTTAGGTCTGATGCTTATAATCAAATGTATCCACAAAATCAATATATTGGAGGTTTCGCGCATTTTATTATTGGTGGCCGACATAGGTAATCTTGAATACAAATATATATATATATATATAGAAGATAGTGTGAAATAAGTGCAATGCGTTGGGATGCATTGTGCCTAGCAATGGTATGCATATCTGGGTGCATGTGTTGTTCTTGGTAATGAAAGCGTGAACAACTTGGTCGAGTTGATTGGGGAACTGTAGACAGTTCACAACTGGATTTTGCAAAGGCTGACGCTAAAGTCTGGTTCAGTCCATTTTCCATTCTGGCAGTAAGCCTTCATTTCAACAGTGAGCCTTTCTGTATTTCAGGGTGTAGCTACTCAAGCAGTTTGCCTACTGGCAGTACTGCTTCTTCTTTCTGGCAGTTAGCCTTGTTGTATCAAATAACCTAATTGGAGCCTTGTTGTATCAAATAACCTAATTGGTGGCATTGTTTATTTCATGAGAATTAGTTTCTTCGTGGTTTTTCCCAATTTGGGTTTCCACGTCATATTTGGTGCTCATTGTGTCAGTGTACTTGTGCTCTTAATGCTTATCTTTTGATGGTGTATTGTTGTGCATTAACCGAAATATCTTTCGTTACACTGGATGTATGTTTTGCTATAACTGACAGCTGGAAAAAAAAAATTATGAGAGCGTAGACTAATTCACCCCCCTCTCAGTTATTCAACCTGTTCAACAATATGTTCTATTGAAATGAGCCACAAGGAGAATGCGAAAAAAAGGATGTCCTTAGGCTGAGATTGAATAAGCAATAATGAGCATGAGGCAGACGAATGAAGTAGAACATCTCCCTTGCATAACCTTGAAAGTGCAACTATCTGTACCGAACAAGAGCAGATGTCTCTCTGAATGCCTAGATACTGCTAGCAGCTAAAGTGAATTTGCAGCAGGTACTTTTGCTCCACGAAATAGCTAGCACATAAGATGGAAAGAGATGGTAGCAGAGCTCAAAATTGAAATGGATGTGAGGCTGTATAAAGCTGACTGAAATGAAGATAGGAAAAATAAAGAATGAATTGAATGCTGGATAAAAACTGCACGTCCATTATTTTTCAGCAATTCTTCTTCAATTTCTTATAGGATCAATTTTAGTCAACCCAAAGGCGCAGATAAATCAGAAATTTAATGAATTATTAGCATTAAGCCAAAAAAAAAAAAGTTAAGTTCTGCACTACAGATTACTATGCTTGTTGCTATTTACAATTTCCATCCTGCATTGCAAGAGAATCCCCTTTAGTTCAGCATTGAATTTGGGATAAGCTCCACAGGCTTCAAATTAAGTAGGATAAACAAATTGAAAGAGGCTAACTAATTTCAATCATTTAGAAATGTCAAATTACCACTGTTACACAGGGACGCGTCCCAGCCCCTGGACCCCACATTCCCGGGACGGGGATGTCTCCGGAATAAGGGGACAAGAATGATGGCATCCCCCCACCACTTCCTAAGAACCACCCAGCCGCCACTGCCACCCAACTACCACACGTCAATGAAGAATCCAAAAGCAACGCAAGAGAGAAAATCAGAACCCCTCTTTCGAATTTAAAAACAAAAGAATAAATTGATGGGAAAATCATGTCAAATCAAGTTGATACTTTTATACCTACTTTACTGAGTTCCAATAACGAGGAGAAGTTTACCTTGAGGAATGATTAGAGGGCTCCGTTCACTACATTTTCACATTTTGCACTTGTTTTGATAACATGCTACTCAAGGTAATCATCTTTATGATATTCTCGATATAATAAAAGTATTCCAATCACTGATTCAACAATTTCATTTGTCAAAGTGAGATTTTATTTAGTATTCTAATATTCTATTAATATTCAATGTTAAAGTATCTCTATTTAGTATTTGCAACTTTAGTCCTCATACATCTTTTCATAACTAGCATTTTAGGTACTACATGTATAGTATATACTATATAGTATATACAGCGCACACACTCACACACCACCCCTTCGCCGCCATCCCCAAACTTAATTCTTTTGTCCCCCACCCATGTCCCCAACAGGCAGTGAAACACTGCCAATTACTGGAATAGTTTAATTTTATACATCTTGTTCATTACAACATATGTGACATTTATCTCAGTGGATCTCTCAAAGGCCAATATGAACACACGGAATAATTATTTAGGTTTCTCACACTAATAAAAATCATGTTCATGAAAAAGTACCAACAATGATCGTGCATGCTAAATTAACACTTCACTTGACATCAGCCGGACCTTGTGCAAAAAGTTTTATAAATTCCAAAAAAGAACTTTTCTATTTCTCAAGCTGCTGAGTTTGTGTAACTCACTTAACAAGACAATTAATTTTTTTCATTATATAACTATTTTTAATTTCAAGACAGATAAAAATTTCTACAAATTATAAAATCTTGAGGTACTTGCAAGACTCACCTTTTACCAACCAGAACAGAGCCTTTAAATGTCTCCAGCAATTCATATGAATTAGTATCCAATGCAAGTCCTCCTGGTTTTTCCTCCTGATTACCTTTTGTCTTGCCTTCTGCTTTTGATCTTGAATCTTTTGATTTTGAAACAGGGCCATTAGAAACATCTGCTTTTACCTTCTTCACTGGCAGCTGAGATAAGCGAGACACCGCAAGGATGTATACTGCCCCTGTTGTCTTGCTTCTGACCTGCCCATTGCTTTCAACATTAGAAATATCTAATACCCCCAAGTTTAATATAATACACCAAAGCCTGAGAACAAAGTTAATTGTATGCTTGCTGATCTTTTATATTTATCATCACTGCCTTATGTTGAGTTATTATTGCTATTTGTTATATAATATTTACAGATATCATTAAAAGGAATAAATTCACCTTCTAATATTCACTTTATGAAAGAAAATAGCTTCACACTAAACAATAAGACTTGTTCAGGTAAATAGACAAATCTGAAGAAAACAATACTAAGAAAACTATCACAGGAGAACAAATGCTATCAAAATCTTAAATGCAGTAGAAAGAAATAATGGCACACTCATTGTATAACATAAAGATTTTACCCTGGGAAACCTTTTCATGAAAAAGCCCAGCAAAAACAGCACTCACTCGCTATTATAATTCATTGTTCACTGACAACAAGATAGTTTGCAGTTGTTCTTAACCATAATCTGTGTTCAAATATTTAGAGGCACAAAAATAGAGGAAACAGCTAAGGGTTATTAGGCAAGTTTTGAGAGGACAGCAAACTAGTGGAGAATTGTATTATTGCTGCAAAAAGTCCTATATTGTGCTTGGAGGCTCCATTGGAAAAACTGGGTTATAAATCTTGCTCAAGTGGTGAAATTCGCTCTTTTGGATATCCCTTTCGTTAGGTTTGTATGGGAAAATTCTTATGTTATCCCTGCATGTGTTGTTTCAAATCTTAACTTGATGAAATACTATTTTATGCACCTACACAAGAATTTCTATCACTAGCAACATCATACTTCTAGAGATAAATGTGATTTTCTTGCGTAGATCTTAGAGGATAGTTAGTATAATTTTTCATGTCAAATTTCACCAATTTTAAGATTTGTGTTGGCAAGTTAGGAATCGAACACGTATAATTTTTCATGCCAATTTTCAGCTGCATCCATTCTTCCTTATAAACAACAAGTGCCTCCTCTTAAAATTTAGCAATTCATTCAAATGCCCATCTTTCTTTTGATAAGTTGAAAGTTCAATCAGGCTCTTAAAATTTACCAATATCTGGAAAAAAAAAATCAATATAAAATATTTTTAAGGTTTAGAATTTATCCCAAAATTTTGAAAGCTTCTATAACCAAAAAATGTGCACAAAAAAACAAGGAGAAACAAGATCAGCTATGCAACAAGTTATTTTGTAGTGCTTCTCGAGGGCTACAAAAGCTTTTTTCCAATTTTGAGGACTTCTTGAGGACTGGACTGCAAAAGCTTTTTCAATTTTGAGGATGGCTATAAAAGTGCTATACATAAATTAATTAGTTTTATAATAAACATAAATTTAAAATAACAAAAACAAAATGAACAATCCACTAGAAGCTTAACTTCAAATGTTTAAAAAAAGTTCATACAATAACAAACTGCCAATTCCATAATCCATTTGATACAATGATACTATGATAATGATCATAGAAGAAAATATCTTTTTCTCAAAAATATCCCCACAAACCAAAAGACAAAAATGTTTTCAATTTCTAAAGATATTACTTGGAACCCAAATATATTAAAAATTTTGAACTTAAAGAAAAGATAATTGATGTTATTCATATTTGAAGCCATCCAAATTGTTGGAGAGTGAGAGTGAAAGTTAAAAAAAAAGTGTACATTGAAATATGGTTTGTTTGATGTCATGTCCCTTCTTGGAATAGGATTACATAATAAACAATAATATTTCAATTAAAAAAATATAGAAATAAAACTAAAAAATAACTCAAGTTTAGTTAAGTTAAACAAATGGTCAAAAGGCACGAATTGAAAAGTTTTGTCTCACTCAAAAATGAGGCATAAAAGAAAGTGAAGAGAGCTTCACTTGAGGGGGAAACGAAGGAAAGAAGAAGAGGGAACATGAGAATTAAGGATGGATTAAGGGAAGAAAATAAGGAACTGACTCTTGTAAAAGATGGGTTGTGACTCTTTCAAAAAGTGGTGATTGTGAAAGGGTGTGTTCAAAAAGTGGTGTTGTGAAAGGGTGTGATGATTGAAAAAGGCAAAAATGGTGAAGAGGTGTAACCCTTCCTCACAAAAGATATAAAGGTAAAGTGTTACATCCCAATTTTTGACCTTATTTGAAATATAGCCGTTGAGGTTCACATGAAGTCAATTGACAGTTAAATTGGTTATAATCCTGTGAATTGATGAGATGGTTAGTCGTTATAATTTAAAGTGAAGATAACATGCTAGTTGATTATTTATCACAAATTCATGGGATTGAAAAGGCAGCTAGCCGTTATGATTATTTATAACTTGTTATGATAATATGATTTAATTGCGGAGAATTTCCTTGCAAGACTTACGTCAAAGGGGTGGAAGCATTGTCAAAAAAAAATTAGGCACAGGTGCATCACCATCACTAGGCAAATGGGTTGAGGACCTAGCGACTTGAAACAAGATTCATCTATGGGACCCGCATGAGCTATTTAAATAAATAATTTGAGAAACGTAAATAATTGGGTTAAAATATAAAATGTACCTCAAAAGATTTTAATTGATCTTTCATTATAATAAATATTTATATACGTGCATATAAATATAAAAATGAAATGGCACCATTATATTGTAATAACTTAATATAATGATGACATCCCATTGATATACTTACATGGATGTATGCAAGTATATATTATAATAATAATATTCAAGATATAATAACATTCGAATTATAATAATATTCCAACTATAATCTTCCAACTCTATTCTTTCCATTTTAATATTCTTTGCTTTTAATCGATTAACTCTTGGCATGATAAATTGACAATAATCAAATTATAATCTTTCCAACCTTTTATTTGTCTTTTCCTCTTTTTGTTTTAATCGAATTTAACAATTGGAATTTGAATCAGCTTATAATCTTTTTAAACCAATGGGAGCCAAGAAGTCATGACTTGTTCTCTTTTATAGAAGCCGTATTAGAAGTCGAGGAACACAACTCCCAACTTTACCATGCGTCTGCTGCCTTTTCCGTATTCATGCTTTACAACAAACCGAGCCCCAAGACGTCTTAGTAAACTATCTAAATCCACCCGTACCTTGCAATTGTCATATCTAGCTCTGATCAAATTTGTGTGTTCAAACTAAAGCCATGCAAGAGTTCCAGCTAGAAGACGTGAGGGTGCCGAATCCAAGTCCGGCACCATTCATTTATTTATTTGCCTGCCTTGCCGTGATAAGACATTCAAATTTTGCATTTGCGTTACCATCATCCTTTCTTTACTAATACAAACTTTGCTCTATTAATCCCTCTAGCATCCAAATTCCAAAACAGTCGTGAGCCAAGGTTTCCATTTTATACTTCCAAGCTGAGCATCCAATACAATAGCAACTCTGCTATAAGAACCCAACCTTGGAAAAATCCGCATTGGGACGTCTGCAACTAAAGGAGAGTAGATTCTAATTTTGGATTGCAAGGATTCAAGCATATCCAGTGATTACATCAGGCCCTGTTATGACATTACCATATTATTTTATTACTTTCCAGAGCAACCAATTAGGCATCTAAGATATTCATCTTTTCAGATTTATTTTCAAGAATCAATATGAGATGCTACTTATTCAATGACCTTATTATCAGTCATTTTTCCTTAAACTTTCGTAATAAATTAGATACAACCCTTATGGAAGCGTATTGCCAATACATTAAGGTTTGGAATGAAATATACTATCCAATGATATTTTACAAATACTCTCAAGAACATAATCTTCTGGTCACAGTTGTGATAAGCATACTAAGCAGTGAATCTATGCATAAAGCGGATGCAAGTTTCAATATTTATCATGATGATATCTTGTTTGAATTTATAGATTGAACTCCTTTAAATTAGCCTTGTTCATGGCAGGAGATAACCAAGAACCATAGTATGTATCCTTATGCCAATGGATATTAAAATTAGACAATCAATTCTGAAATCTTCAAAAAATATAATCTGTCAAATCACAAATTGTGATAAGCTAGAATATATGTTAATTATGAAACAGTTGAGAATCAACAGAAAGAATCGGTTGTTCTGAGAATTCCGAACACCTAGGACACCAAGGAAATGGATGATGGGGTGAGAGAAGGGATCTACAATAACATGAACAATATCAATTATGACATAACAATGTTTATCATTTTTAAAAAAGAATCATTTAAAAGCTCATCCATGATCCTGTTAATTGTTTCCTCCTACTGTCAAGTCAAATGGTGTATTTTAAATACCAGGATGCTCAGTAGATGGCAGATTGTTCCAAGTCCAATTCTAAGTAGGGAGGGTCTTTCTCGTTAGAGATTGTGTAGGAATAAGTTAAGGTTCGAGGTTGGGTGGTTAATCCCTTGACAATGTTTCAACCCTCCCCAAGTAGTCAGATGTACAATAGACAAAGATAAGCCATGCATTATTTTTACTTTTATGATATAAATGCAAGACTAAAGTAAGATTAACTGAGTTTTATCATTGATACAGTTACTTTACATTTAGTTATAAGTTAAAAAGATTTATCTGATGGATCATTATACCAATCTTTCATTTATAATAAATATGAGCATATCTTCTAATCTTGGGTTATTGCTATAGTTAAGCAATCGGAAGGAAAGGAATGATACAGTGGTATCTAAAGCCCTAAATGATACAGTGGTATCTAAAACCCTAATTGAATCAGTGGCATCTGAAGCCCTAATTGATACAGTGGTATCTGATGCCCTAGATGATCCAGTGGTAATTGAAGCCCTAATTGATACAGTGGTATCTGAAGCCCTAAATGATCCAATGGTAATCAATGTCCTAATTAATACAGTGGTATGTGATGCCCTAATTTCATATAGTGGTATTTAATGGTAGTCGTCATTTGATTTTTGATATAGCGGTATTGGATGGAAGTCGTTATATGATATTGTTATAGTAGTATTTGTGGACTAATCTGGGTGATTGCAGAAGCATCCCTACAATGATTTCTTGGTTCAAATTCCATGGTATGTGGATTTTATTTTCTATAGTAAATTCCTTGATGGTGTTTTAAGTTCTTCATTAAGAAATTTTGTTTAACTCTTTTTAACCTTCAATCCATTTCATATGAACGAAACTGATTTAATTGTCTTCCTATGAAAATGAAGTAATAACTATATTTCTTTGAGTATGTTAGTTGTAATTTAAGACCAGGAAAACTGGTTGTTACATATGGTATCAGAGCGCTGGGTTCAACCCTGAAACCTTGGGCCCAGTATTGTTTTTAAGAAGCTGAAAATGTAAATGTTGAAAAAGATTTATTTTGCATAACTAGATATTACAATCAGCCTAGAAAATCACACCAAGAAATCATCCAAAATAGTCAAGAAGGGTTGAGATGATATAAAATGGACAATTGTATAAATTGCAAAATCATAAAGATGAAACAGAATTAAGAAGATGAAATGATTGACAAGTTGAGTGGTGGTGATCAGGTCGTTGAACCCAAACGAAAATCCTTGGCCAAGGTAGTATAGGCATATGTGCCATCTAATGATCACTTGATATCCGTAACGTCAGTTATATAGGTATAACTAAGTGGGCACTCAAACCACCCGAGAGCTCGAATGGCTGGACTGAAGAATATCCCAAGCCCGAACCCGAGGTAGAGAGGGCCATTCTAATATGTTAGAATGTGTGGGGATAAGTGTGGTCCAAGGTTGGGAGGTTAAGCCCATGTCAATGCTTCTCCTCTCACCAATGCCAATGCTTGCGCAATCCAAAACAGCTTCTATAATCTTGATAAAATGTTATCGAAATCCATGATAATGGCTAAATAATTCTTTTCAGTTGAATGTTCCCAGCATTTACTTTATGCAATTAAATTCTTGTTCTTATGCAAATCTTAAATGGGATGTGTAGATCTGAAAAGCAGTAAAGACAAATTTGAGAAGTATAAGATAGATGAAGATTAAATAAGGAGTGGAAGGGGCAGTGCACAGATCTTGACATACGTAGACTTGAAAAGCAATTTAAGAAGTGAAAGGGCAGTGCTTGTTCTCAAACAGATGTATCTTTTCATAACAAAAGGGTGTGGGCCTTTCATAAAGGCATTAACAAATAAAGGGTGTGACTCCCTACAATTGAAGGAAATATTAAAGAGGAGAAAGTTCCATTTAAAAAAGACATCAAACAGGGAAATTGATTGGGAGAATAATATATTCTTATCTAAGGCAACATTGACAAGTGCTGACTTGAATCTTATGAAAGATAGTGACCCTTTCACTTGTAAATTACAAAGGGGAGATAATTCAATGCAAACATCAATACATCGTCACTCATCAGTGCATTGTGCAATCAAGCAATATATGAATCAGCAAAAGTTGAATCAAACAATCTATCAATTAGCAAAGATTATTCAACAAAGTGAATAAACAAGCAATCAAATCATCATCAATCAATTCACATCTTGGAATCAGAAAAAATTTAAGTGTCACCCTATCAAACCCCCATTCATTTAATCATTCAATCATCAAAAGGAGAGGACATATCATTAAAGATAAGAGCAGATTATAGATTCAGACCTGTGATCTGGGTATGAATATTTTGTGGCCCATATATACATTAAAAATCTCTTTGTGACTATCTTTCTTGAATTGTATGAACAGTTCAGAACCTCAGAATGTATGATAATAAGTGATTGTTCATATATAGATACATAGACAGACATGTACAGATAACATGCATAATTCTGATATAATCCATTGCATTGTCAGTTCAGAAATATTTTATCGTAAGATTTGTAATATGAAATACTGCATGTACTTTCTGACTGCTGTAATCAGTCATGGTAGAAAAAATGAGGGGATCACAGACTGGGGGAAACGGTGATGAAATCACCATCTAAGCATGCCATCTCATGATGTGTGACTAAGTAGTCCTATGGAACCAAAGGGGGACAAGGAACTGCTTTCGGGCTTAGGAAGGAGGGACTGAGTACCCTGTTGTGAATGTCCCTCATTATCTCCATCATGGTAATTAAATGCATAGAGATGCTTAATCATTAGAGATAAGATAGAAATAACAAGACTGAGGGAAACAATGATAGGACACTACACTAGGTATGCCACCACATATGGATGGCATAGGCCACATGAGGCCAAGGGGGATGGTATATCCAAAATCTTGTGTCTAGGGTGGAGGTTCACTAGGACACCTTATCAAGTCATCCTACCTTATCGCTTCTATGACTGAGACATCTTAAATCTGACTCAAGCAATCTATTGATTTGATCTGCATGTTCAATATATGTTTATTTCTAACTCAAGAATATCTCATTATGAATTATGTTTATAAATTATTCCTAACTTGCTTGCAGGATCTCAATTAGTGCAAAACAGAAAGGAAAAAAAAAATCTAAACCCTACTTGCGTTAAATAAAATATTATAATCTAGGCAAAATTTGGGTACTCATAATTGGGGTCATTAAATTTCAAGCCTCAAAACCGACTACATGGTACAGACTACAAATTTGAAATTTCAAGTTAAAAAGTAGCACAAAGCAGGCAGAGCAAAAGAGGCCAGCAGATATGAAGTACAATCAACTATTTGTTGTAGTTCCTGATGTTTCTCTGATGGGTTTTAAACTTTTAAATAATTAAGTGATGCTAGAACATTGGGCCTTCGGGCCTTCTGATATGAACAAGGTAAATAGAATGTGATTGTATGCAATATAAAATGCAGAACAAGTTCAAGAAATAAAATCATTGTCCAATGGATATGTCTGAAACTGGTCCTCATCATTAATTCTTTTCAGACTTAAAGTCAAATTGATAGATATGTATATTAGAGTTTGTGTTTTAAGTATTTTTTGTAACCGTTAAAAGAGACAGCACCATCACCGTGATTCAAATCCCCAAGACATCCCAGAAAGTGACAAAAAAAGGGATGTCACCTTTACTTTCCAAAAAAAGGTAAGTTGAAGGATATGTTTCTGCTGTCCCTGTTGGTATAAGGAAGCACTGAGAGGGGGGTGAATCAATGCAAACAGGTAAACCACTAATTCAAACCACCAATCTGATTATCTTGAAGTAAACACATCATATAACTGCTAAAATGAAAGCGAAGTAAATAACATCAATCAACGACACATGCAACACACATAACACAGTGATTTTTGTACAAAGAAACCCTCAACCAGAGGGAGAAAACCATGGTGGGGATAACACCCACGAGCCCTTTACTGCAGTAAAAAGGCCCTGTTAGGAGCTACAAACACCCTTTCTAGGGGTTCACCCTGTTAGGATAGATTTGTACATTGTTAGGAGTACTACAGAGATCTATTAGGATCTACCTCACTAGAGGATTTGGAACTCCTTCTGAGAATCCGCCCTGTTCAAGGATTTGCACAAAGAGACCTGTTAGATTCCACCCGATTAAGGGATTTCCCTCACTGCTACTGTTAGGAAACAACACGTTGAGCGATCTATAAGTAGCATTGCTTGCCTTTCGGATCCAATCTACTCTCCACTCTGATACTGTTCATTGCTCAATCTATGCTTTATACCTTGATTGCAACTTTTTATAATCATGGGGTTCTCCTACCGCAATATCCACATTCCACATACTTTCTCTTAGAACAGAAACATACAAATGCTTAGTCCTAATGTCGCTTAATCTTTGCCATCCATTCAAATTTCAAACTTGTCGTGTACATACAATTTGCATATCCCGATGCACGTAACATGTTTTTGATCACTAACTTGATCAACATTAGGGTTTCCTTGTGTTATTCCTTACAACAGTCAAAACGTGTTTGAAAGTCTCCAACTTCTTCTTGACTCTTCTCTTCATCCTTGTTTTGATCACAGAAATGCTAGCTCATCACATCCTCAATTTATTGGGTTGCATCATCATACCTTCTATTCTCACCTCATCAATCATACCAATCACCAATCACTAATTTGTCATCAGTAGCTCAAGAACATAACATATGTGTCCTAACATCTTCTAACACTTAAAACCTTGCTCGCCTATCATCATTGTGCATTGCGATTGCACACATAGTTTGTATAAATGTCATACAAGTTTCACCTATAACCACTCCACTTGATTCGTACTGCATAGTAATCGCCAACAAAATATCTAACTTATTGTTGCTCCTCCTGCATCTGATCACTTGCCTTGTCTTACCGATTAATCCATCTTTGTGTTGTGACTATGTTGCCATCAATGACAACCAAATACTTCACTATTTCTGACTGCACCTCACAACCAATCAATCTCCACCAATTCTCATGTCAATGCCAACAGTCCCTACATCCCTAAGATATTGATCAAGAGACGTCATCATATTCCCAAGGCATCCTAAAGAGTGACAAAAAAGGGGATGCCCCCTTAAATTTGTAAAAAGGAAAGTTGGTGGATATGTTTCTCCTGTCCCTACATCCCTAAGACATCCCAAACCTCCCAGAGAGATTGCAACATTGAATAGTCTGTGAAAATTTAGAGGCTAGGTTATTAATATTGGGTCTCGTGTATAAAAATGACAAATGTGCAGACTACTTACATAGACTTCAAAGCATTTAAATGAGTTGCATAAAACTAAATTCAACAATGAGAGAAAGAGAAAGGTGGACATTGTATACAAAGAGTAAGAAGAAGAGAGAAATTCAAGAAATGTGCCATACACACCTTTGCATAGTCAAAATTTGCATTGACACATAGCGCAAGATTACTAGGAAGAGTCCACGGTGTAGTAGTCCATGCCAAAAGAGCCCCGCCATCCATGTCATCTTTTAGCAGGAAAGAAACTATCACTGCTGGATCTGACACATCCTACCAAAAAATATGCATACATTCTTTCACAGAATAAGAAACATGTGGTACCATAGAATGTATTACAAACTCTTATCTGATATTAGCAGAAACCAAAAGACTGCAAAAGAAAGTAAACAAATTAAAAGATGCTAGCAAACCTTGTAATTCAGTCCAGCTTCAAAATTCGATAGAGGGGTCTTGCAGCCTGTGGTGTATGGCATAACCTGTCAAGAGATATACTGTCAGCTGCTTAAAAAAGTAAAAGCAAAATATTGACTGCATCACATAGAACAAATCGTCAGATTGATGATGTTTATTTGCAAAGATAGATTAAAACCAATTTATGGATAGTGTGCATTTATGACATGACTCCCATGTAAGTACTTCATCTAACCAGGCTGAGGTGAGTTTCTGACTGTGTATGCTAGATTTAAAGGAGCCATTCATGTAAGAAACCGTCTGGCACATACCAAGGTGCTTTTGGGATTGTGTATTCTTAATCTGCTAAAAAACTTAAAAAGAACAATCTGCATAAGACATTTGGGATTATGCATGTCTAGTCTGCTAAAAACTTTAAAAAGAAACCTGTGTATTCTTAATCTGCTAAAAAACTTAAAAAGAACAATCTGCGTAAGACATTTGGGATTATGCATGTCAAGTCTGCTAAAAACTTTAAAAAGAAACCTGTGTAAGACACCAACCTTGCACACAACTTTGATCACAATTTGGTCAATTATTCTGAAGACTTCGTGAACTATTTGAAATCTAAATTATAGTAACAGTTGACACTAACGTGACAACACTAAAAAAAAATAGGGATTGTCCTTGCTATTACCCTAAATCTAAATCATCCGAGAACTAGAAAAAATAATGTTTGCCTTTGATGTACCTCAGTCATCCAACGTGTGTGCAAACAATAATTCACTAGCAAACAAGATAACCTAAAGACTAGAAATACCCAACTTCATCCTCATTTAACATTATTTAACACAAAAACTGACAAGCTTAGATTGCATTTATTTTAGACAAAGAAAGAGTCCACAAGCAAAGATTCTATTAAAAATTAATAATCAGCTGATTTTGGACAATTTACAAAATAGTCTAATGTTCAGATAATTGCTTAATAGCAAGCCACAGCCCACCATTAGGTGTAACAGACCAAGGACTAATCTTAAGCCATGATGATCACCTAGATTTTATCCCTAAGGCATCCTTGCCATTTCATGCTGCCGTGGTAATGACGAAGATAATCTGGACAAAGCAGGTTACAAGCTCCATAATATACGGATAATATGGTCCAAGAAATAGATGTCCTCGGACTGAGGTTTATAATCCATATGGTATTGTAACTTAGCAGCAAATTCTGCTGGAAATTACTTGCAATGAATGTGTCAGTATTTACAGAATTACCAATCTAGAAGATACAACCAACAGCCAAGCCCAATATTAAAAAACTTGAACAATGCTTACAAGACAAACAGCATAGAGTGAAGTAAGTCGGCATTACAAAACAACCACCCTGGTTGCTTTAGGCTATAAGACCTAATGTCGGTAGGTGAATCAACTACTAACATCACTGAAACTTACCGAAATCAGCAATCTACCTATACAATAAGAACAAAAAGATATACCATATTCGGAATGTACCCAAGTACATTGCTGTTTGGAATTAAGATTCAATAATATACGCTTCTGGATGTATAAACTGTAGGAGTGCCTCATTTTAAAACGAAAGTATCTCTGTGTGTGGGTGTGTGTGTAAGATGGGGAGAGACACACAGAGAGAGAGAGAGAGAGAGAGAGAGAGAGAGAGAGAGAGAGAGAACCTTGAACCCTTGGTAAATCAAATCTTTCTCCCAGAGCTGCTCAAAAACCCACCAAACGCTCTCCATAAACTGAGGATCAAGAGTCTTATAATCATTCTCGAAATCAATCCATCGCCCAACTCTAGTAACAACTTTCTCCCATTCCTTACTATACCTCATAACAATACTCCGGCATTCTTCATTGTAATTATCGATGCCCATCGCCAAAACATCATCTCTGTTCTTAATCCCCAATTTTGTATCAATCTCGTACTCCACGGGCAAACCGTGGCAATCCCAACCAAACCTCCTGGTCACATGATGCCCAGTAGCTGTTTGATAGCGAGTAACTATGTCCTTGATAGTGCCAGTGAGAATATGACCGTAATGCGGAAGACCGGTGGCAAATGGAGGACCATCATAGAATACATATTCGGGTTTTCCTTCCGTCCTCTTCAGCTGTGTATGAAAGGCATCCATTGCCTCCCACATCTCCAATATTTTCTCTTCCTGCTTTGCAAAGTTAAAATCCTTGCCCTCGCAGACATCCTCCATGCCTCTGGTTGTAGAATTTCAACCTTTTACGGTTTCGGGTTTTTCAAATTTCAATCTGAAAACCAGAGCAAATTAAAAATAAGCATTGAAAGGATAACATGAAACGGTACAGAACTTGTAGTCTGGGTTTAAGGTTTCAGAACTTCGCAATAACAAACACAAAACCAGAAAACATTAAACCAAGCATTGATCAATAATATTCGGCAAGAAGCGCCTATACTTTACAGAAGGCTACTAAAACATCCATGACACAACTTGCGACGTTTGAAAAGCGATTTTAACACGATTTAAGCAGAGGCTATTAACTGAAGAGTTAAAAGATAGATTGCGAAAACATATATATTATGAGAGCATTGAAAAAGCGTACCTTGGGGATCAAGTAACCGTTGGGAGGAAAGAAAAATCGCTGTTGTCGTTGCGGTAAGGCCTAAAGAGGCAGGAGAGAAGAAAAAAGCGTACCTTGGGTATCAAGCAACCGTTGGGAGGAAAGAGAAATCGCTCTTGTCGTTGCGGTAAGGCCCAAAGAGGCAAGAGAGAACTTATGCTCCAAGAAAAGTCTGGTGTAATTTTTTATTAATATATTGAACATATTGGTTTTTGTGATATTGCTATCAAAATTGAACTTTGTAGTTTTTGAGTAAAACTCGTTGACCTATGTTTCATGAGTAGTGATTCACACGAATCCATTTCTCATGAGAATAAATGGAACACTTGACACTCATTAGATCTAGGTGATGCTCACAAGTGAATCATCGAGACTACCTGGGAGGTCACCCATCCAAGTAGTACTCCAACTCGAGCGCACTTAACTACAAAGTTTCCTCCACGGTTAAACCCACTTTGCGTGCAACCCCATTTGCAAAACCTTCACCAAGTGTTGTGCCTTATAAACCATTCATTAGAAATCCCCTTAAGCTTATCAAGTGATAAGTAGGAGATATTTCCACAACAAGTCAAATTGTGATATTGCTATCATGATTTAATTGTGTAATTTTTTAGTCAAACTCATTGATCCATGTTTCATGCGTAGTGATTCACACATGAATCCATCTATCATGAGAATAAATGGAACACTTAGCACTCATTGGATCTAGGTGATGCTCACAGAGGCGAAGCATTGGGACTTCCCGGGAGGTCACCCATCAAAGTACTACTCCAGCTCGAGCGTGCTTAACTTCGGGGTTTCCTCCATGGTTAAACCCACTCTACTTGCAACCCCATTTGCAAAACCTTCACCAAGTGTTGTGTCTTATGGGTTCATGTGTGAATCATTACTCATGAAACATGGGTCAATGAGTTGGTCAATGTGGATTCATGTGTGGATCACTACTCACGAAACATGGGTCATTGAGGGGCTTTCTAATAAATGGTTCATGTGTAAATCACTACTCATGAAACATGGTTGAATGAATTGGTTCATGTGGATTCATGTGCGAATCACTACTCATGAAACATGGGTCATTGAGGGGCTTTTAATGAATGGTTCATAAGGCACAACACTTGGTGAATGCTTTGCAAATGGGGTTGCAAGCAAAGTGGGTTTAACCATGGAGGAAACTCTGTAGTTACGCGCGCTCAAGTTGGAGTAGTACTAGGATGGGCGACCTCTCGAAAAGTCTCGGTGCTTCACCTCTATGAGCATCACCTAGATCCAATGAGTACTAAGTGTTCCATTTATTCTCATGAGAGATGGATTCATGTGTGAATCACTACGCATGAAACATGGATCAATGAGTTTGACTAAAAAATTACACAATTAAATCATGATAGCAATATCACAATTTGACTTGTTGTGGAAATATCTCCTACTTATCACTTGATAAGCTTAAGGGGATTTCTAATGAATGGTTTATAAGGCACAACACTTGGTGAAGGTTTTGCAAATGGGGTTGCAAGCAAAGTGGGTTTAACCGTGGAGGAAACTTTGTAGTTAAGTGCGCTCGAGTTGGAGTACTACTTGGATGGGTGACCTCCCAGGAATTCTTGGTGCTTCACCTTTGTGAGCATCATCGAGATCCAATGAGTGCTAAGTGTTCCATTTATTCTCATGAGAGATGGATTCATGTGTGAATCACTACTCATGAAACATGGGTCAATGAGTTTGACTCAAAAACTACACAGTTAAATCTTGATAGCAATATTAGAATTTGACTTATGGAAATATCTCTTGCAAGTATCATATTGGTTTTTATTATGTAGATATTGAACCGTATAATTTTATTTCTCACAGAGTTAAAAAGGTTATTTTGATCTTGGGTTTTTTGAGCTCTATATGGGTACAATAGAGTTTTCAGTTAATTGTGGGGTGCTATGGTATTTTTATTATTATTTGAATCAAGTAATAGGGAAATTTGATGAGGATAATTACGTAGTTGTCAATTCAAAAAATTATTGTACGAAATATACAACCATTGTGTTATGGTCATTTTGTTAATTGATTTAAGTAACAAGGAAAAATGATGATAATAGTTACATAGTTGTCAATATAAATTTTATATTATAGAAAATTAAAATAATTATATTGAAGCATACAACCACGCTAAAGCTTGATAGATGTAATTTCAAGCCTAGTTAAAAAGCTAATGAAGTATGAAACATTATAATCTAAATCTTGACATTTATTGGAGTTGTTTAGATACAAAAAACAATACTTTGGTGTACTTAGAGTAGTAGGAACGTAATTATATATGGTTGGTTGATGATCTTCTTCTTCTTTTGGGACCTCCCTACAATTAAGAGCATTGGAAAATGGGAACTTAATTATATCTAGTTGGTTGATGATCTTCTATTGTTTTTTGGAAATTCCCTACAATTAAGAGCATTGAAATGACATCTAGGTGTAACCTTACAATCTCTCTTTCTCGGTGGTCCTTGTGGCTAGAAAGAGTAGTCATGCAATTTTGGAGGGACTTTAGTCAATATAGACAAATTATAATAGTGAAAAATGCATAATATACCTTGACTTAATGTTTTAATTGGTAAATGAACTTGTAAATTTAAAAGTGTGATTATTGAAAAATAAATATTGGAAATGTTTTTTTATTGAGCTGAATATAGGGATTTGGAAATGGTTTTTAGTATTTTGGAAAGACATGGATTTAAAGAATTAAGTCTAAAAAATATGGATCAAAGCCTTCAAAATAATAAAATCAAATGTAGAGAAAAGTTAGCAAAGTTCATTCAAAAGTCAAATAAAGTATAGCAAAGGAGATGTATGATGTAGTAGCATCTTGGGTCTTTGAGCAATCTTGCATCAACCAAAAATATTTACAATTTTTTGCACCAATCTTTTGTTCGTGAAGTAGTCATTGTTGCTTTTGTTTTCATGTTATGTGCAATTGTCATCATATTGAGGACCTTTCCTCGATCCTTGTCCTAAGCGCGTGAACTCTTATGTTATATTTTTCTTGAGTTTTCTGATGTTCTTTATGGTCATGTTTTCTTGTCGTTTATACCTTGTGTAGCATGTTGCTCTGATTGGCATAGTTTCAATTGATTACATGGCATCTTGAGCAGTTAGGAGATGACTCCTAAAATACATGTGGAACTACCTTCCAATGTGCGTCACTTCATATGACCATTTGCACAAGTTTTTGTTTACTCTTCCAAGTATGGACCTAAATTATAAATAAATGCTTGACTAGTGGACTTGTGGCTTAGTTGGTTATAAAAGAAGCTTGGTTAGATGTAGGAAAGTAGTATTCTTAGAGAATAAAAGATAGAAGATGGAGCTAAGGCTCTAAGATTGAAAAATTCTTATTTTGTATAAGGTCGCAACCCGGAAGGCCTCATAGCCGGGCATGTTGTGGTTCCTCTATATGTATAGTTAAATAATTACACCTACACATATGTTGCATTTGGCCTTATGTTCTCTGTGGTTTTCTTTAATCAATGTGTTACTTTCGTGTGTAACTCTAAGCAGGGAGTGTAATGTTTTAAATGAGTTTATTCCACATGTTGTTATAGTTTTCCATGTTACCACATGCATCAAGTAGTATCAGAGTGAGTTATTTCTTGAGGCTTGTGGTGTGGAGAACCTTGTAAGTTTGGTTGTGGGGTGGCAAATCTAAGATCTGACATATAACTTGCAAAAGGTTACGACCTTACAAGAGTTATTGTCAAGATGGTTCATGGTACATGAAATGTTGATAATGTTATTATGGACATGTTGAAGTAGATTGTGGTGAGACTTGAAGTTGTGGAGACAATGCAAAGAAAAGGTGTACATCTTGAAGATGTTAGTGATGATGAAGAGGCAACTCTGAATCCTAATCCTAAATCTAAGATTTAACAAGATGAGGAAAGGCTTCTAAGAGTTTTGTCTAGGGCGAATGTTAGACGTGTTCTTGAAGTTACTTGCTATGATGGAAAACTTGAGACTAATGTTGTGTTAGATTGGGTTGCTGAGATGGATAAATACTTTGAGTATAAAGGTACTCTTGATAATAAGAAGGTTAAGGTAGCAATCACAAAGTTGAAGGGACAGTCTTCACTTTGGCGAGATCATTTGCAAATTGAGAGACAGAAAAGGGAAAAATAAAAGATCAAGACATGGGAAAAGATGATTGGAAAGATGAAGAAGAAGTTTCTCCCTGCTAATTATCAAGTTAATTTGTTGAGAAATATGCAAAATCTGAGACAAAAGGACAAGAGCGTGAAGGAATATTTTGAGAAATTCTACAAATTGGATATCAGATATGGGTATGTAGACGATGAAGTTGAGAAGGTAGCAAGATACCTAAATGGTTCAAGGACATCAATTCAAGATGAGATTAACTATGTTAAGATGGACAATGTGGAAGAAGCACGTCATTATGCTTTGAAGGCTAAAGAAAGATTGGCAAAGAAACATGATTAGAGATAAAGAGAAAGAGGTGGAAGATTTCAGAGAAGCAGAGGCAAAACATGTGGAGAAGGTAGAAGATCTGACAATGCAATACAATACAAGGGAAAATCATAATGGAAGGAAGAACTTGTTAGTAGAAGAGGTAACCACACTAGAGGTAGTTATATTGGTTACACTAGGAATACTAATTGTGGAAAAAGAAAAGAAAGATCGTGGTTTAAAGGTGCTTGTTACAAATGTAGAGAAGGACATTAGGCTTTTGAAAGTACTAACTTTGGGAAGAAGATTGGAGATAATAGCAGGAGCACTTTAGCTTGTGAAGAAGTTGTTGAAATGCCTAATGAACTTGAAAATGGTGAGAACCTAATGTTAAGAAGAATCTTTTGGAATGAGGAAATTGATAGTGGAAATTCTGACAATTTGGTGTTTGGGGAGCTAGTTAACAAGTTACAATTGCAAAGACTAAGGCATCCTAAGGCTTATCAAGTTGCTTGGATCCAGAAGGAGCATAAATCTCTTGCAAGTGAACAATGCATTGTTAAATTTAAAGTTGGGAATTATCATGATGAAGCCTTCTATGATATTATGCCTATGGATTGTTGTCATATTCTTTTGGGTAAACCTTGGTAGTATGATAGACAAGCTTTGCATGATGGTAGATTGAATCACTATACTATTTGGGTAGATGGAAAGAAACAAATATTGTTACCCTTGGTAGAGAAACCTGAGGAGAATTACTATATCGCAATCAAAGTATGTTTGGTTTAAGGTAATCAATTTGTTAGAGATACAAAGGAACAAAATGTATATTTTTCTTTGATTCCTAGAAAGACTGAGAAATGAGATGAGTTAGGGCATGCACCTGAGATTGAATCTTTATTAGCAAAATTCTAAGACATAACTTTTTATAATGTAACCGGTGATTTACCACCTGTAAGAAGTATAAGTCATTATATGGATTTGATGCCCAGAGCTAGTTTTCCTAATAAAACACCACATAGATTGACACCTAGTGAAAAGGTTGAATTGAATAGGCAAGTGCAAGAATTGCTTGAGAAGGGTCTAATTAGAGAAATTCTAAGTCCTTTTGAAGTACATGTTGTGTTTGCACCTAAAAAGAATGGGGAATGGAGAATGTGCATTGGTTCTAGAACTATAAACAAGATAAGAGTAAAATAAAGTTTTCCTTTGCCTAGGATGGATGACATAATGGATAGTTTGAGTAGAGTGAAGTATTTTACCAAGATTGATTTGAAAAAGTGGCTATCATCATATTAGAATTAGAGAAGGGGGTGAATGGAAAACTACTTTTAAGACTACTAAAGGTTTGTATGAATGGTCGGTTATGCCTTTTGGTTTAACTAATGCACCTAGTACTTTTATGAGATTGATGAATGAGGTTTTGAAGAGATTCTTGGGTAGATTTGTGATTGTATATATGGATGACATTTTGATATTCAGTAAGATTGAGGAAGAGAATCTTGAACATGTAGACAAGTATTGCAGAGATTAAAAGAGGAAAATTGTTGATTAACGTGAAGAAATGTTCATTTATGAAGGAAGAGATTGTGTATCTAGGTTTTGTTATCTCACTTGATTGTTTCACAATGGATCTTAAAAAGGTAAAATTTATTCTTGATTGGCCTACACCTGAGAAAAGTTGGAGAGATAAGATCATTTCATGAACTGGCAAGTTTTTTTAGAAATTTGATCAAAAATTTCAGTTATATTTGTAATGTTATGACTAAGACCACGAGAGGAGATAAAAGGGATTTCCAATGGACATATGAAGCACAAAAGTGTTTTGAAACATTGAAACAAAAGATTGCACAATTCCTTACACTTGCTTTGTCTAATTTCAATAAAGTTTTTCAAGTTGAATGTGATGCTAGTAGAAGTACTATTGGAGCTAATCTGAGTCAAGAAGGAAGACCTGTAGCTTTCTTTAGTGAGAAATTGAATGATGCTAAGAGAAAATATTTAGTTTACGATCAAGAATTCTATGCTATTGTTTAAGCTCTGAAGAAATGGAGACATTATTTAATGCCTAAAGACTTTGTGTTGTATACTGACCATAGAGATTTGTAGTATTTGGGAAGTCAAAATAAGTTGAATCAAAGATAAATGAAGTGGGTTGAGTTTTTGCATAAATTTTCCTTTAATTTGAAACATAAGAGTGGACAGTAAAACAAGGTTGTTGATGCTTTGAGCCAGAGAAGGAATTTGTTGACATAAATGAGAATTGAGGTAGTTTATTTTAACGATTTTAAGTATTTGTATGTAATTGGTCTTGATATTGCAGAACCTTGGAAAGCTTGTAAGGAACTTATGGTGAGGGACAAGTGGACTGATTATTTCATTTAGGAAGAAATGTTGTTTGACGAAATTCAGTTGTGCATACCTAGAAGATCTATGAGAGAGAAGATCATAAAAGAAAAACATAATAGTGGACTTGCTAGACATTTCGGGATTGATAAGACAATGAAGTTGATTTCAGACATGTACTTTTGGCCATAGATATATAAAGATGTGCAAAAATTAGTAAGAAGTTGTAGAAATTTGTCAAACAACAAAGGGAACTAGCCAAAATTTGGGATTATATTCACCATTGCCTATACCTGATAAGCCTTGGGAAGATATCATTATGGACTTTGTTCTTGGTTTGCTTAGAACCTAGAGAGGGAATGATTCAATTTTGGTGGTAGTTGACAGATTTTCAAAGATGGCTCATTTCACACCTTGTAAGAAGACATCTGATGTTGTACATGTAGCTAAATTATTCTTTAAGGAAGTGGTGAGATTGCATGGATTGCCTAAAACTTTTGTTTTAGATAGAGATACTAAATTCACTAGTTATTTCTAGAGGACACTTTGGAGGAAGCTTAATATAGAGTTGAAGTTTATTCCTACATTTCATTTGCAAATAGATGGACAACTGAAGTTGTGAACAAAAGTTTGGATAACCTGTTGAGATGCTTGGTTGGAGATAAGCCTACTAATTGGGACTTGATTTTGGCACAAGGAGAGTTCGCATACAATAATTTGGTGAATAGGACCACTAAGAAGACACGTTTTGATATTGTTACTTGAATGAGTCCCAAAGGAACTACTATATTGAGAAATCTAAACCTTGAAACAAAGAGAAGGGTTGAAGTTGAAGAATTTGAAATTTCATGAAGGCTTTATACAAGGAAGTTAAAAAGAACTTGGAAGATGATAATTTAGAATACAAATAGAGAGGAGATGAGAGGAGGATACCTAAATCTTTTGAAGTTGGTGATAAGGCAATGATTCACTTGAAATGAGGCAATGATTTGCTTGAAGAAAAATAGATTTCCAGTTGGTACCTACAGTAAGCTAAAGATGAAAAAGTTTGGTCCTTGCAAGATTATAAGGAAGTTTGATAGTGGAAATACCTTTGAAGTTGAATTACCAGAAGACATGGATATTTTCCCTATATTCAACATTGCAAATATCTCTGAGTATTTTGAATCAGATGAAAAGCTGAAAGGTAACTTGGATTACCCTTAGAAGAAAACTGATAGCATTGAGAAGATCTTGAGTACTCGAATAAGTAAAAGCACCAGAGGAAAAGACTACATGGAATACCTAGTTCAGTGGAAAAACTGTTGAAGTTGATGAAAAATCAACCTTATGACTCCCAAGAATCACTTGCACGCAAACATCTGTCACAGAAATAGAGAAGCAAAAGTTATGGAGTCTGGAATTCCCAAATCCATAGATGAAACATTCTTGATGAGCAAAAAGATAAATTTCTATTATAAAAAGTGAATTATTTTTTATAATGAGAGATCATCCTTATAAAAGAGATTGAAACCCTAAAAAGGGATAACCTAGGTTGCAGCATAATAATTAATAAAAGAATTAATTATTAGATGCCTAAAGTTTAGCTTAAGCAAACAAGAGTTAATTAGGAAATATCTAATTACTCTAACACCCCCCTTAAGATAAACTTAGGGAGAAGCTAAAAACCTAAAAACTACTACAGAAAATAGATTTGGGTCTCAACAAACAAAGCCTAATACCCAAGCACAACCAAATCTCTGAAAAGAAGAGAAATGGAGAAAATCATGTGGGAAAAACCCTACTCCAAAAAAAGATGGAAATAATGCTGAAAGAAACTAGTGAAAGACTAAAGAAGTCTCAAAACTAGGGAATGCCCCAGAAGATAGGAACAAAAGATGATCACAGAGAAGACCACTGAAGCATGTAGAAGCTACAAAGCTTTGTCAAAAGTAACTACTGATCTAAGGAACCTCCACTGGAATAGAACCTGACCAGGTAGAGAAGACTATAATATGCATCAAATTAGGAGACACACAAAGGCACACAATTGAACTCAAAGATATAGATGGCATGAAACACCAAAGCCTAAAGAGCTGATCAATCAAACCAAGGAAGCATGAGAAACAACAAAAGAACCCCCTAATGTAGACAAGGGTGAGGTGACAGGCAACTGGAAAACTGGGCCAAAAGAACTGCATGTCAAGGAACCATGATCAAGATGCACAAAAGGGTACATATGTGTGTACTAGGTTGATCATTCTCAGATGTGTCACAAGGCTAATGTTACGAAAGGGACACTCACTGGATAAATAAGATGGTAAAAAAAGGCAACACATCAACCCTCCATGACAATTTAATCAGATTAGTACACGTACAATAAGACACAAGATATGGTGAATCCCGAGAATACAATAATTTGCATGAGTATCCTCAAATGACACTGCTCGAATCAAAAGGCAAAATAAGGCAAAACAACTAAAATGATAATATAGATGCAGTATGACACTTTATCTTAGTGTGTTTACAAGAATGCATACAATGATGTCTAAATAGACTAGAAGAGACATAAGACTAATACAATAGATAGTTCAAGTCATGACAAATCATTTGAAGCAACAAAATCGATCCTCAAACCTGAAACAACCAAGATATCCACCAGAATGCAAAAATGTAGAAGACTGAATGTCTAAATAGACCATAAGAGACATAAGACTAATACAATAGATAGTTCAAGTCATGAAAAATCATTTGAAGCAACAAAATCGATCCTCAAACTTGAAACAACCAAGATATCCACCAGAATGCAAAAATGTAGAAGATTGAATAGAATGTTCCTGGAGTAGAATCTAGAAAAATAACTAGGATCACTAAAAAGATCTTGGAAAGACCTTTCCAATGACATAAAGAATTCCCAAATCAAAGATCAGATGCTCAAGATATGTCTCCTGGAGTGCAAAATTGTACCCTTGACTTTGATAGTAGAAAAAGCCATTAAAAAGCATGAAAAATGAAAATCACCTATACCATTGTGATGGGCTCTGAACCAACTTTCTTACAATATCTCTTTTGTAAAAACAGAGTCTGTATGCCCGAGATATGAGCAAAAATGTGAATGTAGGTCCAAATAGAGCCTGAAGAGGTGACATGATATGTTGATGTAGTATTGACATGACACTGATGTCAATAAGTAACGAGCTCAAATTTGACAGTCAAACGACTGTCGAGGCAAAAAATGCCTCAAAAAAGACCCCTACTAGAAAATAATATCCAGCCACTAGGAACAAGCCAAAAAACCAAGGGCCGGTGTTGAAGTAAAAATTCGATGGCCAAAAAAGACAGTAGCCAAGAAAAACAAGATCGCCGAAAAAAATCACATTAGTAGCAAAGAGCTAGAGCTAGTAAAAAATAACTAGTAGCCATGATGATGCCACATGTTTAAAGCCAAATTGCCTCAAGAGGGAGGGAAGAAAACTCAAGGCTTGTGCTCATGATATCCAAAAAAACCAAAGTCATTGGCAGTTGCTTAAAAAATTGGCCACAAACTGCCGAATAAGTTTGAAACCACCAAGAAGCAAGCAATACCAAATCACAAAATATGGGCTTTGATGCCAAATTGTAAAAAAAAACTGTTCTACTCCAAAAAAGCTCAAATATCTCCAACCGCATATTCCAAAAAACACAAAGCCTATCCAATAAACCAAGTGATTGACTTCAAAAAAGGTAGGTGAATAGGGGTCTTGAGAGGTCTTATGAATCACAGAAGCTAAGCTAGGAGGAGCATTGTGTCAAAATTGGGAGTTTGGGCACCAAACAAATATGCAAAAAATCGTTGATCATTGCCATAAACAATGCAATCATTGGCAAACAAAATGCAATCAATGTCACGTAGAAGGAGCAAAGGCCAAGAATCTACAAATAGTACTGAGATCACATGTACAGAGGGGCTGCAACAGACCTCCACAAATGCAAGATGAATCCAAACTGCCAAAAGCATGGAGAAGCTATGGAAAACAACTATAGAAAGCCCTAGAATTGCCAAAGAAAATACCGCTCCAAATTGCATTAAAAACTATGAGAAAGGCTGTCGAATGTGGTTTGGTTGACCATAGATTACATGCATGACTGCCAAAGAAAAGGTCCACTTCCAAGATGCTCATGAGGCTATCAGACAAAGCTCCCAAACACCCAAAATCTCATCATAAAACTACAATTGCATGCATGGGCACATAAAAAACTCCAAAAAAGGTGCAATTTCTAAGGGGCCACTAAAGAAATAGTGAAGGGTGTGTTTGAACAAAAAACTTTCATTCATGTGGTCATTGAAGGGCCGCCAACCTCACACTCTAAAAAGAAATTGTAGAGAGGGCAAATACCAAGGCCCGCGCCCAAGGTAAGTGGTAATTGGGAAGAGCCACAACAACAAAAAACAAGGCGGGTATGTGTATGGGTGACACACAACCACCAAAAAGTTGTAGGAAAATTGAAACATGCCCAAAATAAGTAAAAGTCGAGTAGAGGAGGCATGTGGGCATGGTAAGTCTAAGTGCTACCACATAGGCATAGGGCCTATTATGGCACAGGAAGAAACAAAAAACAAAGCGCTCCAATAAAGTTATTTCAAGCCAAAAACAACCCCTAAAACTAAATAATCCAAAGTGATTTTGCATAGATCTTGAGAAGGACAACCCGCTGATAAGGATGAAATTTGTTCCCAAGAATAATCTCACCTACTCTTCCAATAGAAACCACAGAGACTGGTGGAGACAGTGCACGAAGAAAGATGAAATGCTCATCATCAAATCAGATTGCATTTTGACTAAACTCTCAACGCATTGAGAAGAGACCAAGATAGAGACAAATGCATTGAAAAAAAATAAGCGTGCCGCCAAATCTCACCCCAATTTGCATGCCCAGGCCAAAATGACATGGGTACAAAAATAATTTGCCTCATATTTTAACAACATCCAAATTGGATGTATTTTATATGGAAATGAGGGTTTTTGAGTGCTTTGATCTCAATGGTGAGGTCTATTTTTGCTCAAAGTACTTCGAAAAATAGGTCCCCCTCAGTTCCAATAAAAAGCACTTCTGAAAACTGAAACCCTTTGAAAGAGAAAACTCATATCTAAAAATCGATGCCAAATCTCTCATGAACATAATAGGGGCATGAAGATCTAAAGCTCAGATACAATGTTGAAGTTGATGAAAGATCAATCCCACAGCTCCCAAGAATCACCTACATGTAAACACCTATCATAGAAATAGAGAAGCATATGCTATGGAGGCTAGAATTCCTAGATCCATAGATGAGACATTCTTGATGAGCAAAAAGAGAAATTGTTATTATCAAAAGTGAATTAGTTTTTACAATGAGAGATCATCCTTATAAAGGAGATCAAAACCCTAAAAAGGGCCAACCTAGGTTGCATCGTAATAGTTAATATAATTAATTAATTATTAGATGCCTAAAGTTTAGCTTAAGAAAACTAGAGTTAATTAGGAAATATCTAATTACTCTAAAAAAAAAAAAACCAATTGAAGATAGTTTATGGACTACACAAGCTGAGTTGGATCTCTATGAATCAGGTCAGAATATCAGTCATTCTTGATATGGACATCAATTCTTTATTAATCCCAAGTGTCTAATGTAGGAGCATCTTGGGTCATTGAGCAATCTTGCATCAACCCAATTTTTGGTACCGATTTGTTGTTCGTGAAGTAGTTGTTGTTTTTGTTTTCATGTCATGTGAAGTTGCCATCATATAGAGGACCTTTCCTTGATCCTTTTCCTAAGCACATGAATTCTTATGTTCTATTTTTCTTGATTTTTGTGTCATTCTCTATAGTCATATTTTCCTATTGTTTCCACCTTACGTAGCATGGTGCTCCAATTTGTGTGGTTTTGGTTGATTACATGGTGTCTTGCATAGTTAGGATCCAACTCTTAACACACATGTGGACCTATCTTCAAGTGCACATCCCTTCATATGACCGTTTGCACAAGTTTTTGTTTATTCTTCCAAGTATGGACCTAAATTGTAAATAAATGCTTTACTAGATGATTTGTGGCTTAGTTGGCTATAAAAGAAGCTTTGTTAGATGTAGGAAAGTAGTATTCTTAGAGAATAGAAAATAGAAGATGTGAGAATTATTATTTTGTATAAGGCTGCAACGTGGAAGGCCTCACAGTCGGGCATGTTGTGGTTTCTTTATATGTGAAGTTAAATAGTTACACCTACAAATATGTTTCATATGGCCTTATGTTCTCTGTTGTTTTCTTTAATCAATGTGTTGCTTCAGTGTGTAACTCTGAGCAAGGAGTGTTGAATGTTTAAAATGAGTTTATTCCACACATTGTTATAGTTTTCCCTATTACTTCCTACATCAATGTAGAAAAATAAAGAATTAATATTTTGTTTGGCCATTGAGTTGTTTAGTAACTTCACATACCTCACATTCAACTTAAATCTTGAAGGCAAGAAAATTTATTTTTTTGTCATTCAAACATTGAGTTTATTTTTTAATTAATTTATAGTTCATAGTTATTTTGGAGGTCCCTCATAAGGTTCTAAATCTACAACCTTCTTATATCGAACATGGTCTCCTTGATGCAAAATAATATCATAATTATTAGACCTATGCAAATCCTCCTAGATATTGCCTAGAGTCTTAATAAAATGATTCAATTTCTCTATTCTAAAATTTGGGCTTGCAATATACTTCATGATGCATTGGAGAAGGGTGGTGATGTTCTAGCTACATGCTTCATTATCACTACTAACTTCATAAATTTGTGCTTGCACATTGAAGCGGTCATTATTCATTTGTTTATTCCTAGGAAAAGTCTTTTAATAAATAATATAAGAAGAGAGGAGGTCTTATTTGAAAGGGTCTAAATTCTTGGAGGAGAAGCTAGTTAGGGGACAAAGATGGAAAATAAGAACCCTAACAGAAGTCAAGGTGGGGAAAACTAGAACTTAGATTGAGAATAAAGCATAAATTAAAACTTTCACTTGCATTTGATCTTCAAGCTACTAAGGAACAATTCTAACTAGTTTATAAGATCCTTTGAGGTAGGGGTCATGACATTGGTTAAGAGTTTAGAGTTACTCAATGATTTAGACATCCCATTGTAATAATTCAAGAAGGAAAACAAAGAGTATAAAACCTTGGTAAATAAAGATGTTAAGTGTTAAATGTCTTGCAATGGATTCATAGGAGATTAATTAAATAAATCAAAATATATGTAATTATGTTCTAGTAAAGATAATTGATAAAGGAAAAGTGTATGAGAATAACTTTGTGTATCTATATCTAAGGATGATGTGCTTCACGGCAAGAAAACAAACCACATCCTACGGAGGAAGGGAGGTGTGTAAGGTGTGTAGACAAAATTGTCCTAAACACTGTATTAATTGATTTAATATTTCCCTTGACACTATAGTTGATTATCTATTAATTAATTATATTTGTCATATTCTTCTACTTATTTAATCAAATAGGTTCACTTCCCTAATGTATTTAAATTTAATTTAAATACTTCCCCCTAGTGTGTTAAATTTATTTAATGCACAACACTCCATAAAATCCCCTTTTAAATTAATATCAATTTATTTAATTCCCTTCACTTTATTAAATTCTATGATCCTATGATTAAATTAAATCGTAATCTCACCTAAAGCCCAGTCTACCACCCATCACTCTCATCCTTTTGAGTCTACCCACTAGTTAATCTCTCTTAATTATCCTAAACACCTTCCTAAGCATCTTTTAGTCCCTAAGTATTTGCACACATGTGTGAGCAACTCAAAATCCAAGAAAACTTCCATTTTATTATTCTATCCAAAAAGTCTGACAATTTTACACACTTGTCCCACTTTCCTTTCTCCAAGGTTTCTCACACATGTGTAAGAAAACCTCGAGCCATCCCTTTCACCAAAAAGGCTTATGTTGACCTTTGCATGGCTTGTGGCACCTATGTGGATTCCACATAAATGCCACTTCCCCAAGGCCTTTCTCAAACCTATAAATAGAGCCCTTTTCTAAAGCATTTCTCATCTCCCCCACTTGCATTGTTATCATGCTAGTATAGAGTTAGAGCTTTCTTAGAGATTCGCATGTTTATTACCAACCCTTTGGTAGATGTTAGATTTCTTGCATTTATGCTTGCATGTTTCATGATAGCTTATTATTGATAGTTTACTTCATTGCATACCATTTCCATATTCACATCTTTAGAATAATTTGAGGTTGGCTTACTCGTAGCCATTTCTTGAAGCTATTCTACACAATTTTAGTATAGATTCATGTTCATACTCTTGCATTCATTCAATCAATTTTGAAGGGATTCATCATAGTTGTGTTTGGGGAGAGAACTTCCACATCCCTCATCTTGAGCACACCAACAAGGCCTCTTATGGGCGCCCTTGTGTTAGGATAAACCACAGACAGAAATAAAAAATGCATGCAAATATAACCAATAACAAAAAATAATAGATCACATAGAAATGAACACAAGGCACTAAGATTTAACGTGGTTCACCCAATCCCTGGGTTACATCCACCAAACAACAAGTCTGATCTTATTACAATCCAGCGATTACAACCTGATTACAATCCGTAATCCCTTACAGCTCAATACCGCCATTAAGAACCAATTTCGCATCACAACATAATGAAAAATACCCAACCCTAAACCCTTTTATACAAGTATTAAACTACTTTAGGGTTATAACATGTCGGCCATAATTAGCCATAACTTTAGTGGCAAATGTACGAATGGCGAATAGTACCAAAATGATTGGCGAATAGTACCAAAAAAAAATTCTCACTAATTATGAAGTATGTATAGTACTTTCCTGATCAGTCACCACAATCTAACAATCTCCCACTTGGGGACTGATCAGGCTCCACACTAAAAAACAATCTCCCACTTGGAGACTGATCCTGTAGCAATACCACTACCACATGGGGCTCCCACTGGATCAAACCACCCTGGACTCTGTTGTTCTTTTATTCATGTTCAGTCTAAAAGACCAACCAAACTTGAAGAGGAGTTCAGCTTCTCCCTTGTTACAACCTTTGTCAACATATCTGTTGGATTGTCATTGGTATGTATCTTCTCCAGCTTTAACTGTCCATCCTCCAAAACTGACTGAATGAAATGGTACCGCAACTATATGTGTTTGGTCTTAGAATGCAGAGCTGAATTCTTAGCAAGATGAATGGCACGTTGACTATCTGTGAACAAATAATTATCCTTTTGAGGATGTCCCAATTCTTCCAAGAAGAACTAAAGCCATATCATCTCCTTGGTTGCCTCTGTAGCAACAACATACTCTGCCTCTATAGTGGACAGAGCATTAATCTTTTGTAACCTAGAAACCCAGCTCACAGCTGCCCACCAACAGTAAAGACATAACCTGTAGTACTCTGCTTGGTATCAATATCCCCTGCCAAATCTGAGTCAACATAGCCCTGTAAATCAGTAGTAGATCCCCCAAAGTGTAAACACTTATTGGATGTTCCTCTCAAATATCAGAGAATCCACTTGACAGCATTCCAATGCTCAAATCCTGGATGACTCATATACCTGCTAACGACTCCCACTGCATGTGCAATATCTAGCCTAGTGCATACCATAGCATACATCAAGCTTCCTACAGCTGAAGCATAGGGTACCTTGGACATCTTATCCTCCTCTTCCTGTGTCTTGGGACACATCTCCTTAGTCAATTTCAAATGACCAAGTAAAGGTGTGCTGACAACTTTAGCATTCTCCATAGAGAAACGTTGCAACACCTTCTCAACGTAATCAACTTGAGACAGCATTAATGTTCTGTTCTTCCTATCTCTGCAAATCTTCATACCAAGGATTTGTTTTGCTGCCCCCAAATCCTTCATAGCAAATGCATGTGCTAACTGGCATTTTAGCCCCTTAATATGATCCATGTTAGACCCAGCTACAAGCATATCATCAACATATAGACATAAAATAATGTAGCTATCATCATCCAAACTCTTAAAATAAACACAATAATATGAATGACACCTGTTATAGCCATGCTTATGCATAAACCTGTCAAATTTTAGATACCATTGCCAAAGTGCTTGCTTCAAGCCATATAAACTTTTCTTCAATTTGCACACTAAGTTCTCCTTACCTTTGACCTCAAATCCCCATGGCTGGGCCATATATATTTCTTCATCCAAATCACCATGAAGAAAGGTTGTTTTAACATCCACTTGCTCTAAATGCAAATCTTCAGTAGCCACAAGACTTAAAACAATACGGATAGAAGTCATTTTAACAACAGGAGAAAATATCTCATCAAAATCAATTCCCTTTTTTTGTGCAAATCCTTTTACAACTAACCTGGCCTTAAATCTTTTCTTGCCTCCTTCCTCTTCTTTCAACCTGTAAACCCACTTATTCTGTAAAGCCTTTTTACCTGCAGGCAACTTGCATAGATCCCATGTCTTATTTTGTAGCAAAGAGTCCATTCATCTTTCATTGTAGACTCCCACTGAATCTTAGTATCCACCTGCACAGCTTCATCATAACTTTCAAGTTCACCAACATCAGTAAGTAAAATAAAATACAAAGAGGGAGAAAATCTTTGTGGAGGTCTAATTTGCCTTGTTCACTGGTGTGTGTGGTATTTGTTGTTGCAGTTGTTGCACATCATGAGGAATGGATGGAACATCAGCTTTTGGAGTATCATCCAACACTACATAATCATCTTCTTTCTTCTCATGTTGCTGCAATAGACCTTTGTACAACACTTTCTCATTGAATATGACATCCTGACTTCTAACAATTTTAAGATTTTCAAAATCCTGAAGCCTATAACCAAATTCATTAATTCCATATCCAACAAAGACACATTTCTTTGATTTAGCTTCTAGCTTGGTTCTATTTTCAGAGTCTATATGAGCAAAAGCTTCACAATCGAAGGTCTTGAGAAAAGAATAACTCACCTTCTTACCAGTCCATGCTTCCTCTGGAATACCACAGCCCAAAGGAGTAGAGGAACCTCTATTAAGTAAATATACTACAGTATTGACAACCTCCACCCACATGTGTAAGGGCAACCCAACATGCAACCTCATGCTCCTTGCGCGCTCCATTATAGTCCTGTTCATGCATTCAGGCACTCCATTTTCCTGTGGAGTCCTTGGAACAGTTTTCTATCTACGAATATCATTAGTGGAGCAATAATATTAAAATTCATGACTGCAATACTCACCACCATTATCAGATCTGAGACATTTTAATTTCTTACCAGTCTCATTTTCAACGAAGCATTTCTATTTCTTAAAAGTTTGAAATACATCAAATTTCTGTCTAAGGAAATAACCCATACTTTTCTAGTTGCATCATCAATAAATGTAACATAATAATGAGAGCCACCAAGGGAAGATACCTGAGTTGGTCCCCATACATCTGTATGCACAAGCTCTAATTTCTCCTTTTTGTTTTCCTTCCCAGTCTTTACAAAACTCACTCTCTTTTGTTTTCCATACACACAACTTTCACAGAAATCCATATTAACACATTTCAGACCTGGTAAAACTTTCTTTGAATGAAGTACTTTCATACCTTTCTCACTCATGTGCCCAAGTCTATTGTGCCACAGTGTTGTATCAGAATCTACAATAGCTATTTGTTCTCCCTGCTCAACTGCAACAATTGTTCCTAAACATTCATTTTTCTCTGAAACAATCAAAGTAGTAGGAACAATATGACCTGTACACAGATATAAGGTGCCTACTTTCACACCTTTTGCTACTACAAGGGAACATTTTGAAACCTTCCAATTTTTATCATTAAAAGTAACTACACAACCCTCATCACCAAGTTGCCCAGCTGAAATTAAATTTCTACTCAGCCTTGGAACATGTCTTACCTCATGTAGTAGCCAATGATTCTCATTCTGCAACTTAATCTTAATTTTTCCCTTTCCAACAATCTAACAGGGTTCATTATCCCCCAAATAAACAAGCCCAAAATTCCCTTGGACATAATCAATGAAATAACCTCTATGAGGTGTAGCATGAAGTGAAGCACCAGAATCTAAAACCCATGAATCATCAACACTCTCTAAAGACAGAAGCAAAGCATCCTCTTTGGATTTGTTACTTACCACATTTGCCTCCTTGTCTCCATCTGATTTATCTCCTTCATTTTTCTTTTGATTCTAGCAATCTTTCTTTTTGTGCCCTGGTTTCCCACAGTACCAGCAATCATTTGGTCCTCTCGATTGAGACCTCCTCCCCTTTGACTTTCCTCTTGATTTCCCACGATTTCCAGAGTTACTTCCTCTTTTAGTTGTTTGGCCCCTGCTTTGTGCATTCAAAGCACTTCCTGATGTAGATCCACCTAAGGATTTCCTATGAGTTTCCTCACTCAAAACAACACCGATCACATCATCATATTTTAGGGTACTAGATCCAGGAACAGAATTACTCACCGCCATTACCAAGCCATTCCAGCTTTCAGGCAAAGAACACAAAATCAAGAGAGCCCTAATTTCTTCATCAAAATTGATACCCAAAGAAGATAACTGACTAGTAATAGTATTAAACTCATTTAAATGATCTGCAACAGATCCACCTTCTGCCATTTTCATATTAAATAAACGCTTCATGAGAAATACCTTGTTTGAAGCGGAGGGCTTTTCATACAGTGTCGCTAGGGTTTTCATCAAATCTTCTGTCGTCTTTGCTTTTGTAATATTAAATGCCACCAATGGTGCCAAGCATAATCGAATGCTTTCGAGTGCCTTTCTGTCCAAAAGATCCCATTCAACCTCTGACATAGTTCCTGATTATTGGCTTTTCCTTCTAACGACTTCCATAAATCCTTTTGATATAGATAGTCTTCCATTTGCATCTTCCATAACTAGAAGTTCTGCCCATTAAACCTATCAACCCTCAGCTTACCCTCATCTGCCATCGCTCCCACTCAACCGTGAGACTCCCACTTAATCGTGAGACTTTCCTGTAGAGGATAACTAAAAGACAACTTCGCTTTAATACCACTTGTTAGGATAAACCATAGATAGAAATAAAAATTACATGCAAATATAACCAATAATAGAAAATAATAGATCACACAGAAATGAACACAGGCACCAAGATTTAACGTGGTTCACCCAATCCCTGGGCTACGTCCACCAAACAACAAGTTCGATCTTATTACAATCTGTAATCCTTACAACTCAATACTGCCATTAAGAACGAATTTTGTATCACAACATAATGAAAAATACCCAACCCTAAACCCTTTTATACAAGTATTAAACCACTCTAGGGTTATAACATGTCGGCCATAATTAGCCATAACTTTAGTGGCGAATCTACAAATGGCGAATAGTACCAAAACGATTGGCGAATAGCACCAAAAAAAATTTCCCACTAATTATGAAGTATGTATAGTACTTTCTTGATCAGTCACCACAATCTAACACCTTGTTGAGCTGCTTTAAGGTTGTATGAGAATTCTAATATTTTTATTGCATAGTTTTAAAACTCAAGTAGTATTAGTGGTTTTCCAATCTTATTTGAATCTTTGATATACACATATTACTAGTGTTTGCTTGTTCACGCGTGCTGCTGACAGGTTATATTTTCTTGCATACATTTTGGCACGCCTAGTGGGACCTTCGTCCCTTTTTCCATTTACAAAAAACATTCAAAAATTTGTAGTTTGTTGTAAAAACTGCACACTGTCATCTCTATTAGGACACATTGTCATCTGCGCAAACACATCATCATCTCTGCATCTCTGCCTAAGACAGACTTCATAACCAACTCAAATTTGTAAATATTTTTGTTCTATCATCTCCACTTCTTTGCATCTCTACAAGCTTGACCATCATCTCTACATTTTATTCATTCTGTCATCTGCATTGTGGGTAGCCAAAAACTTGTGGTAGTTGTAAACTGTCATCTCTATAGTTTTCCCACTCTGTCATCTGTGTTGTGGGCAACCAAAAGCCTGCGATATTTGTAAACTTTCATCTTTAGAGTTTTCCCAGTCTGTTGTCTTCAAAATTTGGTGTTCTATCATCTACATTATGGGTGGCTAAAAGCTTGTAAATTTAGTTGACTATTGTCTACGAGTATTCTAGTGTATGCATGATTTGTCATCTGCAATCCTATTCGGTCACTTGCGACTGCGATTGTAAGTATTAGGTATATTGTACTTGGTTTTGTTCTATTGTCTTTGTTCTATCATCTCTGAAGTTTTTTTATCTGCACCTGCATTTTGTCATCTATGATTTTTTTTAAAAATTAAAAAAGAGTATAAAACGAAAATTGACTTTTAGTGGTTCTATAGGATAGAGGCTATTCTAAGCCTATTTACATATTTCAAAAATTATAAAAAAAATTAAAATAAAATTTCCCATAGTAAAGACTTCATTTTAGAGATTTTTTTGTGAGGTTAATCAAGTTGTTTATTGTAACATTTGTAGATTGGAGCTTTGTATAAACAACTAACCATGTTTCTTGCATGTTTTCTTTATAGTTTTGTTACTTTTGGGAAATAAACTTGAATGCTTAAACACTTGTCTTTGAATGTATGTTGCACTTAATTGGATAAATCAAACACACTCTTGAATATCTTGAAGCTAAAACAATCCAAAACTCAATCTTGAATGTCTTAAGGGAACTTACAATCAATCATTGGAATGAATGCACTAAACTCAATCTTGAATGCCATGGATTAAAACCTACATGCTTTTCATTGGAATGAATGCTAAAATACAATCTTGAATACCCTATAGAGAACACATTTTTCATTAGAATGCATGCTAGTGAACACACTCTTGAGTGATTAAGGATCAAAGAACCATTGTGATGAAACACTCAAGTTTGGTACTTTAAAAAAGCACTCACTCAATCTTGAATGCATAAAGGAATTGAGTCTTGCCTTATCAAATTTCTTACATGAACGATGCCCGATTTACTTATGTTGGTGAACTCTTGATTTTTATTATGTTGACGATGTTATCAAGTTGGAAAGAACATTGTATGCTATAAACACAAGTGTACTCAATAATATATTACAAAACCTAAAGCTTCAATTGGGAAAGAACAAGTGTCTTTTAAATCCAAGACCACTTATGTATTCACTCCTCTTGCACCTTTGGGTGAACTTGAGTGCACAAGAAATAAGTTGTCTTGTTTTACACTTTGTAGGAGGCTTGCTTGGGGATTTCATCACCCCTTGGGACGAACTCAACTCTATCATTTTGGTGGAGTATAAATATCGGGAGGTGAATTGAAAGACACCTCTCTTGTCCAAGCATAATCTTGTCACTCTTGGCTAAGCCCCAAAGAACTTTATACCTTTGGGAAGTGAAGTTGGAGATTTGGGTTACCATCTCCTCCTGACTGTGTGACATTATTTTCTTTCATCTACGGATTTGGGCCTCATGTACCTTGCGTATATCAAGGACACCCCTAGTTGAGTTTTATATCCTAGTCAAAACCATCTAGGATTTTTGGTGTATTCGACATGCTAAGTGTTCAAAAACCTCCTCATTTAAAGGGGATACACCATCTAAAATTTTCTTGTATATATTTCATTGTATGCTTTTGCATGTTATCTTTCAAAAAAATCCAAAAACATCATAAAATTCAAAATCCAAAAATATTTTAAAAAAAACAAAAACAAAAAGAAGCTCTTGTTTTCTGCATCACTTCTTTTATTCATCCATTTCATCAGACTCTTCAAAATCTCAACCATCCTAATCATTACCTCATTTTCTTGATCATTCAATCAAATCCCTAATCTTCATCCTAGTCATGGTTCATAATCCACATCAAGATTCAACTCCCTCATCCAATGATTCATCCTTGTGATTCTTAATCCAATCCCTTGTCAAATTCATTCCTTTCTAATCAATTCCTAATTCAATCCATTCACATTTTCATCCAAATTCAATCTTTCTAATTTCATCTATTCAAATCTTCTTCTAATTCATTTTTTTCATAAAATCTTCCACTTTGGACATAGGATCACCATCATGAACCTTGGACTTTAATCATGGCTATCTTGATTGACTCAAATCAATATCATTGATCATCTTTCTCCTTCATCAAGATTCAATCCAATCTTTAGATAGAAATATTTATGCAACGTGTGATACTAAACCTTCATCCTTAGCAATCATTGTCATAGTTACACTCTCTCACTTGGGATCATTTGTCCATCACCAAGTATTGAGTCATCTATTTTATATCCTATTCTAACTTGGGATCATTTGTCCATCTCCAAGTGGAAGAAGATATTATCATCCAAATCTAACATCCAATTGTTTGCAATATCATAAGGTCTTTGTCTTATCAAGGTTATCTCAAACCTTCATCCAATATCAAATCAAATCAAATCAAATTCAATCCAAATCAAATTAAAACAAAGTCCAAAATTGCATCCATACCTAAGGTCATATTTCATACATCATCAAATCTTTCATCACTCTTCATCTAAGCTTCATGGATAAGAATTGGCTTAACCAAATGGTTGAAGATCTTCAAAGGCAAATGGAGTCGCACCTCCAACACAAACACCATATCAAATCAATTCTCAAAATTTCATGTCCAATTTTGATCCATCTCATGTTCATTATTCTTCTACCTTTGGCAAGGGAAATCCACCTCGTTATCCTTCAACCACATATGATTTCATTCATAGCCCACACAATTCCTCAAATAGAAATGTCATTGCCAAAGAAATTAAGGAACTCAAGAATCCTATCTTAAGCCTAGCAAATTGAAAGGAAAAATCTACCTCCCAAGACATATTTCCTCTTCCCCCATGTTTTGAAGACCATAATCCTCATGTCCCATCCAACCCAAATCCTCCATGTAATTCCCTATACATTGAGCTTATTGTCCAAAAGCATCATCCCAATCACCTACTTGTACCACCACCTTCACACAATCCTAATCCTCCAAAGTCAACATCATCTCCACCTTGTAATAGGTTTATCTCACTAGAAAACTTTTCTAATTATAAAAAAAAAAATAAAGTGATCCAATCACCCAAAGTCATACACCCAATTCCATCTTGAGACCTTCCTCCAAAGCATGCCATTGTGGATTCCTTTTCTCCTCTAGATCTGAGCATTTCTCCATTCCATTATCCCATTATCCCTCAAGATCCATTAATCCCTCTTAGTCCATCTCATTATCCCATTCCTAACCAAGATCAAGAAATTCCATGTACCACGCACATTACTAATTCCATTCTGTCTCAAGAGTTAAAATCCATAGATTCTCCACCTCATGAAGATGTTCCTTTTGTAGAATCCACTAGCTCTCCCCATGTTAGTATCAAAATGTTCCATCTCATAATCCCATTCCATCCACTCCATTCTATGATTCTATTCTATCTCATGATCCAATCATTCCTTCCATTCCACCAAATGATGCTCTTATAAGTCAATATCAAGTACCCCTTCATGTGCATCTCATGAGCCCAATCCATTTCATGATCCTATTATCTCTCTCATGATACCAATCCTCCAAAAGACCTTGCCACACCTATCCAATCCACTCATGAACCCCCTACACATGGACTCGCATCTTGTATTGAAAATTATAAGTATCCCATTAAAGAAATAATGTCTCAAGATGTTGGTACACCTTTACCTTCTTCCAAATCCAAAATTCCTTCATCCAAACCTAAATGTTCCCACCATCCATATTCCAAGTCCATTTTGGGACCTTATATCCATAATTTGCTTCCTTCCTTATTTCCATTTGTTCCGGGTCCTTATGTTTCAAAGCCAAACCCTTCATCCCTTCCATCCATGTTGGGTCCTTACATACATCCATCCACAATATCCAATTCTTCTACTTCATCCCCTCATTCACCAATTAAAGATCAACAAAGGCACACATCCTTGAATTCCTTCCTGTTCTCACCATCCATAATTTCATCCATAAGCTCTCCATCCCATTTTTCCTCAGTTGTCGTACCATGGCCAATGGAAGAAAATTGGATGCCAAAGATAAAGTAAATTGAGCTAAAAATCTAAAAAATCCAAGCATCAACATGTCCCCTCTAAAAGACATGTCCAAGAAAAGAAAAGTATGATCGAAAACAAAATTAGAAGGCCACAAAGGCTGAAAATAAAAAGTGCAAAAATCATGTGTATTTGAAAGCTACTTAATGAAGCAATGAATTTGAAAAAATAATTCAAAATGGCATCCAATTTTGCTAATCCAAAAACTTCCTTCATCCATACATCCTCAAAAATTCCAATTACCAACTCTATTTTGGGTCCTTATATACCCAAATCCACTATCCTAAGTCCATCATCTCCTTCATCCATTTCGGTTCCCTATATCCAAAAATTCAAACTTTCTCCTACATATCCTCCAAACTTTTCTCCTTTCCATCACCCTTTAAGGTGTGTATCAATGACAATCTTTCCACCTCCTTCATCCACTCATTCGCAAGTCTTCCAACCTAGCATCCATCAACAATGTCTTCCTCCCAACCATTCCACCCCCTTAATCCAAACTTTTTTCATAAGTCATTTTCCTCAATTTCCTAAACCATTTCATCCTTCTTTTCACTATCCTACCAACATCTATGAGAAAATAACAAAGTTCCCTTGAAAATAACAAAGAAAGAGAAATAAATATCAAGGGATACCATCCATGTACCTAGATTCTTGAGTCCTCCCTTTGTATCCAATATCTTCCAATTCCACTTATCCATCCATTCACTTTTCCTCTTCCACTTGAACTCTACATTGGGGGCAAGCTCGATCCATATTGCATTGCCTTATATGTCTTCCATATTTCCATCTATTTTCCATCATCCTTTCCATATTTGAACTTGAGTATCCTATTCATTTTATCCATGCATGCTCATTTTTTTATATCCATCCATTATGCTACATATTTCCATCCACTTTCACGTATTTGATCTTGACATTCCATACATATCTTGCATCTCATAGTCCTTGTCATTTTCCTTTCCTCTATCCTCCATCCATAGTCCTACATACTTCCATCCTTCTTTCATATGTCCTTGATCTTGATTATCCCATACATTTCATCCATTTCATGTCCCACATTTCATCCATACTCTTCATATCATTATCCCTATCATATTTGTACCCTGCCTCCCATATCCTTATTCTGTCCACTTTCATGCCTATGATCATGATCAAAACTAAGGCACAACAACAAAATGCTGATCCATGCTTTGGACATCCACTTCTGTTCCTCCATATAATAGCCTTTGTACCATCTTTCCATTTCCATGCATCCTTTCCCACCACATTTCCTTCCATTTTCCTATCCTTGGTATGGGGCATTTTAACTCCTTTGAAACATGGTCCTTGGCTCCCCATTGTCTGATACCATATCCTTTTGTCCCCCATATTCTTTCACCTTTCACGTTGCATCCATTTACCATTCCTTGGATCTCCCTTTTCAGTGGTCCCAATCTAGTCATTTTCATCAATTTAATCAACTCATTTATCCTCTAATCTAATCAAATTCCCTTCTTCTAATCATTTCATACAAATCAATTTCCACACTATCTAACTATATTTTTTCTACTAAACCAAGCTTATTATAATCATTCTTCTAATCCAATCAAGTTCTTCCTTCATCTATCATCTTGTCTAAATTCTTTTATTCATCATCTAATCTCATGACACTGAGTTTCACCCCATCAAACTGAGCTTATAAAAATAGTGATTGCAAACAAAACTTACACAAATTCACACTAAGACTAAATGATTTGAGAACCTTTTTCCTTTCACATAATTGTTGATGAAAAATCACAAAAATTTCAATACAATCCAATCAAACAATCAATTTTTGCCTTACAGGATGAATCTTTCCTTCACAAGCATTATAGATTCACCATCCAAATAATATTCATGGCAAGAATTATGGGCTGAATGACTACTTGGTCATAAGGTATTTTGTTGATTTTATCTTTGTGTGTCAGCGATAGTCTCCCCAAGTGTGCCTTGATCCTCAATATCTTGGTATCTTTGAATGGATTAAATTGATTACATGGGTCATTTTACAATATGATCTATTTTCATAATACTTTAGTACATCTATGTTATTTTTGGAGTTATGGTTTTGCATTTTTCACTGGGGGCAACAGGTTAGCACAATTTCCACCAAGATCCCTAACAAGAATTTGGGTGTGCCTAGACCTTTCTAGTGCGTATATATCATTTGTTCCCTTGTGACTATGAAACCTACATCTATGTTCCTAAAGTCTCTTTTGTGTTTGAGTGTAGGCCACACAAAGGAACCTTGTCATCTATGATAATATAACATTTGATGCATAATTCCTCTTGCAATATCAAACTAGGGTGTGCTCTCCCATATGAACACAATTGAAGCCCATGCATTCATGTAGTTAGGATGCATTTAGATTAATCATTATCCAATTCACCTTGATTCATTTTGATCTTACCAACAAGTCATGCAAGGCCTTCTTTTAAGCCTTTTTCCTTTGCCTTTGTCTCATGTGTCTATTTTCGAGAAAATGGGGCAAAATATATTCCTTTTTCACCCCATTTCCTCAAGGGGGCACCCCCCCTCCCCTATCGTCACTACGACATGACTGCTAGGAATCCTATGACTCCTCTTGTCTTTGGGACAACATATATATTTTTTCTCTGATATAATGTCGTCCCGACATCACATCAAAGAGGGGCAAAATGTAGACACTTAAAATTTCCCTAAACATTATATTAATTGATTTAATATTTCCCTTGACACTATAGTTGATATTAATTAATTAATTATATTTGTCATATTCTTCTACTTATTTAATTAAATAGGTTCACTTCCCTAATATATTTAAATTTAATTTAAATACTTCTCCCAAATGTGTTATATTTATTCAATGCACAATGCTCCATAAAATCTCCTTTTAAATAAAGCTCAATTTATTTAATTCCCTCCACTTTATTAAATTTTATGATCCTATGATTAAGTTGTTTTTATCAATATCCTATGATTAAGTTAAATCCTATTTAATTTAATCCTAATCCCACCTAGAACCTAGTCTACCACCCATCACTCTCATCCTTCTAAGTCAACCCACTAGTTAATCCCATAAATTATCCTAAACACCTTCATGAGCATCTTTTAGTCCCTAAGTATTTGCTCACACATGTGTGAGCAACTCAAAATCCAAGAAAGCTTCCATTTTATTATTTTATCCAAAAAGTCTTATACTCTTACACACTTTTCCCCCTTTCCTTTCTCCAAGGTTTCTCACACATGTGTGAGCAAACCTTGAGCCATCCCTTTCACTAGAAAGGCTTATGTTGACTTTTGCATGGCTTGTCCCCTTAGCCCATGTGTCTCCCTTGTGGCACCTATGTGGATGTCACATAGATGCCACCTCCCCAAGGCCTCTCTCAAACGTATAAATAGAGCCCTTTTCTCAACCATTTCTTATCTCCCTCATTTACATTGTTATCATGCTAGTATAGAGTTAGAGCTTTCTCAAAGATTTGCATGTTTATTACTAACCCTTTGGTAGATGTTAGATTTCTTGCATTTATGCTTGCATGTTTCATGATAGCTTACTATTGATAGTTTACTTCATTGCATATCATTTCCATATTCACATCTTTAGAATCCTTTGAGGTTGGCTTACTCATATCCATTTCTTGAAGGTATTCTACACACTTTTAGTATAGATTCATGTTCATTCTCTTTCATTCATTCGATTGATTTTGAAGGGATTCATCATAGTTGTGTTTGGGGAGAGCGCTTCGACATTCTTCATCTTGAGCACACCAACAAGGCCTCTTATGGGTGCCCTTGTTGAGTTGCTTTGAGGTTGCATGAGGATTCTAATATTTTGGTTGCATTGTTTTAAAACTCAAGTAGTATTAGTGGTTTTCCAATCTTATTTGAATCTTTGATATGCACATGCTACTAATGTTTTCTTGTTTACGCGTGCTCTCGACAGGTTAGATTTTCTTTCATACAAGGTGTCATCTTGATGCTTATATATTTTTACATTTGTCTTGTAGAAGTCATGATTATTTTCCTTATTTATGATGAGATTATTGAAGATATTGAGGTTATTGGTGAGATTTCTAGAGATACTAATAATGATTTTTTCGAAACTTTGAGGAAAGGAGGTAATTTTATCTTGAAGATTATAAATTTTCTCATTTCCCTTGCAGAAGTCATCAAGATCTTCTTTCTTTCTCATTAGATTCTTGAAGAGATTGAGGTTGTTAGTGAGATTTCTTGAGATACTAACAAACTTTTTTTTTCAATTTTTTGTTGTAAATCCTCTCATAAAAATTAGTGTATCCTTCCACACGTTGGTGAAATTTATTAAGAAGTTATGGTCAATATATTTTCTCTGTTTAATGTAATAACATGAACCTTATGAATTGAGGATTTTTATAAATAGTACCACTTTTATTTAGCATGTCAAAGGAGAATGATTTAAAGTGAAGACTTAGCCAAAATGATAGCACGATAATTGAGGTTGATAAGGATAAATAGAACTTGGTCATATTGGAAAAAGCCATAATTTAGTGAAAATGAAAGAGACACATGCAAAAAGGGGACATGGTCACATGAAAATGCAAAACAACACATGTGAGAGAGATTGGGTGTATAAAGAGGATTATGTAAAGACTAGATGCCTAGAAGATGAGAGTGGGGGTTACATCACTTTTTAAAGGGATAGAAAATACACATACGATGATGAAGCCATTATTATAAATTCATTGACAAAATAGACATTTAATTATGTGTAATGGAGGCATCAATTTTATAGAGAGCATAGATGGGAAAGGTGAGTCCAATTGGAATGGTCCACATTGCAAAGATAATATGAGTCACACCCATGTTATAAAATCCATTAGCACAATGGTTACCATCCCAATAAGGGCAAGTAATTTTTTATTATTTGAAAAATTCAACAAGCCGTTTGGTACCATCCATAATAGTTTTCATGGTCATATTAAGTGTTGATAAATCCTTAAGGTAAATGCTTAGATAAGCCCTTTCAATCACAGTGAGATTGATGTTTTAACTAAATGCCAAATAAATTCTCCAAATGTAGTATAATATTTTATTTCCTATACCATATTGGTATGAGCATGGATATTTCCTATTTTCTTTCTCCATTGGTGGTGTGAAAAAGGCACATTATCTAATTAGTTATGGGTTGGATCCTGTTCACACATGTTCACATATGAACTTTACTTAGGGATTTAGAAATATTTCTAGAATCTCTAGGGGAAACAACCCAGTTGTCACCCATGTTCGCATTGCCACAACATTAAAAAGCCCACTTACCACTCATAAGAAGCTCCAAAAAATGATAGCACATGTACGAATAATCAATCACATTGTACTAATAGTTAATCATTTTTTAGCTTTCTTGGTTGTAGATTGGTTTATTTGTGCAAAAAGTATTAATTTTTTGGTGAGTAACTATTGTGGGTGGGCATAATGAGTTTTAGTCAAACATTTTAAAAATGACACTCTTAGACTACCTCACACTCTATGAGTTCTATAGAGAGCTTTGTAAATTTAGGAAACCCAAAATATTAGCTTTAAGCTCTCCACTCATGTACAAAGGTTCACTAAAAAAATTAGCAAATTTTGACATACAAATTAGGAATTATAGGTGCACGAAGTTAACCTGGGCAGCTACTGGGTTGTCTTCCATGTTGCTATGTGGTGATTGATCAAGGAAGTAATGTACACTTTTCATAAATTCTTTGAGGTTCAAGGCATCGCCTTTAAAAGTAATTTTAGGCTGACTCATCAAGGATTTTTGAGTTGATTCGTGAACCATTTCCCAAGGTTGACTTGTCTAGGGTTTTTTAGGTTAACTTCTCAAAATCATTTAGCCCTAACTTTGTAAGTGACAAAAGCTTGTATAAAATGGTGTAGGGTTAGGGATTTCGTTATATGTGTGAGGTGATAATAGATTCTTATGGTAGTGTTGAGCTGTAAGGGACTATAGATTGTAATTAGTTTGTAATCACTAAATAATAAGAATATTGGACTTGTTGTTTGGTGGATGTAGCCCAGGGATTGGGTGAACCATGTTAAATCTTTGTCTTGTGTTCTCTTTTGTATTTTTTTCTAATATTGGTTATATTTGCATGTAATTGTTATTTATGTTTTGTTAAGTCCTAACAAGTGGCATTAGAGAAAAGTAGTTTTCAGTTATGCTCAACAAGAAAATCTCACAGTTTAGTGGGAGAGATGGCAGATGAGGGTAAGCTAAAGGTTGAGAAGTTTAAAGGGTAGAACTTTCAGGTATTGAAAATACAAATGGATGATCATCTTTATTAGAAGGATTTATGGTGGCCATTGCAAGGAAAATCCAAGAAACTAACAGATTTGATAGATGAGGACTAGGATATTTTGGATAGAAAGGTACTTGGAAGTATTCATTGGTATCTGACACAATCAATGGCATTTAATATTACATAAGTAAAGATGATTGAAGAGTTGATGCAAACCCTAGAAAAGTTGTATGAAAAACCCTTCACTTCAAACATAGTATTTCTCATGAAGTATTTATTTAATATGAAGATGGAAGAAGGTGGATTAGTTGTTGATCATTTAAATGAGTTTAATACGGTGAATAGTCAATTATCTTATGTAAATGTCAATTTTGATAAAGAAATCAAGGCTCTCTTAATTTTGTGTTCTTTTTTTGAAAGATGGAATGACTTGGTAATGACTATGACTTATTATATTTATGGTTCTAATACTCTAAAACTTGACAATATTATTGGTGTTATTCTAAGTGAGGAAACTCGTAGGAAAAGCTCACTTGGATCTACATCAGGAAGTGTATTGAATGCACAAGCAGAGGTAGAATGAATGAGAGAGGAAACAATTTTATAAACCATGGGAAATCAAGAGGAAAATAAAAGGGAAAGAGGTCTCAATCCAAAGGACCAAAAAATTGTTGGTATTATGGGAAACTAGGGCATAGGAAGAAATATTGTTGGACTTGAAGGAACAATGAAGGAGAAAAACAAGAAGGAAATAAGGAGGTAAATGTGGTGAGTAATAAATTTGAAGATGATGCTTTTCTTCTTTCCTTAGAAAATGTTGATGATTCATGGGTTTTAGATTTAGGGACGTCATTTCATGCTTCTCCCCATAGAAGTTATTTTCTTGATTATGTCCAAGGAGATTTTGTGCTTGTTTATTTGGGAGATAGTGAACTGTGTCAGATTCTTGGAAAGGGGGAAATTAAGATTAAGATACAAAATGGGAATCATTGGCTAATACAAGAGGTAAGACATGTTCCAAGGATGAGTAGGAATTTAATTCAGCAAGGCAACTAGGTGATGAGGGTTGCATAGTTACTTTTAATGATAAAAATTGGAAGGTTTTAAAAGGTTCCTTAGTAGTAGAAAAATGTGTGAAGTTAGACACCTTATATGTTTGTACATGTCATATTTTTTCTTCTACTTTAAATGTTTCAGAGAAAAATGAATGACGAGGAACAATTGTTGCAGTTGAGCAGGGAGAACAAATAGTTGTTGTGGATTTCGAAACAACAATATGAGACAACAAACTTAGGCACATGAGTGAGAAATGTATGAAATTACTTCATTCAAAGAAATTGTTATTGGGTCAAAAATGTGTCAATATGGGTTTCTATGAAAGCTGTGTTTATGGAAAACAAAAGAGAGTGAGTTTTGTGAAGAGCGGTGTTAGTTGCCCAATTTTTAAGCTTAGAAATCCACCTTCCCAATATGATCCTCCCTCAGAATCTCAATTTTCTTCTATGATTTATGTTGAAAATGTTGTGTGAAGGAATTTTGTGTAAAGCAAGTTCCAGATGAAGTTTCATGATAATGGATCCAAATGCTCAAAATGAACACATTCAAGACTTTCCATTATAAATTTGGAACTAATTGAACAAAGTCCAAAAAGTGCAAATGGTTCAAATGGTATGAAGGGAACAAAGGGTACAAAGATTCAATATGCTTTTCAAATGGATTCATTATTTCAATGTGGCGCAGCAGTTGTGTCCAGGTGATTGTTTCTAGAGCGTGCATGGTTGGATCCTTATGTGAAGTAATTTAGAAGTTCGAGTTTAATGTTTTTCCAAAGGTGCTAGTTCATAGGCCCAAGCTATGTAATGTCCACACATACATAGGTAGAGGAGAATATGTGCACTAAGAGGGCATGTCCAATCAGATATCTCTCATTTCCATCTTTTATCTTCATGAAATGGGCTAAGATTACTGTCACCCAAAATATGGAACTCCACATCAATTTACAATTTAAAGAACTTCAATCCATGCAACACTTGCAATCAATGTTGTTGAGAAAATATCCTATTTGAAGTTGTTGTGAGGAAGGATTGAGATAAGGATTTTAAAAAATGCTAATCTCTGATTCACAATTTGCGGGAAAATTGAAGAAAGGTTTCAGTTTCCCATCCCCTAAGTTTCAAATTTCACTTGAAGAGATCCTCATTCCAATTGGGAGATTGATATTTTCAATAGCTCCAAGTAATAAACTGAGCACATGAAAACATTTCACAGGCCCGACATGTGACCATTGATGCAAAGGCACTCACCAACACAAGCGGTTGGAATGTCTAGGAGTTGAGCTTAGAGGGTCTTAGTGAATGAAGGGAAAAGACACAAATTGTGTTAGTGCCATGGCATGCTGAGAGTGCAGAGTGAATGACATGGATGTTGGAGGTGTCACATGAGGGACGTATCACTACATCATCACTACGTTGACACAGTGCCAAGTGCAAAATAGACAATGTTCACCAAATGTTTGACCAAATGCCCATTCAAAAAGCATTGCTAAAAATGACTCCAACCTTTGATATTAGGGAAGTGCCACATCAAATTTTCAATAATTTAGATACCATTGGAGAAGGAGTTAAGTGGTGGGAGGTTGTAGTCATTGATATTGTTAACTACCATTGGTTAGAGTCATACCAATTTCTATCCAAAATGATTATAAAAATGACACACATGAGCGACTACCTGTTGTATATGAGAAATATGTTAGCAAGTAATACTAATCTATTAAAAAACAAAAGCATTAACTAGCATAAAAACCATAACATATGAGATAGACAAAGTGAAACCCTCAAATGAGAATATGAGCCATGGAATGGCTCTCCTGATGAGGATGGTCACTTGATTTAGGGATGAGTCTATTATGTAGATTTGGAATACATGCTCAAGTTTCAAAATAGCTTCAATGGATTTGGGATTTTTGGTGTGGATGGTGGCTTTGATATAGATTTGGCTTCTCAAACTAGCATTATAACTTTAGCTCAAGGATTGTGATGAAATGGCTTGGGAGGGGATCTAATTTATAGGCCAAGGGCTTGAGGGATAGAGGGTTAAGATGCAAGGAGAGATGAAAGCTTATGGAGGGCTCAGATTGCATGAGAGGAGAACACATGGATTGTGCTTCCTTACAACCAATCAGGGAGTGACACATGTCACAGGGTGAGTGGATGGAGGAAAGGGTAAGGATGAGTCAACAAAGGAGGCTGAAGGCCTTAAATGGCCCTCATAATGGCTTGTAAGAGCTTTTAAGAGCATGCAAGAGCATTGAAGGCTTTGTGGTTGGGATAAAGTTTTATGGTTGGGATATTTTGAGGGAGGAGACTTTGATTTGGCTTAGGAAAGTCTTAAGCTCACTTAGGGAATGTGACAAGGTTAGGGGGGGGGATTAGGCTTGGTTTAGGATTAGATTAAGGATGTTAGAGATGTGCAAGTGGATGGCATTCATGAGGGTGGGTGAGTTAGTGGCTAAGCTAGGTTGGTATGGGTGGATGGGGTGGATTAGGCTAAATGGAGGATTAGGGATAAGTTAGGGGCTATTAGATTTGAGGGTTTTATTTATTAAAGTGATTTTAATAAATTTGGGATTTTGGAATTAGATAGGAGAATAGGATTTAATTGATAAATGATAGTTTGATTTATCAATTAGGACTATAGATGATTAATTAAATTAATCAGCTAGGGGATGGCAAAGGATTAATTAAATAGGAATTTAATTAATGATGCCTTTAGAGATAGCTAAATAAGATTACTAAAGTGGTGTAATCAGATTTAGGTGTCTACATTTTGCCCCTCTTTGACATAGTGTTGAGACAACACTATTTCAAAGAAGTTTGAATGAAGACGACATGAGGAAGATGTTTTAGCAACAAGGTTGCCCCAATCTCAGAAAAAGAAGAGGAGAGACTAGACTTAGAGATGCCCCCTCAAGAAGGCGGCGGGGAGTGAAAATGAGGCTCGATGGCTTCTTGAAAAATACAAGAATTCGAGATAAGCAAGGAGACTCATATTGGCAAAGAGAAGGGGCTAAATTAGCTCAAAATCTCACTATAGGAGAATGATAAAGGAGAATCATATGCTCAAAAGGAAGCAAGCTTAAGACGTTCCAGGATTGGGGGGAGGATGAAGGAGTAGAGCACTATAAAAAGGAATCTAGGAGGAGGGGAGGGATGAGGGGATTATAAAGCTGATGCAACAGGATTTCAAAGAGTCAAATTGGCAAAAGATGGGTTTCGAAGATCCCTAGGACTAGGATTGTGGATCTCGAAAGATGAGGCTTAGTGGATTGATTGGATTGATGGATCCCTAAGACTAGGATTGTGGATCCCTAAAGCTAAAAGTGAAGAGTGATTCAAAGAGATACTGATGCACAAGCTAGGGTAGGAGAGATGAATGCTAGATATGGATGGGGGATAATGGAGATGAAGGGATTCCATTGAAGCTTTTTGAGCAGGGGGATACTTCAAAGAGAAGTACCACCATGTAGTTGAGCACTAGATTTTCTATAGGACTATTGGTTAATTGCCAAGGTTACCAAGAACATCAAGGGCATGTCACCAACTATCCAGAGGACTGACAAACTGACTCAAAACAAACACGCAAAGATTGCCCTAGCATCACACATGAATCAGAGTGGAACCGATACTGGGTAACCCACAAGCAAAAAAGAAAAACAAACGAAAGACTTGATCAAAACCGTATGCTCAAAGTGCCCCATTCACAGCATACCATGATATGAAAGATCGTGGCAACCTTGAGGAGGGAACAAAAAGATTGCTTGGAAAAGATACTTCAAGACCCAAAAGGGAAGATTCCAAATCAAAAGAAAGTGAAAATCCAAAAGAGAACCGTTTGCCAATGAGATGGGTGGGACGAGGTACTAACGGACCAAGATCATACATGAGGAAAGCTATATCCTGCAAGGATCTATTAGAGAGCATCTAAGCTGATGGATCTAGATGAGTGATGAGTCTGGCAAGTTGAACTAAGAAGGATAACACTTTGGTGATAGGAGATCTAGCTAAAGGATGCATTGGAATAGCTAACCAAGGGTTGTGCAATGTGTGCAAGATGCTGATCAAGGATGAACTGACATGAAAGTTGGATAGATACAATGGTACTACGCTAAAGAGGATGTACAAGCTGACAGACCAAGATATGTTACAAATGTACAAGGTTGTTGATGTTTTGATTTTTATGAGATGGAAATGTTCGTGATGGGTGGGATGTCTGTAATAGTTGATAGGCAGATAGGTAGATGGTTTGTGAAAAGCTTAAGTGAAAATGGGGTTCTTTGTGTGCATGTGATAGGATACAAACTAGGATACAAGCTTTGGTATATAATACAAGCTGGAATATGGTACAAGATTTACAAGCTGTACAAGAAGTATTTACAAGTTTCATCAGATTTTGGATATTTGGTTGGAACACCAAAGGAACAAGCAGGTGTGTTATGGAATGGTGGGTGAATGGATGAGGGATAGGATAGTGATAGATAATGGATTAGTCTTAGTACACAAGGTGCCTAAATTACCAGGTTTTCACCAAGGTACCTATCCAAGGTGCTTGAATTTGCCAAGTTTTCACCATTGGACTCTTATTTCTCTTTACTATTTTTTTGTATTTTTCAAAAGTTGGGTATACCAAGGATATTCAAGCATAGAACTTCTTGAGATAAATGATGTTAGTAGGATCATTCAAGAGTTCTCCTTCTAGTGTAGATAGCTGATAGGCTCCGGAGCCAAAGGAGGCAGTGACAACATAAGGACCAAGCCAGGTAGGTTCAAACTTGCCTTTCTTTTCTTGATCAGCCTGGACTTTCATATTTTTTTTGAGGACCATGTTGCCCGGCTGAAAGTGTCGTGGAAGCACCTTCTTGTTGAAATTCTTTTTGAGACGAGTTTGATAGACTGTGAGTTGATCATAGGCTTGTTGTCACTTCTCATCTAAGAGATCTAGTTGGGTGAGTCTAGCTACTTTGTATTCTTTATCTGATATTTGCCCTCACAAAGATATGTGCAAGGAGGGAAGTTCAACCTCTATGGGTAGTACTGATTTGGCATCATAGACTAAGGAATATGGAGTTGTTCCTGTGGATGTATAGAAGGAAGTTCGATAGGCCCATAGGGCTAGATTTATTTGTAGGTGCCAATCACGGCCGGAATCATTGACAACTTTCTTTAGGATTTTGAGGAGGGTTTTGTTAGTTGCCTCTACCTGGGCGTTACCTTGTGGGAAATATGGGCTAGAAAAGCAGTGATGGATGCGAAGGGAAGTGCATAATTCTTCCATGTTGAGATTTTCAAAGTTACCTCTGTGTTCAGTGAAGATGGTGGATGGGATGCCGAAGCGACAAACAATGTGGTACAAGATGAACTTGGAGACCTGAACTCCTATAGCTGAGACTAGGGGGACTGCTTCCACCCACTTAGTGAAATAGTCTGTAGCGATTATTATCCATTTATGTCCATCAAATGAGAGAGCTGTGATAGTTCCAACTAGATCAAGGCCCCAACAAGCGAAAGGCCAAGGTGGTGCAATAGGCTATAGATCTTGTGCTGGAGCATGCACAAGATTTGCATGCTGCTGACATGGGAGACACTTTTTGACAAAGTCATAGGAGTCTTCTTCAATGGTAGGCCAATAGTAGCCTGCTCTAAGGATTTGTTGTGCTAGGACAATACCACTCATGTGGGCACCACAAAATCCAGAGTGTACTTCTTTTAATGCCATCGCAGCCTCATTTTCATCCAAGCATCGAGAGAGAGTATCGTGATAACCCTGACGATATAGGGTATTGGCTATGATAACATAGCGGGATGATTTTTGGATGAGGTTCTAGCATTGGGTACGTGTGAGGTGAGGGGATATGATACCATCGTTAAGGTAAGCGTAAATCTCATGGTACCAAGGGGATTGGGGACCAACCAAGATACAAACATGGTTTGAGTCATCATTCGCATGGGCAGGTGTGAGGAGCTGCTCGACTAAAAACTCATACTGTGTAGCTGCTTGGGGAATTTCCAAGAGTGAGTCAATAGTAGCCATAGCGTCTGCTGCTTTGTTCTACATTCGAGGCACTTGTGTAAACTGAAGCTTTGTAAAATGCTAGGTTAGCTGATCAACTAGCTCTTTGTAGGGTAATAGCTTTTCATCTTTGGTTTGATATTCATTTAGGGCTTGCTTGATGATGAGCTGAGAATCGCCAAAGATTTGTAACTCAGTGATGTTCCATTTTGTAGCTATCTTTAATCTTGCTATGAGAGCCTCATATTCAGCTATATTGTTGGTGCTAGGGAATTGTAGCTTGAAGGCTTTTGGAATGTAATCTCCTTGAGGTGTGACCAACAATATTCCTGCCCCTAATCCATGAGATGTGTATGAGCCATCAAAATAGAGTTTCCATGGGGGCTGTTCTTCAATTAGACAAATATGCTCATTTGGAAATTCTGTGATCAAAGGATATGTATCTACTAGAGGTGCATCAACTAGGTGATCTACTATAGCTTGCCCTTTGATTGCCTTTCTATCCACATACTGGATGTCAAATTCACAAAGGAGCATAACCCATTTGGCCAAATGGCCTGTAAGTGCTATTCTAGATAGCATATACTTGAGAGGGTTGATCTTGGAGACTAGTTGGATGGTATGACTTAGCATGCAATGGCGAAGCTTTTGAGTTGAGAAAAAAACTGCCAAACAAGCATTTTCCATAGGAGTATAATTTAGTTCATAACCAACTAGGGTTCTACTGATGTAGTAGATGGCTCTTTCTCTGCCGTAGTCATCGAGCTGTGCTAGAAGTGCCCCTAGAGCAGTAGGCGATGCTGATATGTACAAGGTCAAGGGATGACCAGGAACTGGTGTAACCAAGATAGGGGGATTGGCGAGATATTGCTTGAGCTAATTGAAGCTGCGTTGACATAAAGGATTCCACTTGAAGTTTTCATCCTTCTTTAGTAAATGTGCAAATGACGTACACTTATCTGCAAGCTGGGAGATGAAGCGTCAAACGGATTGAAGCTTTCCCTGAAGAGAGCAAAGCTATCACAGTGTCTGGGGAGGAGGCATGTCTAAGATAGCCTTGACCTTCTTGGGGTCAATCTCTACACCTTGTTTAGAAACTATAAAGCCTAGAAGCTTGCCAGATGTGACCCCAAAGTCACACTTCTTGGGATTCAACATGAGATGATATTTGGCTAACCTATCAAAGACTTTCTCCAAGGCAACAAGATGATCCATGAAGGTATAAGATTTGACCAAGATATCATCCACATAATCCTCCAAAATGCTATGGATAAGATCATGGAAAATGGCTGTCATAGCTCTTTGATAGGTAGCCCCTGCATTCTTTAGGCCAAAAGGCATCATGTTGTAGCAAAAGGTTCCCCAAGGGGTAGTGAATGCTGTCTTATGCTGATCCTCTTCTGAAATCTTGATTTGATTATACCTAGAAAATCCATCCATGAGGGACAAAATTTCATGTCCAGCTATAAGATCTATAATCATATCTATGTTGGGCAAGGGAAAATCATCTTTTGGACAAGCTTTGTTAAGATCTCTGAAATTAGTGCAGATTCTGATCTCACCGGAAGGTTTAGTGACGGGGACCATGTTGGAGATCCACTCTGAGTAGTCGATAGGTCGGATAACCTTAGCAGCTAACATTCTTTCTAATTCAGCTTTGACCAGTAATGCCACCTTGGGGTGCATTTTTCTAAGCTTTTGTCTGATGGGCTTGATCTTTGGATCGACTGCAAGATGATGAACTACAAGCTTTGGATCAAGTCCTGGCATGTCCTGATATGACCATGCAAATCGGCCAATGTTCTCTCTTAAGACCTCAAAGAGGAGGTTAGCTTGGTCTTGTGATAGGGATGCAGCAATGTGAACAAGTTTGGGGATCTCTAAAGAACCGATGTTGACTTCTTTAGTATCCTCAATTAGAATAGAAGACACCTCTGGTCGATTATCTTGAGGAGGTAATGCTAAATCCTCATGTTCTGCTTGTGACTCTAGATTTTCTTGCTGAGGGGCCCTCTTTGTTGCTTTAACTAGTCTCAGATTCACCTTAGTTCTAGTTTTGGGTGTATCAGAACTTCGTTGGGGATTTTCTCCAAAATACCCCTTCAGATCTAGCTTATAGATATAGGCAAAATCTGGCTTTGTTTTTTTGTGAGGTATTTCAGCTCCCATGAATCTCAGAAGTGCTTCCTCTGATGTGAACTCATCAATGTGTATGATGCTTGGTTGGTCCCAATCTATGAGTTGTGGATGGGTGAGTGGTAGGTCAATGAAATGGATGAATAATTCTTGGAGAACAGAGTCTCCCAAGGAGATTTGGTCTGGGATATCATTGTAGGCTCTCTTTTCAACTTCCTCAGGAATGTCTTCAATTTCGACAAGGTCGCGGTGCATGTTTGAAAAAGCGTGACCGTCCATATTGGTGCCCCTAGTTGTGGGTATGCCAAAGCCAAGACCTGACTTCGATTCCCACTTGTGTGCGTCGATGGGGCACTGCATGCCTCTTTCTTCTAGTCCTAGACCACCACCTTGATAGTTCCATTTGTCAGTGATGAGCTTATGTTCTTGGGGATACTTTTGGCTGAAGTGATCAAGGCGTGCTTGATTTCTTGGAGGTGCATCCTTATGTAACCAATTGTTGATATCTGGGGTGAGCTCCTCATGAAGAGGGATTTTCGAGGATACAAAGGTTGTTGGGCCAAACTATTTGTATCGAGGAGGTGGAATCTCCTTGGCTTTGTGATATGTTGATCGTCCATGGGCATGTGGATCAAGTGGGAGTGCCTCGATAGCAAATGCATCTGACAGACTATACTCTCTACAACCTTTGTTATTGATCTTCACGGTAGATAGGGTGGAGGTGAGGATGGTTTCTGGGTCATTACAAGTGTGGGATGAGCTGGCGATGGCTGTGCTAATATCAATTCAGGGAAATGGTTTGCATATGAAGCTTCAACTACATTACAGTAAGCAAAGGGTTCTGGATCAGCATGGATAGTTACCTCAGTGCCTTGATGCAAAAATTTGACGCACTGATGGTAAGTGGATGGAATGGATTTCATGGCATGAATCCATGGGCGACCGAGGAGGATGTTGAATGGTAGGTTTAGATCAATAACATGGCAGAGTGTTTCTTGGATGACTGGCCCAACCTTGATTGGCAGCAAAATAGTTCCTTCTGTGGTTCTTTCCAAGTTGTCATAAGCTTTGATGGTGATAACCTCACTGATGATATCTGCCTCAGTATACCCAGCTTGTTTTATGAATTTTAGGGGACAAATATTCAAGGATGATCCATTATCTATCATTACTCTTTTTATGGCAAAATTGGATACCATGATGGCTATGCGAAGCGAAAGGGTGTGATCTGGCTCGACCACAGGTATGTCGGTGGGTTTGAATGATAGGGCACATGAGGAAGATAGGTGTCCAACGAGATTTCAAAAATTAGTAGCGTTGATATCTGAAGGGACATGGGATTCTATGAGAGCACTGTCAAGGATGTTCTTATACACAGGACTAGTGCGGAGAAGGTCTAAAATGGAGATTTGGGCTGGCATGTTCCCAAGGTGTTCCAAGATATTGTACTAGCTTTTTGATGGAGCTGATGGTGTGGGTGTAACTGGTGGGCCTACGATGTTAAATCGTGCTCTTCGAGTGGTGACTGCACACTCATTTTTGGTCCTTGGATATTGATAACATTGACAGAAGGCTCTTTTTCAGATATACAACCGATGAGGCTACCATAGTCTATGTAGGATGAACTGTGGTCATTGTTCTTCCCATGTTGTTTGTTTGGTTGGCGGTTGTTGGTGTTGTTGTTGTTGGTTTGGATAGGTGCTTTTCCAAGATTTTGGTTGTTGTGAGGAGGAAAAGAATTTTGATAGATCTGTAAGCCTGCATTGGGAGAGGTTTGGGCACAAATGGTGATTTCTTTCCTATTAATGAGGTCCTACACATAATCCTTCAGTTTCATGCATCTGAGGGTAGTGTGACCTTTTACCCTATTAAATTTGCAATACTCATTATCTTTGTACCATGCAGCTTTGGATTGGCTTGGGTCGATTTGATAGGTAGGAGGAAATTTTATGAGGTTTTCCTTGACTAATTTCTCAAAAATGACATCCAATGGCTCACCAAGGGGTGTATAATTTCTAGGTGCAGGTTGGAATCTGGGCTTTTTCCCTACAGCTACATTGATGGCATTAGCTTGATTGCTAGACCCTTGGAATTTGGGTCTTGGATTGTGGCCTTGATAGCTTTGGTGATTCTAGTGTTGGTAGTTGATAGTTTGTTGATTGTTTGGTTGATACGGTGGGTTGGGCTGATTTTGGAAAGGACCAACAATATTCACATGTCTCGTATTGGTAACCGCATCTGTTGCAACGTGCTTGTTTTTGTTCCAATACCTAGATTTGTCATTGGAATGTGATTGATTTTGTTTGGCCTCCTTGTAAATCTTGACCACACCATCTTTAATGAGTCCTTGCTCAAGGATCATTCCTTTCTCTTTGATATCTTTGTAGGTCTGCAAATAGTTCATGGTCATGTGTTGAGCCAAGCTAGGATGGGCATTATCAATAAACATTTTCACCAAATGGCGCTTTGGCAAGGTGCAAAATATGTGGGTGGTAAGGGTTTTCCATCTTTGTAGATATTCGGGAAGGCTTTCTCCACCTTTTTTCTTAGTGTGGACAAGATCAACTACTAATAGCTCTGTTTCAACAAGATGGGCATATTGAGCTACAAATGCCTCAGATAATTCAGCAAAGTTTTTAATTGTGTCATATGGTATTCTATAGAACCATTCAAGAGCTGGTCCAGCCAAGCTTTTGGGAAAGAGACGCAAGAGGAAGACGTCATCGTATGCCACTTCATGGCAGTGCATGTAAAATTCTTTGATATGTGTGATAGGGTCTCCTTTTCCTCTAAATTTGTGAAATTTGGGTGTCTCAAAATGTTTGGGAAATGGTGTCATGGTAATGGCTCTGTCAAATGAGTAAGGACATACATTCTCAAACTTGAAGGTTTTTGGATCATTTCCCTCCTGGATGTTTTTCAAAGCTGTCTTCATGGCTTCCCATTCTAAATTAATGGGTGATGGTTGGGATGCCCCTAATGTAGGAGTTCCCTGAGGTAGGTATGTGCTAGATGGGGCAATGGAATATGGATGGCTTTGAGGTATGGGCTAGTAGGGATTGTACATGGCTTGGGCAACTGAATGGTGGATGATGGATTGCTGAGGTGGAGGTGGCACATATTGCTACATGTGTTGTGAGGCTTGCTGCTGGTATGGGTTTTGGGATAGGGATTGAGGGATGTAGGCTGGCTGTGGGATAAATGGATTGCTTTGTGGAGGTAAGGTATAAGATGATTGTGAAGCTTGGGGAAAGGATTGGGGAGCTTGTGGAACTTGACTTTGGATTTGAGGAGTTTGACCAATATATGTGGGTTGTGCCCCCATTTGGGAAGGTATCTGCATGGCAAAAGAGGCCAAGTAATTGGTGGTTGGTGGTGGTGGATGTCCTCCTAGAAGTGGCATAGAAAAATAGTTGGTAATAGGAGGTAATGGATTAGTTGGTGGTGGAGGTGGTGGGAATTGAAAGTTTTGAAATGGAATTGATGGGGTTTGATAGCTTGGTGGCTTGATTTGAAAGCTTGGTAGAGTGGTGGCAGGAGCTTGGGTCACTTGAGAGCTTGGCAAAACATTGGTAGTAGCTGGTGGGGTTTGATAGCTTTGTGGAGTGAGGGTAGTAGCTTGTGGATTTATGGCTGATGGCACTAAGCTCTATGGACCTAGTGGAAATAATGGAATTGTTCTCTGAGCTGAGGTAAACAAGCTGGGGGTGATGAAAGGTTGATTACTTGGCCCCATGGGTGGCATCCTGATTGTATAATTCTGAGGTTGGCCAAAGATACTAGTACTAATTTGGTAGATGGGTGGATTTGGAAGGCTGGGTTGGAGAGTAACAACAACAATAGTGAAGGGAGTGAATGATGAGGTGTTTTGGGCAAAGGGGGTTTGGGATGGAGTGGTATGGACCAATGGTAGAGTGGTGGTGGCTGGATTGGCTTATGGAAGGGAGATTTCAACTTGAGTGGAGGCTGGTATGTTTGGGTCTGTTGGATCATATGGGGTGGGTTAAGGCTCTTCTTTTGGCACATATTGAGGATAATTTGAATCATAAGAGCCTATTGGGAGTGGTAGTTATCCAAACAACGGGTGAGATGGATCTGATAAGGGAGGAGGTCTTCCAAAGTCGAAGGCTCCTATGTTGTCCCTTCAAAAGTTAGCCATGATTGTTTCTTTGTTCTTGTCTATAATGGCGTTCACCAATACTGCATTTCCTGGTTGGTTCATTAAAGCTTCAGTGTTAGTGGGTGACGATATAGTGTTCTCTGGGCTGAAGGATGGTTGACTGCTCAAGGGGAGCAAAACTGTTTGATCCAAATGATAGGGCTCCATTGTTTCTTTCTTCTTCTTGGCTAAGCGAGTGACAGGTGGCATGAAAATGTAGAATGTTCCTAGGGATGAGATGCAACAATGCTGATGGATGCAAAAGGGGAAGGCTTTTCTATGCAAATGATTTCCTAAGTTGAGGCAAAGCTATATGAAAAAACCTAAGGAGGATTGGGTTGAGGATTCTAACTTCAAAGATATGTTGCCAAAGCATGAAAGGTCTACTTTCCTATGTGCAAGCTTGGTGGTGATTGTGTCAACTTAAGGATACACTGATGATCCTTTAGGAAGAACACAAGATTGACCACTTGTGGATCCCAACCTTTAGCTCAAGGTGATGAGGAATAACAAGTGACAAAGCTAGATTACCCTAGACAAAGCTCTGTCAAAGGGATAACCTTGGTGAGATTGGTGGATTTGGAAGATGTTAGGAATGGCAAACTTTTGGCAAGGTGACAACAATTTCGAAGGCTTGGATGTGAAATTTTTGGATTGCTGGCTAGATGGTTTGGTTCTAAATGAGATGGATGAGCTAAAATTCTTAAGGGGATGACCAAGGATGGCTGGCTTTCCTACAAAGATGACTCTAAAGTGGAGCTTATGCAAGAAGATGTGGAGAAACAAGGGGGTCTAATCATAGAAATCATGCCTAGTTGGTAATACATAAGCAGGGTTAACTCCTAGATGTTGGTTAAGTTGGATAGTGTGATCTAACTAGGCATCTTGAAGGGCTTTGTCGGCAGTTTTGTCCTCTGCTTTGTGGAGTTTGGAAATTTGAGGGCTTGGTGTTATTTCCTTTCTCTTGGCTGAAAGTTCTTGGTATGCCTGAGATGGCTTTAGTTTGGCTTTGTGAAACTTCTATTTGGGTTTGGGTTGTTCTGACATAAATTCCTGAATCTGCTTGGTTTTGAGAGATCTCAATTTTTTTGCTTTAACTTGTTCAACTTCTGGAACAGGCAGTGACTACGCTAAGTGTGCCCTAAGCTAGGATCAACCAAGTTTGGCAAACATTCTTTCAACAAATAAAAAATCAAGCAATAGATAGGAACAATCAGATAGAAGTTTTTGATTCTCAGAATGTGATACTTGCACCAAGGAGTGTGTATGTTTTGCAAATGTTTCAATCAGTCACTTCAAACACATTAACACCCTAGATGGTTGTTTGCAAGGCTGACAATTGGTTTAGCTAGGGAGTCCTCGATATACCCAAGGTACATGAAGCCCAAATTCGTAGATGAAACCAAAAAAATGTCACACAGCCGAGAGGAGCGGTAACTCACTTCTCCTCTTTCACTTCTCAAGGGTATAAAGTTCCTTGAGGCTTAGCTCGAGTGACAAAATCTTGATTCCAAGAGAGGTGTCTTTGGATTCACCTCCCGATCTTTATACTCCGCCGGAACACTGGAGTTGAGGTCATCCCAAGGGGTGATGAAATCCCCAAGCAGGCCTCCTAAAACTTAAACAAGATTTTGGATCCTAATATTATGCACCCAAGATGGCCTCGAAAGATGACAAGGGGAGAGAAGACTTGGATGATCTTGGGCTAAAAAACACATTTGTTCTCTTACCAACTGACTCTTATGTGTGCTGATCTAGACTTTGCAAGCACTCATGTTTAAGATGCAAATGTTCAATTGCAACTTTGAAATGCGCCAACAAAGAAAAATCGATCGAAGAGTGCGAACAAGAAGAAGAGTTAGGGTCAACAAGAAAGTAAACCCGTGCGCCCGGAGGCCCTCCATGTCAAGTATCAATTAATTTCCTTTAAGGCATTCAAGAGTTGGTGTGATTTTGTTTTAAGCCCAAAACAAAGATGTGTGAAACTCGATTATCAAGCGCGCGCTTGGAGGCCCTCCACATTAAGATTTGTTCAATTTTTTCTATGCCCAAATGAAGTGTTAGCGAGACTAATGCTCATTCAAGAGATTTTCTAACTTAGAAAAACCACTAAAAACCCAAGTGAGTGGAGTTTGATTTGCGTGGAGCACTCAACACCCTCTTAGGTTGACCCATCCCCATAGATGGCGCTGAGATTGCAACCAATGGTTAAATTGATGGGTGATTAAAGAGGGTGAGTCCAACTACAAACTCACTCAAATAATCTTTAATTAGTTTTTGTAACTTAGGAAATTTCTAAAATGTGGATTCTTTTTATGCCCAAAATTGAAGTGTGAGATATTGCAATGGTTAATTGATCCTTTGCATTCAAGATTGAGTTTGTTTGTTTTAAGCATGCATTCCAAGAAAGGTTGATTTTAATCCATGGCATTCAAGATTATGTTTGAGCAACATTCATTCAAAGGAAAAATGTTTAAACATTCAAGTTCGTTTTAAGAAAAATCTGTAAAAAACATGATTAGTTTTGTTGCTCCAACCTGCAATGCGACAAAAAGCAATTTGATTAGTCACCCAAAATCTTTCAAAATGAAAGCTTAACTATGGAAATTTTTTTAAAACTTTTTTTGTTCTTTTTGATATGCGTAAAAATGCTTAGAATGGTCTATATCCTACGGAACCATTAAAAGTCCTATTTATTGTAATTTTAGGGGTTAAAGAAAGGGTTCTTCTTTTTGGAAGGAGGCTAAGAGTATTCTTCTTCTTTTCTAGGAGTGGAGAGTCATAAGGTTTTCACTCTTGAGCAGATTTTGTGCTGCATTTTGGGGGAAACATAGATTGTTTTAGGAGGTAAGTTCTTTGATTTACATTAGATTGTGATCTTTTACTAAGGAGGGATCTACAGATTTTAGGAGCTTTTCAGTAGTTATGTTTGTTTAAAATTACTTTTAAATGAATGAAAGACTTCATATTGTGCTCAAAGATTGTGTTTTATGAATCATGTATATGATCTATATTTGAATCTGGACCAAATCATGGGTTTAACTATTGTTATTGAATTCACACCTCATGTGGATTTCTTGGTTATCCAAAAAAATTATGTGATCTTTGCTCATTCCTATATTATTATAGGATTTGATTGTTCGTTTTCTTTACATGCAATATTACTATTGGATTCTTGCTTTTGTATTTATTTAGTTATTTGCCCACTATTCAAGAATAGTGAGGGTTGCTTTCACTTTCAAGTTAAAAGCATTGTAAATATCATTCCTTACATATTTAATTAAGGAGTTTTACCCTATAAAATTTAGAGGGCACTTGCTCAATACAATGGCCAAGCGACCCAACTATTAGTAGATTATTCTGTCTTCCTTTTGGGCATTCTTGAGTCATTTTTGTAATAATTTTTGTGTGAAGACAAAAATGTTCACCAACAAGTGGGAAGGATAAGAAAATGTGAAATTAGATATTATGCATGTAGATATATGGTGATCAAATTAGGTATCTTCCCTTGGGGGCTCTCGTTATCATGTTACATCCATTGATGACGCAACTAGAAAAGTATGGGTTTATTTCCTTAGACATAAATCTAATGCATTTCAAACTTTTAAGAAACAAAAATGCTTGGTTGTAAATGAAACTAGTAAAAAGATAAAATGTATCAGATCTAATAATGGTGGTGAGTATTACAACAAATAACTTTAAGATTATTGTTCCACTAATGGTATTTGTAGACAACAGATTGTTCCAAGGACTCCACAAGAAAATGGAGTGGTTGGACACATGCACAGGACAATAATGGAGCATGTAAGGAGTATGAGGTTGCATGTTGGACTTCCCTTGAACATGTGGGAAGAGCTTATCAATAGTTTTTTTTATTTGATCAATAGAGTTCCATCTACTCCTTTGGGTTGTGGTATTCCATATGAAGCATGGATAGGTAAGAAGATGAGTTATTCTTTTCTCAAAACCTTTGACTGTGAATCATTTGCACACATAAACTCTGAAAATAGAACCAAGATGGAAGATAAATCTAAGAAGTGTATATTTGTTGGATATGGAATTGATGATTTTGGTTATAGGCTTTTGGATTTTGAAAATCATAAAATGTAAGAAGTGGGGATGTCATATTCAATGAGAAAGTGTTGTACAAAGATCTGTTGCAGCAACATGAGAATAAATAAAATAATTATGTAGTGCTAGATAATACTCAAAAGGATGATGTTCTAGTAGTCCCTTATGCTTTGCAACAATAGCAAAAACCAATACCATAAACCCCAATAAATGTTAGATGGTCAACAAGGCTAAATAGACCTCCAAAAATATTTTCTCCCTCTTTGTATTCTATTTAATTAACAAATGCTGGTGAACCTAAATGTTATGATGAAGTTGTGTCCCTCTTCACTTGTTACCAATTTAATGTATACACTACAATGATCATAGATTCCCACCTTTCTGGATCATTAATGTTGTAATGACCTGGCCGAAGATCCTTGGAACACAAGGATAAAACATGCATTGAATAATTTTTTTTTTAAAAGATAAATTACTGAACAATAATATTAAGTAACCAAGTGCAAGAGTGAAGCATCAACACAAGGTGATGAGAATAGGGAACATGATAAGAATCACATGTTAACCTACACCAGCAGAAGTCTTACAAACACTTCCAAAGATCTCCAAGCTCTAAACCTCAACTCATAAACCAAGACCACACGAATTGTGAGAATGTACTAAGGGGACATTCTCTTTCAATCCCAAAGTAAAAGCTCCTAGCATGGTTAGACATACAAGTCCATATCCACTAAACATATCATAATCATGAATCACAACCAGAGACCAACAATGGTCATACTAAAGACGAGGGCTCAAAGTTACATCCACTCATCTAGTAGATACCATGGTGAAAGTTAAATGCTGAATCCTAAAATTTGGCTAAGTCTAAATTTTTGAAGCCCTAAAATTTCTTAGAATCTTTACCTTAAATCAGAGAGGTCTGGAATCTATCTCAAATGAATCATCACATATATTAAAATATATATCAAATGAATTGTCAACTTAAATGATATATTTTAAACCCCACAAAAGACTATTTTGAACATGAAAGGTGTGAACTCCAACAAGGTGTCCAAAACCAACTTTCAAACTTTCCTTGACCAAGCCTATATGCCCCCTATTTCTTGTGCAAGGAAGTACACTGGTGTCCACTCTCGCGTGAGGAACAACATTGTTACGTGTGAAACAACACAATACTTCATGCAAGGATTTGCATTGCTTTGTGTGAGGCTTTGTTTCTCCGCATGAGGAAGTACATGCTTGCATGAGGAAGTACATTCTCATGTGAGGAACTATCCTTCCTATGTGAGAAAATAACTGAAAACAAGACCAAAAAGTTCAGAAAAAAGAATAAAAACAAGAAACCTCCACACCAGGGAGTACCGGATCTATGTAAATCAAGTAGTGATCACTCGAGAGCATAAAAGATAAGATATCATACAAAAAGAAGGAGAAAAAATCTATCCATCTAACCCATAACAGAATATGAAAGAACATGTAGAAAGCAACATCAAAATGTACATACATGGTTCATAAACCAAACATCATATAAAGAAAAGCATAAGCGTCTAAGCACCAACACAACTAAAACTTGTGCATGGTTTCTCCCAACCATAATAGCATCATGAGGCCTCAAAGGACCTAGCCATCCCCCATATGTAACATCCCAAACTGCCAACTAGATGGTTAAAGCTATCTTGTGAGGGTGTTACTACTACAAATGTAACCAACATCATAAGAACAAGAAGATCTAACATGCCAATCCAACAAAGCATAGTACTCCAACTAGTAGTGAATCAAATCATCTAACCATAAACCATAACATCATAATGAAGGAATGCATTAAATGAAAGCTAACATCATCTTAACATGATATCCATACATTCTAATGAAAGCATAAATCACAAGGAAACATACTTCAGAAAAACTTGAAATACCAAGTGAACATCAAGCATTAGTCTTAGCTAAAAATAGACCATCTTTCTACACTGGTCCCTAATAGTGGTGTAGGTAGCTATGCCTCCCAACCACATGGAACCCATAGGTTCACTCCCATCATGATGATGGAGATAATGATCCAACCATAAACACACGTAAAGCAAACATCCATGGCTAACACTCACACCAAGTAGTAAAGAGGACTGCAACCAAAATCACAAGACAATGCAAGTACAACAAGTCTTGATTAGACACTCTATGGGTCAACTATGTAGGGAGTTGCTGGATGGTAAGTTGCTTGGCATTGTATAGCCCAAGCTAGTATTAGTAGCATCAACTTCCTTGGGGAGGCACACATCCTGTGTCTTCAGACTTAATTGGGTGCTCATATATCCTTTTATTATCTTGAAGTTATTACCTAGTAATTTATTTAGTTATCACTTAATTAAGCCTTCTTTATGCTAGCCTAGGAAATAGTCACCAAGGTTGGGATAGAAGCCCCTCCATGGTGCTACCCTACCCTACCCATGCTCATCAAATGATGAGTGTCCATAGGCAATGCACATTCCCAACCCAACCCCAATGAACATATCTCCACCGAATACAACTGGGAGTTTGGGTCTTGCAAGTCACCTGAAAAATGCATGTGCTCATGTGTGGGTGCACCACCATCATGAAGATCATAAAACAAGGGCTTGATGAGAACACAAGCAAAATAACACTCAATTGAATACAAGCTTGGGAGTACAAATTCTACATGAATCACAAAGGACAATAAAACCATACATTATGAACTCACTCCAATAGCCTCAATCTGGAAGTATGGATTCTACATGAATCCCAATGATGCAACCAAACCATACACCATGAACTCACCCAACTAGCCTCAATATGAGAGTATGGATTCTACATGAATCCCAATGTCTATGAAATAGTAACAAGGGTTTGATCAGAACAATAACACTAGATACAAAATTACTCAACCAAACACAAAGTCAGGAGTATGGATGCAACACACATCCCAAAGAAAACATAAAGATGAAACAATGGTCAGATTGACATCCTATGGATAATCTAAATCCATGATCAACACCATGCCAAGAAAACCTAAGAAAACTGGGTGACACACAAATCGAGGTGAAAACCTCAAAACTCAAAAAATTCAAAATTAAAACCCATTTGGTCTTAGGGCACAAAAGCCATGAATATCAAATAAAATTTGGGTTTGGAGTATGTATGCAAAAATGACCAGCATAATGGTACAAAACCCCAAACCCCCATCCTAGAAAATAGAGAAATGTTCATACCTGCTCAACCGAGTAGAAATAACATACAAAATGGAGGGGAACACTAGTTCTCAACCTCCTAACAAATAAATACCAAAGACATAAGTAGAAATGGAGTTAAAACAATAAAACTAGATAGTCCTACCTCACAACCAAAAGGGAAAATATGAAATTACGAGCAATAAACTAAAAACCTCGTAGAAAATGCTAAAGGTCATAGCAATCCAGGGTCTCCTCAAGCTAGATCCAACGAGACCAGTTTTGCAACAATCCCACACCCGTAGATCCCACAAAAAATAGAGCAATTTTTCCTCATGAATAGGATTTGGAATTTGCTCTCAAATTTCTATTTCAAAAAGTGAGAAGTGAGGAATAAAATTCCTTTTTGGAGACTTATTCACTTTTTGAGTGAATAATGGATTAGGGCAATTGACCAGGTCACATAGTTAAACCCTAAATCAGCCCAAACAAAAAAAAGCTATTCTAAGTAATTAGAATTGCACTATGGTAAAGCTGTCGAGAATTAAATTAAATAAGATAAAGCCCAAAATTCTCTTAAACCAAAATCACAAAATTCTTTAACAACTTTTGCAATAATTATGAACCTCTAAATGCATAGACACACTCACGGGTCTAATCACATAATGCAAATGAGTCTAGATTTATTAAGTCATTGGAGGGTTTAATTTAAATAATTAAATAGGATACATAGACCATACAAGGATGACATTGGTTAAATTTGAAAAGCTGAATCATTAACTCCATGTGCCATTGCGAGGGACATAAATCTTGCACACTAAACAACACTATCAGGTGCAATTGCATATAATAATATAGCTGAAGCGATAAATGCATTAGATTACACTAAATAACCATTTTGCATAAATTACCAAAATGAACAAGGTAAATATTTGAAGCACATAACCAATGAATCCAACATGGACAATTCATTTCTAATTATTTAAGCATTTAATAATGGTTGTTAAACAACATAAAAAGGCACTTAAAACACATAAGTGAACATGGTCAAATACATGACTAATCATTGCTACAGGAACCTAGTCCAATGTAGCAAGATAATAATACACAGTGAAATCTCTACACACATCTCAGGGTAATCATGAAACAACATCATGATAGCACATCAATCCTGGTAACCACTAGCACAAACCTTAGTGAAACCATCTAACAATCATAGTCTCATAGTCAACCATAAATTGTCGATATTTGATTGAAAAGATCATTTGATTAGAAAGTTTATTGAAGAAGACTATGTGTTTCAATCATTGTTTTGTCACTGATGTCAAACCTGCTATTTGTTGGTAAGACAATTGCTTATATGTTTCAAGTACTATCACTTAGTTGATTGATGAGGAGGATTTGATCAACAAAATGTAACAAAAGTACCTAGAGGAAAGGTTGAGTTATGATTATGTAATGAAGTACAAGAATTAGTTAAGATAGTGATAGCATAATATATTGATGATCTACTTGAGGTTACAAAATGACTGGCTACACTTAGAAAGTTCAAAAGAATAAAGTTAAACAAAATTAATTTGCCAAGCTTAAACAAGTGGATAGTAGGTGTCGAGCAAAGTTAGTTCAAGCCAAGCAAAAAGTTAGTTGGAGCCGAGTGAAAGCAAATTCTAGTTGATGCCGAACATTAATAAAATCCAGTTGATGCTGAGTGATTTTACAGTTGATGTCGAGTAACGTAGTATGTGCCAAGCATCAAAAAATTGATAATGTCGAGCTCTTGCATTATGACAAAGATCAAAGATTCACCAAATAAAAGCTGACAAGTTTGTTTTCTTGGAACTTGTGAATTAGGAGGAAGATAAGATTGATGAGATGGTGGCATAGAATCTTATGTAAATCATTTTGGAGGTGAATTCAAATGGATTCAAAGAGAAGTTTCTAGAGAAAACAAGATATGGGGTAAATGCATTGTATCCTACCTAATCCATCAAAAACCCTAATTTTGATGATGAATAATGAGCAGGAAAATGTTCCAATTTCCTATATATAGGAATGTATAGTCATGAAGCAAAAGAGTTAGAGAGTTTGATTCAAAAATCTAATAAGGAGAAAGAAAGGGGTTTTGCTTCATCAAGTGACCCAAGTGAAGAAGTCTACAATGGTGTACTGAGCAAGAAGGCTTAAGAATAACTAAGAGGAGGGGGGGGGGGGGTGAATTAGTTATTCATGTGACAATGCTTATTATGTTGAAGAATTGAATTATAACTTGTTAAGTATGTCACAATTGAACAATTTGGGATGCAAAGTTGAGTTTGAAAATAAATCTGCCAAGATATACGACACAAATGGAAACTTGATTGGAAAAGGTGATCAAACTAGAAGTAATATGTTCTATCTAGATATAGAATATGCTACTTGTCTTATTGCAAAATTTGATGATGTATGACTTTGGCACAAGAGATTATGTCGTGTTAATTTTGATAATATGATTAGTGTTAGTAACATGAAAAGAGTTAGAGGTTTGGCTAAGTTGAAGAAACCAGATAATATAATATGCAAACAATGTCAGCTAGGCAAGATGACAAAGTCAAACTTTAAAAGTAAAGCTTATACCTCTAAGGAAATACTTGAAATTGTTCATACTGACTTGTGTGGATCTATTGAAGTGCAAAGATACAAAGGAGATAAGTACATAATGCTATTTGTTGATGATTATTCTAGGATGATGATAGTCATGTTTCTAAAAGAAAAATTTGATGCCTTTCAAATGTTTAAGTGGTACTTGGCAAGAGTTGAAAAATAAACATTTAAAAGTCTGAAATGCTCGAGATTAGACAGAGGAGGAGAATTCACTTCAAATGAGTTTGAAATGTTCTATAATGATAGAGGAATCTAAAGATAGACATATGCACCTAGGACCTCTCCACAAAATGGAATTGGTGAAAGAAGAAATAGGTCTATAATGGACTATTCCAAAACACTCATGATGGAGAAGAATGTTGCTCTGAAATACTGGAGAGAAGCTGTAAGTACTGTTGTATATACCTTGAACCATGTGCAAGTCAAGAAAGGTACTCATTCAACACCTTTTGAACTATGGAATGGATATTCACCTAATGTGAAATACTTTAAGGTATTTGGAAGCAAATTTTATATTCTTAAAGATGTTAGGAGTAGAAAGTTTGATGCAAAAAGTGAAGAAGGTATATTCCTTGGTTACTTCACAATAAGTAAAGCTTACAAGTGTTTAAATACTAACACTAACAAAATTGTGGAAAATGAAAATGTGAATTTTGATGAGTTTACAAAAGTGCATGAAGTTGAATCTACAGAGGAACCAGAAGAATACAAATCATTTGTATACTACTATGAAGGAATGCCTACTGAAGAAGATGCTACAAATCATGCTGCAAACCAACAACAAGTCTCAATAACTGCTGAGTCACAACCTGTGAATGCCGAGTTGCAAAATGAAGAAAATGCACGTTATGACTCTAAGATTAGCACACATGAAAGAGATCCTGAAACACCTGATAGATATGTACATAGTGACATTGAAGCTGAGAGACAAAATGTAGTTACAAGAACTGAGCCTAGACTATCCAAATATGTCAAAAGACATCATCCTGTAGATCAAATCATTGGAGACAAAGATGCAAGGCCAATGACAAGAAATAAATTAAGAAGTGAATCATGTTTTTTAAGCATGAAGGAACCTAAGGTAGTGAAATATGCATTGGAAGATGATGACAAGTACAAGGCTATGGAAGAAAAAATTCAACAGATAGAGAAGAACAAGACATGGAGTCTAGTTCCTAGACTAGAAGACAAGAATGTGATTGGCACCAAATGGGTATTCAGAAACAAGTTAGATGAGAATGGTGAAGTAACAAGAAACAAAGCAAGACTAGTTTGCAAAGGGTATGCACAAGAAGAAGGAATTAACTATGGTGAAACATTTGCTTCTATTGTAAGAATGGAAAGAGTGAGAATTTCGCTTGCTCATGCTGCATACAAAGGTTTCAAAGTTTATCAAATGAATGTCAAGTCTACATTTTTGAATGGCATATTAGAAGAAGTCTACATAGAACAACCTAAAGGTTTTGTTGATAAAAATAATAAGAACAAGGTATGTAGACTGCACAAAGCCCTATATGGATTGAAACAAGCACCAAGAGCATGGTATAAGAGACTTCATACTTATCTTGTGAAGATTGGATTTGAAAGGAAAAATGATAACAACAATTTGTACATGAAGAAAAATAAGGACAAAGGTATACTATTATTTGAAATATTTGTTGATGATATAATATTTGGAGGACAAGATGCTTTGTGTAAGGATTTTGCAAATCAGATGAAGCAAGAATTTGAAATGTAAATGTTTGGTGAGATCAAATTCTTTGTGGGATTACAAGTATATCAGATGAAATATGGTGTGTATATCACTTCAGTCAAAATATGTCAAAGAAATATTAAAGACATTTGGACTAGAAGATTCCAAACTAGTAAGTACACCTATGGTGACAACACTCAAGCTATCAAAGAATGATGGTTCAGTTGAGGTAAATCAAACATTATATAGATCCATGATTGGCAAATTGCAATATGTAGTACACAAGAGACTTGATATTGCATTAGCTATTGGGATAGTTGCAAGATTCTCTACTAATCCTAGAGAGAATCACTTGATGGCTGTGAAAAGGATAATGATATACTTGAAAGGAACATAAGAGTTTGGTTTATACTATAAGAAGAATGAAAAGTTTGAACTGAGAGCCTACACCGATGCTGATTGGGCTAGAAATATTGATGACTGAAAGATCACTAGTGGAGGAGCATTCTTCTTAGGAAAAAGACTTGTTACATGGACTAGCAAGAAACATAGTTGTACTTCCCAATCTACTGCTAAGCAGAGTGGGTTGCTACTGCTATTAATTGCACAAACATTGTATGGATCAAATAGCTACTTAAGGGAATGAAGTAAGAAATCACAGAATTGGTGACACTTTATTGTGATAATACAAGTGCTATCAATATATCAAAGAATCCTATGATGCATACAAAGACAAAGCACATTGCAATCAAGTATCATTATGTAAGGGAATTGGTTCAAGATAAAGAGGTGAAGATGGAATATATTAACACAAAGGAGAAAATTGTTGATATCTTCACAAAATCATTACCTAAGGATGCTTCTGAATATATAAGAGGTAAACTAGGGGTGATACCCCTATCAAAGGCTATGTAAAAGAGACAGGGAGTGCCCTACATCAAACAAGCTAACACTCATTTAATAAAAATTGATGCAGTGGATCTTACTTTAGGAATTGCCCAAAGTAATCATAGAACTGAAACTACAAATCAGTCACAAGCAAGGTGACTGAGGGAGAACATTAAAGAACCTACAAAAGCCTATATCTGCATATATTAAAGATGCCAAGTGTTGAGTATATGTCTTTGGCATTGTTGTCAAAGAGGGAGAAAGTACATTAAACTGATCAAGTGCAAGAGGAACAATGGAGAGTATACATCATCAGAAGACCAGAAGATCAAAGAAAGAAAGAGGGAGAAAGCAAAAAACAATCAGAGGAAGGATCAAAACAAAAGAGGGAGATACTTTGCTGATCAATTCAGTATGAAAGAGAAAAGATATAGAAGGAACTCAAAGGGAGTTATATTTTGCAACCTAATCAAAAGATGGAAGTTGTTGATAGAAGGAGAAATTTTGAATACAAGTTTTCTTTTTGGTATTGTCTTACTGTTTTAACCTAGTTAGTTTGATGGAATAATATGTTCATCATTTTTTTGACTTGGTTGATTATTTTGGTTTGCCATCAATGCCAAAGATGGAGATTGTTGATATCTGATTGAAAAGATCATTTGATTAGAAATGTTGTTGAAGAAGACTATGTGTTTCAATAATTGTTTTGTCACTAATGTCAAACCTGCTATTTGCTGGTAAGACAATTCCTTATATGTTTCAAGTACTATCACTTAGTTGATTGATGAGGAGGATTTGATCAACAAGATGTAACAAAAGTACCTAGAGGAAAGGCTGAGTTATGATTATGTAATGAAGTACAAGAATTAGTTAAGATAGTGATAGTGTAATGTATTGATAATCTACTTAAGGTTACAAAATGACTGGCTACACTTATAAAGTTTAGAAGAATTAAGTTAAACAAAATTCATTTGCCAAGCTTGACCAAGTGGATAGTAGGTGCCAAGCAAAGTTAGTTCAAGCTGACCAAAAATTTAGTTGGAGCCAAGTGAAAGAAAATTCTAGTTGATGCTAAGCACTAGTAAAATCTAGTTGATGCTGATTGATTTTACAGTTGATGCTAAGTAACGCAGTATATGCCGAGCATCAAAAGATTGACAATGTTGAGCTGTTGCATTATGAAAAAGAGCGGAGATTCACCAAATATAAGCCGACAAGTTTGTTCTCTTGGAACTTGTGAATTAGGAGGAAGATAAGATTGATGAGTTGGTGGTACAAAATCTTATGTAAACCATTTTGGAGGTGAATTCAAATGGATTTAAAGAGAAGTTTCTAGAGAAGACAAGATATGGGGTAGATACATTGTATCCTACCTAATCCATAAAAAACCCTAATTTTTATGATGGATAATGAGTGGGAAAATGTTCTAATTTCCTATATATAGGAATGTCTAGTCATGAAGAAAAAGAGTTAGAGAGTTTGATGCAAAAATTCGATAAGGAGAAAGAAAGGGGTTTTGCTTCATCAAGTGACCCAAGTGAAGAAGTTTACAATGGCATACTGAGAAAGAAGGCTTAAGAGGATGAATGCCTAAAGGGTGAACAAGCTATCAGAGCTGCAAAGAGTGGAAGCCAAGTAGAGTTGAGAACTGAACAGAGATTTGTAATTTGCAAATAAGGTTGTAAGTTTTATCAGATCAAAGCTCTACTATTATTTTCTAACAATTGTATTAGCCTAAGGTAAATCCTTTGGAGTAAGGTTGACTTAATAGTCATTGGAAAATTCTTTAATAGGGTGGCATTCCAAGTGAATGGCCTAAAGTCCTCTAACAAGGATCACTTTCAATAGGGTGACTGAAATCCCTTAACCGAGTCATATTTAATAGTGTGTATTGTAACCTTTAATAGGGCATCACTTCAGAAGAGTGAAAAAGGAGTAGCATGTTACTGGTGGTTTTTCCAAAATTAGGTTTCAATGTTAAATCATTGTGTCAAATGTGAAGATGGATGTGATGTGTTTCATGCTTTACATTTCTTCAAGTTGATTTGACAGTAACATATAAGTTTTAGTTGATACACAATGAATGCATGCATGGATACAAATATTTTATGGGTTCATTGAGGAGTGAAAAGTTTTATTTGTACATTTGGACCTTGAAAAATTGATTCACCTCCCCCCCCCCCCCCATCTCAGTTATTCTAAAACAATTCCAACATAAACATAATCAAAGCAACTAATACAATAACATAAATCTAATCACCTCAAGGGTATAGACCACTCATGGTCCCAATCACAATCACTTCACAAAGAAAGATCAACAAGGTTGCATCCATCAGGATGACTAACAAAAATCAAATGGGAGACGTACTACAAATGTCCTTGCACATTGAACAATCAATTTTTTTGTTCTCTCAATAATACAATTCCATTGAGGGGTTCTAGGTGTTGACATTTTCCTTTTGATTCCATGTTGCTTACAATATGTAACAAACTCATGTGAAATGAATTCACCTCTTTCATCCAATCTCAAGTATTTTAGTTTCTTACTGATCTCCTTTTCCACTCTAGCTTTATATATCTTGAACATATGAAAACCTTCTAAATGATCCATTAGAAATACTATCAAAAAGTTAAGTTTACTAATATAACTTGGGGGTGGGTGGTAAATTAGTTATGCAATTAAGACAACTCTCAATATCTTTATTAATTTTGAAATATGTAAACAATAGATGCAACAACAATATAAATATAACCATGCACAATAACACCAAATATATTAACTAGGGAAACCCTTGATTAAAGGGAAAACCTCGGTGGGAACTATGCCCACAAGATGATACACTACTATAAAAGTTCCCCATGAAAGGATAGACCTTGTTAGGAGTTAATGAAATACAATTAGTACATAGAGCCCATTTTAGGAGACTTTGAATCCCTGCTAGGAGATTCTAACCTCATTAAGAGTTATGCCAACCCTATTAGGAGTTGAAAGGAGGACAACCGAACTCATTGTCCAAATAGCCTTAAAATAGTCTTCACTAGACAATCTTCCAGATAAGCATATCTAAGATTTTTGAACTGACTAAATAATAACTCATTTTTAATACATTTCCTTTGACATTCAAAATATATCAATCCTCATCAATCTTTGATCTAATAAAAATATATTCGCATTCAAGTTTGCACAATGATCTCACTAATAAAAAACACTTCGTTCTCATAATTCACACTTTACCACTAAGAAATGACCTTTCCTTTATACCAAGTCCTAATAACAAGTATTGAGTTAGCTCTTAGTCTTTCTCAAATTATAATAATAATATAGGACATATTTAAGATATTCCAATACATGTTATATCACAAAAAACTCCTTTCTTATTGATATTAGCAATAGTCAGCTCACAAAAAATATAATACTCTGAACAATCTTCAATAAGTCATCTCAAACTGCATATCTGATTTATCTATCTCAATGAAAACATCTTCAACATATCTTTGACCTTTCTCCAAGCTCTCTTAACCATGCTCCATCTCTATCAAAAGATATTGTTGATTTACTAGCAACTACTTTCTAGAAACTATCTTTGAAAGTTACCTTCAAAAAACATAGTATAACTCTACCATGTCTTCATATTTCATTACACAAAATTAAATTTATCATCCTTACACATCAGTGAACATATATCTATGAGCGTATAACATAAGTCATTTACCATTGACCATACCGAATAAATATTCCTCTCTGCACATAATAATACCTATGTTGACATCAATGAAAAACTCTGTCATGATTGCAACACATAACCATTTAATCATGTCTCTACTAATGCTAATATACTCCCCCATAGGAATACCATTAAAATTAATGCTAAAAAATACAACCCACATCATTCTAGAAAAATAATCAATAAACAACATGAAGAATTTATCACCATAATAACTTTGAGTTCTCATAGGACTACACAAATTAGGATGCACCAGATCCAAAATATTTTTAGAAGAATATTATTTACCAATAAACTAGAGCTAGTTAACTTTTCCAACTGAAAATCCTTACATATCCCATTTTATGGCTTAATTAGATATGAAAATCCTCATACAACCTTCATCTTACATATTTTAACTATGTTATCAAAATTAACATGTAATTATCATTTGTACCATAGACAACTATTCTTGTCCTTAGCACTCAAACAACTGTTAATAGTAGTATTTATATGTAATGAGTTACCTTTTTTATTTTCACCGGTAGCAATTAGATCACCTGGTTTACCAAGAACTTTGCACACACCTCTAGTGAACTCCAACACATAACCTTTATTCAACTATGCAACACTCAAAAAAATATACTTTAGACCTTGAACCCAATAGACATCATAATAATTTGTATTATTCTTTAGTGCAATAGACCCTTTATCTTTTACTACATAAGGAGCATCATTATCAAACCTTATCGGTCCTCCATCACATTCATCTATTTTGATAAAATTGCTTCTATTATTGGTCATGTGATGAGAGAAGCTACTGTCAATCATTTAATTTCCATTGTGATTCATGCTACAAACTAATGCTTTCTCACCATCTTTGTGGACTCTCCTTAATAGTGATAAATAAAATTTCATCTTCATCATTACCCTTAGATTCTTCATTGGTAACACCTTCTTTAGCTAGATAAGATGCCTTATTTCTCTCATACAACCTTCATCTTACATATTTTAACTATGTTATCAAAATTAACATGTAATTATCATTTGTGCCATAGACAACTATTCTTGTCCTTAACATTCAAACAACTGTTAATAGTAGTATTTATATGGAATGAGTTACCTTTTTTATTTTCACCGGTAGCAATCATATCTCCTGGTTTACCAAGAACTTTGCACACACCTCTATGAACTCCAACACATAACCTTTATTCAACTATGCAACACTCAAAAAAATATACTTTAGACCTTGAACCCAATAGACATCATAATAATTTGTATTATTCTTTAGTGCAATAGACCCTTTACCTTTTACTACATAAGGAGCATCATTATCAAACCTTATCGGTCCTCCATCACATTCATCTATTTTGATAAAATTGCTTCTATAATTGGTCATGCGATGAGAGAAGCCACTGTCAATCATTTAATTTCCATTGTGATTCATGCTACAAACTAATGCTTTCTCACCATCTTTGTGGACTGTCCTTAATAGTGATAAATAAAATTTCATCTTCATCATTACCCTTAGATTCTTCATTGGTAACACCTTCTTTAGCTAGATAAGATGCCTTATTTCTCTTCACCTTATATCTTCTTGGCTTTTCTTTCTTGTCGCTATAAGAACATATAGAAGCACTGTATCCAATCTTCTTGAATGAAAAACATTTTTAGAGGAAACCTACCCTTTTACTTACCTTTTCCTCTAAGAAAACTCCTAGGAAGTAATGATTCCAACTCTTCTCATTCCTTTCTTTAAAAAAATGGATTAATAATCATTAGATTAATATGCCATGGAATAATAATTATTAGCTCAACCTCCCTTCTTTTCCTTGATGATGCAAGAGTCAAGGATGACTTAAATGCAACTTCAATCTTAGGCATAGTATTATCAAAGTTACTCATCTTAAATGTTGTCAACTTTCCCATCAATACATCAAGATTAAAAATACTAGTTCCTAAAGATCCGACTTCATGAATAGATGAAAACCTAATAGCTTAACGAGGCAACAAAGTTCCTAGTGTTTTTCCTATCACTATTTGTGAATTTATTTGTAACTTAAAAAATAATAAAAACACTTCTATAGAACATTATATTGTTAGTAAATCAAAATATATCAAGAATAACATGAAAACACTATCAAAATTATTTTATTTCTCTCTAATAGTAAAGAGTATGAGAATTATCTTAAGTTCTCTCACAATAAATATCCTAATAAATGGAAATGCAATTCTATAATGAGAGATTCAAAGCTGAATGATAAAATGCAATGATAGAGGTTGTTATTGGAATTATTCAATTGAAATGTGATGTGATTACTAAGAATTCACACAATTGAATAGAAAATAATAACATAACAATGCAAACTAGAATGAAGGGCCATTTTAACAACATAATAATGAAATATAAATGAGAAGGTCATTTGAGCTTCAAAATAATCTTATTTATAGAAATGGAGGTCAAATGTGTGGTTTAGATTCAATTGTTTAGAATGATTGAGATTCGATATTGAGTGATCCATGTGATGTACTCTCATTGGTCATGATGCAAGAACATCCTAGGTTTCCTTGCTATCCTACTCATAATTGTGCATTCTATTAGTTATTGTTGAGTTGTAGTTGTTCTCGAGTTCTAGTGTTGGTCGAGCCCAGTTATTGTCAAGTGCAATAGTGACCAAGTTTTCTGTGATGGTCAAGTTCCTATTTTGGTTGAAACCTATGGTTGTTGAGTTCCTTCAGGTATCAAGTGAGCTTGCTAGTTTGTTGATGCTTAGTTCCTTCTTGACCAAGTTTGTTTATGTTGGTTCTTAGTGAGAGCCAACTTGTTCATTTATGTCGCGTTGTGAATTTAATGTAAGGATTATGAATTGGGTTGCATGCAAACCATTTTGAGGTTGGCCTTCTCTTATGTAAAGATCTAGAATCTTTTGTAAGATTTTTTGGCAAGTATAAGTAGCGAGTCTAGTTTAGGTTTAGAGAAGGAGGATAGAGAATCAAGTAGAAGAATTATAGAAGTTAACAAGCAAGAGTTTAGATATATAATCATAGATGTATCATGTTGGATGCATTTTGATGTATATCTAATCTTATATTGTCTGTAACCTGGAAGGCCTCATAGTTAGGCATGTTTGCTGATATTATGATGAATCAATAAAGATATTGTTGTTTCTTCTCTCCTTGGTGTTGTTCTCTGTTATTTTCTTTTGTTGTATTTTCTCAACAAGGTGTTTGGATAGTTAGGTGTGCCTTTGGCCCTAATTCTCCAACCATTCCTATGTTAAGTGGTATTAGAGCTTGAGGTTCATCCTTAAGGAGACTGGATCATGTATAACCCTAATTGGTTTTGGTTGTATGGTGGTAGATCTATGGAATTGACCTATAATTGGAAAAGGGTTACAATCTTGCATAAACTTGTTTGTCAAAATGGTTCAAGGTAGAGGAAATGTTGGTAATGCCATATTGGGCATGTTGAGACAAATCACAACCAATGTAGATGTCATGGAGCAACCCAAAGGAGAGGAGTACATCTTCATGATGTGAGTGATGATGAATCAATGGTACCAAACCCTTATCTAGAACCTAATGAAGATCAAGATGATGAAATATTGTTGAGAGTGTTGTCTATGACACATTCAAAGCCTATTGTGGAAGTTGTTCCTTATGTTGGAAAGTTGGATACCAATGTTGTATTGGATTGGATCTCTAATATGAAAAATTTCTTTGAGTTTGAAAGCACTTAGGATAATAGGAAGGTGAACATTACAATCACTAGGTTGAAAGGTCATGCCTCATGGTGGTGGGAGAGTTTGCAAATTGAGACATAGAAGAGGAAAATAAAAGATCAGAACTTGGATGAAAATGGTGAACAAAGTAAAAAAGTTCCTTCCTATTGATTACCAAGTTAGTTTTTGAGGAAGATGCAAAATCTAAGACAAGAGGACATGATTGTGAAGGAGTGCACTAAGGAATTCTATAGATTGGACATCCGATATGGACATGTGGATGATGAGATTGAGAAAGTTGCAAGGCACCTGAATGGATTAAGATCTAGAATTCAAGATGAAATAAGTCTTGTAAAATTGTGTAGTGTGGAAGAAGCATATCAATATTCCTTGAAAGATGAGAAGATCTTGCAAAGAAGCATGAACAAAGAGGAAAAGGTGATAGATTTCGTAGAGGCAGAGGTTGATCTTATGAAGAAGTGATAAATATGACAATATAGTACCAGATAAAGTCAAATTTGAATGGAAAAGTGATGAGAAAGGCAAGACCAAGTGAAAAGGTGGTAGTTATTATTGAGGAAGAGGTAATTATTACTAAGGTGGTTATGGAAGAGGAGGATTTAGTGGTAAATTATTTAAATGTGGCAAAGAAGGACATTGAGTCTTTGAATGTAAGCATTCTTGAAGGATGAGTGAAGGTAATAATGGCTAAAATAGAATGATTCAAGGGGATCTTGAGGGTTCACCAAGTGGACCTAAGGCTGAAGAAAACTTGATGGTAAGAATAACTTTGTGTAGTGGAAGGGTTGATGAAGAACTTATCCTGATAAGAAGTATTTTCAAAACTAGATGGAAGTGTTGGAAATATAAGGTGGGCTAGGTTACTGAGAAGGGAGGGGTGAATCAGGAACCAATAAAACTTTAACTCACTTCACTAATTAATCCTTCATATATTATTCTAATCTAATTTCATGCATGAAATAATGAAAGCAATAAAACATTCATAACACTTTGACACAAGATATGTTGACCCAGAAACCTTCCAATTAGAAAGGAAAACTGGGATGGGGATGATACCCACAAGATTTAGTACTATAGTATCAAGTTGGCCTATTATGACTTACAATTGACCACTTCTGGTGATCTGCCTTATTAGGAGTAATAAGGACTATTAGGTCCACCTTGTTAAAGGATTTACAAATATATAGTGAAGTATGCACTCTATTAGAAGATTTAGCAAAAGATTGTTAAGTCCACCTGGTTAAAGGATTTGACTAATGCACCTGTTAGAATGAATCAATGGCTGATCTCTGATCTACAACTATGATCTATTGAATGAGATTCCTTGAATTTCAATGATCACCTAACTATGATACATAAGTCTCTGTTGTACCATATACTCCTTGTAGCCTTCTTCAACTCACACTCGTCTACTTATTTCTTCACATTCTCACACTCAATTACTCATTTAGATACAATATAATACATTACATATATATCAACCCAATAAAATACTTACTAGAGTCAGCTACAATACCAAATTCATCATAACTCACAAAGTTGGCCCATTGTTGTAACTTAGATTCAAAAGACAAACTCAGTGATTTTTTGACTCTCGACAAACACTATCAATGCTCAAAAAACTCTGGCACTTAGTTGGAGTTGAATCTCAGTCCATACTGATCACTTTGAGTAGCATGAACTCAGTCAACACTGTATGACTCGATGAACACTGAGAAACTCAGTAGATACAAAATCACTCAATTGACACTACATGACTCAGTCAACATTGGATTCACTTCGTTAACACTGCAAGCTTGGTAGACACTAAAGAACTTGGTTAACACTACATAGTTTGGTTAACACTAAGCAATTCATCACTTCTACTAGATAGCTTGATAGACTCTATTATGCTCAGGCTATACTGTAAACTATCTCAGATGCTCGATAGACACTATGAGGCTCGATATGAACTGCACTTTGATTACTTAGCTTGGTAGCAAATGATACACTTGGTTAACACTACTAGATGAATGATAAGCTTGGTAGCAACTATAAACTTGGTAGCAATGTAACCAATTGACTAAGTGTTAAGTCACTAGTAGACAAATTGACCTTAATCTCAACAATCTCCCCCTTTGGTATTAGTGACAAAAACACTTATCATACCAAAAATCTAAATGCTCAAAATTACAAATCAAAAACTTCCTTTATCAACATTCTGCATCTTCAACTTAGTTTTGATTTACCATTGCTATAGCTTGGTAAATTACTCTATTTTTTTGATTATTCAAAATTGCTTTTGTAAACATTTTTATACTTATCTATATCTTATATGTATATTACCACTCCCCCATACATATATCTCTCCTCTATACATATATCTGGAGTATGATAATCTTCTGTATACAAATAATCTTCTCCTCTTTCTTTATCAATAATATTCTCCTCCTTATTATTAATAAACATGTCTTCTCCCATACTCTATACAAATAATCTTCTTCTCCCCCCTTTTTGACATAAATGCCAAAGGTGTATAATATCTACAAGTTAATACCAAAATGTGACAAGAAATCAGTGTGTACCTTCAAAATGATTGGCATAGTCTTGTCCCAATTCTCTTGCAATACCTTACTTTCATGTAAGGCTCTTTGTACTTGTACTAATAGTTCCATCATGTGGTCATCTATGGATAAGTTATTGTCATGGATGAGTATCTTTGCATGTGCAATATGATTTTGTAATGCATCCATGTTTGGAAGAATCATGCCCTAAATTTTTGCAAGTGTGGCCCTAATTCTGGCTTCTTCGCTCAATAATTATGCTTCTAGATTTGTTAAGTATTTGATCTTATAAAGTGTGCAAAACTACAACTAGGATCAAGTAACAGTTGGTGTGTACTTGCCTTCATATCCTCTTCTATCTTGGATAATTTATCCTTAATATCCTTTCTAAAGATAGACATGTCACTCAACTTGACAAATAATGAAACAACATTATTGATACATGTTTCCAAAGTAGTAAGAATAGTAGACAACTATACTTGATCAATAGCAATTTTTAGTGCTACTTGCTCCAAAACTTTATTTTCAAATTTTCTCTTAGCTCTCTATAACACTTTTTCTTGTCCATTCAATTCTTCATTGTACTTATGGACAATTTCAACTAATTGATCCAAAATAGGTCATTTTCTATTAACTTCAATATTCAAAGCATCAACAAATATACCCTTTATGTCCTCAAGGACTTGACTAATCTTTTTCCTCTCTTCTCTGAGCTTCTTTTGCTTAGCCCTTTTCTTCCAAAGTTCTCTAATGGTATCCATCTCTTTCAGAGTGAGGTTAGAGGTATCCTAATTTGGAATAACAATGTCCCCATCTAGATCAATTTATTCTTCTTCTTTACCCTTAATCAAAATTTTAATGCTTGGTTGAGTTTGATTCTCAATTGTTATTGCACTAGCCGTGGTGGAAATAATAGTTGAAAAAGTAGGAATAGCACCAATAGTATTAACATGAGAAATAGCATTAACAAAAGGAATACCTTGTTGTTGCTTGATCGAACTTGATGCTAGGAAGACTCGCTACTCAATAGATGAAGTGCTAGGCCTTTCAGTTATTGAAATACTCGATAGAGCAATTCCAGAGATTGGCTGTGTGTTTGGTGTTGTAAATTTCACCTCAACCAACTCAGTAGAAGCTTTTTGTAATGCCCCACTTGGAGATCCTTGGAAACAAGGATGAAATGCAAGCAAGATAATTTTTTTTTAAAAAGTGTAAGTGTACAAGATAACAACAGACATAGATCACAAGATCGCAATGGAAGATTGACAATCATCCAAACACCAACAAATCTCCAAATGCCACTACTAACCAAAAACACAAACAAGAAAACATCAGAGATCAACCAAGCTAAAAGACCAAAGTTGACTCCAGAAAATTGGCTATGTCTAAAATCCTGAAGCTCTGAAATTTGGCTAGGTCTGGATTTCTGAAGCCCTGAAATTTCCTAGAAACTTTATCTTAGCTCATAGAGGTCTGGAGCCTATCTCAAATGAATCATCACATATATTAAAATATATCTTAAGTATAAGGAATTAAATATACCTAAACTTAAATGATATATTTTAAACCCAAAAGATAGATTACAAAAAAACACACAACCAAAATCAAAATGCAATACCATAGGGTTGAAGAACACCGAAGAGGGTATCTGAATCAACTCCCAAAGAGTTTGGATCAAACCAAAAAGTGCCCGTTGCCTATCCATAGAGGTTTTTACAAAACCCAGGTGATACTTTAATACAACACTAAAAAGTATCACATGACATTCCTAAAGAAGGAGGGCGACACTTTTAGGGACCGGGCGATACTTCTCTCGAAGGCATGCAATATTTTAAGGGTATTGTATGAAATTTATTACAAGGAGGTGCGATACTAGAAAGTATCACACGATATTTCTCCAAGAGGAGTGCGATAGATTTAGGGGACACACAATACAATTCCTAAGGGTGTGCAAAACAATTTTGTGTCACACCATGCTGATAAATGGTCGCCGAAGAAACTTAAGAAAAACACTCAAGGACAAACAATAGACTAAAATAGAGTTCAAAACCTCCACACCGAGGAGTACTGGATCCACATTTTGAGGCAAGAACACTCAAACCAAATAAGGGAATATGGAAAGAACAACATCTAACCATCTAACATATAATAGAAAAATTACATAAGGAACATTGTAGTGAACTAAAGCAATATCGCAATAATTGAAATAACATCGCAATGTAAAAATAAGCAAACTAAGTACGTGGTTCCTCCTAACCATCAATGGTGTCATAAGGCCATTGTGGGCCCTAGCCATCCCCTGCACGTAACATCCCAAGCCACCAATCAAATCATTGGTACTGTCATAATAGGGACGTCACCACTAAAATATGCTAAAATCAAAAGCATAAGAAAATCTAACATGCTAGTAGTAAAGCAGAAGATAATTCTATGAAGTACTAGATAACATCACCTACCACATGCTAATCATCATAATAAGGAATGTGTTAAAACTAACATCATCAAAACATGATAAACAACATCCCAATGAAAGCATAAATCACAAGGAAGCAGACTCCATAAACCAAAGTACCAAGTGAACACATCTAGCAATGGTCACACTAGGATACAAGACTATCTCTGTACATCGGTCCCTAGCAGTGGTGAAGGTAACTACACCTCCCAACCACATGGTACCCGTAGGTCCACACCCACCATATTGATGGAGCTAATGATCCAACCACAAATACACATAAAGCAAACATCCATGGCTAACACACATGCCAGATAGTATGATGACTAAATCCAAGACAAAGACAGTGCATAAACTATAGGTCCTTATTAGACATCTCAAAGGGCTACTAAGTAGGGGCTGACATCATGGAGAGTCACTTGGAATCGACAAGCCCAAGTTGGTTTAGCCGCTGCACTCCCCAACGGAAGGCGCATATCCAGTTTGGCCGCTGCTCTTCCCAACGGAAGGCGCATATCCAGTTTTAATTATCTTTTATTTATTACCACCTAGTATTTTAATTTAGTTATTACTTCTATACAACTTCCTCTGCCAACTGGGAAATGGACACCAAGCTGTGAGATAGAAGTCCCCTCCATATGCTACCCTACCCTACCCATGCTCATCCAATGATGAGTGCCCGTAGGCATGCAAATTTCCAACCCAACCCCAATGATCATAATTTCAAAAATACCACGAAAGATTGGGCCCTGCAGGTTACCCGACAAATATATGTGCATGTACTCATATGTGGCACACCACCATCACGAAGATCAAAGTACAAGGACTGGATGAGAACACAAAACAAAGAGTCCCTCAACTGAAAATAGAATTGAGAGGACGGATGCAACACACATCCCAATGCAACATAAAAATGCAATAAAGGTCTAACTGACATCCAAATGGATCATCCAAGTCCACGACCAAACTCATGCCAAAGAAACTTGAGAAAATAAGGTGACACGCAAAACAAGATAAAAACTTGAATTTTTGAAAAAAATTTGAAATTAAAACCCATTTGGCCTTTGGGTGCAAAAACCCTAAAAATCCAAAAATAATTGAAATTGGACACCGTATAAAAAAACAACCAACATAACAGCTCAAAAACCCAAACCCTCATCCCAAAAATAGAGGAAATGTTTATACCTGACCAACCAGGTAGAACCAACAAACATAAACAGAGGGGAACACTAGTTCTCAGCCTCCTATCAAATAGCTATAAAAAAACATAAGCTGAAATGGAGCAAAGACCATAAAATGGAAAGGCCCTACCTGACAGCAAAAGGGGTAGATTCTGAAAATGGCCTAATAAAATAACGAGCCCACTGAAACTACCAAAAGTGGCAGCAAAGCAAGGTCTCATTGAGCCAGATCCAACAAGACTAATCTCACGCAAAACCCACACTCATAGCTCCCAAAACGAACAAAAACCCAATCCTTCAGAAAAGGATTTCCAAAATAGCTCTCAAATTTCTATTTCTGAAAAGTGAGAAGTGAATAATGAATTCACTTTTCTAATACTTATTCACTTTTTCAGTGAATAGTCAATTATGGAAAATAGCCAGTTGGGGTAGCTAAAATTTGTATCAACCCAAATGAAAATAGGTTATTATCCATAACAAAAATTCACCTAAGGCAAAGCTGCCATAAATTAAATCCAAAAAGATTCAATCCCCAAAAACCCAAAATCACAGAAAATCACTTAACACTTTCGTGATAGAGCGAACCTCTAAATGCATAGAAATGCTCATTGGTCTAATTACATAATGCAAATGAGTTTGGATTTACTAATCACCGAAAGGTTTAGATTTAAACAACTTAAAATAAGGATACGTTGACCATATAGGGATGACATTGGTAAAATATGAATGGTTGAATCACTAACTCCATGTGCCACTGCCAGGGATATAATTCCTGCACACTAAAACACATGATCAAGTGCAATTTCATATAATATAATAGCCGAAGCAATTAATGCATTAAATAACTAATAAATCCATTTACACCACTCACGTTCGTAGAAAGCGTAAAGATACATGAATGAAGTAAATCACCATAGCATAAAATCCATCACATAACATAATCAAAAAATATGTCCACTAAACCATGAAACCAGATATCATCATAGATCTACTGTCATCTCAAATTAGCATCAACATGCAAATATGATAAACTAAACAACATAGCAGTATAGCATCTATGGTACTGAACCAAAGTATAACATTCGACACTCAGGTCATCGTAAGGTACAAAATAAAAGTATCAAGTATCTCTTGAATCAAAATAAACAAGGTATAGACTACAAACACGAGAGGTACTACATCTTCTATGAGCCTAATTGCACTAAGGCTTTGCTCAGAGAGTAAGGAAAGGAAGTCATAACTTCAGTTGCAATCTTTTTTGCACTAGTTTCCTCAATACTCTGAATTTCTAGAAGAATTCCTCCAATGGATTCTTGCTCTTGTTTTTCAATATCGAGATCAACATTTTCTATCTCATCATTTCTGATTTCTACTTAGATTCTTTTGCATCATCTTCTTCACCATCTTTGTCATCAACATGCACAACAAAGTCACTAGGCTTGTGCAACCCATAGTTGTTTTTCCATATGGTAGTAGTAGACTTCACCATAGATTCAATGTCCTTGAACAATATCAGACATGTATTGAATTTGGGTGTGGGCCTCTTCTCATTTGCTTTCAATGTTTCCTTCACCTCTTTTTCACTGAGACTTAGCATAAATTGTCTCAAGGTTTGTTCATTGATTTCTTTAGCAACTTTGATTTCATTATCCCATTGAGGTTTGACTGCTTTCAAAAGTTCATTAGGAACTTGTTGTGTTAGCTCATCAGGTGAATACTTCCACTTACCCAATTTTGTCACAAGGTTATCCTCAATTTGTTTTCTCTCTTTTTTGCTCTTAGTCTCATACTTAAGAGACTTAAAACATGTCATAAATGTTCCTTGTTCCATCTTCTTCAATATTTCTTGAAGGGTTGGGGTAGACCTCTAAAAGATAATTTGTTTAGCTTTATCCTTTTCGCCCAACATCAACTTCCTTTTGGACTTGGTATATCTTCTTATAAATACAATAGGTGAAGACTTGGTAGGTTTGGTTATTATAACCTTCCCCTTCTTATTTGAAGGCTTCTCTTCCTTAGGTTTTGCTTTCTTTGCATCCTCCCCTTCCTCTTCATCTTCTATATCATCTCCTTTTCCCTCGTTAAGCATGAGAGGAGAGCTTGATTGCTTAGTATTCTTCATTATTTTCTCAATCCTTTTCCTTCCTCAGCTCACTGCTTGCGATAACTTGATCGCAAGCTCAATTCTAGCCTTACCCTTTTCATAAGTGCCAAAATATGTTGCCTTAGGATTCAAAGGCTCATTTAGTAGAGTGTCAATGATATCTTTAGTGTCATCAATGTTAACCTCATGTTCCAGAGGCTTAACCCATGCCACTCTAGGCTTTACTGCTTGAATGTAAACCTTGTCACAATCAACCATGAAACATATATCTTGCTCATAATCCTCTACTAGTTTCCTAGGTATCCTAAATCTACTTTGCATCTTCTCCTTGAATGTCTCAAAGTAATTATCCATAATACTGTCAAAGTATTCTCCCATCTCTACTATAAATTTATTGATTTGGTACAATACTAGAGTATCTTTCTTCCATACTACAGTTCCTTTAGAAGGGAAAAAATTCTAACCATATAAGAATAAACATGTCAAGAGAGAAAAAAAATTACACGAATTGTTCTTTGATACTTGGATGATGTCCATGTTCTTGCTTAATTGATTTAGCAACAACTTGGCAAGGTCAAAGGACAAATTATTCTTTACCACCTTGTATGCTAGGTCAACTACTTCACCTGACACATTGTTCAACCAGTTTGAGTTGTAGATTTTGTGAGCTATCACATGGATGCAAAACTTCAATTCCATGCCAGTTACACCATTGTGTTTCATGCCTCTTCCATCCTATTTGACAAGAGTCCTTTTCGCCAATTCAACCCAACCTAAGGTTTTTCTGGTCTTCACTTTATTCAATATGGGCAATCTAGTAATCGTATGTATCATCTTATTGGTTATCAAAATAGGATGATCTAGCCATAATTGCATGTTATGAACATGACTAAAGATGAGTATAATCCACTTCACTTGAAAATCCCTCGACAAATGTAAAATGTGCATCAAACCCTTTTTCTCCAAATTTTTATGCTCAAGTTTTAGAATACCATCCATACATATTTCATTGAATGCCCCATTCATATCTAGGGTTCCAAGATCTTGAATAGAACAATGATAAAATGATCGAATGTCATGAATAAGAAGTACCTTAGGTGGATTTTGGGATTGTGGTCCAGTAGGATCAAGTGCCTCTGTAATTGTCAGACTCAATTTGAATGCAAGATCCTTGCAATCAACTCCATGAACAAACATTTCAAAACTTTTCTTAATTTTGTTGTTAGAAGATGCCATTGCTCAGTAGGGTTTTGAATATAGGAGAAATCTTCAACAACAACTACTTAAATCACTTAGAGGCTCTAAATTTTCTCTTTTCTCTATGCTCTAAAAATTTGTGGTGAAATAATACATTCAATTTCCTCCTTTTAATGAATTTCAGTCTTTACGATTGCCATTAATGCTTCATACACATATCCACTCAGTTTGGTCTTTAATGCTTGAAAGACTCCTTCAACTTGGTAAGGTCTGACTTAGTAGGAACTACCAACTCGACATCTACATCTTGAAAAATATATGCAACCTGACTTTGCTCAGTAAGGTCTTGCAACTTGACCTTGCTTGGTAAGCCCTTGAACTTCCATCGTCACTTGGTGATCCTTGTGCATCTAAAATGTTGATATAGATCTTTTTGATTGCTAGTTGGAACTGATGTTAGATGAATTTTTTGGAATTACAGTTCCATTGATCCCCATAGGGAACTAAGTCGAGGTGATTGTCCCACCCAACTCATTGACCTGGGTGTCAACAACTTTAGGACTATGGCTTGCATTCTCTAGATTTTTGCACCCATTGCTGCCTAATTTTTTTTTTGATATTTTCAACTTTGGCTTTCTTTTCATCCTCAATTCTACCTATGTTCATATAGTTCTTGGCAAGATGTCCAAATTCTATACAAACAAAACATCTCTTTGTAGTGTCTCTCTTCCTCATGTGATGTTTTACACAATTTTCTCCAATGTGCCCAAATTCACCACAATAGTGACATCTACACCATGTTTTGTAATCCCAACCAAATATTGCTTTCACAATTTGCTTTGCTGGGTTCCACTTCTTGGTTTTGCACTCTGAAGATTTGTGTCCTTTTTTGTTGCAATTGTGACACTTTCCTTCAAACTTAGGTTTCTTTGTGCATTCACTTGCTTTATGACCATGCTTATTGTAATTGTAACATTTTCCATTGAATTTTGTTTTTCCATTGCTCCAACATTTATTTGATGTATGGCCTATCTTACCATAATGATTGCAAGTAGGTCTTTTATTATTTTGAGATCCTTGTTGAGATGATTCACCTTCATCTATATATCCTAATCCAACTTTTTCTTTGTATCTATATTGAGTTTTCTCATTCAATTGATTCATGCTTTGTTTAGATTTCATCATTCTCTCATTGGTTTTCTTTTCAATGCTGAGATCATTTTGTAGTCTTTCATTCTTTATCCTTAGATTGATAAGCTCTTGATTTGAATCATTGAGTTGATTAATAAAGTCCGTTTGTTGAAGGGATAGTTGTTGAATTTCATTGTCCTTTTCTTCTATGTCTTCTTTAGCTTTGCATTTTTCTTCTATGACTTCACATAATCTAACTGATTGGATTTCTTGCTCTCTTTTCAACTTTTTGACTTCTTCTTGAAGATTGGAATTCTTCTCAAGTAGGTATTTGATTGCTGCATTAGCTTCATTTGAATTTATTTTTAGGCATAAGTCTTCAATTCTTTATTCAATGTAGAGATTCTCATCCATTTGTGCTACAAATCTTTACTTCTTTGTAATGATTGAGAGAGTTGTTCCTTTGCTTTCTTGAGTTGACCAATAGCTAATTCAAGATCCATCTTTTCATTCTCAATAGCCTTTTCTAGCCTGTATACCTCCATTGCCTCTGATCTTGTCTCAAGTTGTTAAACTTTTGATGTGAGAACCAATATCTTTGATACCAATTCTTGGAAATATAAGGTAGGCTAGGTTACTGAGAGGGGAGGGGTGAATCAAGAACCAAAAAAACTTTAACTCACTTCACCAATTAATCCTTCATATATTATTCTAATCTAATTGCATGCATGAAAGAATGAAAGCAATAGAATATTCATAACACTTTGACACAAGATATGGTGACCTAGAAACCTTCCAATAAGAAAGTAAAACTGGGGTGGGAATAATACTGACAAGCTTTAGTACTATAATATAAAGTTGGCCTATTAAGGTTTATAATTGACCACTTTTGGTGATCTACCTTGTTAGGAGCAATAAGGACTCCTTTACAAACATACAATGAAGTATGCACTCTGTTAGGAGATTTAGCAAAAGACTGTTAAGTCCACCCAGTTAAAAGATTTGACTAATGCACCTATTATAATGAATTAGTGGCTGATCTTTGATCTATAACTATGATTTTCTAAATGAGATTCTTTGAATTTCAATGATCACCCAACTGTGATAGATAAGTCTCTATTCTACCATATACTACTTGTAGCCTTCTTCAACTCACACTCTTCTATTTATACTTCTTCACATTCTTACACTCAATTAATCATTTGTATATGATACAATACATTACATATATATCAATCTAATTAACTACTTACTAGAGTCAACTACAATACCAAATTCATCATAATTCACAAAGTCAGCCCATTACTATAACTTGGGTTCAAAAGACTAACTCAGTGATGTTCTAACACTCGCCAAACACTATCAACACTCGAAAAACTTTGGCACATGGTTGAAGTTGAAGTTTAGTCCATACTGATCACTTTGAGTAGCACAAACTTAGTCAACATTGTATGACTCAGTGAACACTAAGAAACTCAGTAGATACAGAATCACTCAATTGACACTACATGACTCGGTCAATATTGGATATGTTAACATTGCAAGCTCTATAGACACTGTAGAACTTGGTTAACACTACAGAGCTCAGTTAACACTAAGAACTTCATCACTTCTACTGGATAGCTTGGTAGACTCTACTATGCTCGGGCTATACTGTAAACTATCTCAGATGCTTGATAGACATTGTGAAGCTTGATATGAACTACACTGTAATTACTTAGCTCAATAGCCACTGAAACACTTGGTTAATACTATTAGATGAATGATAAGCTCGGTAGAAACTATAAAGTTGGTAGCAATGTAACCAATTGACTAAGTGTTACGTCACTTTAATAGAAAAATTGACCTTAATGTCAATAGTAAGATGGGTAGGAAAATATTGCAAAGTGATTGTTGATAGTGACAATTCAACAAATTTGGCATCAGAGGAGCTGGTTACAAAGTTGTAGTTGCAGAGGTTGAGACACCCTAAACCCTATCATGTTTAATGAATCAAGGATGAGCATAAGTTGCTGGTAAGTGAGCAACGTGTTATGAAATTCAAGACTAGAAACTACTTTGATGAAGTTATGTATGATAGTATGCCTATGGATTTTTGTCATATTATTTTGGGTAGACCTTGGTAGTATGATAGACATTTTGTACATGATGATAGATTGAATAAATATTCTCTTTTGATGAATGGGGTGAAGAAAAAATTGTTTTCTTTGATTAAAGTTCCAGATAAAATAAATTATACTACTATTAGAAGAACAAAGTTTGTTTTGATATAATTCCTAGAAGGTCGAGTTGTGATAATAATTATTGAGTGATAAAAAATAGTAATGGTTGAGTGACAAAAAATAGAAATGGCCAAGAAACATAAGATAGTAGAGCCCTATTAACAATAGAAGCTGATTGTGTTAGTTAAGTTCCAGAAAAAATTTAAAAATTATTGAATGAGTACAAGGACATTGTTGCAGAAAAATCCCTAATTGTTTATTGCTAGTAAGAAGTATAAGCCAATGTATGGATCTGATTCATGGAGCTATTTTGACAAATAAAGCACTATATGGATTGACACTTATAGAGAATGAAGACCTTAATAGACAAGTGCAAGAGTTGTTGCAAAAAGATTTGGTTAGAGAAAGCTTGAGTCCATGTGCTATACCTATTGTACTGGCACATCCTAAGAAGAATGGATAATGGGGAATGTGTATAGATTGTGAATCTATTAACAAGATAATAGTAAACTATAGGTTTCCTATGCCAAGGATGGATGACATAATGAATTATTTGGGTGGAGCAAAACATTTTACCAAGATTGATTTGAAGAGTGGTTATCATCAAATTAGAATCAGAGAAGGTGATGAGTGGAAGATTGCTTTCAAGACAAAAGATGATTTATATGAATGGTTGGTAATGCCTTTTGGTTTGACTAATGCACCCAAGTACTTTCACGAGATTGATAATGAGGTCATAAAGAGATTTTTGGGTAAGTTTATGCTTGTCTATTTAGATGATATTCTAATATTTAGTAAGACTATGTAATAACATCTTGAGAATATTAGTCAAGTACTACAAAGATTGAAAGAGGAGAAGCTGCTGATGAATTTGAAGAAATGTTCATTCATGCAAGAAGAAATTTTTTATTCAGGATTTATAATTTTCGCTGATGGTTTGAGAATGGATCCTGAGAAGGTTAAAGAAATTTTGGAATGGCCTAAACCTGAGAATGTGGGTAAGGTAAGATCATTTCCTGGTTTGGCTAGTTTCTATAGAAAGTTTATAAGGAACTTAAGTTTTGTTTATAATTTTATGATTGAGACTATGAGAGGAGATAAAAAGGATTTCAAATGGACACATGGAGCTGATAAGAGTTTTGAGACTTTGAAACAAAAGGTTTCTCAGTTACCTGTATTGTCTTTACCTAATTTTAATAAGGTATTTCAAGTTGAATGTGATGCAAGTGGTAGTGCAATAGGAGCTATGTTGAGTCAAGAAGGTAAACATGTTGCTTTCTTTAGTGAGAATTTGAATGATTCTAAAAAGAATTATTTCGTGTGTGATCAAGAGTTCTATGCTATTGTTCAAGCCTTGAAGAAGTAGAGACATTATTTGATCTGTAAAGATTTTGTGTTGTATTGATCATAAGGCTTTACCATATTTGAGAAGTCAACACAAATTGAATCAGAGACATATGAACTGGGATGGGTACTTGCAGAGTTTCGCATTGGTGATAAAGCATAAAAGTGGAGTTACTAATCATGTTACAGATGCATTGAGCAGAAGACATTTCTTTTTTGACTGAGATGAAGGTTGAAGTTCTTGGTTTTGATGAGATAAAGGAGTTGTATGATACTAACTCTAATTTTTTTGAGGCATGGAAAGAGTGTAGAGCACCAAATATATCAGATAAACTAAGTAAGTATGATGAGAATTTCATTCTAGAAGATATGCTATTCAAAGGGATTTAGTTGTGTATACCAAGAAGTTCTATCCGAGTTAATTTGATCAAGGAAAAGCATTATGGTGGATTGGCTAGACATTTTGGAATTGATAAGACACTTAGTTTTCTTAAAGATAAGTATTATTAGCCACATATGTACAAGGATGTTCAAAAGTTTGTTAGGAGTTGTGGAATTTGTCAAGTTGCAAAAGGAGTAAGTCAGAATATTGGATTGTATAAACCTATTTCTATTCCTGAGAAACCTTGGAGTAATATTAGTATGGGTTTTGTTCTTGGATTACCTAAGAGAACAAGAGGGTATGATTCCATATTTATTGTTGTGGATAGAGTTTCTAAGATAGCACATTTCATACCATGTAGGAAGACATATGATGTAGTGCATGTTGCAAATAACTTCTTCAAAGAGGTTGTTAGATTGCATGGATTTTCGAGGAACATTATCTCTAACTGAGAGAACAAGTTTGTTGTATATTTTTGGAGGACTTAATGGAAAAAAGATGGTTACTGAGTTGAAGTTTAGTTATACATGCCATCCATACATAGATGAATAGATAGAGGTTGTACTTAGAAGCTTGGATAATTTGTTGAGATATTTAGTTGGAGATAAGTTGAGTAATTGGGATATGGTATTGCCCCAAGATGAGTTTGCATATAATAATTCTATGAATAGGAGTATTGGAAAACACCTTTTTAGATTGTTACTTGAATGCATCCTAGAGGTATATCATATTTGAGGGATATTATTGGTGAAGAGAAGAGAAGTGTTGAAGGAGAAGTATTTGCTGAGTTTATGAAATCTTTGCACTAGGAAGTAAAGTTGAGGTTGGAACAAAGTAATCAAAAGTATAAGGAGAATACAAATAAGTTTAGAAGACATCATGTTTTTTAAGTTGGTGATGTGGTGATGGTTCATTTGAAGAAAGGTAGATTTCTTGTTGGAACATATAGTAAGCTAAAAATGAAGAAGTTTGGACCTTGTAAGAACTTGAGAATGTTTGACAGTGGTAGTGCATATTAAGTTGAGTTATCCAATGACATGGATATATCTTTTTTTTTAAATATTTCTGATTTGTATGAGTATCATGAGTTAGATGATGAAGTTTTTGTACCGATTGATTATCCCAAGAAGAACATTGAAGAGATTGAACAAGTATTGGATGAGAGAGTTTGGAACAATAGGATAATATTACTATGAATATTTGGTGAAGTGCAATAACAAACTAGTGGAAGATGTTATATGGATTTCTCAATCTGTGTTAGATTTAGCTCAGGTTGCCACACTTTCATGATTTAGGAGAATCATTTCTTTCACCTCAATTTTCTAATGCGAGAGCATCCTGGGTTGCCTTGCTATCCTACTCATCTTTGTACATTTTGTCAGTTATTGTTGACTTGCAGTTATTGCCAAGTTCTAGTTTTGGCCAAGCTCAGTGATTGTTGAGTGTAGTAGTGACCAAATTCCTTGTGATGGCCGAGTTCCTATTTTGGCCAAGTCTTGTGATTTCCAAGTTCTTTCAAGTGTCAAGTGAGCTCATTGATTTGTTGATGCCCGGTTCCTTCTTTGACCTTTTTTTTGTGTTGGTTCTTAGTGAGAGCCTACTTGTTCATTTATTTCAAGCTATGAATTTAATGTAAGAATTTTGTATTGGGATGCATGCAAACCATTATGAGGTCATCCTTCCCTTAGGTGAAGATCTAGAATCTTTTGCAAGCCATTATGGCAAGTATAATAAGTGAGTCTAGTTTAGGTTTAGAGAAAGAGGATAGATGATCAAGTAGAAGAATCATATAAGTTAGCAAGAGAGAGTTGGGATATCTAATCACAACTATATCATGTTGGATGCATTTTGATGTATATTTGATCTTAAATTGGTTGTAACTTGGAAGGCCTCATATTATGATGAATCAATAAAGATATTGTTGTTTCTTCTCTCCTTGGTGTTGTTCTCTATTATTTTCTTTCATTGTGTTTACTCAACAAGATGTTTAGATACTTAGGTGTGCATCTTGCCCTTATTCTCCAACCATTCCTATGATAGGTCCATGGAACAATCTTTTGTCTACTTGTCCCCTTTGAGATGACATGTCTTTTAAAGAGATTTATTAATTAACTTGGCCAAGTACATTTAATTATTTTGATTTAATTAAATATGCTATGTAATTAGTGCTTTATTTGTTGGAAATCTGATTGAAAAGATCATTATAAGAAGAAAATTGTTGCAAAAAGGGAGATTGTTGATAAATAATGTTTTTCAATCATTGTTTTGTCATTGATGTCAAACCTGCTATTTGTTGGAATGACAATTGCTTATAAGATCCAAGTACTATCACTTAGTTGATTGATGAAGATGATTTAATCAACAAGATGTAACAAGAATACCTAAGGGAAAGGTTGAGTTATGGTTTTGTAATGAAGTACAAGGATCAGTTAAGACAATAGTAAAGTGATGTATCGATAATATACTTGAAGATACAAAGGCTGGTCACACTTAGAAACATTGGAGGAATAAGTTGAAATAAGGTTGATTGCAAAGCTTAACTAAGTTCATTAGTGAGTGCTGAGAAAGCTAGTTTGAGCCGAGAAAATTTTTAGTTACTGCCGAGCAAATGTAAAACTTAGTGTGTGTTGAGTGAATTCACAGTAGGTGCTGAGCATTAGTAAAATGTAGTTGATGCCGAGTAGCATAGTATGTGCCGAGCACTAGAATTTAAATAGTGCCGAGCTGCTATATTATTTGAAAAGTCAAAGATTCACTAAATTTGAGCTGACAAATTTGTTATCTTGAATTTTGTGAACTAGTTAGAGGATAAGGATGATGAGCTGGTGGTACAAAATTTTATGTAAACCATTTTTGAGTGAATTCAAGAAGATTCTTCATGATGTTTCTAGAAGGAACAAGATATGGGTTAGATTCAATGAATCCTACCTAATCCATTTGAACTGAAATTAAAGGAGGGAAGAATCGAGCAGGAAAAGCAATTCCAGACTTTTATTCAAGGAGTCATAGGCCAAGAAGTAAGAGTTGCTGGCGTACCAAATTGTGAAGTGGTTGAAGGGTGTCAAAGAGAAGATATCAAAGAGAAGGAAGAACATAGCATAGAGACTCTGCTTCAATAAGTGGTCATAGAGAAGATTGCACTGGTACATTGAGAATGAAGACTCAAGGAGACAAAGCTTGAAAGGAGGACAAGTTGCCAGAGCTACAAAGACTAAAAGCCAAGCAATGAGAAGAGTTGAATTATGATATGAAATCTACAAGTTAAGTTGTGAGTTGTATCAGGTCAAAAGCCCTTGTTGTTACTCTCTAACAATTGTGTAAGCTAGGGTAAAAATCTTATGGAATTAGGTTGGTTTAACATCCATTTGTAAATCTTTTAATAGGGTGACATTCCAAGTGAATGTTCTAAAGTCCTCTAACCAGACCCACTTCTAATAGGGTGGATAAATCATTTAACTAGGTCACATTTAATAATGTGTTGTAGCCTTTAATATGGCAGGCCTTTCACAGGGCATCACTTCAGAAGAGTGAGAATTGGGTAGCATGTTACTGGTGGTTTTTCCCAAATTGGGTTTCCACGTAAATCACTGTGTTATGTGTTGATCCTTCATGTGTTATGCTTGCATGTTGGTTTATAGTAACTTTCTAAGTAGGAAAGTTTAAGCTTGGATGAATGAACAATTTTAAAGGCTCATTTTACTTGATGAAAAAGTTTTAATTAGATATTTGGACCTTGAATAACTAATTCACCCCCCCCCCCCCCCCCCCCCCCTATTTATTCTAAAGCATTTCTAACAATTGGTATCAGAGCCATATGTTGATTTAGTTTAAAGTTACTAGAAGCACGAAAGATCAAGATGTCCAAGAGAGAAGTTCCCAAGCTCAACAAAGATAACTTTGCTGCATGGCAAAGCCTAATGAAATTGCACCTTGGATCAATAGGTAATTATGAAAAAAAATCAATTAGAGTGGAACATGTAGACCCAGCTAAACCCCTTTCTACAGATGATTTGAACAAAAGGAAGGAGCACAATCAGACAATGCTGGAAATTGCCTCTGCACTCAACTATGGTAAATTTGATGACATCAAAGGATGTGATTCTGCATTCAAAATGTGGAAAGCCTTGTTAGATATCTATGGAGGAGATCAGAATGTTCAAAGAGAAAAAAGAGAAAGCCTCAAAGGAAATTTTGATGACATGAAAATGGAGGAAGGTGAGAATGCTGCTCAATATGCCTCCAGAATGAAAGAAGTGGTAAGTGTAATAAAGATTCTAGGTGTTCATTTGGAAGATGATATTGCCAATAGAAAATACTTAAGAAATTTTCTTCCCATCTATGCTATTAGAGTTTTAGCCATCCAAGAGCTAAGGTGTGTGCCAAGAAATCAACTAACTTTTGAAGGAATAGTAGGGAGACCTACTGCTTTTGAATTGTCCAATTTTGATAACTACAGACTTGAGAATCTTGAATCTACTTTCAAGGCTAAGCTATCATTGAAAGATGTTGAGGAGGTGAAATCAAAGAAGAAGAGTAGAAAAGGAAAACAAGCATCTAGTGACAATAGCATAGATGAAGAGGATGTGGAACAATTGGAAGCATTATTGGCTAGATGATTCCATAGAGGCAAAGGAAAATTCAAAGGTAAGCTACCTATCATTTGTTTTAATTGCAATGAAGTAGGACATATTGCTGCAAGGTGTACACAGAAGAAGAACTACAAAGAAGGAAGCAAGTACAAGAACAAAAGAGAAGATGATAACAAAGATTACAAGGACAAAGGCAAAAGATGCTACATTGTTGAAGAAGATTATGATGAGAATGATGATGAGGTAGTCTATGTAGTCATGAAGGATGAATGAAATGAAGATGAGGCAACAACACTTGTAACCTGTGTGAACAAGAATGACAAGTGAATCATAGATAGTGGATGTTCACATCACATGACTGGAGACAAAAGTAAGTTTACTACCTTTACCTAGTATGATGGAAATATTGTTAGATTTGGAAATGATGCTCCATGCCAAATCAAAGGAAAAGGTTCTATTAAAATTACAGAGAAAATTTCATGTGACAATGCATACTATGTTGAAGGATTGAATTACAATTTGTTGAGTGTATCACAGTTGGACAATGTAGGTTGCAAGGTAGAATTTGGAAACAAAACTGCCAAAATCTATGACACTGATGGAAATCTGATAGGAAAAGGTGAACAAACTAGGAGTAATTTGTTTTACCTAGATATGGAAGATGCAACTTGTCTTATTGTTAGACTTGATGATGTATGGTCATGGCATAAAAGGCTATGTCATGTTAACTTTGACAATTTGATTAGTATTAGCAAAACAAAGAAAGTAAGAGGTTTGCCTAAGCTAAAGAAGCCTGAAAATACAATGTGCAAACAATGTCAACTAGGAAAGATGACCAAGTCAAGTTTCAATAGCAAAACCTACACTTCCAAAGAAGTACTAGAGTTGGTGCATACCAACTCATGTGGCTCAATAGAAGCACAAAGCTACCAAGGAGATAGATATATAATGCTATTTGTGGATGACTAATCCAAGATGATGATTGACATGTTCTTAAAGCAAAAATTTGATGCATTTTAAATGTTTAAGTGGTATTTGGCCAAGGTTGAGAAGGAAACAGGTAAAAGTTTGAAGTGCCTAAGATCAGACAGAGGAGGAGAGTCTACATCGAAAGAATTTGAGATATTTTGTAATGATAAAGGAATCAAGAGACAAACATCAACACCTAGAACTCCCCCACAAAATGGGATTGCAATGAGAAGGAATAGATCAGTAATAGACTGTGCAAGAACCTTGATGATGGAGAAAAATGTTGCTCTGAAGTACTAGAGAGAAGCTGTAAGTACTGCTATTTACACCCTGAATCGAGTACAAGTCAAGAAAGGAACAAATGCAACACCTTTTGAATTATGGTATGGTCACTCACCTAATTTAAAACATTTCAAAGTATTTGGTTGTAAATGCTATATTCTTAAAGATATTAGAAATGGAAAATTTGATGCAAAGAGTGATGAAGGCATATTCCTTGGATACTCCACTAGAAGTAAGGCATATAAGTGTTTGAATACTAACACTAATAAGATTGTGGAGAGTGCAAATATAAATTTTGATGAGCATGCAGAAGTCCAAGTTGATGAATCCAAGAACCAGAAGATTATAGACCTTTTGTATACTTCTATGAAGGAATACTAATTGAAGATGAAGCTACCAATCAAGTTGGGAATCAACAACAAATTTCAGTATCACTCGAGTCACAACCAGTGAATGCCGAGATGCATTCAGAAGTAGAGTGAAGAAAATGCACATTCTAATTCTGAAATCAGTACACATGGAAGACATAACAAAATGCCAGATAGTGATGTGCAAAGTGACTCTAAATCTAAAGGACCAAACATGGAAAGAAGGAAAGAACCAAGACTATCCAGGTATGTGAGAAGACATCACCCTACAAAAAAATTTATTGGAGATAAGGAAGCTAGACCAATGACAAGGAATAGACTAAGGAATGAATCATGTTTGCTGAGCAAGATTGACCCCAAAATAGTGAAAGATTCACTACAAGATGATAATTGGCACAAAGCTATGGAAGAGGAGATAGATCAGATTGTGAAGAACAAAACTTGGACCCTAGTTCCTAAACCAGCTGATAAAAATGTAATTGGTACCAAATGGGTCTTTAGGAACAAACTTGATGAGAATGGTGAGATAACAAGGAACAAGGCTAGACTAGTCTGCAAAGGTTATGCACAAGAAGAAGGATTAGACTATGGGGAAACATTTGCCCCTATTGCAAGAATGGAAGGAGTAAGAACACTACTTGCATATGCTACATATAAAGGTTTCAAATTTTACCAAATAGATGTAAAGTCTGCTCTTCTGAATGGTATACTAGAAGAGGAAGTCTACATAGAACAACCAAAGGGATTGTTGATGACAACAACAAAGATATGGCTTGCAAAATGCATAAAGCACTCTATGGTTTGAAGCAAACACCTAGAGCATGGTATGAGAGACTGCATAAATACCTTTTGAAGATAGGATTTGAGAGAATAGATGACAACATCAACCTGTACATCAAGGCATAAAAAGGTAAAGACATTTTGATATCTGAAATCTTTGTTGATGATATAATATTTGGAGGAAAAGATGCTCTATGCAAAGATTTTGTGGATCAAATGAAACATGAGTTTGAGATGTCAATGTTTGGAGAAATCAAATTCTTTGTTGGATTGCAAGTACATCAACTGAAACATGGCATATTTGTAACCCAATCAAAATATATCAAGGAGATACTCAAGACATTTGGATTAGAAGATTCAAAACTAGTCAGTATACTAATGGTAATAGGACATAAGTTATCCAAGAATGATGAGTCAGCTGAAGTAAATCAGGCAATGTATAGATCAATGATTGGAAAGTTGCAATATGTTATACATAGTAGACCAGACATCACATTGGTTGTTTGAATAGTGGCAAGATTTTCTACTAACCCAAGAGAAAATCATCTGATGGTAGTAAAGAGAATACTGAGGTACCTAAAAGGAACTGATGACTTTGGTTTATACTAGAAGAGAAGTGAAAAGTTTGAGTTGAGAGCCTACACTAATGCAGATTGGGGAGGTAATATTGATGGCAGAAAAAGCACCAATGAAGGAGCACTTTTCTTAGGAAAAATATTGATTACTTGGACCAACAAAAAGCAAAGTTGTACCTCACAATCTACAGTAGAAGCTGAATATGTTGCTGCTACTATCAATTGCACTAATATTGTATGTATCAAACATTTGCTGCAAGGTATGAAGGAAGAGGTAACTAAACCTATGATTCTCTATTGTGATAACACAAGTGCCATCAACATTTCAAAGAATCTTGTGATGCATGCCAAAACAAAGCATATTGTAATTAAGTATCACTATGTAAGAGAATTGGTGGAAGACAAGCATATAAGGATGGAATATGTCAGTTCAAAAGAATAGATTGCTGAAATCTTTACAAAAGCTCTACCTAAAGATGCTTTTAAGTATCTTAGAGATAAGTTAGGGGTGATACCCCTAGCCAAGGCTACTTAAGATAAAGCAAGACTACCTTGCATCAAATGAGTTGATTGTTGGGATATTACAAATTGATGTATAGGATGTTTTACTTTAGGATCATGCTTGAAGTAATCAAAGTGCTAAAGTTTCAAATTAGTCACAAGCAAGGTGATAGAGGGAGAAATTGGAGTACCTGCAAATGCTACACATGCATGTTAAGATGCTGAGATAGTAAGTCTTTGTCATTTTTGTCAAAGAGGGAGAAGTAGCAAGAAATTGATCATAGTATTTGATCAACAACATTCAATTGGATAGAAGGAGAAGTAGAAAGAACTAATCAAATCTACAAGATCAAATGTACAAAGGGAGTAGTTAGATACCAAAATAATAGAAGATGATCAATGTATACAGAAGGAGAAATAATGTAAGAAGAAGTCAGGAGCAGTACAAGATCAAAGTGAACTGTGGTAAGCCACATAAAAGAGGGAGAAAAAGAATGTTTAGGAAGATATAGCTGAAAGGAAAGAAATAGGATACAACAGCTAAGAGGGAGAAGCAGAAACAAAGAAATTAGGATAACAGATCAGAGAGGGAGTTGTGAAAACTGATGGTAACACATTTTTTTTTTTGGGCATTTGATTTACTATTTAAACCTAGTTAGCATTTTGATAACTTGGTTGATCAGTTTGGTTTTCCATCAATGCCAAAGAGGGAGATTGCTGGAAATCTGATTGAAAAGATCATTGTAAGAAGAAAATTGTTGCAAAGAGGGAGATTGTTGATAAAGAATGTTTTTCAATCATTGTTTTGTCATTGATGTCGAACCTACTATTTGCCAGAATGCCAATTGCTTATAAGATCCAAATACTATCACTTAGTTGATTGATGAAGAGGATTTAATCAACAAGACGTAATAAGAGTACCTAAGGGAAAGGTTGAGTTATGGTTTTGTAATGAAGTGCAAGGATTAGTTAAGACAATGGTAAAGTGATGTATTGATAATATACTTGAAGATACAAAGGCTAGTCACACTTAGAAACATTGGAGGAATAAGTTGAAACAAGGTTGACTGCAAAGCTTAACTAAGTTCATTAGTGAGTTCCGAACAAGCTAGTTCGAGCCAAGCAAATTTTTAGTTGGTGCCGAACAAATATAAAACTTAGTGGGTGCTAAGTGAATTCATAGTAGGTGTCGAGCATTAGTAAAACGTAGTTGATGCCTAGTAACATAGTATGTGTTGAGCACCAGAATTTCAATAGTGTCGAGCTGCTGCATTATTTGAAAAATTAAAGATTCACCAAATTTGAGCCAACAAGTTTGTTATCTTGAATTTTGTGAACCAGTTGGACGACAAGGATGATGAGCTTGTGGCACAAAATTTTATGTAAACTATTTTTGAGAAAATTCAAGAGGATTCTTCATGATGTTTCTCAAAGGAACAAGATATGGGTTAGATTCAATGAATCCTACCTAATCCATTCGAACTAAAATTAAAGGAGGGAAGAATCAAGTAGGAAAAGCAATTCTAGACTTTGATTTAAGGAGTCATAGGCCAAGAAATAAGAGTTGTTGGTGTGCCATATTGCGAAGTGGTTGAAGGGTGTCAAGGAGAAGATATCAAGGAGAAGGAAGAATAGAGCACAGAGATTTTGCTTTGATAAGTGGTCATAGAGAAGATTGCACTGGTACATTGAGCATGAAGACTCAAGGAGACAAAGCTTGAAAGGAGGACAAGATGTCAGAGCTATAGAGACTTAAAGCCAGACAATGAGAAGAGCTGAATTATGATATGAAATCTGCAAGTTAAGTTGTGAGTTGTATCAGGTCAAAAGCCCTGGTTGTTACTCTCTAACAATTTTTTAAGCTATTGTAAAAATCCTATGGACTTAGGTTGGTTTAACAACCATTTTTAAATCCTTTAACAGGGTGGCATTCCAAGTGAATGTTCTAAAGTTCTCTAACTAGGCCCACTTCTAACAGGGTGGATAAATCCTTTAACCAGGTCACATTTAATAGTGTGTTGTAGCCTTTAACAGGGCATCACTTCAGAAGAGTGAGAATTGAGTAGCATGTTACTGGTGGTTTTTCCCAAATTGGGTTTCCATGTAAATCACTGTGTTATGTGTTGATTCTTCATGTGTTATGCTTGCATGTTGGTTTATAGTAACTTGCTAAGTAGGAAAGTTTAAGCTTGGATGAATGAACAATTATAAAGGCTCACTTTACTTGATGAAAAAGTTTTAATTGGATATTTGGACCTTGAATAACTAATTCACCCCCCTTCTCAGTTATTCTAAAGAATTTCTAACATTATTTAGGATTAATTAATGAGAATTGAATATCTGATTGAGAATTTGATGAATTTTGATGAATTATGTTAGTAATTGAGTCAACAAAATTAAGACTAATTTTGATAGATATTGCTGGTAACATGGTTGCCATAATTGAGATTGATTTGAAGAAATTATGTGAGTAATAGGGTCAACATAATTAAGAGTGATTTGATTTAGAGAAAATAGGGATTCTAGTTCATCAACCTATTTTAGGGTGATCTCATTTGCCCCTCTTTGAATCTATATTCAAGAAACATGTTGATTCAAATAAATGATGATGTTGCCAAAAACAATAGTTTGATACACAATAACTAAAATGTTCTTGACTCACAAATTATGAATTCTGAGTTTGATCAAATAAAATTGAATTGATTGAAAAGTTTTAAGTCATTGATTATGAACTTGATAGAACAAGAACTAACTACACTAACTCTGAAATTGATGGAACAAAGGTCAAGAAGAGCTCAACTAGAATATCCATTGCGAGTCATAGTATTGAAGCTAAATATTTTGAGATCATGATTTGCTGAAAAATAACCAATTTAGGTCACAATGTTAAAATAAATCAATGTCAAAGGTATCCAAAGCAATTATGCTTTATTAAACATGGTAACTCATTTGATACGATGTAATAAAACTGATCAACTGTAAGAATGATTTGATTTAGACATAGATGATTAACTTGATATGATGCAATGAAGTTAATTACCTGGTAGTCTCATCCTTATCAAAGAAAACTACCATTCCCCTAGTGTCTATTTTATGATTTGATTCAATGTTGATAGATATGATAATTCCCCCTTGGGCTTGAAATCAAAATGAATCTTAATGAAATCCTAATTTCAAGCATATTTGATGACATTTGATTTATAGAAATGTGATTGTGACCAATTTACTTATGATGAGAATCATCTAAAAGTTTCTTTGAGGCATGAGAAGATATTTTTAATCCATAATAGATCTTTTGGATCAATTAGAACCTAATTTGCATTGATATAGTGTTGATAAAACACTATTTAACCAAGTTTGACATCTTGAAAAGGGTGATTTGACCAAGTTTGACTAAATTTGACCATTTTTACCATGGTGGCCAATAATTTTGTGAATTTATTGGAGTCATTCCATTAGATATACCATTTGACAACTTTTTGTAAGTTTTCATAGCCATTTGATGCCATTTTGACTGAGTTTGACCAAATTTGACTAGCTTGAACAATAGTTTAACCATATTTTGAGTGAATATTATGTGTCCCCAAAATTTTGGTAACCTTCCTCTAATATTCTGATATTTTTTTATATGACTCTAAGCCAAAATTGTATTTCTACTTCTTTATTTTCCATTAGTAAACTCCTATTTGGCCATGGTTGAGTTTGCTTATTAGAATTTGAAAATTGTCACCCTATGAGCATTTCTTACATCTTTCTAGTTTGATTTGGGTCCTACTAAGTTATTTAAGTTGAATTTTTAATTGAGTCAATTTTCATTTTTAGGATTTTAGAACCCTAACTGTATAAGTCCTAAAAAGATTATTCCCTTGTCATTTGAAATTATTCTCTTTTGCATTTCAAAGCTAAAGACGGCATTTTTAGTGCAGAAGCACAAATTCAATCTTGGTTAAAGGTATTAGAGTCCCATAGAATATCTTCCCCAAGTGAGTACCCAATAACACCTCCTTTTTTGCTTTCCATCTTTTAGTTTCATGCATTTTAGATCATTTTCAGTAGTTTTTAGTAGGAAGTCATATTTGGTAGCTAAAAAGTCATTTTTGGCTAGAAATTCATCTCTAGGAGCCAATTTTTTTGTCTAGTTAGAAGGTCACTTTTGGCTAGAAGGTTACCTTTGGGGCCAGATATAAGTTGCTTGTGGCTAGGTCACTTCTAGGAAGCCAAGAAGTTGCCTTTGGGGTCGGAGTCGCCTTTGCACAAGAGACACTTGATTTCAAAAGCAATATGTTTCTAGTTTGTCAAACTCTCGAGTGACTTTAATGTTTAAGGTAGTTTAAGCTCAGTATCCTTGGTTAGAACCCCTGATTTACTGTAAAGTGCTATTTTACAAAAATAGTTTGGTGTTCTAGCCTTTAAAGGAGTCTATCCTACACATGTTCTAGCATTTTTTTGTGAGCTTTTAGATGACAAGAGCCATTATTTTTCCAACTTTGGGTTATATTACATCTTAGATATGTTTGATACTTGGGTTAGTCAAGGTTTGCTCACCACATTAGCGAGTACTGCATTTAGAGCACAACACCATCCATTTGCCTATTAGAGAGATGACTATCAAGCTAGAGGATATATGACATATTACTTGGATTCCTAATATGGGTTATTTGGTCTACTTTGAGTAGTAGGCCTATGTATCCATTGCATATGCATAAGGTATATTTGGAGATCCGAGTATTACTTGGAAGTGTATCTGATGAGACTACTTGATGAGTCACTATGACAAGCTTCTTGTTCTTCTTGCATGATTGATAGGAAATATCATGATGCCAAATTGGGGACTTAATGGATTCCACTATGACTTGACATATATGATCAGAAAGGTGATGAGTAATCCTCTTTAATATGCACATGGTGCTTGTATTTTAACCCATATTTATTAAGAGTTTCACGAGATAGTATATCATCATAATCATTTCATGACCATCAATATCATTATCCTTAAAAGTATGGGTATGAGAGCATCATCCTATTACTAGACCTGTAGTGCATGTTGGTTGAGAGCCCAAGTTTCCCTATATGTAGAGTTATGTTGACCTTGTGTAACAACCCTATGTAGGCCAGGTGGAGTATTGGAGGCATATCATTGATGATATTACTAATGTATTTTTGAGACCTTTGTGAACTATGAGGAGTGGGATACTAATCGGAGGCATATGTCATTCTTCTTTAAGACCTATTATCTAGTTAGGTATACTAGATATGTCATTAAGAGATTCATTATAATACATGATTTTAAATAGTATGATAGAGTGCAGGGATTACCATAGGGGACTAAGAATTATGATTATACCTATGAGGAGGAGATACTTGGGGGGTGGGGGGTGGGCGGGGGGGGCGGGGGGGAGGTCAGCTTGATTAACAGACCTTTTAAAGAGTTATCATACAAATAGTTGGAAAGGAGTGGGATCCTCTTTTAGAGGTTGGGGATGTCAGAGTCACAATTACATATCATGATTATTTTATAGAGCATCCATTTCCTAGGTTCACTACCCTAGATGAGACTTCACCACACATTAAGGATGAGGCAAAGGATACTGGCCATAGGGTCTTTCTCTTGGAAGTGGTACGTGAGCTCATGGAGGTTGAGTGAGATATGATGATGATGATCACAAAGCTATAGGTGGTGATGATGACAATAATGAGGATGATGGGGGAAAATATGTTGCTGATGATGGAGGTGATGATGGGATGGTGATAGTAGGGATAGTGATGATGGTGGTGATAGTGGTCATTGTAGGCTTTGGGTTTGATTTATTCTACCTTGTATAGTTTCTCTAGTTATACCACTTGGACCTACCTAGAGAGATTGACCACCAGGACTACAAAGAGAGACTTAGAGATCCCAACTAGAGCCACAAAGATCTCAACCACATAGATAGGATGTACAGAGATCAAAGCCTCATAGGAAGTCATAGTGACATAGGGTGAGAGAAGTATATTTTCTTCTAGTCATGAATCAAAGGATCCTTCTAGGGATAGAGTCAAAACAGAGACTTTTAGAAGTTTGTGTGGAATCGTAATGATTTATTAGTCTATTTTGCATCTTTAAAGGCCATTCTTGAGGAGAGAAACATACATCATTCTTGCGAGTCAACATCCTTGAGATTAAATAATTCACAAGAGATAGCTTTACTTAGAGAAAATCATGCATGAGAGTTGGATGCTATGAGAGTAGACAGATATCAACATATCTAAAACTATACTTATCACATTCAACATGCAATGTATCATGTTTCTCTATATAATGGAGTAATACCTCTTGAGCACAAAGAACATACATATACAATAGTAAGACAATAGTCAGATGGGACCATGCCACCACTTGCACCTTGTAGAGTAGATATTCCTCCTTCTCCTACTTTCCCTAATGAGGGAGGAAGTTAGTCTTGATATATTCATTTCTCATTTGATTATGTACTTGATGTATTTGATATTCACTGATTTACTCTAATACTCTATTATGTACTTGGAAATTTTGGAGATCATGGACACTTTGTCATTGGATCCATGAATTCTTTGTTGATTACTAATGTACTCATTTGCTTGAATTTATGTGTAACATGCAAAACAATCAGCACACTTCAGTAGAACATTATATCATTAGTGTTAGCATATCAAAATATATCAAGAATAACATGAAAACACTATCAAAACCATCACATTTCTCTCTAAATAGAAAGAGTATGAAAATTATCTTAATTTATCTCAAAATAAAGATCATAACCAATGATAGTGCTATTATAGAATGAGAGATTCAAAGATCAATGAAAAATGCAATGCTAGAGTTCATGATTGCCATTATTGAATTGAAATCTGATGTAATTACTAAGCAATTGGAAAATTGAATTAAGAAAATAGTAGCAAGACAATGCAAACTAGAATGAAGGGCCATTTCAACATCATAACCATGCAATCTAAATGAGAAGGCCATTTGAGATTTAAATACATCTTATTTATAGAAATTGAGGTCAAATGTGTGGTTAAGATTCCATTGTAAAGAGTGATTAAGATTAAATGTTGAGACACCCTTCAAGAGAATATTACATCATTAGTGTTAGCACATAAAAAATATATCAAGAATTATATGAAAACACTAATAAATCTATCCTATTTCTCTTTAACTATAAATTGTATGATAATGATCTTAATTCCCCTCAAAATCAAGATCCTAATTAGTGACAATGCACTTCTAGAATGACAGATTCAAAGCTAAATCATCAAATGCAAAGATAGGATTCACTATTTCCATTCTTTAACTAAAATGTTCTCCACTTTCTAAGAAAATGCATAATTGAATAAGAAAAATAGCAACATAACAATACATATAATAATGAAGGGCCATTTATAACAATGCAAATCTAAAATGAAGAAGGCAATTTCAACAACATAACAATGCAAATTTAACAAGAAGTCTTTTTGAGCTTCAAAATCATCTTATTTATGAAAATGGATGTCAAATGGGTAGTTAAGATTCAACTGTTAAGAGTTATTGAGATTAAATATTGAGTGATCCATATGATCTACTCTCCTTGGTCCATGTAACAATCTTTTGTCTACTTGTCCCCTTTAAGATGACATGTCTTTTAGAGGGATTTATTAATTAACTTATCCAAGTGAATTTGATCATTTTGATTTAATTAAATGGACTAGGTAACTTAATGCTTGATTTAGGATTAGATGATGATAAATTTGATCATTTCGTTAAGAATTTAATGATTTTTTATGAATTATGACAATAATTGAGTTGACATAAGTAAAATTGATTTTGAAGAATAATATCAGTAATAGGGTTGACATAATTGAGATTTATTTGAATAGATAATGTTAGTAATAGGGTCAAAATAATAGAGGGTGATTTGATTTGGATCAACTAGGGCTTCTACTTCATCAACCCAGTTAGGGTGATTACAACCACATCTTCTTCAAGAGTTCCACTGGCTCCTCTAGTAGAAACAATTACATTCTTAATTTTTTTTATTTCACTAATTAATTATTTCTAACATCCTCATGTCATCAAAATTTCCTTTCAATCTATCCAGCTTATCCTTTTGCACATGTGAATCTCCACTGTAAAATGCCCTCAATTTCACCCACATATCATGAGCAAAGTTTAAGTCTTGTACATTAATAAAATCTTCATTAGATAGTATAATAGAAATAGATTCCATGGTTACAACATGATCTTGTTGTATCCTCAATTGATCTATAGTAAAAGTTTCTATAGGGTTGGTATACTTTGTTACAACATGATTGCAATATTGACTACCCATACCTTTTAGATAAAGCTTCATTCTATTGCACCAAATTGGATAGTTCTTCCTTGTGAACTTAGGACCTTCCTTCCTCATCATCTTCATATCTTTGCCTCAATTTGCGAAGCTTCACCACAATAGAGGACCAATACTATAATATCAATGGTTACTCTTAAGAGATTATATTATTGAAAGGGGGTTCAATTAGTAATCTACAAATTAAGAAACTTTTCAACATTTAAGCCCTATAACAAGATTAACTTAATAATAATAGATAAAACAATTAAATCACACAAGAACATATACAAGATAATAAAATACTTGACATAGATATTTGGTCTCATGGAAACCCAATTTGGATGAAAATAATGGTGGGAATTAGCACCCACAAAATTGTGCACTCTTTTGAAGTACACCCTATGAGGAGCTTAATCTTATTAGGAGTTTACAAAGACACTATTAGGTGTCACCCAATTAAGGGATTTCCTATTAGGATATTTTCCTATTAGGATTAGCCTTCTTTGGGGACTTATAAAACTAGCTATAGTTCCACCCTATTAAATGATTTACAATAAAGGACCTATTAGGATCCACCCAATTAAATAATTTTGATAGTTGTAAAAACTAGGGAACAACATGTAGAATGATTTAAAAATAATAATAACTCCTTTGTCTGATTAAATCCACTATAATACACACATTTACTTCATTTCATACTTAGCTACACTCTATCTTGATCATGCCTTCACACTCATGGCCAATTCACGATCAACACATAATTCATTCAATTTCATTAAATATTTATTGTTCATCAAGCTCTAGCACCTTCCATTACCTTAATCTTTCCCTAACATTTTTTAATTTGATTTTTAAACATAAAACTCACATACCTAATGCCTAAACACACTTCTTGATGCATAAAACATTTTAATTATACTACATCACCCAAAAATTAGTTTTACATTCAAACTCATGAAGAATAGTCAAACATGTTTTGACCAAACAAACCCTTCTAGAATCTTCAAGACTAATGTAATGCTAGGTTAAACTACTTACTCCTTACTTTCCCAAGGACTTGCTTAGGCTTTATCCTATCCTATTAGAGTTGTCTTGATGCACTAATCCCTAGAGGATCTCTATCCTATCCTCTATCCACTCTCAACCTAGTTACACCAATGTTATAGTTCTTTCTTTACCTAAATACCTCTTCAAACTCACTTGCTAACCTTCTACTTGTGATTTTTCTAACCAATTTCCTCAACCTTATAGAGTGAGGGCTCTTGAAAGTAATGCCATAATTCCCTTGGACTTTTGGAACACAATCTTACAAGTTATCATCAAGTCCTTTGTTCCTAAGCCAAAACTGCCACAAATAGGGCTACTAGGATTAGCCTTCCAACTTGCGTTTTTGGGCTTTAGTATTAATTTTATCCAAAGGAGGTGGAAAAAAAACCTTATATTTGAGTACCCTTTTAGAAAATCTCACATATTTTGTGGGTCTCATATCTCCAAGATGTTTGTACACCAGAAATCAACTTTTATGCCTATTTTTAAGGGTTTTATACTAATTATGACTGGTCTAGATAGGGTATGTTCTTCCCCCCTTCAAAACTTATCATGAGACCTTTTCCTCTAGTATATTTTTACACTACTCAACCCTCCTCATTTTTCACCACATGGTTTGAAGTATCAGACACTTTCAAACCCCAAAACCTCTCTTCTAGTTCCGTGATCGCCTAACCAAATACAATATACTTGCATATGGCATCACATTTAAATTGATTTCCATGCCTTCAAGGGCTCCAAAAATTATATAAAATATGTAAATTGACTCTGCTCCCATGTCCCCTAAAGCCATGAATAACTCATGGTAGGAATCATGGGGGAGCCATTATTGCTCAAACAGTCAAGACTGAAACAACACACAAGATAATGAAAAGCATTTCAAAAACTAGTTAGATAAGCACTTAAAAAATAGTAACTTGTATAGAAAAGTATTGTTCAAAAATAAGAAACACTAATCCAACACCATATTGGGTAGTTCAATCCATTTGTTTGTACATGCAATTCAAATTCTATAAAATGTCACAAACTGAATTAGAAAATCGTGTACTCAATTGCACAAACTTGCTCAATACAAATCCCAAACCTTGAGATGTGTTTGATTTATTATTTTATAGGTTCCAAAATAGGTTTTAGGTGGTTGGAATAACCACCAAGCTTCTCCTTGCATTGTGCAACTTTTCTGCCAAAAAGTTGTCAAGCAACTTTTCAAAAAGTTGCACAATCTTGACAACTTTTGGCACCCATGAGAAAATTTGCTCTCCTTTACTTAGGAACCTCCAAAGATATCTAGTTTGATCCACAAATGATTTATAGACATAATTTATCTCCTACGACATTAGTATGCATGATTTAGGCCATTTTTTTCCTTCTTGACAACTTTTCCCAATTGTTCCCCAATTTGACATCTTTTGACATCTATTCTCTTTCCAACTCCCAAATGACATGTTAGGAGTCCTAATCCTTGCAAGAGGATTAAATAAAATTAGAGAGGAAAAGGTGGGTCAAAATCACACCTTTTTAAAACTCCTTATGGTCCTAGACCTATGCCCCTAGCACAAGCTACAATAATAAATGCACACCAAAAACATCTACTTAGCAACTTTGGCAACCCAAAGAAGATGACCTCTACAAGTTCTAAATGCAGCCACACCCCTGACTTGGATAGAGTTAGTACATGCCTGATGAGGTGGGTTAAAAGCACACCTTCTTCAAACTCCTTATTTTCCTAGACCTATTCCCCCTAGCACAAGCTACACTCATAAACACACACCAAAAACATCTACCTAGCAACTTTGGAAACCCAAAAAAAGATGACCTCTACAAGGTCCAATCTCACCCACACCCCTAACTTGGCTAGAGTTAGTGCATGCCCAAAATCCAAACTAATTATAAACCAAAAATAAAAGCTTTGACTAGATGCTCCTGCACCATACTACCCCAAACAAAAAGAAGTTAATCCATCCTTGGATTGAGTAGGATTGGATAAATTCCCAACCTTTTAAAGTCTGTCTCCCTAATCCAAGTAGCATCAACATCACCTTTTCCCAACCATTGGATAAGATGTTCCAAGTAGGCCTTTTTCCTAGTCTTCTTGTAGACTTTGGAATCCAATATCCTAGCTTCTTGTAGAGGTGGAGGAGGGCTTAGTTGAAGACCTAATACATCCTTTGTGACCTCTTTGAGGCTACAATCAACATCTAGGATAGGTCTTGTAGGAAACCAAATTTGCAGCTCAACCTTATTGGAATTTTCCCCATATTTGTCAAGTATTTTGCAAGGACCTACCCTCCTCATGTGGAGATTTTGTGGTACCCCCTTAAATAATCTTTGTTTGTTTAGATGTACCATCACAAGATCTCCTATCTAAAATTGTAACTCCCTCTTTGAGGCATCCATGTCTTGTTTTAATCTGTCAGCATTTTCAGTCAATGTATTCCTTACACTTTCATGGACTTACCTCATTGATTGGGAAAGTCCTCAGCATAGCTACTACTTGGAATCCCATCTTTCAAAGTTATCAACTCAAAAACTCCTCTAGGATGAAAACCATAAACTACTTCAAAGGGACTCTCTCTTGTTGATCTATTCACTGTATCATTGTAAGCATATTAATATTTCCCAATGAGTTGATCCCAAGTCTTCCCATAGTACTTTGTGAGGCACCTCAATAGGTTTTAAAGACTCCTATTAGTGACCTCTATTTGGTCATTAGTTTATGGGTGGTAGGAAAATCCAAAAGACAAGTTGGTTCTAAGTCTTCTCCACAGAGTTTTATGAAGGTGGCTCATGAATTTGGTGTCCCTGTTTGAAATGATACTCATAGGTAGCCCATGGATCCTAACCACCTCTCTGAAAAACAAATTAGCTACCTAACAAGTATCATGGATAGTCTTGCAAGGTACAAAGTGATCCATCTTACTAAAATTATCCACAATCACATAGATGCTATCATACCTTTGCCTTGTTTTGGGTAGCCCAACTAAAAAATCCATACTTATACATTCCCATGGTCTACTAGGGATTGAAAGTGGTTGGTAAAGACCAACATTTAAGGATGTGACCTTAGCTTTTTAGCACAACATACAACTCACAACATAGTGTTTAATGTCTCTAGTCATCCTAGGCCAAAAATAGAACCTAGTGATTAACTCTTGAGTCTTATTGACTCCAAAATGACCACTAAGTGCCCTATTATGATTCTCTTAGATCAAATTATCCCTCATTGGCCCTCTAGGAGAACAAAGTTGACTGCCCTTAAACAATAGATCATTCTGCAATTTATAATCAGAAAACTTACCATGGAAGTTGTTTTAAAACTCCTTGCACACCTTGTAATTTTAGGAAAATATTCATCATCGAAATATAAATCTTTGAATTTGTCTATACCTATGATTTTTAGTTGAATCTCTTGTACTATGAGGAGTCTTCTACTCAAGGGAACAAGTACTTTGTTCTACACTCCCTTCTCATGCTTGATTGTAAATGTGTAGGCTTGCAAATATTCTACCCACTTCATATGCTTGCTGCTTAGTTTTCCTTGAGAATTAAGGAAGTCGAGGGATTGGTTATTTGAATATACGAAAAAATCCTTTGGGAGAAAATAGTTCCTCGACTTCCTTAGAGCTTGGACTAGAGCATACAACTCTAGGCCATAAGAGGAGTACTTTCTCTTGGCATCATTGAGTTTCTCACTATGAAAGGCCACTGGTCTCCCTTTTTGGCTTAGGATAGTTCCAATGGCTACATTTCTAGAATCACATTCCACTTGGAAAAGTTTGTCAAAACTAGGAAGTACTAGTGTAGGAAGCTTTTCAATTTTCCTCTTGAGTGTTTTAAAGCCTTGATATGCTTGAGGGGTCCAAAGGAACTTTGTCTTCATTCCTCCCTTGATTGTGTCCCACATAGGAGCACGTGTGCCATTGAAATATCTAATAAAATTCCTATAGTACTAAGCTAACCCATGGAAACTTTTCACATCTAATGTAGTCTTAGGAGTAGGCCAACTTAGAATGACATCTACCTTCTCTTGATCCATTTTTAGGTTACCCTGAGATAGAACAAAGCCAAGATACACTAACTCCTTCTTCATGAAGTCACACTTCTTAAAATTGATCATTAGCTTTTCATCATGCAATTTCTTAAAAACAATCCACAGATGCCTAATATGTTCCTCTTTAGTTTGCTAAAAATTAAGATGTCATCTAAATAGACAACAAAAATTTTACCAATGTAATATTCCAACACCTCATTCATCAGCCTCATAAAAGTAGATGGAGCACTGGATAAACCAAATGGCATCATAGGCCATTCATAGAAACCTTTAGTAGTTTTGAAGGTTGTCTTCCATTCATCCCCTTCATTTATCCTAATTCGATGATAGCCACTTTTCAACTCTATCTTGGTGAAATACTTGGCTTCCCCTAAACAATCCATTAGGTCTTTAATTATAGGTATGAAGAATCTATACCTAATAGTGATCCTAAAAATGGCTCTAGAATCAGTACAAAGTCTCCAAGTTCTCCCTTTATTTGGTGCTAAAATAGTAGGGATTGCACATGGACTAATGATTTTTCTAATTAGGCCTCTATTGGATTTGTTTGGTAATTTCCTCATTTTGTTGAGTAGTCATGTTATAGGAAGCTTTATTAGGTATGGTAGCTCCTAGGATAAAGTCTATTGGCGGTTAACAAGTCTCTTGGGAGGCAAGGTGGTAGGTTTCCCATCACTGGAAATGGCCTTATAATCCTTAAGCTATTCTTGCACTTCAATTGGTATCTCTGTTTTCTTGGTAGCAAATCCATCTTTAGGCTTTAAAACCAATGCAAACCCAACTCCATCTCCTTCCTCTAGAGTTTGAAAGAAATCCTTCTCACCAACAATAACCACACTTGGTCTTGAGGTCTTCAACTCTCCCTCTTCTAGCAAGGATTCAATCTTGAAAGTTACTCCATCCTTCTTGAATGAGTAGGAATTTTTAGTCCCATTATGTATAGCCTAATCATTAAATTTCCATGGCCTTCCAAGTAGACGGTGGCATGCATCCATGGGAAGAATATCACATAGTACTCTGTCTTTGTATCTCCCTATAGTGAACTCCACCCATGCTTGTTCTCCAACAAGTATACACTGTCCTTTATTAAGCCATTTGACCTTGTATGGATTGGCATGAGGGATTCTTTTTAACTTTAACTTGCTGACTACCTCTTCACTGATTATATTATCACTTGAGCCTAAGTAAATTATAAACCTATGCACCTTTCCCATGATCTCACATATGATCCTAAAGAGTGCTCTCCTCTGAATTGGTTCTTCTTTGATTGACTCCTTAATCAATATTCTCCTTATCATTAGATTCTCCCCTTCCTCTAATTCTAGGGGTACCTTAGGGTGCTTATTACTGCTACTAGATGCCTCTTGTACATAATTAACCCTTTTTTTGCTCCCTTAGGAAGTTGATCTCTTCTTAGGGCACCTATATGCAGGGTGTCCTAACTGATGGCAATGATAGCACTTCATGCTGGCAAAGTAGGAGCCTCTCCCTTGATTTTTCTCCTTGCTCTCCAACTAGTGTTAGAGCTTCTACCCCTAGTGAAACCTCCTCTTCCTAAACTTCCATCTTTCTACTCAATAACCTTATTGTCTCCTTCAGACCTATAATCTGATCCTCTTCCACCATAACTTCTACCTCTTCTATATCTGCCCACACCTCTACCTCTGAAGTTTGAGTCTGTCTTCTTCCTATTCTTCTCTTCCACTTTCAAAGAAAGTTGGAAACACTTATGGACTATTGTAGAAGTCCATAAATTAATCTCTTCTTGTATGCTCCATTTCAAACCCCCTAAATATCTACACACCTTAATGAACTCATCTTCTTGCACTCTTGACCTTAAACATGAATTTTGGAACTCTTTAGTGTAAGTTGCTATATCCATGTATTTATGCTTTAGACTTTGTCTCTTCTTGTGTAGTTGAGCCTCATAGTCCTCTGGTAGGTATTTCTCTTTCACCTTTGTTATCATGGCATTCCAATTTTCAATGGGCTTCTTTCCCACTTTTTCCCTCTCTTCTTGGAGGTACTTCCACCATGTTAGGGTTGATCCCCTCAGCCTAGACTTGGTTACTTTAAATTTTTTTGCTTCACTCACACCTTCACATTTAAAGTGATTCTCCATTCCTTTAACCCATTCCATCACCAACTTAGGGTCCATCTTTCTATTGAATAAATGAACTCCTTCTAGAGCCTTCCCACCTAAGGCTTGGATGACTTTTAGGAATGGCTCTTCATTTATAGGAGGGTCAGGTTTAGGAATAAGGTCTTCTTCATCAACCTTCTCCTTACCTTTACTACTACTTTCACCTCCTTGATCCTTCTTCTTAGTTGCCTTAGCAACTTCTTCTAACTTGGTCTTCATTACTTCCAAAGATTCTTCAAGGACCCTGTTCCTCTCCTTTTTCTCACCCATCTCTTTGGCTAATTCTACATTGGTCACCATATTGGATTGTCTAATTGATTTTGTAGGTTGAAACATCTACCCACAAACCCCAATCTTCTTTTGCTCTGATACTAGTCTAATGTAATTCTAGGTTAAACTACTTCTTAGTCCTTACCTTCCTAAGAATGTACTCAGGCTTTCTCCTAGCCTATTAAGGTTCCCTTGATTCCCCAATCCATAGAGGATCTCTATCCTATCCTCTATCCACTCTCAACCTAGTTACACCAATGGTTATAGTTCTTTCTTTACCCAAATACCTCTTCAAACTCACTTGCTAACCTTCTACTTGTGATTTTTCTTGACCAATTTCCTCAACCTTGTAGAGTGAGGTCTCTTGCAAGTAATATTAGACTTCCCTTGGACTTTTGGACCACAATCTTACAAGGTATCATCAAGTCCTTTGATCCTAAGCCAAAATTGCCACAAATAAGGCTACTAGGATTAGCCTTCCAACTTGGATTTTTGGGCTTTAGTCTTAATTTTCTCCAAAGGAGGTGGAAAAAAGCCTTATATTCAAGTACCATTTTTGAAAATCTCACATATTTTGTGGGTCTTCGATCTCCAAGATGTTCGTACACCATAAAACAACTTTTATGCCTATTGTAAAGGGTTATGGTGATTGGTCTGGCTAGGGTATGTTCCTTCCCCCTTTGAAAATTATTATGAGACCTTTTCCTCTAGTAGATGTTGACACTACTCAGCCCTCCTCATTCTTCACCACTTGGTTTGAAGTATCAGTCACTTTCAAACCCCAAAACCTCTGTTCCAATTCTGTGATCGCCTAACCAAGTACAACAAAATTTCCTAGGACATAACTTTTAAATTGCTTTCCATGCTTTCTAGGGCCCCAAAATTTATATACAATATGTAAATTGGCTCTAATCCCATTTCCCCTAAAGCCATGAAGAACTCATGGTAGGAACTCATGGGGGAGCCATTATTGCTCAAATAGTCAAGACTAAAACAACACACATGATACTTAGAAAAGAATTTCAAAACCTAGTTAGATGAGCTCTTAAAAAATAGTAACTTGAATAGAAAAGTACTATATAAATATAAGAAACATAAATCCAACACCACATTGGGTGGTTCAACTGATTTGTTTGTACAAGCAATTCAAGTTCTATAAACTATGTCAAACTGAATTGGAAAATCTTGTATTCAATTGCACAAAATTGCTCAATACAAAGAGGTTTCAAGTAGTTGGAATAACCCCCAAGCTTCAATCCTTGTGTTTTACAACTTTTCTGCCAAAAATTTGTTAAGCAACTTTTAAAAAAGTTGCACAATCTTGACAACTTTTGGCACCCTTGAGCAACTTTTCTCTCCTTTACTTGGGAACCTCCAAACTTATGTACTTTGATCTACAAATTATTTCTATACATAATTTATCCTCTAGGAAATCACTATGCATGATTTAGGCCATTTTTGCCTTTTGAAAACTTTTCCCAATTGCTGCCCAATTTGACATCTTTTGACATTTATTCTCTTTCCAACTCCCAAATGAAATGTTAGGAGTCCTAATCCATGAAAGAGGATTAAATCACATCATAGAGGAAAAGGTGGGTTAAAATAAAACCTTCATAAAACTCCTTATGGTCCTAGACCTATGCCCCCTAGCACAAGCTACAGATAAACAAACATCAAAAACATCTACCTAGCAACTTTGACAACCCTCCTCAAGTTGAGGATGTTGACAAATGTAGCTCTAGCTTTTCTTCAGACTCTGATGACATTGAGAGCATTAGCTCAGAGGAGGAGAATGTTACCTTAGGAAAGAAGAAAAAAGGTCAAGACAAGAAACAGTCCATAGCTACAACTCCCAGCAGGAAAAGCCCTAGGGATCACAACCAAGCTCAAGAAAAAGAGAGTTATGCTGAGGAGGAGGAGGAAATGGATATGGAAGATTTTGACAAAGTGTCAGAGGAGGAGTTGGAAGAGGAGAAACCTGGGAAAAAATGGAAGAGGGAGGTAGTGAGAGTTAAGGAGAGTAGAAATTAGAGGATGAATGCTATTCCTCTTCCCCTCTCCCCTATCCAATCTTAGCCTCCTTCAGAGGAAAAAGTGAATGTCATCACTGGTGAGAACGAGGGGGAAGTGCAGGTCAATAATAGAAGAAAGGCCTAGAAAAATTTCAATGTGAGGACTGCTACTATGGGGATTTTTAGGGAAGTTATGAACCCTTAGATCTTGGTGGACAACCTGGAGCAGCCTTGGCTCAATGAGCTCATAGACCCAGCTATCCTGGCCATTTCAGACAATGCAAGGGAGACTAGAATGAACCTTCTGAATAATGCCCGCAGTAGTATGATTAAAAACTTCAGAAAAATCAAATTGCTCTTCCATGAGCTGGAGGAAGTTAGAAAAAGGGTATCCTAGATGGAAAGTACTAAGAATAAGACAGGTATTGACAACCAGGAGGACCAGGATAACAGAGAAAGCTTAAATGAAAGGAGATTTAGAAATCTTGAAAACTACAACCACAACCTGGAAATTTAGATGATTTCTCTCCTAAGTTCGATGAATGACAACATCCAATCCCTTGCTAGTAAACTTAAGGACAGGGGATTGCTGGTGGAGGAGGGAGGACAGAAAAAGGATAAGGCCAGGCTGGATGATGACAAGGCCACAATCAGTACGTTCACCAGTATGGATTAGGGCATGGAGAAGGTCCAGGATCAAATGGCAAAGGAGCAACAAAAGATAATCGAGGCAGCTTAGACTATGCAAGAAATGGAGAAGATAACTGAAGACTAGTTTTCTTGTCTTTTGTATTTTCGTCTTTCTGGCTTTTGGCTTTAGGACATGCTTTCTGTATTCTGTTTTAGTTTGTTTATTTTCTGGCCTTTCTATGGGCCTTTGTTTAGGGCTGGGCCTTTAGGCTTTTTTCAGCTGTTGGACCTCTATTTTGGCTGGGCTTCTTTTGCTTATTATCAGCCTTGTTTTTTGTAAAACTTTTGGGTTTCAGGATCACTTAAAACTTGTTTATCTTATCAAAAACTTTGACAACCAAAAAAAGATGACCTCTGCAAGGTCTAAACTCACCCATACCCTTGACTTGGCTAGCGTTAGTACATGCTTAACAAGGTGGGTTCAAAACACACCCTCTTCAAACTCCTTATGATCCTAGACCTATGCCCCTTAGCACAAGCTACACTCATAAACACACACCAAAAACATCTACCTAGAAAATTTGGCAACCCAAAAAAAGATGACCTCTACAAGGTCCAAACTCACCCACACCCTTGACATGGATAGAGTTAATAACGCCCACAATCCAAACTAACTAGAAACAAAAAAAATGAAAACTTTGACTAGGAGCTCCTACACCAAAGACATGTTTGAATCAATCACCAATATTCAAGATCATCACTACTAAATATTATGACATGTCAACACATCATGAATAACTTAGTTGTACTCACCATAACATCCGTACTATTCACCAATCCAATATCTACCATTGGCAGCTCAAGAACATAAATACTTTATCCTAAAACCTCATTTGCAACTATAATAACTATCCTCTAGTCATCCAAATAATTTTTGGTTGCAACCATATCATCTAAGAATTTTTGACTAACTTCTCTTATGATTGCTTCATGTAACTCATCATTGATTTTATTCTAGCAATTATTTAACATTCAAAAATATCTCCAAATCTCTCATAAGGATTATTACCATTGAAACTCTTTGTAGTGCCTTGGTCATCATACTACACTCAATAATATACTAGGAACACTAGATGAATGATAGACATCAATGACAATACAATAATTGATCATCATCTAATCAAATCTATATCATGAAAACACTATACATCACCTATTATAATAACATTAGTTATGCCAACACAAACCAAATGGGATAGTGGAATATATTTTTGTTACCTTTGACACTTAGGAATATCTAGTAGATTTCATGATCCTTTCTCCCAAGACTATATTTGGAGGGTATCCAATTACTCTAGGAAGGACATGGTTAGCTAGAAAAAATGTTTTTATATGATGCATATCATAACACATGACTATATTTAATGGGATCCATAATAAGTAACTAATCCTCTATCCTCCTAATCAACCAAATTTTTATTTAGGGAAGCTGATATGGCCAAGTATTGGAAAAGAAGTAGAAGGAAAAATTCCATAAAATAAATTATTATTATAGGAAGACATCCTTTCATGAAATTTCAAGGAGATGATGTGTAACACCCCGCTCAGGAACCCAAGAGAAATAAACCTAACATGTTACAATGTTTGCCAAACTATTTTTTTTTTTGAAGTTTAAACAATATCAAAGTAATGTGGAAGAAATATACACATACGCAACAATCACACATATGCAATCACAATACATATTTTACTCCTAAAGGGTTCCTTTGAATTGAGTCATGTTTAAAAAGTTTTATTAATAAGTTTAAGTCTCAACTACAATATCCATAATCATAAAATGAATATAAAAATAAAAAATCTCATACATGCATGCATAAGAACAAGTGATATGATAAAGTATATACAGATATCATCATCCACTGTACATGTCATAGGGTATGTGTAATACCCCAAAATTGGCTCATTGTCATGATCACCAATTTTGGTCTATTATGATCAATTCTAAAGTCCTATTTTACTAGGAAATTCTTACTCTGATATTCGCTACTTGACCTAAGTGTCAAATGGAGAAAACCCTAAATCTGCATTAATTAGACTATCTATTTAATTCCTAAAGTATTACTCATATTAGTCACATTAAACCTATTGATTAAGATTTAATTTAATTTAAAGTATTTATACTTTAATTAAATTAAATTATCTCCTAAGGCTAATGTACTAAGGAATTAATTTTTTTTAATTTAATAACTATGCTTATTTTAATTAATTGAATGTAATTATTCAGTTAAATAGAAAAGGTATTTATGAGGTCATATCTCATTTTATTGAATTGAATATCTTTCCTAAATTCTATTTCTCAGTTCAAAATGGAAATTCTTAGTTAACTACTTCTCAAATTAGAAATGAATTAATTCAATCACTCTCACTCTAAAGTGAATCCGTGTTAACTATTTCTTACACTCAGGATCCGAGTCAGTTAATTGTATCTATATTGGGAACCTTCCACTTTGACTGAAGCTTGGCTTCAATCCTAATCGTCGATCTAAGTTGATCTCAACCATTGATGGATTCCAGGAATTCTATTTAAGAGACCCATAATTCCTCATTACAGAGGTTGAATTGAATTGGTATCGAATCTTCATCGAATTGTGCACTCATTAGCTTATTATTCTCATAAGTTTTTCATTATTTAGATTTAAAGATCATATAGCTTTTAATATGCATACATATAGTCTAGTTTTCTTTATATGCTATTAGAGTAATTTCATACACATTTAGATTAATTGCACATCATCTAGATTTAATTACATTCTTTAAACCCTTCGTACTAGATGTTCTGGTTGCTTGCATCTCAACTCTGAGAGCATAAACATGCAAAATCCTTCTAGTTAGAAGGAAATAGGTCACATTGTCATACCTCTTGGATGAAATATCCCATGTTTATTCCAGGATGAATCCACAGGTAATGACCATGGTGAAGTGTGTGTGTGAAGTCTGAGGCCACATTGATTTCCCTGATGAGTCAATTCTGACACTCACACACCAAACTTGGGTCATGTTCTTCGATGGTTGCTTCACACAATAGGGATTTGGTGCTGGATTACTCTTCATAACACCACATAGATATTCATTTCCCAAAGCATACAAGATTCTATTTCCTTGTACAAACAACATTGTTGAATACGAGGCTTTGATCAATGGCATGAAGATCAGGTCTAAATGGAGAGTGGATCAGTTAGATATCTTTGGAGACTCTCAACTTATAATCAACCAGGTTAATGATGTGTATCAAACAAAGGATGAGAAATTATTTCCTTACAAATGCATGGTTGATGACTTGAAGAAGTATTTTGCACACATCACCTTCCAAAAAATTCCTCTTGCAGACAATAAAGTGGTTGATGCTATGGCTACTTTGGCCTCCTTGCTACAGATGCCTGAAAATGATCTCTGACATGAGTTCTTGGTGGAAGAGTTACACACCCAACCTACGACACCCCTAATTCTAGGATGATCTATTCTATTGTAGGAAAAGACTCATCCCGCTACCATCACATCTATTCCTACCTCTATAACCAAACCATTCCAGAAGGTCTGACTCAGAATGAGAAATGTTATCTAATTCATAATGCTTCATGGTATTTCATTATTGCTACTGATCTATTTAGGAGAGGTCTCAATGAAACACTCCTTAGCTATTTAGAACCTGAAGAGTCCAAACACACATTAATTGACATTCATGAGGGCATTTGTGGATCCCACTCAAATGGCTTGGCACTAGCTCACAAACTCATTAGAGCTGGTTACTATTGGCCTAAAATGGAGCAAGAAGCTATCAAGTATGCTAAATCCTGCAAGCAATGCTAGCTCCATGGGAATCTAATCCACACTTCATCTAGGGAGCTGATTCCACCTATTATAACGTGGCCGTTTCAACAATGGGCCTTCGACTTGATGGGTTAGATTCACCCAACCTCTTCTAATGGACATAAGTTTATTATCACAACTACAAACTACTTCATGAAATAGGTAGAGGTAGTACCTCTCACAATAGAAAATGGAAAAACTGTAGCTCTTTTTATCACAAACTACATCATTTGCAAGTATGGTGTATAATCCTCAATCATTACTAATAATGGAGGACAGTTCAAAAATAAAGACCTCAAGGAACTATGCAAGTGATTTAAAATCACACAACATTGGTCTTCTATTTATTACCTCTAGGGTAATGGCTAGGCTGAGGCATCCAATAAGGTAATCCTTAAGATCCTTCATCACATAGTTAGAAAATCTGGGAGAGACTAGCACCTCTAGATTAATCCAGCCTTGTGGGCCTATAGGTCAAGCATTAGGACTCCAATGGGTATGACACCCTTTGCTTTGGTTTATGGAGCGAATGTTGTGCTTCCAATAGAGGTCGAGATCCCTACCTTGAGAATCTCTATGAAAGGCCTTATTACTGATGAAGATTATAGGATAGCTCGGCTTCAAGAGCTAGTGCTACTTGATGAACATCGACAGGTGGCATGTGATCATCTCTGAGCTTATCAACAATGAATGTCAAGAAGCTACAATCAAAAGGTCAGGCCACGTGACTTCCAACTAGGTGATCTCATCCTAAGAGGGAACCCTAAGAATCAACAACAATGAGTCCAGAAAAGAAAGTTTGAACCAAATTGGCTTGGTCCCTACATCATTACTGAAGTGTATGGATCTGGTGCTTACTAGCTTTCCACAGCCGAGGGAGAAGTGCTCAAGGAACCTATCAACACTCTCCACCTGGAGCAGTTTTATAGTTGATCTGATCTCATCGACTCTTTGTACATATCTAAATGTCCTGAAAAAAATCCTAAAAATTTGAAAAAGTCCTGAAAAAATTGTTACCCTAGTGAAAACCTAGCAATAGGCACCTTGGTAACACCAAAAAAATTGAAAATTCCAAAAAATACAAAAAAAGAGAAAAAGAGAAAAAAAATAAAAATTGAAAAAACAAAAAAGTGCCATTGGTGAAAACCTGGAAATAGGCATCATGGTAGCAAAAAAATGAAAGCTCTACCAAGAAGTTGAAAACCTGGTAAATAGGCACCTCTTGTTCCCAATGTTCCATCTTGCAGTGCATCTTCTTGCTTTTTGTACAGTTACTTTATTGCTTTTCCCATTTTTTTCTCATGTATCCATGGATTGAGTCTTGTCACAACTCAAGGGAATTCCCCTTTAGTATCATAGAATCTCTTTTGTGATAGTCAGTAGTCATTCTGGTTGTGTTTGCCTACTATCACTAGTGTCACTCTTTGTTAAGATTCTCCTCATAGAATCTCTTTTGCAACAATCACTAGTTGTTTTAGCTATGTTTGCCTACTATTTCTTAGGTCATGTTGTGAGATTCCTTTATGGAAGATCTCTCTTGCATCAGTTACCAATTGTCCTGGCCATGTCTATCTACTGTCACTCAATCCTCTTAGATTCTCCACCTTGAAGATTCCTCCTTGACCTCAGTCACTAGTCATTCTGGCTGCGTCTACCTACTATTGTCACCCTACTAAAGAGATCTCTTTCATCCATGTTTTTAACACTGACATTTGACATCAATCCCATGAAAAAAATTGAACTCAAAATGACATACTTGTTTGGATATGCTGAGCATTTTCTTTGTTTGTTTTATTTTCGCTTTATCATGTCTCCTCGAGCAACTCGATGATGCCATTTATAACTAGAGAAGTAATGACTAGGGGCATGATCTTTTCTTTTCTTATTGTCTACAATTTAGTTCCAATTAGTTGACATATTCCTATAGGAGGGGTGTCCACTATAAGAGCTTCCATCTCGTATTAGATAGCCAGGTGTACCTCGACTCCTTTTATACAAATACATCAATAATGTTGGTTCTTCTCCTTGTCTGTTGGAGTGAACTCTTCATGCTATAGTACATTCTGATACTCATCCTGCTAAGTGAATGTATGGGTCACTATGAGTATATCTAGCACACTTTGTCTTAAGTTACGAATGCAAGGGTCATTATAGATAGAATACATACTAAGTACTTAGCATAAGATAGATCTCTTGTGTGTTTGGTGTGTCTGCCATGCAAGCAACATTCTAGTCATCCTAGTGTTTATACTCTAATGCTTATGTTAACTTGCGACAATAAAAGGGACAAATGTTCTAGTTATTTTGGCTTCTTGTGCCTTGAATGCTTACATTTAATCTTGACAAACTTATAACATATGTCCTATTCATATTCTCATGATTGCAATGTCAGTGGGAATTGTATGACATATGGGATTTTTTCCTATGCTCAATGATGATAAATTGTCGAGGCTGGGTAACTAGACCTAGGGTTGCATTTAACATAGTCTTGCATTGCATACTTCACTTGCATAAGCATGCAATTCAATTGCAACTCTATTTCCATCCTTCGTGATGGGGGATTATGGATCTCTTCAAACATATCAGGATTCTCCATGGCTACACAAGCATTTAGTTCTTTGGTTTGTATTCACACACTCCTCGAGGGGATACCTGTCACTATCAAGAAAAAATATACAACCCTTCATGAGATATCAGTTTATTTCCATATGCATTACATCCATACACTCATGTCATTTACATTACATAATCAAATCACATCACCTCAAACATGCATTCATCACATAACGTTTTGCATCTCATAATCACAAGCATAAATCATCTCATGTATATCAAAAGAAAAAGATAGACACTGACAATGACATGAACACAATGCTACTCAGCTCAAAATCTCATATATATATATATATATCGATGACTATGTCAGTACAAAAAATGAGCGCTATCGATAAAAAATGATACAAAATGGTGCTAGCACACCAATCAATACATAGCTAGAATCAGAATGGAGGTAAGAATATCATATGTCTAGCTGTGGCCTTCACCATCATGTCCTGGAGGAGGAGGAGGAGGAGGCAGCATGTTTGATTTCGCCGGTAGGTGTGCACCCTCGGAATCTCTTGCATACTGTGGAAAGTGAGGCACCTACTAAGCCTCATTGGGCACCACTATAGAGTATGTTGAAAAGTAATAGGCCGCTTGGGCCATCTATAGTCTCACCTCATGCAGTATCTCTGCCCTCCGCTCGGATACCTAAACCTGCTGTCATAGCCTTTGGATCTCTGCATCTCTCTCTATGATCCATGCATCCTTGACTGCCACCTGTATCTGCAAATCTCCCAACTGTCAAGAGGCCTATTAGATCCGCTCTTTGTACCACCACAATGCATCCTATGATCTAGTAGTAGGTTGGTCATGCATCTCCTCATCCAACATCTCAGATGCCTACTCTGCAGGTGCCTGCTCCTCCACCCTCGAGCTCTGTTACCGGCTCTGCTCCCCACCGCTACCACCTACACCTGGATCCGACCCCATCTAATGTGGGGGAATCTACACCTTTCTAAACCTTTTTTGCACCTATGGTAATGGACCCTGGGGTGCTTGTGGTTGGGGTACTTGCTGCTAGGGTACCTGTTGCTATGGTGCTTTCTAAGGAGCCTATGCTGCTATCCCCAGGGGGTCTGTGAAGTGTGGGACAAGGTGACTAATGAAATATGCCTGATATTTTTCTCTCACCCCTACATTTGATATCTTAGGGAGGTAATCCCACTATAACTAGGTTGTACACATCAATCATAGATCACCTAGGATCTAATCTCGCTAGCCATCCTCATGTCAGGTCTCGAGCTACTCTCACATAGGCACAGTACTCCTAGGAGACATCTTGTGGCCGCCCACACTATCTCCACACTCACGTGATAGCAAACATCTCAATAATTTGTGTGGTCTCGCCCACTAGTGGTCATGAGCAGAACATCCAACTCAGCTCTTGGGGAGCGTCATCCCAATCCTCTATCTCTCGCTAGGGCTGCCATATGATGGAGACTAGGTCATTGAGACAGGTCCTCCAATGATCTATCTTACCTAGGCCTACCTACATAATCTGCCCCCTGTACCTACATATATTGGGCTCCATTGGCTCACATGCATCCTAAAAAATGAACCACTGGCAGGTGCTACCATGTCCAGATTTGAAAAACATATACTTAGATGACCATGCTCTTCCACTCATGATATACAATCTCGTGCATCTCACAGAACATGTGTGCCAGCATGCACTGGCCCCTTTCGAATCACTCAGAAGAATCAAGCGTACGCTGCAACATGATCCCCCATCTGTACTCCAACCCATGCTATCCTCTGTCTGGCACCAAGAAGCAGCTAATAAAAATAGCCAAAATTGAGGCCAACCTATGTGTCGGGTTGTATGTGTGGACAACTTCATCCCATGTGATGGCTCACCCTTTTGCTAACTCTCTTTGAAAAATAGCTCGCAGTGCCTCTGTCCTTGCTCAGGGCACTGTATCATATACCACCTATGGTTCGTGGAATGGTGTGTGGAGAATCCTGTAGATGTCCTTAGGGGTTATTGTCATCTCTCCCTGGGGTAGGTGGAAGGCATTTGTCTCCAAATTGAAACACTCCACCAAAGCTATTAGTAAGCCGTGATTCACCAACACTGCTGGGATTTGGCATAGAGAGGTGAGACCCAATCTGTCAATGTGGGCCATGTTTGCTCCATCGAGGCTCCTCAACAGAGCTCCATATAATGAATAATGAGATCTAAATGCAACATCATTGAAGACCTCCTATACACATGAACAACAACAATGCGCAAATAGTCAATACTCGCCCAAAAAGTCAAAATGACATTGAAACGAAAGCAAATTCAAAGCTAAAACATTAAAAAATGCAATTTTAATTCACATGCTGTGCTAGATTTTCATGCGAAGATGCATTTCCTCATGCAAGAATTCATTTCTTCGCATGAGATTGTGCATTTTCGTGTAAGAAATCAAGTTCTCGCACGAAGAAACATGCTCTCCCACTAGCGCACATGAAGAAACACCAGGTTGGTGGATCTTCATGTGAGAAAGGATTGGCTTCACACTAGAAAGGATAGTCTCACACGAAAATCAATTGATGACCTCCTAAAACATGCTAAAAATGCACTAAAATGACCTTGAAATGCATGAAAATGAAAGTATGAAGCAAGGTTATCAACCACTCACCGAAGGTCCATAATCCACCAGCCGACTGTGCCATCGAGAGTGCTTGAAATGATGAAATCTCACATTGACTACCATCTTCCTCTTAGAGCTCCTATTCACTGAAGACAAAATGTACAAATGATTTGAAAATGACCCCTTGGGCCCTTATATAGGTTTTGACCTAATTTTTCAAAGTGCTTTGATTTGCATAAAAATCACCCCTGGCTAATTTGATTGTTTTGAATCCATTTTTGGGATCGAATTTGGAATCTGACACACTTAAGTGGCTAAAAAACGTGTTAAAATTTATTGGGACCGACGCGATCAAATGCTTGTACAGTCCAAATTTTTTGATACTTTGTGAATTCTTGGAATCTTTTCGACTCAAAATTCATCATGTTTTCAAAATTATTTCTAAAAAGTCAACTGTGGTCAATTTTGGTCAACTTTTGGTCAAACTTAGTCTTCTAAACCTTGAAATCATGCTGAATTGACTCCAAATTTTCTTCTGATCATTTTGATCTCTTCTGTATCTCTTTATCTACTACTTTACATCATATTTTTGGTGTGTCATCTTTCGATTTCACTTCCGAGGGGTTAGGATGATTTCATCATTGAACTTGAATTTTAAATCAATCTGAATCTTTATTGCTCAGGGCATTTTGTTCCCATCTTATGTCCTCGTCACTCAGGACATCTCATCACTTAGGGCATCTCATCACTCGAGCCATCTTATTCCCCTCTTTTCTAGCATCTTTTTCACCTATCACATCTTATAAAGAGTTCTATGGACAGGTATTGGGACAATCTAAACCTTGACTCCTAAGGATCAAGCCTCATTCTGGGGATGATTCTATGACTCATAATTCAATCTTGCTATCTTTTATCAATTTCAAGTATCTAGGTGTTCTATTTGGATCCTTAAAGATTAAGCTCCTTTCTGAAGATAATCTTTTAAATGCTACCAATTTTTGGGTATCTAGATGTTCTATCTGGATCCTTAAAGGTTAAACTTCATTATGAAGAAAACCTTTAAAATGCTATCAATTTTAGGTATCTAGGTGCTCTAGTTAGATTCCTTAGGATTAAGCTTCGTTTTGTAGATGGTCCTTAAAATCTTATCAATTGGTATCCATGACATCAACTTCAGAACCAATCTTATTTCTTAATCAGTGCATCACACTTTCTGGTTTTCTTTGAATTGAACGTGCTGCTTGCACATTCATTCAAAGAGGGGCAAAATGTAATACCCCAAAATTGGCTCATTGTCATGATCACCAATTCTGGTCTATTTTGATCAATTCTAAAGTACTATTTTACTAGGCAATTCTTACTCTGATATTCATTACTTGACCTAAGTGTCAAATGTAGAAAACCCTAAATTTGCATTAATCAGACTATCTATTTAATTCCTAAAGTATTGACTCATATTAGTCACATTAAACCTATTGATTAAGATTTAATTTAATTTAAAGTATTTATACTTTAATTAAATTAAATTATCTCCTAAGGCTAATGTACTAAGGAATTAAAAATATTTAATTTAACAACTATGCTTATTTTAATTAATTGAATATAATTATTCAATTAAATAGAAAAGTTATTTATGAGGTCATATCTCATTTTATTGAATTGAATATCTTTCCCAAATTCTATTTCTCAGTTCAAAATGGAAATTCTTAGTTAACTACTTTTCGAATTAGAAATGAATTAACTCACTCACTCTCACACTAAAGTGAATCTGAGTTAACTGTTTCTTACACTCAGGATCTGAGTTAGTTAACTATATCTGTATTGGGAGCCTTCCACTTTGATTGAATCTTGGCTTCAATCCTAACCATTGATTTGAGTTGATCTCAAGCGTTGATGGATTCCAGGAATTCTATTTAAGAGACCCATAATTCCTCATTACAGAGGTTGAATTGAATTAGTATCGAATCTCTTCTAAATTGTACACTCATTAGCTCATTATTTTCATAAGTTTTTCATTATTTAGATTTAAAGATCATATAACTTTTAATATGCATACATATAGTCTAGTTTGCTTTATATGCTATTAGATTAATCGCATACACATTTAGATTGATTGCACAACATCTAGATTTAATTGCATTCTTAAAACCCTTCATATTAGATGGTTTGGTTTCCTACATCTCAACTCTGAGAGCATAAACAGGCAAAATCCTTCTAGTTAGAAGGCAATGGGTTGCACTCTCAGACCTCTTGGATGAACTATTCCATGTTCATTCCAAGATGAATCCATAGGTAATGACCACATTGAAGTGTGTGTGTGAAATCAAAGGCCACATTGATTTCCCTGATGAGTCAATTCTAACACTCACACACCAAATGTGGGTCATGTTCTTTGATGGTTCCTTCACACAATAGGGATCTGGTGCTGGATTACTCTTCATAATGCTATAGAGATATTCATTGCCCAAAGCATACAAGATTTTGTTTCCTTGTACAAACTACTTGAGTTACTCTGGACTGGTCTCTCACTAGAGCCCGAACCCTCAAGTTGAGTTACCCTGGAGTGGTCACTCTAGACCCTAGACCCTCAATGTAACACATGCAAAACTAGAATATCATTTCATGAAGATAAGGAAACTAGTCATACCTCTCACTAGGTATCATCCTATTCCCCTCCTTAGCCTATACAAGCACTCAAAGCATAGGCAAGACAATATCTCTAACTTTTCTTTTTAATATGAATCTAAAGATTTTAATTACTATGATACCACTTATTACATAAATTACAATGAGTTACCCTGGTAACCACTTTGGGCTCCACTCCCATAGCAAGCCACTCTCATAAGATGCACCTAGACTACCTTCCTAAAACTCACAAATCACAATTATGTCCCCATACTAGAAAAACATTGATAATTGAATTCTATTCCATGACAAACAACTCAAAATGCATTTGTTCTCAAGACTCAAGTCATCATAAATGCTCAAGCCTTTGCTGCACATCCTAAAACCATCACAAAATAAATATCATGAGACTTTAAACCAAACATAAGAAACACATAGTTTCTAGCTATATGGTTTCATTCTATCATTATCTATATTTAGATTGAGCTATAAGGATGTGTTTCAAAATAAAGTAAGAATATACATGCTTAAATTAATTTTTAGGTTAATATACTTTATTTAAATGAATAAGTATTTAAATATCAAATCTCTTTGTGCACATAAAATGTCATGCAATATTATCATGTTATTAATTTGAATGATCTTAAATCATAAATGACTTAATTAATAGCATAATGTTTATTGTTAAATTATATATCAATTTCATTTCTAATATATTTTTTGGATTAAGTAAAAATAGGTTTTGAGGGTACACGAAACCCCATATAATTCAAACATTCATAAAAGATGTGTCTATAGTACCAACATAAAAATTGAGTTTTATAAGGACCTAAAACTTGAGAATAGATACAATTACGAACAAATCAGAATCCTTAAAGGGAAAAAGGAACCAGTTACTAGCACACAATCCTAGGACCATAAATCTGAACTAGAGACCAGGACCACAAACCATGAAGTCCAATCCAAAAAGGACAAAAGAGAAATTAACGCACTAAACCAACTCCTTAGCAACTCTAGCTAGATTCTTCCCAATAATAGAAGCTTCTTCAGTTAAACCTTTTGCAGTCAAACCTGGAGCCACTTCAATGGCCTTCTTGGTAGTCAACCTTGTACGCTAGCTAGGAACCCCACTCAACAAAGCATCCACAGGGGAAACTATCTCCTCCACACTTCTCCCTCCCAAGTTTGCAATAGTAGTACATAAGATAGAAGTGACCATATCCATATGTTGCCCATTTTCCTTGACCAATTAGTATAGCTTAGCCTCATAGTCTAATAGCTTACCAAGAATATTCCCAACCTTCAGTTTTGGCTTGATCCTTTTTTTTCTAGCTTCTAGGCTGGTCTGCAGCTCCCTCACCATCTTCTTCAATAATTTTATCTCATTATATATCCAAGCGTCTAGCACAAAGGAGATGTCAGCCTACATCTTAGCCTTATGGAGAAATTCCAATTTACTTAGTTGCACTCCTCCCCATCCATCGCACCAGGTTCCCTAATAGCCAATTTACCCTCAGGAAAACATTGACCACTATTAAAGTATTCAAGCATAGCATCAACCATTCCTTCCTATAGGGTTTTCTCATTCACCACAACTTTTTTCTCACTTGGATCATCCACATTCTAGTTTGTAAGAACAGTCTCCATAGGATTTCACAACTGACTGTCTGAAGCTTGTGACATCCCATCCTTCCTTTCCTCACGTTGATCTTTTTCATTTGAGGTTGCATTAAAATATTAATTTGACTTTTATTTAAATCCAATATTAATATTTACTAATCATTTAATTCATAATGCAACTAGAGATAACTCAAACTTGATTATAATTTTAATTAAAGTATTTATAATTTCTCACATAATTGTTGATCTCAGATTGGTTTTGACAAGTGAGTGTCAACACACTTAAGCCATTTACTCAATTCATGCTGAACTAGTAATAAATGCTAAACACAACATGTAAATATTAGACCATGCCAAGTTACAATGAGTGCCAAGTCACTCATGTGCTAAGTCACTTAGGTGCTCAGAAGATAGGCCATGTTGACTGATTTAGGAGTTGAGTAAATAGTGGATGCTGACTAATGTAGGTGCCAAGTCATAGTATACAGAATAATGCATGCCAAGAATCAAAGACTTCATATGCCAAGTGACATAGTTTTGACATATTTTTTTGTAATGGCACAAACAACTATGTAAACCATTTTTGAGTCGACTTAAGGATAGATTATGATCTTTTGGAGATAAGGACGAATCTATTTGGATTCCCTATGCAATTGCATGCAACCAATCATAAAATGGGAAGATTTAAGTAGCAATATGGATGAATCTCAGCCGTAGATTCATACCTAACCCTAATCCACCTAATTCTTCTTAAGGAGGATGAAGCCCTAAACTCTTTATGGGTGAGTGATCGAATTGGAGGAGTGAACAAGATAGTTTGCATGTAGAGCATTCAAGGTGACTTATACTTAAGAGGGAATTATAGAATCAATTAGAGAAGAACAAAGGATAGAGCAAAGGATACAACATTGAGACATCTAATCATGAAGGATCAATTAGACATTGTGTAGAGTTGATCTATCATTAGGCAAGCAAGTGCCAATCACAGGATCTATGCTGAGATATTTTAATAGGTGATTTCAGTTAAATCTCTTACTAGAGTAGTCCTAACAGGCTGTATAAAATCCTTTAACTAGGTGCTTACTTAGTTGTAAGTTGAAGTCCTCTAACAATGCACACTTCTAAAAAGGTGTTGAAATCCTCTAACAAGGTGAGACATAACAGTCTTTGTAAGCCTTTAACAGGGCAAACCTTTCACAGGGTAGACCATGATTCATGGTGAAATAATTGTAACCTTCATTGGATACACTTTATTATTGCAGTAGTGAATATTTGTGGGTGTCATCCCCACCCCAGTTTTACCTTCTCATTTCGAGGGTTTCTGGGTAATCATATATGGTGTTATGTGTGTGATTGCTTACATGTTTACATGATTTAGATGCATATGCTTTACATGTTATTTCAATTTACATATTGAATGTGTATGATGAATGAATGGTGAAAGTTTTATTGGTCCAAGTTTAAAATCCTAATTCACACCCCCCCCAAGAAGTTTACTCTTTCCCCTTGCAATTCCAACAATTGGTATCAGAGCTTAGTTCTCTAAAAGAGAAGCTTTGCAGTTGTGAGGAAAGATCTTGAAATGGAACACTAGTACATTTAACCCCAAATTTCTACCTTAAATTTTGACCATCAAATATAAATTGGTTGGTTGGTCACATTATAAAGGAAACTTTTTTATTTTATTCTAATACATGCCTGTGTTGGTTGCAATTGCGACCAATGCTTTATATTTTGTGTTGGTCTCAATTGCGATCAACACGAAAACATAAAGATTAAAAAAGAAGAAGTGGCAAATCAGTTGAGCATTTCACTTGAGATGAGCATTTCGAGCATCATTCATGGATAATTTGAGGATTTCCAACATTTTGCATCCTTTGAGCATTTAACATTAGAGCATTTGGAAACCTTGTGAGCAACGTAACCCTAGAATTCCTTTAGGTGCCATTTCTGGGAATCCTACCATGAAAATCAAGTAAATTAGGTAAGCATTCAAAATAGAAAAGAAAGGATTTTTTTGAATGAAGATACATTTTGCGAAGTACTCCAATCTTGATATTCTTTATTCATATTTTTGGTTTTCTAATCAACTTACAACCGACGTCCTTGGAGAAAAATAAAATAAATTTCTTCGAATTATTTGTGCAAAGTTTCCTGTTTCGGCCAATACTGCAGCCCTAAACTTGAACTGTCGACCGTCATTCGAGCATACACGAACTCACCTGGCTTTGCGTTGCAACCAGTGAATAGGTGAGTTGAAAAATAGTAAAACTTTTTCTAGTTTGCAAGGATGGGAATGGGTATTGCTAAGCAAAGAAATTTGAAAAATAATTTGACTCTTTACATTTTTCTTTTCATCTTTGATCGGGGGAATTGACAATCTAGTAGGTCTGTAGTAGGTTTAAAACTCAAATAAATTTAATTTTTTCCAAAACATTTGGTAAAGTAAAAGCATTTTCAAATACCCTTTTCCAAGTACCTTAACATACCCAGACCTTACTATAGACTTCCTTGGTCCAGGTCTAACTGTCTGCACAATGTGACCCTTAAGTAGCATAAAATCCCATCAATTAATAAAGCATTCTCACTCTTCTCTCATCCTTATCACTCCAAACTCTTAGAAACGTCATATAATGGCTAAATATGACTAAATCCCAAAGGGTTAAGACTTAATCCACCAGAAACCCCCAAAATCCCAATTTATGACTTCCAAACCCTTAATCCAAGGGTTTCTCAAATCCACTATATTCGATCAATTCCAAGAAAAACTGATAGTTGTTTCTCCTTTAGATGATCATACTAAGATGGTTCAAACCATAAAATAGGTTCCTCCTTCAAACCAAAACTCTACTGCTGCTCTGTACCCATGAATTCCTTCTAGGAAACCTGCACTGTTTCATAATAGTCAACCAATGTTGCATTCTCCTCTGCAATTAAAAGGTTAGAAGACAATTATACATGTTATAAATGTACATCCCATGAATTATGGGCCCTTATAATTCATGGGATGGCCATAAAGTTATAGGTCTTAGGACTGATTACAAGATAACTAACATAATCAACACTTGTTTACTTGCACTAGGCATACAGACTTCTCAAAATGAAGTGAAGTTCATTCAACAATGATTAAAAGGGAATCAGTAAGCCTTGCTAATTCATAGATATTTCAATCCAAATAATGAAGTGTTCAACAAATCAATGAAACAACAAAATGAGGATTTTATTGCTCACTATTTTTATCAGTTCGTACAGCCAGATCTCTATCGTACAATAGATGCATTTATGCTTTAATAGCCTTCCCCAAATTGTCACAACCAACTCTTACTGGTTGGAGGCTTAGTTTAAGCCTAAAGACACCCCAAACACTAATTCCCTCCAAATACCTTTATAGCCGTTTGTTTTTAAATATTTGAATTTTAAATAACAAAAATGATTTTAAATTTATATTCAACCCTTATTCTAATACCTAGAACTATCCCCTACCCATTCTAAACTTCTTGTAAACATAACTTAGGTTTGGACATCATTAGTCCAATACAAACAAATTCTTGGTCCTTTAAGGACATTACAAGTATGACTTTTAGTACTTTTAGGACATTACAAAATAAATTCATCTGATTACATTGTTTGGTTATGAAAACCATTATAGCTTTTAATTCTAGTCTATTTGTATTGCCTGGATATCTCCTTGTCCTACTCACTCCTCTGATCTTCATGGTATGTTTTGGTGTCTTCATAGGATGATCTTGGTGCCCCTGCACCACTAATTAGGCCTCCAAATTTTCCATTTTGAAAATATTTCAAAAAAAACTCAAGAAGATACCAATTAAGTTATGGTTTTAGAGAGCTTGAATATTTTCAAGGTTTTAGTTCTTCAACCCCTCCGTGCAACTCATTCCTATAAAATAGCCTACTTACAAGGGTTTTAAGACTTTACTTGTTGACAAGCCTTACAAAGATTCAAATGGAATACAAAAAGATTCAAATCCTTCTTAGTTCTTGGAAACTATACCTTTAGATATTTCTATACATACTTCAATCCTTGATTGGCACAAACCAATCAAACTACTCCTCTATCCAAACCCTGTAACCATCAAGTCACCTTGTCAGGTATGCTTGAATCCACCTAGGGATTGATTCCAAAAATAGAAGACCATTTCATATTGACCCCAAGTTAGTTATAGTTCCCTAATAGATTCCTGAAGGTTTTTATGTTCCAACAATTAGAAATCAAATTATATTTTAACTACTGATGCAGAGGAAGGGTGGTTTGTATTAAATACACAATAAAAGTTGCAAACTTAAGAGACTTAGATATTTGTGCCTATTGAGAACTTCAAATTCTTCAAGGAATTAACTTGTTTAAGTCCATCGCAATATTCCTAGATGCTGACTTGGTTTCTTAAACACCCAATTAACTGGCATAGGGATCTTTAAGACTTTAAGACAATACCATACTTCTATAAATTAGGCTCAAATGTACAATACCCTACCTGTCAGTCCTGCTGCATGCTTGGAATGGGGACAACTTTGGTTTTCCTCAAAATGTTTGACAATCTAAAGACACTTCCTAATACCCTTTTTAAAGAGTTTTATAACATAGCAAAGGATTGCATATGGTTACCATAGACCAATAGGACTATACATAACTGTACCCCACATCTAAGCATGACAATTCATCAATTTAATAAGGGACATCACACCTGCTATCCTTATCTCTCCAAACTCACACCAGAGTTGTGAGATGACTACAAATGATCAAATTTCACAAATGATTGACCTCTCTGCCCCTACAACACCACAGTCCCTGAATCTTGACTGAAACCGGATTTGACCAGAGTTCCCTCAAAATCTTACCTCCACACACAAATTCAATATGTTATATGTTTTTCCAACATAGGATTCACTCCACATTTAGGAAGAATATTCCCTATTTTATACGACTTTCAATTCCAATATATCTTCAACCTGTGATCACTTTTACATGCCACAAAACTACATATGCATTGTTAGCAGATTATAATACATGTTAACAATTTCATCCCATGAAGGTTAGGCCTCTACGTTCATGGGATGATCCTCATTCTACCCAAGGTGTTACTACAACAACAAATTGAAATCAAGAGTAACTATTTTAAGTCAAGACTGGTATGACAACAAGCCTACAATGTTATGAAACATATTCATAAAACATAGTAGTTCATACATAAAACCTTGTCAAAGTCTTTCAAATACAAACCAATTGATTGGAGATCCAAAGTAATGGAAATAAATTGAAAATAATAGATTTTTCTTATTGCTGTCTTTCTCCTTTGTTTGTACACCTGACTGTTTCTCTTATAACAGAGACTCAAAACAAAAATATAGAAATGCCTAAAACTAACTCAAAACCAATACAATTGTCATTGGTTAGTTGAATAGTTTGGTTTTAAAACATAACAAACTCAAACTAATGTTAACATATATTTTATGGAATCCCTTTGAACAAAAAGACCATTAACCAAATTTTGATCTTTTATGATCACTAACATTCCTAGACTTTAAACACTCCAATGTTATTTGTGCTTGGACAATGATAGTCCATTAGAATTTCATTTAGTCCTATTAAGGACATTACAAATATTTAAATCATCATATTAGTCTAATTCTTATAACTTTCCAATTAATTCCTTGATTTACTCTAGCTATCTTTGTGGTCTTCATAAGCTACACCACTGGCTTGGTTGTGTGTGGGGCTCTTGCACCAACTACTCTACCTAGGCCAGTGAACTCGCCAAGAAGAAAAAATTTATTTACAACTACAAAAACATAAAATGGGAACTTAATTAATGCACTAAGAAATTACTTGGAATGATTCATCAAACCATGTAATCAAACCACTCATTTCAATCCATTAGAATATAGAGTTATGAGTTGCAAGATCATTGTGATAGTTTTTTAATGTAACAATTTCCTTTATTAGTCAATATTTCATACACTGGGAACTCCAACCCCTCAAAATGATTTCAAATGAGCTTATATAACTCTGTTGTCCAAGTACCAACTTTCTTCATCGATCCCCAACCATTTCTTGGTGACTTTCTAATATTGCTTTCAAAGTTGTCATTGCCAATTTTTGTAATTTTTTCACTTTGATGACTTGGAAAGTCATGATCACTCCTAAAGGGTCAAGTTTGGTTTCAATAACATATCTAACTATTTTGAGACCCCTCCTACTCATTTTTTAGTTAAACACAAAATTTGACCCATTGTGACAAACCTAAGAAACTATTGCAATAACATGCCAACCTTGACAACTTCTCATCGATCTTTTTTAGTCGATTTCTCATCACACTTAAATTTTAGATCATGATGTATGATCTGAAACATTTATGATGAATACAATTTTACAATGTTCAAAAGTTTAACAATAGACATCATTGATTGTGGAAAATACATGTTCAACTTTTCTAGCCCTAGATTAGTCTTCATGGTGATAATCCTTTTCATCATCATGAGCTTCCCAAGAGGTAGAAACATCTTTTATGACTACCATGATGACATTAGTTGCACCAAAAACTTCTTAAGCTTTCACACCAGGCCTCTGTGGTATAAGAGACTCTACCTTTGCAGTAGCAACTTCATAGGAAATAACGTCATGCCTCTATGGTATAAGAGAATCCACCTCTACTCTTGTTAGACATTAATCTAGTGGCATTAAGAATAGTAATTACTCTACAAGAGTTTTCTTCCTATTTGAGGGTTTCTCTAGAATCAAACTTGTTTTTTCATTTTGTGTGTGATAATGCAAGAATGTTTATTTATGCATTTTGAGTTGTTTTCAATTTTAATGCTTGATTGCATAGCATGGCATTTGAAATACATTATAGATTGAAAAAAATGCATGCATTTAAACTCAGTTCTTTACACTTGAAAATCCAACTTTTTATACTATAGATCCAGAGCCTTAGTTTCAAGTCATGTGCTACATCTTTCTCCATCTAATTTCAAGTACAAATTTTCTCTATTTTTCTTTATTGAGATGGTTGAAAGCATAACATAGATTGTGCATTAGTACACATGTATTACCAAGCGCTACCACATGTGGCTGTCTACCTTCCCAAGTGGAACCCACTCTCCTAGGGTCTTTGTCTTTGAGCAAACTAGAACATTTATGTTGAAAAAAATACCAGATCTGAAGAATGCCAGTTATTTTTTTGCTTTTTGGGATCATATTGATAATATAACATATGTTTTGACTTTACGGTACTCATTTTTGTGTTAATGCTCTATAGATAAAGGTGAAGCATCTTGTAAGCAAAAATCTTGCCATCACAAAGAAGCTGCCAACAAAAGATTCTAGCAGTGAGGATTCTTCTTCTGAGGAGGTTAGTCATTTTGTTGTGGATAATTATCTATAGAATAGAATCATGTTTTAGTGGAATCACAAGCTTATGGAATTTTGATGTTCAATAGTGAACAAATGGTTAATTGAAATGCCTTATCATAGTCACCTCCACTCCATCCATTTGACCTATATCACAGTTAGCAGTTCCCTTATAAAAATACAAATCACAAACATTAAAAATGTTAGATAAACCAATGTTAGCAGCGAGTTCAAGTTTATATGCATTTGTGCCATATTTTTACAAAATTTTGAAGGGTCCCATCTTCCTCATCATGATTTTGGTGTATTTTCCCTTGGTACAATCTGAAATTATTTCTTTGTACTTGTCCAATAGCTGCCTTAATTCCTTGGGTCCCACAATCCTTTCATTGGATCTGCCTTCCTTTCCTTATTCTCCAAGTTTTGGCTTTACTGCTATGGCAAAGCACAGGGTGTTTTTCACCTTGAGGGTCTTCAAAAACTCCTTCTCTCCAACCATCATCACACTATATCTTATCTTTGTACTCCCCTATTTGAAATTGAACATGAACTTGCTCATTTACTATGACCTGTTGCTCCTTATTTAGCCATGAAACCTTATAAGGGTTAGGATGAGGTAACTTCTTCAATCCAAGCTTCTCTACCATTTCTACTGAGGCTATATTATCAGTTGAACTGGAATTACAATAACTTTGCAGACCTTACCTCCTACCTTGCAGAGAGTTATGAATAATGTCTTTCTTTGGGGAGGTTCTTGCTCTGTGACAATCTTTAGTAGGGTTCTATTGAACATTAGAGACTCTCCTCTCTCTAGATCAACATTTCCTCTCACCCCTTGGTCACTTTGTGCATCCTCCTCTTGAGCCAAATGGACTCTCCTATTCCCTTCTTGGCTGTTGTTACCCATTTTCTCAGGAAGTGCTTGTATGTAGCAAGTGCAATATGTAGAGGTAGAGTTATGGAAGGTCAACTAAGTATTTGTTTCTTTTCATTTTTTATATTTCTTTATCTCTTTATCAATCTATCTCTCTATCTATACCTCTTTCTATTTGTCTCGCTTTAGTATTCATTTCTATATGTGTCTTCCTCTTACTACTCCATCTATAGGTTGCAAACAAATCATCCTTCTTCCACCAATGAGTCATTCCATTCAAGAAAGACCATGTTTGATGATATCAATGCAACAAAAAAATAGGGAGACAATTACTAGACTGTGGTCTAACTTAAAAAGAAAAGGTGATGGAAATTTTTTATTTTCCTTGAAAAATTTGTAAGGGCTTAAAGACTCAAAGATATCTAATCAAAACAATTGAGGAACATTGTAGGCAACATGGTCAGATTGAAGGGGGAAACAAATATCATCCATTGGTATGTATTTTAATAATTTATAAATTATATAAGACATTATTTGATGATGACATCATGGTCATGGTTAATATAAGGTCATCATTTTCATATAGGTCAATGTCCTTGAGTTTGATGTTATGGACCATGACAATTTGGAGAATGCGGATTTCCAAATGAGGGAACATGGAGGTGTGAATATTGAAGTAGAAGGTAATGATACCATGGAAGAAGACCATGATGATGAAGATCATGATGATGAAGATGATCAAGATGATGATGATGATGATGATGTAGAGCTTGATGTACCTATACTTGAGAAGGCACACGAGTCCCGATATGAAGGCTCCGAAACAACTCTTCTTGCTGCTGTATTGTTGTAGGTGAACTTGAAGGTTATGAATGGTTTATCCAATGTAGCAATGACACACATGTTAAGGTATGTCATCTTCTTTCATTATTTTACTTGTAGTTCCCTTTTAATTAACATTGGGTTCATGTAGCAATTAATATTCTTTAAATTAAAAAATTATATTTTTGGTCGTAGGTTGATAGGTGAGTGTTTGTTACCACCATCAAACATTCTACCTCGCTCGTATCAAGAATTATTTGCCATCATGAAAGATATTGGAATGGACTATCAAACAATGCCTGCATGTCTGAATGATCATATTATATATCATAAACAACATGAATTTGCAACACAATGCCCTATTTGTCATATTAGTAGATATCAATCAGATTGATTAACAAAAAAGGTGCCTCGCAAAGTTCTTCGACATATTCCCATTATTCCATGTTTGGAACGATTATTTAGGTGTAATAGCTTCGCACAATTTATGGATTACCATGCATGCGATGGAAGTCAAGATGACATTATGTGAATGCCTATAGATGGTTTGACATTTAAGGAAATAGAGGAAAAATGGCCACACTTTAAAGAAGAACCTTGTAATCTCAAGCTTTCATTGGCAGTAGACGATGTCAATCCTTTTGGAGAGATGAGATCTACTTACTCAGTGTGGCTATTTTTGTTATCAACAATAACCTACCTCCTTAGTTGTCCATAAAGAGAGAGCACATAATGTTGACATTGATTTTTTCAGGTATTTTTTGATTTAATGGTCATCTAAATTAATTTATTATTACTAATCCATCAAAATGGTCATAATAATTATTTAATGTTTTTGTTCATTCAACTAGGTAAGTACCAAGTTAAAGATATCAATGTATATATTGAACCCTTTATCAATGAGTTTATGGTGTTATGGAATGGGGTTACTATGTATGACATATGTAGACCAATAGGATAAAGACAATTTCAATTTCATGCAACGCTTGTATGGACAATACATGATGCTCTTGGGCTAACACTTTTTTGTGGTAACTTCTCTTCTTAACACCTTTTTTTTGGTATGTTATAGTGGTAACAAAAAGTTAACACATTTAATCCAATTATACACAATCTTGTAGGTCTTCATACAAAGGGAAAATTTGCATGTCTAGTTTGTGGTCCAAAGATGAAATCTCATCATTCAAAAAGTTTAAGAAAGTAGGTGTTCGATGAGAATAGACACTTTCTGTACAGAAATCATAAGTACCGAATTACCAAAAAACATCTTTTCAATGGGAAAGAAGAGACTACATCAAAGCCACAGAGAATGATACCTCACCTATGGAAGTTGGCATACAATAAAATTAATCGTTGAGGTAATGTCATTCCATCTGATGGTTTTTGTTTCAAATTTATATTTTGATATTGTGTTTTGTTTACTGATGATGTAATTGATGCTTGTGAAGGTCGTCAAGGCATCAATGACCAACTTCCAAAAGGACTAGAAATTTATCCTACGTAATTTACTAGGTTTTTGTACTATGAGAAACTCCCAATTGTGCATTTGTTTGATCCTATGCATATTGGAAAGACTGTAACAGAGACATTATGAATTTTTTTGGATGGAAGGTGTGACAAAGACCAAATTGTCAAAACTTGTAGTGACATTGAAGAATCCAACCATGCAATGAGAAATGACATTCAATCAAATAACAATGGAGACTAGATTGATACAAGTTCCCTTAGTTGGTTATTGTCAAAGTAGCAGAGCAATGCTATAAAAGAAGTCATAAAAAAAATATGATTTCCCATAGGATTCGCTGGGAACATAAACAATCTCATATCAAAGAAAAGTGAATTTGGGCTGGGGTTGAAAATACACGATTGGCATACATTTATTAAGGTAATTCATGTTATTTTGTATTCACTATATATTTGTATACTACATGTAGTTTTAATTGCATTCTTTTATAAAATATTGACAAGATCATTTTACAAAAATTGTAGTACGTTCTACCTCTATCTCTCCCACACCACTTCGCCAACAATGTCGAACAGGTTATATATGATCTTGGAAAACACATGAGGTAGTTTCATCTAAAGAAATCAATAAAGAAGATATAAAATATTGGAAGAGAAAAAATCCTCTTCTTATGTGTGAAATGCAAAAGTGTCTACCTCCAAATTTTTTCAATGCACAAGAACACTACCTCATACATCAAGTTGAGAAGATTGAATTGTGTGGACCTGTACCAACCAGGTTAATGTGGATGGTTGAGAGGCACTTGAAAATTTTGAAAGGCTTGGTTCAATAGAGAGCACATCTTGAGGGTTCTACGGTATACTAGACCATGGTGTACATTAGTGAATATCTTCCTAAGTTTGCATCAAAGATCCATGTAGATCGTATTTGGGATCCCAACTCAATTAACAAATTCGAAGGAGAGTACTTGATGGGAAAAGGTAGATCAAGGAAAGTGAGAGATAAATCTAAGATGTTATTGTAGTTAATTAATTCTTATAAATCTTCAATATAAGTTATTTATAATTGGTGTATTTTTTTTTATATAGGTGGTCGAGAGTGGGATGCAATACATTTGTATATTGAGAACAATCTTGATTGAATGATGGTATGGATTGAATGATGTCAAAAAAATAGTTTCTCATTAACATGGGAAGGTGTTGCTTCATTGGTTATAAAAGCTCATCGTAATGGATATTCCAATGTTACGCCGAGGGTAGTTGATCTAGTAAAGTGTTTAAGAGGTGGAGAGGTACATAGAAATTTATTAATGACCATAACTCAACGTATGTTTAATATCAACTCACGATGAAAATAATTTACACATGCTTCAAAAATTGCAAGTCAAGCACCAAAAAGCTATGTACTATCACGACCACAAATTTCACATAAAAAAGCTAGATGACACAAAGAAAACTTGTGATTCTAGGATAACTGCAATTTTTGAGGTCACCAATATATCATCTAGAAATGACATACATCCTCAACAATCTCAAAATAAATACTATGGCATCTTGGATGATATAATTGAGCGTGACTTTAACTCCTTCAAATTAGTTCTATTTATCGTCAAATGGTATAGGTTACGACTAAATCAAAATGATCCAGATAGAATGGTTATTCAACATGATAATAGATTTATAATGATTAATACAAGGTTGTTTGAGCCAGTTGGAGATGAGCCCTATGTTCTTCCAAGCCAATGTGAGCAAGTGTTTTACTTAGAGGTTCCACATAAATAGGGTTGGTCATTTTTTGTTAGACATGATCTAAGAGGAAGGCTGATAAAGTATAATGTTATGGAAGAAGAAGATATTGAAGATGATGAAGAAGCAGATGATGAAGATCAAGATGATGGTGATGATGATGATGGTGATGATGATGATGATGATGATGATGATGGTGATGATGATGATGGTGATGGTGATGATGGCAATGATGATGGTGATGATGGTGATGATGATGGCGATGATGATGGTGATGATAGCGATGATGATGATGAGGATGATGATGAAGAAGATAATGAATGACATAATTGAAATGATCAATGAAATGATTGAAATGATTTATTGCTTTCAATTGTAATGATTAAATATTTATTGTGTTCAATTCTAATGATTACAACATATGTTATTTATAATTACCATGAATGTTTATATTGTGTTTGATTATCACCCTTTTTGCAAATAGGCAATTGACTACAGACATCATCACCCATTCTGTTGACGATCTTGCATTCCATATATAAGGTAAATTTGTTCATGTTGTCTTCTAAGTTATTTGTAGCATATGCATATCATGTAAGTTTTAGCTAACTTAAGATAAATAATTAACATATGCAGGAAATTTGATTACACATTTATTGTGTTCAATTCTAATGATTACAACATATGTTATTTATAATTACCAATGTTTATATTGTGTCTAATTATCACCCTTTTTGCAAATAGGCAATTGACTATAGACATCGTCACCCCTTCTGTTGACGATCTTGCATTCCATATATAAGGTAAATTTTTTCATGTTTACAATGTTGCATATTGTTCATGTTGTCTTCTAAGTTATTTGTAGCATACACGTATCATGTAAGTTTTAGCTAACTTAAGATAAATGATTAACATATGCAGGAAATTTGATTACACATTTATTGTGTTCAATTCTAATGATTACAACATATGTTATTTATAATTACCAATGTTTATATTGTGTCTGATTATCACCCTTTTTGCAAATAGGCAATTGACTATAGACATCGTCACCCCTTCTGTTGACGATCTTGCATTCCATATATAAGGTAAAATTTTTCATATTTATAATGTTGCATATTGTTCATGTTGTCTTCTAAGTTATTTGTAGCATACACGTATCATGTAATTTTTAGCTAACTTAAGATAAATGATTAACATATGCAGGAAATTTGACGCCTTTGGCATGGATTGTGCATAGTGACATGGATCAGTAGGTCTAAGTCAATAAATAGACATAATTTTCTTATATTCTTCTTGTTTATCATTGAGAACGTATGTTATAAATAGACATATTATATAATCATATAATGTATATATAGACAAAGAAGGTCCGTATAGAAATATAATTGTATAATCACTTTCAACTTACTACATTTTATATCTCTCACGTATAGAGAAAGAAGAACTGCACGTATGAGTCATGACTTGATTATTCTATATTTATTATTTAAATATTATCACATTTCTATTTGATGGATTGCGAGACCCACCAAATAGGTACTTGTCAGATCTATCTACATCGAATGAGGGAAATGAGGAAATGGTAGATGAAAGCTCTACATGTAGTATGACTAAAATAGGGAGATCAACTAGAGGTCAAAAGATTAGAAAAAAAAATTGATAAATGCATACAATTTTTCCTTGCTAATGGGGGGTCATTTTCTTATGATGATGAGACCAAAGGTGACATCAAGGTGTCCTTTTGGTACACACACATTGAGAAAGAATGGGTACCCAATGAGCTACGTCCAATTAACACTCATTTTTGTGTTAATGAGAGGATATATCGCATTGCTCCATCCTCATTACATGGTTTGGGCCTATTTTGCATGGATGGGATAAAGGTATGTTACAACAAAGTTTTTGAATTGTTCAAGTATGTCGGTCCATGTTACAATTACAATGATTGGATGTAGATTGTTCGATATAAAAGAAGTATGCATAGGTATGCACTATCAACTAATTAAATACAATGTAACACTTATTTTGAAGAAAAAAATTTAATTTTTTTTTTTAGAAATAATGAGAATTTTGGATGAAGCAAATATTCCATCTGAGGAGATGATGAAGAGGCTATCTAATTTGAGAGCGTAAGCTTGTCATTATGAAGTAAGCAATAATGAATATTTACTTATAAAAAAAGTTCAATAAAGATTTATATTTTATAATCTTTTATGTTGTGAAGTAAAATATGCAATATGTGTTCTTCTTACAGGATTTTTTGGCAATTGATCCAAAACCTGGTCAAGGACAATGCGGTGGCGCTGATACTAGTAGAGCTCCGACTACCACTGGTAAAATAATCTTCTAGTTGAAAAGTTACAAGGAATTTTTTATTTCAAACATTCAAAAACTTCTTAAGTTAACTCTTACTTTTATTATTTCAGAATGTCTTTGCTAACAATGTATTGTTCAGGTCATCAAGTGCAGGAGACTCCTAGGAGGTTGATAGATGTCCATACGAGATTGTCGACTACAATGTCAGCTATATTTGGTTTTGTGTTAATTATGAGTTGATAATTTTTACTTTAATCTTGGGTGCATCACATAGTGGATTATTTTTTTTGTGGTAGGAGATGCACCATTTTCTATGCTAGATATAGATCATAGTGCATGTATTGGTGATAATTCACCATCATTTCCTGGAGCTACCCATGTTTCTAGCACGGGAGCTATGCAGACATCGTTGTTGATTGACAATGATGAATCGATGCCTTTAAAATGTCCTAAGATTCTAGGTACTTTAAATAATTATTTTTTATATTTTAATATGCATTTACCTATTCATAAGAAGCTTTGGATTGATTATCCCATGACATTTTTTGTAGGAAATGATACATTTTATAAGAAGCTTTATGACCTCACATTGCAAACATTCAGGCCCACCATACGTACAAGGTGGAACATCATAAGCGAACTAATTTTATCCCACTATTTTTTTTATATCATTAATTGGTGCAACATTTTTCCTTTCATTTGGGTCTTTTCTTTTACTAGCTATATCTAAAAATTTTGTGTTTTTTCTTAAGAGATGAAACTTTCAAGATAAAAAATTAAAAGATCAGCTCATCAAAGATTTAGAGCATGAGTTTGGTATTTATATTTTTTATCATAAAAAAAAGCTTGCAAACATCTTAAGGTTGTGAGGGACTCATATAGAAAGTCTCGTCCTAAACTTGAAGTATGAGCGTCCTCCCTTTATTACAGTGAGGGAATGAAATGAGTTCATTTTGGATGCAAAGGAGAAAGGGGATGGTTGAAGAGAAATTACACCAGCAAATGTGAGAAGGTATGCAATAGTATTAGCAACTATTACATTAATGTAATAATGCACTAATTAGTATTGATCTTTATATCTATATCATCTAACATATTTCAAACTTTTCATAGGTTGTAGGACACATCAAAGGCAACAGAGGCCAAGCTGGAAAAGATTGGGCAGCACAAACTTGGCTCTGGGGGATATTCTAAAATCAAAGCACAAGTTGTAAGTAGCAATAAATGGATTGTAGAGAAAAAAATATTTATAAAATGAAAATAATTTTGTTAATTAATAAAAAAATGTAGGGCATTGATTTTAATCTGGAGGAAGAACACAAAAGAATTGCCTTCAAGCAAGGTTATGCAGCCGTGGTTGAATGCTTATGGCAAGCTTCCATTGCCCCAATCAAATAGTCTCCTGCATCATGTGCACAGGTAAATATGCCAAAAAATATATTAGAAATTGAATACTTGAGCAACAATCTATTTGATAATAATGTGCATGACATTGCAATGCAGCCTGTTAATCATGGCATAGATCATATGCCGTATCATGAAGCCCTTGATGTGCATCGTACTATCCATGGAGATGCTTATTTGCTATTTAAAACTAATTATGTAATTATTAATACAATTTAACATCTTTAATTGAACTTGGTGTAACCTTTTTGTGTATATTTTAGAGGATATAGAATCATGTCGTGCTGAACGAGTGCTAGAGGATGTTCAGACTGATCAATAGGTAGATCGTATCGCACATTTAGGTAAAGAAAATCTATGTTTTGTTCTTCTAAATTAATTTTTTGATTTATAGTTCTTTTACTTAAATAAAAACTTGTAATTCACTAATATAAAATGGTGTGAATTTAACTCATGAAGTACTTGTTATTGTAGTGGACCCCCCTTTGGTGCAACACCCTCATGTTCCTAAAGAGATGAGGAGGAGACATGTGTTGCAATTAGAACCAGTAGAGGAGGGGGATGACGAGGACATTGATATTCCTCTTAGAAATTTCATGAAAATAAAAAACAACAAGAAAGCCAAAAAGAAATGATTGTCGTGTGTTAATGAATTTTATGTGTTAATGACTTATTCATGAATGTTGTGTGTTAATGAATTTTGTGTTAATGAATTATTCATGAATGACTTACTCATGAATGTTGCATGTTAATGAACTATTCATGAATGCTATGTGTTAATGAATGTTATCATGTGATTATAATGATTGAATGTTATATTTCAAAAATGGATAAATGAATGAATGAATGTTATTAAATGTTAATGGGGAATTTAGAGTGATGTTTTTTGGGAGGGGGGAGTGGGGGAAAATGAGCTTCCACCTTCATGTGGTTGGCCTTGTTTAGTAGAGAATATTAAACTATTCTTGAAACCAAGTGAAGCTCAAAATTTAAAGATAAGCTTATAGTTAATAGTGACAACCAATTAGCAAGTCCAAATGAAGTTCTTCATTACAGGTACCTTTTTAGTTTTTAAAGCACAATGTCATGTTTTAATATTGTGTAGTTTTTTTCTTAAGTCAAAGTATTCTTTTACTATAAGAACATAATTTATGACCATTTTAGTAACTATTCTAACATCACTTTATGAAAAATCATGTTTAGGCAAAGATGACGATAAGTGGTGTTGTCTATTCCTTGGGAGATTGGATTGCATAGGTCTGTATCTCAAAATCATTTGCATGTGGTAGAAATGCATACTAACAACCATTTCATTCTACATTTCAAAACATTGATGACACTCTAGACACAAAATAATGCTCATGTTGTTGACTTAATAGTGCTATGAAGGAAAACCAAATTTTGAATTTGAATGAACCTAGATGTTCAGATCTGGTCTCCTTGGATTTAGTCTTCATGCGTCTTTGTCTCATTATTACTATCATCTTGGTGAGGTAACACCTTTTCCTTCTTTCTTAGTCTCTTACAGTTCATACTTGTTTAATTTGAATAATTTTTGAGTTCCTTGCAAAAAGGGTATGACAAACAATTATGGTTATATAGGCTCTATTTCCTTTACTTGAACTTGATGTTATGATTTATCATTTGACATTTTATTATTTTGTTGTTGAACTTGAAGCATATGATGATACAATGGTATGATCATGATGCTATGATTACAAGTTTATGGTGTTTTTGTTGTTTATATGATATTATGTGACATTCTAATATGGATTCATGCTTATAGCCTATATCCATTCATAATGTTTCTCCAAATCATCCCTTTGTTGCTGCATCTTTGCTATCAATTTGTCTGCCATCTTCTATTGAGAGTATGGAGATAAGTAAGATCAAGGTTCATGAATTTCAAGAGCTTACTTTCTCCATGTGGACCTTGTGTGAGTAGACATACAAAATTTGAAGAAGGATTTAGATGAGCTATACTCTAAACCAATGCCAATATGAAGTAGATATTTGGATATGATATCGTGACAACCAAAAATCCTTGGTGCAAGCACTGCTGTCACTGTACCACTCTAGAATAGGTAGAAATACTGTTGACATACCTTTTGGACCATAGTTGACATCAATGACAAGTTTGACATTAATGGCAACCCAACATACATATTTGCATCAATACCCCCCTTCATCATTTATGACAACACTTGTGGACTCTTCACAATGTGATATATTTCCCCCCTTTGACATCAAGGACAAAGGGTGTCCTCTAAAACACTGTATGGACTTTGTGTTACCATAAATTACTCCCTATAATATGAAAAGTCATATCTATAACTAGACCCACATATCCTTCTTTGCAATTCATGACTTCAATATTTACATTAGCTTCCCCTATCCCTATCAATTCCCCCTTAGAGAATGCACCAAAAATGAATGCAATAGAAATCAAAACTGTATTCCTCATTTGCCAGTATATATACAGATCCAAAAATGTCTTACCACCAAAGTTGGGTCTTATACATTAGGTAATATGCCATTGTACTGTATCTTCAACAATCCAAAAGTAGATTCCCATGAGGAAGCAACTATTGTTTTGTATAGGTTACAAGACTAATATATACCAATTTTGGTGTTGCTCTTTTAGCATTGGCATCAAATGCACTCTACAAACTATGGAAATGGCCATAGAATGAGTGGAATCCATCTGGAAAGGTGATGCTCTTAATTTGGAAAACATTTCTATGTGCTTCTTAGAAAATTTTCTTTTAAGTGACTAAGACATTGATATTCTCTATAGTCTACTGCCAATCTTCAACCACAAATGTCGCAACCAACTAGTGGGATTGTGATGACTAATGATATAGATGCTACGAATCCAGAAGAAGTTGATGCTTGCATAGCTTTGTCTAAGAATGATTTCTATGTAATGTCTACCTCTGGTGGAAAGGTCGCCTTGTTCAATATGATGACATTCAAGGTGCATCTTTTGAAAATATGTTCCTCTTCAACATGACTGCTGAGCTGCTCAATTTAGAAGTTATATTTTTACTTGGGTTTCTTATCAAATTTTTTGTTTCCTTTTTTCAACCAAAGTTTTGATAAAATATTATGTGGCATGCTTGCTAATGAGTGTTTATAGTAGGTTATGACTACCTTCATGGCACCTCCTCCTATAGCTACTTTTTGGCTTTTCACCCTTAGGATAATAACATCATTGCAATTGGGATGGAAGATTCAACAACCCATTTATACAATGTTTGTGTAGATGAGGTGTGATCAATGAGTCTCTTTCTTGCTCACTCATTTAGTGCATCATTAAAAATGGTGACTTTTAAATTGTGTCTTTTCAAAACTTGTTTAAACTAACCAGGTAAAAATGAAGCTTAAAGGCCACCAAAATAAAATTACAGGCTTGGCATTTTCACACACGTTGAATGCAATTGTATCCTCTAGGGCCGATGCCCATGTTTGTCTTCTTTTTGTATATCCATTGCCATCTCATTTTGTACATTCACATGTTTATAGATTCAAATTAGTAAATGTTTGGCCAATGTTCTGGCAGCTCTATTTTTGGAGCATTGATAGATGGGAGAAGCAAAAGTCAAAATTTTTACAAGTGCAGATAGGAAGATCATCATCACTAGTTGGGGATACAAGAGTACAGTTCCATAATGATCAAGTTCACTTGTTGGTTGTTCACAAGAGCCAACTTGCTATTTGTGATGCTTCTAAGTTTGACCGTTTGCATTATGTAAGTCTTTGTCAGCGATTTAGAATTCAAATTCAGTAAGTGATAATGCTATAAGCTACCTTCTCTATATGAGTGTAAACTAATATCACATTTTTTTGTACTGTAGTGGACACCTCATGATTCTCTATCTGCTCCCATTTCAAGTGTGGTATATTCATGCGACAACCTTCTCATAGTTGCAGGCTATTGTGATGGTGCTGTTGGATTATTTGATGTAGAGAGCTTGAGGCCACATTGTTGTATTGCAACTTTTGCATATTCAGCTTCAGGCATGAATAGGTAAGTTGGCCCAGAGAGGCAAAAGTTATGTTATGTATGGATAAATGGATCCCCAAGTATTTTATGATTTAACTCAAAATGTATCCTTTGATTATTCATGTAGATTGCATCACATCCATCTGACTCAAATTAGTTCACTCTTGGAATGACTGACAGAGGAGTTTATGTCATTAAGCCTTCAAAATCAGAAGGAAAGTGGGGTGTGGGACCTCCTCCAGATAATGGTACCGTTGGATCAAATCCAACATTAAGAAATCAAGGTTCAAAATTAGCTCCAAGGTAGTTCATCATATTAGAACATGGAAAATGGTGCCTTGTATTGCCTTTTTATGTTTATCACTTACCTATCTGCAACTCCATAATCAATATTGATAGTCTCTTGCCCTCACCATGCTCCTTTCAATATATCATTCTTGTAACCTATACATATATCTTCAAGAGCATGGCACTTCTTTGTGCATAAGTTTGAGTTTTTAGAGAAAATCATTCACTTATGAACATTCCATTAAAGATGATGTATACTGAGGATATGGCTTTTCTAGCTATTAAGTAGAAGTTTCACATTTTTTAAACATTCAAATAACTTTACTTTTATTGATGTAGCTAAACTACGAGTGCCTTTTGTGTTCTTGACAAATGGTAAGCTTTCAACTTTTGTGAAGCCATTATGGATGCAAATGAACTACAACTGGTGAGGTGTCAATTTTTGTTCCCATAGTACAGTTCAATTGCTAGAAATATTTCATCTAGAGGTGTCATTTGATAGATTGTTAACTTTTCATGTCATTTTCTACTTTGGTTGGGTAGTTCTCCTTGCATTTGTAAATCTTGCTGTAGTCCTTAGCCTAATGACAGTTTGGTATTACATCCAGGGCGATAACATAGTTGAGTTAAAACTTTGCATTAAAGAAAACATCAAGGGATAATATTTGGATTGTGGATATTTGTAAATTATGTTGGTTTTAGACATAGTTAGATCCTAAGTAGCTTCCCTCTACAATTTTAAGAACTGTCATACTATTTTGTTTTGTTTTTTTATGAAAGTAACAAATCAAAACACTATCAGTTTTTGGCAAGTTTGTTAGACACAAGACACGAGAAATTGTGATTCCAAGCAAAACATCTTATCACATTTGAGTTTTGGACTATGATATTATGGACTATGCATAACACTTCTGGTATAGAAGTCTCTAATGCCCTGAAACATTTTCATTCATGAATGAGGCCAAGGTTGAAAAAATTGAGACTAGGTTAGCCAAGATCTTCCATGAATCTGCCTTGAGCTGATCCTTTAAAAATGCCACTTGAGCTTCTAGCTCCTCAGCAGTCTTTGTTATCCATATGTATGGCATTGTTTTTCTTTGATTCTATCCACAAAGTTACTATGTTCCAAACTTGGTGGTAGGAAAGAGCTAATAGCCTTAATGATTGATTGCATTTTAATATTATGTCCTGGATGCTCTTGCCAAGGAATTGATCAACAAGCAACCAAATAAGGGGTTATACTTATATATGCACTCTTATGATGATGTGATTGGGAGTATAAGTTTTTTAGTCACATTTATTTGTTTGAAAAATAGCGATTAGTTAGTGTTATTGGCTTTCATTCTTGATAAATAATTCTTTCCTAATTTTATTTTTCCCTACAGTCTTCACGAGCAATAGTGTCTCAAGAACCAAAATTTAGACGGGCTGTGCCAATTATTGCAAAGGCTTTGCTCTCATAGGAGCCTTCTAAACTGCACAAAATTTGATTCTAAAGCATAATTTCTCAGTGGAGACTTAGGATATCATGCACATTTCTTCCTCCTTCCCATTGTTTTGTATGAAATAAATCATGTGATGAATGAAACAATGGTGTGGAGGTAGAAATGTGCATGATACTCTGAGTCTCATGCACTGAGTAATTATACTTTAGAATCAAATTTTGTGCACTTTAGAAGGCTCCTATGAGAGAAAAGCTTTTACAATAATTGGCACAGCCTGTCTAAATTTCTACCAAGCATTGGTCTGAATTTCAACGACCATGTCTTCCCTTTGCCATTGAATGTATGGTACCATCGTAGAAAATTAAGGGGTCTTGGTTGCAATTTTGATGACAGTTGGTCAATTTTTTCATCCATGGTATGGCATCACTATAGAAGATTGAAAGGATCTTGGTCGCAGTTTTGACTACGGTTGGTCATTTTTTCCGTCGATGGTTTGGCTTCACTATCAAAAATGTTAAGGGGTGTTCATCGAAATTTTGACCAGCGATGGATGCAAATGAGGAAATAAGAGTTCAGGCTAGACTAAGGAAATCAACGAACCTCTTGTCGATAAGTTGACCTTTTTAAAGTAAAAAATTTGATGCATAATGATTGTGACAAAAAATTGATTAAAAAAGATTGACGACAAGTTTAGTTGTCCATTCAACCAACTCTGGTCAAAATTGTGACCTTTACTCGTCAAAATTTAGGGCTAAATTTACTAGTGGAAGTCTACAAGTTGGGACATACTATTGAGAACCAGAAGATTGAAATATATCTCATATTACATCAACTAAATGAGGAAAGAGAGGAACTAAAGAAATCTTTGAAGAGAAGGAAAGAGATTTCTATTGCGGAGAATGACACACAATACAAAGAGATAGACACTACTAAACTATTTACAAATGGAGACTCAAATAAATTTGATGTAGCAGTTGTAGATCTAATGGAAAAGAATAGAATCCAAGCCGAGGAAATCAATAATCTGAAGTTAGAGCAAGAATCACAAGCCATATTGGTATGTGAAGTGGTTGAATAGAAGAAGAAAGCCATGGAAGACAAAGACATGATTGAAGAAGACAAAAGAGTTTTGGCTAATAGACTGGAAGAGAAGTCAATAGAACTAACCAAGATTTCCAACATGCAATTGGATACTCTAAGTCAAATGATGAATGCAATCTATGAACTAAATGCCAAGGACATTGAGATAACTACATTGAAGTTGTAGAATGAACAATTGCAGAGTGACCTGAAAATAGAAAAGGGGTTTTCTAAAAGTTTCAACAAGCCAAATGAAGCCATCAAATACTTTGAGCAATTATTGAGATGGCCTAGACCCAACATTGATACATTAGGACTGGGCTATACAAGTATTGAAGAAGGATAATCATCTAAAGTTGCTGAAGAAAGGAACATTAAAGGTAAGAACTCCAAACCTACTTGTCATAATTGTCGTAAGAAAGGACATACTACTAATATGTGTAGGAGTAAGAATACAAATCAAAATGTCAAGCCTAAGAACATGACTCACTGTCATAAGTGCAACAAGCAAGCCCATTAGGCACATGCATGTAGAACCAGGACTATGCATAAACAAAGATTTGAAGGATATTTCTACAACTATCAGAAGTATGGGCATAGAGCTTTTGAATGTAGATCTAAATCTATGTGGTCATCAAACAAGGCAACAAAGATAAGAAACAATGGAAACTTTTATAAGTGGGATTATAATACAAGATATAGCTATCATTATTGTCAAGAATATTAACATGTTCCTAAGAATTGTATTCGGACACACTTCAGTGGTAACTACAAAAGGTGGTTGAGTCAAACCACATGTTTTAGCTATTTGAAGACTAGTCACATTAGTAAGCACTATCGAACTAGGTCAAAGGCACCAAGTTGTGAATTTGATAAAGGAAAAGGCAAGGAAAATGTTGAACACATCAAAGATGAGATGAAAAAGACATGGAAAAAGAAGGATGATTGTAGCACATCAAATGGAGAAGGGATCACTTCACCTAATGGGTCTGGTGATCACAACTCATCAAACTAGGCAATCAAGAGGTATGTGGGACTGATATTCAAGTGTGTTATCATACATTAGTTCCAAAGTAGATAGTACAAAAAAGACTACATTAGCATGAATAAAGATGCAAGATGTTGTTGAAAATTCAAGTTAAATCTTTAAATTTTTCATGTTGTTGTCGAGTATGAAAAGTTTCCTTTATGTATCAAGTGGAATATTACTTGATGTCAAGCTACCAAATTATCTAGTGAATGCCAAACTTATAGTAGTTTCTGAGTGATAGAAATATCAATGGATGTCGAGTGAACCTTGAAAATGGTTATTGCCGAGCTTACAGTTGTGTAAGCACCAAACATTAGATGTAAGGTTTTCGAAGGGTATATGATCAATTTTTATTCATTATTCATCATTTAAAATTCAAGCAAGAGCAAGTAGATCAGAAAGCAATTTAGAAACCTATTCAAAGAATTTTCAAAGATTTTAGCAATGATCTCACACTAGTTTATCAGATTTCACAAGGTATTTATCACAAGCTGAGCTAGGCAGTTTACTTTTGCATAAACCCTAGTTTGAAAAAATTGTGTCTAGTTCAAAAAATGTTGAAGGGAAGGAGGTTTTGAAAGTTCATCTTGTCAGTAATGAAGTTAAGTAACCCATATTTAAAGCCATTCCTAACATTGCCTATAAACGAGATCCTTCTGGTGCATTGTCAATGATCCCGCCAAATGTAATTATGGTGCAAGATGTGAGGAAGTGATACAATTGCAAGATAGGAAGTATAGGAGACATGGAGATAAGAGATGCATATAACAGATTGTGTGAAAATGGTATCTTGAAGGAAGAATACAATATTGTTGAGAAAAATGGTTTAACACGAGCCTTAGATTTTCCTAATGTGTTTAAAACTGAGTAAATACGAACTGTGCTAAGCCGAATTCACAATGGTTCTTTATGGCTAGAAGGAGGACTTATCAAGATTACCAAGAGAATAATTCATAGGGTTATTGGCCATCCAACCCTAGATTGGCCAAATACGCTCATAAGTGATTCCAAGGAAGAAATTGAGAAGAATACTGGAGAAAAATGGAATAAGAGAGGCATGACAATAGATACTATTGCTGATCCATTGTTGAACTTTGTTGTAAGGGTAATCTAACATAAATTCTATCAATCTAGTAGATTGAATACTGTACCATGTATATATATGGATGTTGGATACAAGATTGTGAAGAAAGATCATACATATGATCTGGCAGAGCTACAATTACAACAACTGATGGAGAATCTTGGAGTTATCAGGAAAACCAAGAGTGCACAATGCAAGTTTTCTTCAATACTAGTTTGTATATTCTTTTATGTACATAATAAATTTCCCTCTTTTGGTACTGTAGTGTGGAAAACAAATAGATCAATTACAGTTCAGATCAATGAGTTCATTAAGTAGATGGGAGAAAACTTTGAAACCTTGATAACAAGCTACTTTGAAGATTTCAAGAAATCAATGAAGGAAAGAATGAGGATACCAGTTTCTTTGGTTGAACAACACTATAATGACATATGTTTTCTTGTTGATGCTGATCACACTTTTGTGCAAGCTTCCATACCAAGGGTACAATGGCTAGGACCACTTGGGTTTTGAAATTAATGTTGATGAAGCCTCAACAACCATCAAGGCACTACTAGTAGAGGAAATAGATGAAAGTGCAAAGATATTTGGCAACTATGAGATGGAAAAACCAAAGATTACCATGGAGTTGAAAACTACATCAACCATTAAGAAGAAAGATAAAATAGTGAAGAAAATAAAAGCCAAATTTGGAGAAGGTGCCAAGGAGGAGGAAGAAGAAGAAGAAGAGGATGAAGAGGAAGAAGAAACACAAAATCATGCACCTCTTGCATTGACCCAAGGCATGGGAGAAGACAAGGAAGAGGAGGAAACTAAAGGTGCCAAGGGAGAAGAAGCCGAGGAAGCACCTACTCTTGTCGAGCCAAAGAAGAGGAAGGCTAAGGCACAACAAGTGTCAAGGGCAAAGAAGATTATCAAACCTAGCCTAGCCAAGCCCACTGCTCCTACCACTAGAGCCAACACATGTGCAACTACAATGGCCAAAGAAAAGACCAAGAAAATAGAGAAAGGTGGCCAAGAGCAGAAAAGATAGAGAAGAAAATATGTGGCACAACCAGATTCTGATTAAGAAAGGATAGAATCAAATGAAAATAACCAATTTAAAGTGTTAAGTAACAATCTTCTATTTGATCTTGAAAACTTATGTGAAAATGTCAAAAGCAATGCAGATAAATTTGGTTTTACACATATTGATTTTGATAAACTTGGAAAAGAAGAGAAAAACCAAGTGGAAGAGGCATTATATTCCATGATGTCAAAATTTAAGAACACTCCACTAGAATTTTCCAACTCAATACCAAAAGGTTTATATGATATTGTTGAGCGAAAATGGCATTATTGTCTGAATTTGGAAAAATAGATTAGGGAAACAACATTAGCCCAAGTGATGCTAGAATTGACAAAGGACAAATTGCTAAGGCTATCAAGAGATATGTAGTTAGGTTCACACCTAAATATAGAACCTTCAACATTCTTCAAAATAACATTGAAGATGTGGTCAAGAAGTCAACTCAAATATGGAAACTTATCTATGGGTTGACCACTGTGAAACAAGGAGAAACTGACCCTTCAGAGCGTAAGCATGATGATAAGGATGATGACAAAAATGATGACAAGGAAGATGATAAGGAAGATAATATAGTTGGGGAAGAAATAGAAAAGCAAAATGATGACAAGGCAACAACTGAGCAACAACAAGATGAATAGAGTGTGCAGGACACACAAGTGCCGAGTGTTAGTCCTCCCTATGACAGAACCAAGACCATTGAAACTATAATTGTTAAGGATGCTTCTAATGCTTCAACTCAGAACATCAATCCACTTACTATAGAAGACTTGAAGAAGATTCTAGACCAATCTACACTCCAAGCTAAACTTTGTGAAAATCTAGTTTTGGTTAGTGTAGATGAATTGCAAAAGGTAGTAACTGAGGTCACAAGGGAAAAGGTGAATCCAAAAGAGCCACTTTCTATTATCCCTTTAGTTACTAATGTACAAACTTCAATTCAAACAATAGTAGATACATCTAATAAGGTTGATACAAGTGTTAAAGTTGATACTATTGTGAAGGAGCAAGCAAAAGAGAAAGATATTATAGGACAACAAAAAATAGGATAGAAGGATTCATATGTACCTAAAGCATAGTAACAAGGTGCTATTCAAGTCATAGTGATAGATCAGGGGAAGCCTAAAGAGCATAAGTTAACACTTAAGCTGAAGGAATAGGAAGCCATACAAGCACTAGTAACCTTACCAACATCCACCACTCCTTATACACAAGCTCTTTAGAAGCCAGGCACATAAGCCATTCCATTGCAAATTTCAGTACCAAGCCCCAACTCATCAAAGGTTGATAAGGTAATTCACTATGGAGACATAAGCCTTGATGAAGAAATTGTGATTCCAAAATATGACTATGACACTATGACATTAGAGAAAATAGGCATTTTACGAGAAGCCTTAGAGAGGAAAAAGAATCAAGAAATGCTTAGGAGAGAACACAGACAGAAGAAAACACTCCAAGATATAAAGGACATCTTTTTAGATGCAATTAGCCTACCAACTCTTGAAGAGACCAAGCCACTTATAGAAAAACTGACTAATATAGTGGAAAAGGTCACAAAGGAAGACCTTGATACTAATGCAAAACTTTTAGAATGGTCTGAGAAGAAGTTTCAAGGAAAGGTAAATGAGGAAATATCTAGTGAGATAGCACTACAACAAGTTTCTTTGACAACAAAGGTTGAGGATGTGAAGAAGGTACTTGAGAATATATTCTCACTGTACACAAAACTATGCAATCCTACACTCTTCACCCAAGAGACCCGAAGTCACATTCTGAGTCTAGAAAGTCAAATATTTGCATAAGGTGAAAGACTACCATCAAATCCAGCTCAAAGTGAGAAGCATTTTAGAACATTGCTTCAGACGAAGAGTTAGTTAGCTGTCTTAATAGTAGATGAGGCTAATATTAGAGCCAAACTGATAAGTATTCAGGCTACCCTTACCCCTCATATGGAGATAATGCACAAGGAGCTAGGTTATGCCAAGACTTTACTGAAGAAAGACCCCAATCTTTCTACTCTAGATGGTCTAGTGCACCTTGCTGCCAAGCTTATAATGCAAATTAAGTCATTGGATGTTGCATGTGATAACTGGGATGCAACTCTAAGGATAATAATGGATTTCCATAAATCATTTTTGGACAAATGCACCATAGGTGTATAACCCATTTGACATAAGTGTCAAAAAGGGGAAGATTTTAAAGATATAATAGGGGAGATATAATATGAGAAACATATATAAGAAACATATTTGGGGGAGTATGAACAAAAGGGAGAGAAATAAAAGAGGGGGAGCATAGTAGTAGGGTTATATCATGGAGGTGATATGCATTTTTGGAGAGAAAGCAACAAACAAATATAGATATCAGCTAAGACAGAGCATATCAGATCAAAGAGTATCAAATACAACACATTGAAGTCAAAGAGGAGCACAGATTTTGGATACAAGGGAGACACATTAACTCAGGAGGAGTTATCAATTTTGAGGTATACAAGTTAATGCAAAATTTTGAAATTTTGAAGTCATGTCAAAGGGGGAGATAGTTGATCTCAGATTGGTTTTGACAAGTGAGTGTCAACACACTTAAGCCATTTACTTAGTTCATGTTGAACTAGTAATACATGTCGAGCACAACATGTAAATATTAGACCATGCTGAGTTGCACTGAGTGCCAAGTCACTTAGGTGCTAAGAAAATAGACCATGCCGAGTGATTCAGGAGCCAAGTAAATAGTGGATGTCGAGTAATGTAGGTGTTGAGTCGCAGTATATAGAACAGTGCATGCTGAGCATCGAAGACTTCATATATCGAGTGACACAATTTTGACATATTTGTTTGTAATGGCACAAACAACTATGTAAACCATTTTTGATCCAACTTAAGGATAGATTATGATCTTTTGGAGATAAGGACGAATCTATATTTGGATTCCCTATGCAATTGTATGCAGCCAATCAGAAAATGGGAAGGTTTAAGCAGCAATATGGATGCATCTCAGCTGTAGATTCATACCTTACCCTAAGCCACCTAAGTCTTCTTAAGGGAGACAAAGCCCTAAATTCTTTATGGGTGAGTGATCAAATTGGAGGAGTGAACAAGATAGTTTGCATGCAAAGCATTCAAGGTGACCTAGAATGAAGAGTGAATTGCATAATTAGTTAGAGAAGAACATAGGATAGAGAAAAAGATACAACATTGAGACATTTGATCATGAAGGATCAATTAGACATTGTGTAGAGGTGATTTGTCATCAGGCAAGCAAGTGCCAATCGCAGGATCAATGCTGAGACATTTTAACAGGTGATTTTAGTTAAATCTCTTAACATAGTAGTCCTAACAGGCTGTATGGAATCCTTTAACAAGCACACTTATAATAGGGTGTTGAAATCTTCTAACAAGGTGAGACCTAACAGTATTTGTAAGCCTTTAACAAGGTAGACCACGATTCATGATCAAATCATTGTAACCTTCATTGGATACACTTTATTACTACAATAGTGAAGATTTGTGAGTGTCATCCCCACCCCAATTTTATCTTCTCACTTGGAGGGTTTCTTGGTAATCATATCTAGTGTTATGTGTGTGATTGCTTACATGTTTATATGATTTAGATGCATATGCTTTACATATTATTTCAATTTACATATTGAATGCATATGATGAATGAATGGTGAAAGTTTTATGGGTCCAAGTTTAAACTCCTGATTCACACCCCCCCCTTGTCATTCCAACAATAATAATCCAATAATTATAATTAGGCAATTACATAGTGAACTCCACCATAACTTCTCTTAAAATATAACATAATCACAAATATATATTTATTAACTTTCCACTTGTATTAATAAATATATAATCACTTATATGCAACTAAGAGTTTAACTAGGCTTAAGAAAAAATTAATACTAACATCCATGTTACGAAGAAAAGAGTAATATTTATTTAATTTTAAAAATTAATAAATAGTTTTTTCATAATTTTTTTTTTGAAATTAATTATTAATTATTAAAAAATATATATTTTAAATAATTACAAAATTAAATTATATATGTTTAACATAATAATAAGAACACAATTATTATTTTCACATGTCTTTGATCTTCCAAAATATGCAAACATAATATACTTAATTTTATATCTTGAATGTATCTGTTTTTTAGAAATATTTTCAACCAATAATTGTGTTCAAATCTACGAAAAATATATATTTTGTTTGATTAATCTTTATGAGGGTTCCTATTGAAGTTTTCAAATAATTTTCTTTCAAACTCTAGCTAGTAATAATAAATTTCCTCTAACATTTAATGTTGAATTTTTATTGGTTGCTTAGATCTAGGTTTCTTTAAATCAATTTTCAACAACATAATTCTACAGTTTACATTTGATAGTGGTTTCCAAAAAATACATGAATCAAATTCTATTTCTTAATTGCAAATCAAAATTATTCTACATATTTAATTCCATAAATTTCAACAAATAAATTTTAGCAACATGACAGGAACAAGTTAGACAGGTATTCCAAAATAATTTTCACAAAAAAGTTCTTATACCCAACCTCAATCTAATAGCTGAAATTCTAGATAATCTAGTGAATACATGCAATCCAAATACTCTTAAGCTTTTAACAATTCTTTAGCTTCAAATCCCAAATTGTTCTCTCAAAACCTGTGTGTTCAAATGACCAAAAACCTCTAATAATGAGCCCTAACCCTACTTAGGGTTTCTAACATTTAATTTACAAAAAATACCTTAATTTTAATTAAATATTAAACAAACAATGTATTAATTATTCCATGCACACTTAATGTATCTTTTAATTAAAATGTTCTTTTTATTTTATTTTCTCCACTTAATTATTTATGTAAAGCACTTTTAAAATCATATTATATTATTTTAATTAATAATAATAAATAAAGCCCACTATTTTAAGTGTAACTCTAATTTAATCATTATTAATTAAATAATAATAATAAATCAATATTAAATGTTTAACATTTTAATTTCTCTTTATCCAATTTCTCAAATTAGACTTTTAAAATAAATCTTTTGAATTAAATTACACATTTAATTAATTTATAATTGATTAAAAAATATCATATTTCAATATTTTATTTTTCATTAAATAATATTTAATAATTCTAATATCATAATATTAATCCAAAAGTCATAATTAAATTATTTACCAAGTAAATCACATAGCCAAAATCACACTTAGGCAACATAAGCACAACCAACCAAAATCAAAATCAAGCAACACACACAAAGATAAATTCACATGTTTAAAAAGGGTAGGCAGTCAAATACATGCCCTCCTTCCTAGGACAAGTAATTAGGTTGTGGTTGGGACTGGACCTAAACATTATCTCCGCACTCTTACCATTGAGTTATGGTGATAGGGCACACTCATCTTGAAAATTCAAGGAAGTTGATGCCCAGTACTTGCAACCTACATAAAAGATGATTTCATGTACATGTGCATGCATTTCTAAGCTAAACCAATAATGATGGGTAGTGTTACATCATTTTGATCCCGATTGATAAGTGACTATGACTCCCTCCCCTAAACACATTAGACATGTGAGACAAATATAAACAAACACACACACCATACACATCCAAGTATGGGGTAAGTACCTTAAACAAATCATGAATACAAATAACATCAGATTTCACTTTAACAACTCATCATCATGAAGATAGAGTAATCATCATTTAAAGACATATCATATGGCATCATCAAGAAGATAATTACATTTACATATCGAAGTATTTGCATTCAAATAGCACTTAAGGGTTAACATATCCACAAGAGATCCACATAGAGCTTGACAAAGAATACACAATGATAATAAAAGAGATGAGTATTAGCCCCCCCCCCCCCTTAAAAATAGACTTACTCTAGGAAGCCAACTAATATTACTAAGATATCTTAGAACTCAAGTATACTATCCACTAGCATACAAAATTGTCAAATATGAATTTAACACAATCAAGTTTACTAATAATACATATCCAACTTCTAAGAGCAATATGGTTATGGTTTAGGCATAAACTGAAAACAACATTGATCAACATACATCCATCTTTTAACAATTTCTTAAATGAGTTTAAATTCGTATTCAATAAACATCATAAAAGACATCCAAAATACATTACTACCTTGTGAATCTAATGCAATCCTAGTTAATGCAACATTCATACAATTAAAATTAATGCACCATCCATGTAATCATGCAATATTCAGTATAATACTAAATAATATCCAACCAATACATACATATCTAATAATCAACTAGAAATTACTGCTACATATACATAGTATATAAGCAATAGAGTCTACCATAATAAATTAATCAAGAAGAACTCCAAGTAAGTTAAGAGATAATACATACAAAATGTACAATCACAAAACAAGAGTTTGAAAAGAAAAGTATTATGAAATGCAAGATTCATTTTCAAATTTCTATTGTTTTCCAATTTTGTTGTCCAAACTGTGTTATCTAAGTTTTATGTTCATAAGTCTTATTGTTAAATCTTGTTGCAAATTTTACTACTTGTTATCTGATGGTGTACAAAATGCCCATATTTCCTAGTGTTGAAACTTGGGCATTGATACCAGATGTAATACCCCTCTTGAGAACCAAAGAGAAATAAACCTAACACATTACAATGTCTAGTGAACTATTTTTTCAATTACTTGGTAATCAGATCAATAATTTGGTAATCAGATCTAACATCACAATTAAAATTGACAAAAAACTTTTCATCAAACTATCAACTTACTGTTCCTTAATATATCACTTATCATAGTAATCATTCATCTTATACTAAGTTGCAACATTAAAAATTTAACTTGAAAATAAACATGCAACACAATAAACATTCACACATTTTGACACAAGTATTTAGTGTGGAAACCTTGTAAAGGACAAAACCATCTGGGAATTGAAAACCCAAATATTTTCACTCTTCTAAAGTGAGATTTGCAAGGATCTAACCTTGTTAAAGGTTACTTACATGTTTTTTATGTGTGCCTTTTAGAGGATTCATACCAAAGATCATCTAGACCTTATCAATCCTTAACATTTCTAAAGAGTGGTATGCTTTAAAGGACTTACAAACATTACTATTGAATATTATTGTTGACACAAAATTTTGCACCCTTGCTTGAGGTATGACCCTCAAGCGATCTTGTGTAACATGGAAACAACCTCTAAGTGTGGGACTTGCACTTTGAGGTCGAATCTCTAGAGAAGGTTGGCTTCCTCACTATCAAGATGCACCATAACTACTACTGGGAAGGAAAAGGGAGAAGGAGAACTAAAAAAAATTTAGAAAGGGAAAAGTGGTGATGCACCAAGATAGAAATATGGTTACAACCTTGCCCGTAATTGCACTACACATCGATGAAAGCACCAGAATACACTAATTGGACTCTAATCTATCTTCTAAGGAATCACATGTAGGTTTGAGAATGATGAAATGCTGAAAGGAAGAGGATCTTCACTAAGCAAAAAATATCAACAACTTAACACAACATGTAAATATAAAAACATGGAAAGGAAGCATTCACAACAAGGCAATAAACATGCACAAATAAAGGAATGGCCAAAATAGGTAAGAACAAGATTTTTTCATTAATGGAAGGAAAAAATTACAGAGCATAATGTTGTTGCAAAATACAAAACAAAAAAGAATAGAGAAGAACCTAGAAAAAGTATTTACAACTTACCTTTATAGATTAGGCATAACTCATATCTAGACTATGAAGTTCAAACCCCAACCCAAGGTGGAGTCAAGTTGCATAGAGAAACAATAAATGAATATCAGAACTAAATCTGATCATGAAATACAATATGTTGTAATGAAGTGATAGGAAGGGCAAAAAAAATGCACCTAGCCATAAGAAATTAAATCCCATGAGATTTGATCATTAAAATCAATAAAGAGGCATGGAGATGCAAAGGTGTCATGCAAACAAGGCCACAGAATGTCGTTCAACATTAAAGAATAGTCCTTATAATGTGTCATGGCCACTATAAATGAATTCACATTGCTATAAAAAATGCGAGATGAGATAACACACAATGTTAACTTGTCGTGAAAATGTAGAGTTGACCCATGTGGAATAGGTCTAATCTGCCCAGAAATAATGTGAGCCATTGATGTAGATCTTCTTGTTGAAATGGACAACCTAGATGTTGTGAAAATATCCTCAAGTGAATAAAAATCAATTGTAGATGTAGATTCCCCACATAACAAATAGACGGCTAAGATGCACTCAAAATATCCAAATATGCATCTAGATCTAATGGTCATCACATCTTCACAAGAGTAAAGGGCAACAACACAAAAATACGAGAACCATTAGATTAAAATCAAGCCAGCATAGGAAGAATCCACCACATGGCATGAATATTTTGGTCAACACATTCCAAAATGCATGGTGGAGGAGGCAACATGCGATTTCATGATTTTGTGAAAGCAAAAAGGTAAGCCTTCCAAAATAGAGAATTTCATTATTTTAGAAAGAGCAGAAAAGTCATTCTCTAAAATGGCAAAAATGGTTAACCTCGATAGAAAATGTGTGTTAGACCGCAACTCAATAAATGAGGAGACCGAGTTCACTTGGTCAAAGAACAAACTGAACTAGCTTGGTCAGTGAAGGAATTGAGCCAACTTGGTTCATGAAGAGACTAATGACAAGCTGAATGGGGAGCAAAAATGGACAGTAGTTACTATCTAGGTTTTCAAAAGACTATTAGGTCCACTCGGTAAAGAAATTTTTATGATACAAAGGCAAGAAAGTAATAATGAAATGATTTTTTGGTTATTGGCACTACCTTGCTTATTCAAATCTTTGCTTCACTCAATCTCTTTCTTCTGATCCCTTTCTAGATGATTCTCACACTTCACACTTCACATTTCCACTTAGCACTTTCTTTGCTTTATCTTCTCAATACTATTCTACTTAGTTCACCTTATTATTTCTTCTTCCACTTCAATCACCAATATAGGCATCAACAACAATTAGCAACAAAAAACATATTTTCCACCCCCTTAAATAGAAAACTTTTTTCATTCCATAATCTTCTAGGTTTTTCCACTTAATCACAATTATACATCTCCGTCAAAATCAAATTCATTGAATTTAGACGCTGGAGAAACTACCTTGAACTTTGTGCTCCATTTCAAATTGATAAATCTTCCATTAGATCTTTTTTGAATTTCTCTAGTCATTGATCTCATAACTAACTTCATCCTTATCCTTGAAACTTCTCAAACATTCTTATTTTTCACTGGATGTTAGCCTCAGATTAATCTTTTTAAAATTTGTTCTTCATATTCATGCTCAGTGAATATTACAACTAGCTTGATCTATACTTGACTTAGTTAACCTTGAAATCACTTGGTTAACACTATGTTCCTTCACTTCTTTGTCATGTGCTCAGTGACAATTATAGTAGCTTGGCTAATACTATATTCCTTCATTCACTAACTAAACTATCTTGCTAATACATCTTTCTTAAGATCATGTAAAGAAATCAAACCAACATTATACTATTAGAGTCTAACTCATTCAAGTGACCATTGAATATCATACACTTATCAACATTTACATCATCATACTTTCTTCAAATCCTCTTCATCAATAAAATGATATGGAACTCTACCGAATTATCATAATGTATAATCAATTAAGGTTTGAAATCAATGATAACATAACAATTGATATGAATCTTACACATACATTGACAACATTATGAGTTGGGGCTAACAATATCCTCGTTTGGCATTGATGACAATACACAGCATAAGATATTACTGTTAGAGTAATTAGATATTTCCTAGTTAACTCTAGTTTTCTTAAGCTAAACTTTAGGCATCTAACAATTAATTCTTTTATTAATTATTATGATGCAACCTAGGTTAGACCTTTCTAGGGTTTCAATATCATTTATAAGGACAATCTCTCTTTGTAATTAAAAACCAATTCACTTTTGATTATAGCAATATCTTTTTTGCTCATCAAGAATCTCTCATCTATGGATCCAGCAATTCCAACCTCCACAGCTTTTGCTTCTTTCTTTCTATGATAGGTGTTCGCATGTAGGTGATTCTTGGGAGCAGTGGGGTTGATCTTTCATCACTTCAACATGGTATCCGAGATTTAGATCTTCATGCTCCTATTCTGTTCGTAGGATATTTGGCATCAATTTAAAGATTCGATCTTTTAGTAGTTTTTTAATTGAATCTAGGGGGTCACTACTTTTAGAGTAACTTTTAGCAAAAAAAAACATCATTGTTGAGCTCAGAGCGCTCAAAAATCCCAATTTCCATATTAAATACATCCAGTTTGGATGCTATTGAAATATGAGGTAAATTTTTTAGCCCCAAGCTATTTTGACCTGGGTACACAAATCGAGACAAAGCAATATTTTGGTTTTATTTATCAAAAAAATTACAATTTTTTTGTTTCTATTTTGTGAAAAGAACATGGTCTTTTATGTGACAGGAAAACAATTATTTTTTTGGAGTCTGTGTACAAGCATATTTTTGTGGAGTGGCATAGATTTTGTTTTGGGTGCCATCTATACTTTGGAGGTCACGCATGTGTTTTTCAATTTGCAAGGAGCACATGTTTCCTTTTTGAGCGATATTCACTTGGGAGTTGGGAGATTTGGAGCAGCCTAAGCTCTGTTCTTCATGCCCATTGTAGCGCATAGTCTCCTCCTGTTGACAGTATTCTCAGAACTTGCACATTATTTTATCTTGGGAATGGGCCTTGGGATCTGTATATTTTTTGTGCCTTGCATCGAGCTTTCTCCAAGTGCCACGAGGCTCCTCTATTTGGTATCATGCCCTACCTATTGATTAGGCCCTCGCATGTTTATAATGGTTCTCTTGCATTTTTAAGGCGATTGCATGGTGGAGGTGGATTTTTTGGTGTGGATTTGTGTGTGTGGATTTTGGAGGTCATGTGCTTGTTTTGGCTCTGATCTCCTTCTCTAGTCCATCATTCATGTGGCCTGCATGAACTGCCAATTTCAACACTAATTTGGTCCTGCAATTTTGATTGGTGGACAACATTTTTTGGCTTCCTTGTCTTTTGGTGGACATGGAGGTCTCTTTATCATTTTTTCGTGCATGTTTTTTGGCCTTATCTATTAAGTAGGTGTAGTTTTATTGCATGCTCTCCTTATTCACAAAAACCACTCTATGGTAATTGTGCTCACATACCTTATCACTTCAGCTCTACTCTAGCCGATTTCTAATTTCATGTAGAGGACAGGTTCTATGTTTTGGGCAGTGTTCCTTTTTAGAGGGAGTGATATATTTGGAGGGGCAACCTTTTTTTTTTATTATGCATGAGTTGAGTGAGCTTTATTGTTTTATTGTTTGCCTGGATTTTTTATAGGAATTCAACCAACCCTCCAATTGCTCTTGTGGATTGAAGAGTGCTGCTGGGTTGGGATAAAAATAATGGTGAACAAAAAATATATGTGGATTTCATTTAATCTTGTGGTGGAGAGGAGATAGAGATTGTGCAATTACTGATTCCTAGATTTCACTGATGGAACTTGCATGAGGGCCCATGTTTTTAATGGAGTTCATAATTTTTCTTTGGAGTGCACTTTATGAGTGGATTTTATGCCAATAAGAAACATGGCCTTCTTTAACATATGCGCTTATGTGTGGGGTCCATGCAGGATGTTTGGCACTCTTGTTTGACTTGCTAACCATCCATCCTTTGCATGACATAATTCACTTCCTGATTAGCAACATTTTCTCCATATTTGGTGCTCCACCTTGGGCTTTTTTCCCATGCGGCCTACCTTAATTTTTTTTAATATTTAAACCATTAGGTCCTAGTTTGTGGGCAGTTTGGCGATCTTTGGACTGGTGTTTGGCTATTGCACGATGGTTTTGTTGATTTCCATCCCTTTTTCAATATTTGACATGCATGGGTGGTTAGCCAAAATCATTTTCACATGTGCAATTTGACCATCAAATTTTTCTAGCATCGACTCTTTGCTCGACATATGTTTTCGATGGTTGGATTTTTTTCCAACAAGGGTCATTTTTTCAGACATGTTTTTTGCCTTGACGATCATTAGACCATCTAATTTGGGCTCATCACTTGCTTACATCAATGCTATGTCATCACAACATCAATACTTATGTCACCTCTTTAGGCTTTGTTTGGACCTACCTTCATAATTTTGCTCATACCTCGAGCATATAGACTCCATTTTTTGAAAATGAGATATTGTTAGAAAGGTGGTTCCAAGCCCATCACAATGGTGTAGTTAGTTTTCAATTTCAATGCTTTTGTGATGACTTTTTCTACTATCAAAGTTAGGGGTACAAATTTTCACTCTGGGAGGCATATCTTGAGCATCTAATCTCTAATTTGGGAATTCTTTATATCATTGGAAAGGTCTTTCTGAGCTCTTTCAAGTGATGTTGGTTATTTTTTCAGATTATGCTCTAGGCATATTCTATATAGTCTTCTACATTTTTGCATTCTGGTGGATATCTTGGTTGTTTCAAGTTTGAGGATCATTTTCATTGCTTCAGATGATTTGTCAAGACTTTTACTATCTATCGTATTAGTCTTATGTCTCTTCTAGTCTATTTAGATACTATTTTTATACATTCTTGTAGCTTCACTAAAGTAAAGTGCCATATTACATCTGTATTTTTTGTTTCAATAGTTTTTCCTTGTTTTGCCTTCTGATTCGAGCAATGTCATCTGAGGACACTCACAAATATTATTGTATCCTTGGGATTCACCATATCTTGTGTCTTATTGTACATGCACTACTCATGATTAAAGTGCCATGGGGGGTTGATGTGTGCCTTTATTTGCCATCATCCTTTATCTAGTGAGTTTCCCTTATGTGACATTAGCCTCATGACGCGTTTGAGATTGATCACCTCAGTACACACATATGTACTCTTTTGTGAATCTTGATTGTGGTTCCTTAACATGCAGTTCTTTTGTCTCACTTTTCCAGTTGCCTATCACTTCACCCTTGTCTGCATTAGGGAGGGTTCTTCTATTGTTTCTCAGGCTTCCTTGGTTTGATGGAGTGAGATATGTATTCAGTATTTGTTCCTATGTACTAGGTAGATGTAGTGGCTAGGTACCTATGCATTTCAGTGAGATGGATCATTTACCATATAGACATTCTTCTTTTCATTCCTACTTTGGATGCAACCTTCCATGTTCAATTGATCAACTCTTCAAACTTTGGTGTTTTATGCCATATGTATCTTCAAGTTCAATTGTTTTCCTTTGTGTGCCGCTTGATTTGATGCAGATTATAGTCTTCTCCACCTGGTTACGTTCTATTTTAGTGAAGATTCTTTAGATCAACAGTTACTTTTGACATAGCTTTGTAGCTTCTACATGCTTCAATGGTGTTCTTCATGACCATCTTTTATTCCTGTCTTCTAGGACTTTCCCTAATTTGGAGGCTTCTTCAGTCCTTCACTAGTTCTTTTCAGCATTATTTCCATCTCTTTTTGGAGTAGGGTTTTTCCCATGTGATTTTCTCTATTTATCCTCTTTTTTAGAGATTTGGTTGTGCCTGGGTACCTCATCAAGCTTTGTTGTCGGGACCCAAATCTACTTTTTGTAGTAGTTTCTAGGTTTTTAGCTACTCCCTAGGTTTATCTTAAGGGGGGGTGTTAGAGTAATTAGATATTTCCTAATTAACTCTAGTTTTCTTAGGTCAAAATTTAGGCATCTAATAATTAATTCTTTTATTAATTATTATGATGCAACCTAGGTTAGACCTTTTTAGGGTTTCAATCTCCTTTATAAGGACAATCTCTCTTTGCAATTAAAAACTAATTTACTTTTGATTATAGCAATCTCTTTTTTGCTCATCAAGAATGTCTCATCTGTGGATCTAGCAATTCTAGCCTCCATAGCTTTTGCTTCTCTCTTTCTATGATAGGTGTTTGCATGCAAGTGATTCTTGGGAGCTATGGGGTCGATCTTTCATCAACTTCAACAATTACATTATATATTATTACATCATAAGATAATCACATGTATGTTTTGAAAAAAATACATCTCTTCATCTCTCTAACTTCATTTAGGTTCTTTGCCAACAAGTTCAACATTTCTAGCTCACTTTGACAATTTCTCCCTCTTAGGGTGTACTTCACTTTATTGTTTGGATCAAAAAAATCTCTTTATATTAGCTTATAGAACTCCCATCTACATATTCTGTCCCCCCTTAGGATATCATCTTCCTTATTAGTTCATCTCCCTTCTTATAGATTATCTCCCCTCTTGACAACAATGCCAAAGGTAACTATAAGTTTTGATGATAAACTTATAAAATCTTGTGGTAATACCTTGTACCTTGTATGTACTTATTATATTAGCTTCATTACACTCACTTTCACAACTTTGGAAACAATCCCTAAAGAGTGAACTCATGCATCAATTCTAGAAAAATATATCTAATCATCCATGAATTGATGCAACACACATCCTCGCTCAGTAAATCTTGGATAGGGGAATGACCCCTAACCTACCTCTTAGATACTCAAAAACATCCTTAGGTTGTGGCTTGGTGAATATGTCTGCAATTTTCTCCTTAGATTTCACATACTCTAGCCTCACTTACTTCTCTTGTACTTTCTCCCTCAAGTAATGATACTTGATAGATATGTTCTTGGTTTTTGCATGCATCACAAGACTCGTGGATATTTTTATTGCACTTGTGTTATCACAATAGATAATAGCAAGCTTTGTAGCTTCTTCTTGCATTCCTTCCAATAGTTTCTTAATCCAAACAATTAGAATAGTCAATTGCAGGGACATCATACTCAACTTTAGCTATAGATTGTGATATACAACTCCATTTGTTTCACAACCATGTAATTAGTCTTTCTCCTAAAAAGAAAGCTCCATCACTTGTACTTTCTTGACATCAACATTTCTAGCCTAATAAAAAATAATGTACACTCTAAGTTCAAAATCACCTTCTTGTTTGTACCACAATCCATAGTCTTTTGTTCCTTTTAGGCATATGAGTATGCTTTTAACACCATTCATGTGTGTTTCTTTAGGATTAGAGGAATACCTTGCAACAATACCAACTACATGTGCAATATTAGGTCTACTATGCAGATCATACTATAATTTCCCAATCATTGATCTGTATTGTGTCTCATTCACTTCAATAATAGTATCTTCCTTAGATAAATTGCATCCAATGACCATAGGTGTGCTAGCTGGTCTTGAATCATCCATACCAAATATTTTCAAGATCTCTTTAATGTACTTAGAATGAGTCGCATGTATACCATCTTTTTGATGAACTTGCAAGCCAATAAAAAAATAAATCTTACCAAACATAGAAATCACAAACTCCTTTCTCATCTGATCAACAAATGATATGCACGATAAATCATTACCACGAAGTATTATATCATCTAAAAATATTTCAGCAACAAATACCTTTTTTTTACCTTTACTCTTAAAGTATAGTTTATTGTTCTCACTTGTTCTAAAAAAGCCAATCTTCATCAACTATGAATGTCGTCTTTCATACTAGGACCTCGGTGCTTGTTTTAGTCCATATAGTGCTTTGTTCAATTTGCATACCAGATGCTTCTGATTTGGCTCCACAAATACTTCAGGTTGTTCAACGTATAACTTTTCTTCTAGTATTTCATTCAAGAATGTAGACTTAACATCCATTTGATATACCTTTAATTTCTTATAAGTTGCATATGCCAATAGAGTTCTGACTCCTTCTAATCTTGCTATAGGTGCAAAGGTTTCACCATAATCAATTCCTTCTTCTTGGCCATAACCTTTACAAACTAATCTAGCTCTGTTTCTTACAACTTCTCCATTCTTATTCAATCTGTAAATGAAAATCCACTTGGTTCCAATTACATTCTTGCATGTAGGTCTAACCACTAATGTCCAGTATTGTTCTTCCCAATCTAATATGTTTCTTCATTCATAACATTGATCCAATCTTCATTAACAAGTACATATTTCATAATACTTGGCTCAAACTCAACAATTAAACAAGTATTTTCCTTCAAATTACTTCTTTTCATGACCCCAACGCTCTTGTCTCCAATGAATTTTTCAGGTGAATGGTTCCTTATATACTTTGCTAGGATAGGTTCAACTCCTTGATCTCTAGTATTATCATTTCTTGCTTGGGGATTAACATTCTGCTTAGGTTGCTATGTTTGTTGCTTGATTAATACAAGTCGATGCTCAATATCTTCTCATTGCATATACAAACTTTTTGTAATCATCAAGTTTGTTTTTTCATTCTTCATCATTCTTATCTACAAAATTTTCAATTCTCACATTTTCAATTTCAATCATTGTGTTAGTTGCATTATTGAAACACTTGTAAGCCTCTCTCTTAGTAGAGTACACTACGAATATACCTTCATCGCCTTTAGAATCAAAATTCTCATTCCTTTCATCTTTATAGATATAAAACTTACTTCCAAATGTTTTGTAATAACTTACATTCAGTGTATGACCATACTAGAGTTCATATGGTGTCTTGCTTGTTCCTTTTTTCAACTAAATTCAGTTGAGAGTATATACTATAGTTCTTATGGATTTTCTTTAGAACAGTTGTTAATATTCATTTTCAATTAGTAGTGTTCTAGCACAATCAATAATTGATCTATTTTTACTTTCGGCAATCCTATTCTATTGTGGTGTCCTTGGTGCAGATAGTTGTCTCTTAATTCCATTCTCTATACAAAAGTTAGTGAATTCATGAGACATAAACTCACCACCTCTATCAGATCTTAGACACTTTAATTGTTTACTATTTTCTTTTTCCACTCTAGCTTTATACCATTTGAACATTTGAAAAGCATCACATTTCAACTTCAAAAATATCACTGTCATCATTCTAGAATAATCATCAACAAATAGTATGAAATATTTATCTTTATTGTAGCTCTCAATTCTTATTGGACCACACAAATCAATATGAACTAACTCTACAATATCATTAATTGAATGTTGTTTGATTAAAAATCTAGACTTAGTCATCTTACCAAGTTGACATGTTTGCACACAATAGTTTCAGGTTTATGTAAATTTGGTAAGCCTCTGAGTTTCTTCTTTCTACTTAATTTGATCATATTCTCAAAGTTCATATAACACAACCTCTCGTGCCACAACCTCACATATTCAACTTTTGCAAACAAACATGTACTAATAGTAGGATCAAGGTAGAATAGATTACCTCTTGTTTTCTCTCCATTACCAATCAAATTTCCATTATCATCATAGATCTTAACTTTTATGTTCTAAAATTATAACTTTTGACATTATTCAACTATGCAACACTCAACATATTATACTTCAGTCCTTGAACCCAATATGCATCCTCACATATGATTTTATCATTTAGCATTGATGAACCTCTACCTTTCACACAGGACATGGAACATCTTCTCCAAGTTTAATAGTTCCACCATCATACTTTCAAGCCGATCATACTTATATCACTAGTCATGTGATGTGAACATCCACTATTAATATTCCATGTACCACTCTTACTAACATGAGAAATAAGGACTTTTTTTCCCTCATACCTTTCCTTATTATAATCTTCTTTAACATCAACATATACCGCTTCTACTCCTTCCTTCTCATCTACTATGTCTGACTCGGTGTGCTCTTCCTCAACAATGTACCACACCTTCTTCCCTTTATCCTCGTGTATCATCAAAAAATGGAAGCACTTTCATTTGAGACTAGTTTAGCCCTCTAAGCAAGTGGTCTGGGGTCATGTCAAGTGTCTTGAGTGGGCAATTGACTGGATCTAGCTTTTTCCCCTGTTCTGCTTCTCTCTCCCCTGTTTCCAACTCTTTTCTAGTAGCCTTTCCTGAAGGTCTAAGATCTTTGACTTTCTGGGTCAAGGTCAACCTCAACCTTGACCTAGGTCAAGGATGACCTCAACCCTAACCTAGGTTAGAGTCAACTCAACCTTGACCTTAGGTCCAAATTTCAGATTCTACAGGTTTTGGGATATTGGGCTTTAGAAAGCTTGTTTTCCCGCTTCCAGGTTAGCTGTTTCAAGTTTTGAAATGGTAAACTCTTAATTTCATTTAATCTAGGACCATTTATAGGGGTTAAGGCTTAATTGGAATTTAATTCTCCTATGTCGGCCTCTCTAGAAGTTTGTGCTGTAGACTAGTATATAAGGAAGCCTTCTTCTCTCATTGTGTGATCTATCTATTATCTACTTTTCATGAGGAGATGATCCAGAGATAACTTTCTATGATCTGGCATCCGCATTTGAGCATCCAAGCATTCAATTCATCAAGGAGATCAATTGATAGCAACAAAGAAGTCCCAATGTCAATTTTTTTGGTTTCATGATATGCATTTAGTGCTTTAAATTCTAATTTCGTATTTGTGTGTTTGTAAAATATGTAATATGATATTTGGGAGTGTTAAATTGTATTTGCTACCGTCAAGATGTATGTATGGGCAGGAGAGGAAAAGTCAGAATGAAAGTATTGGACAACCCTATGTAATTTCGTTTTTCTAGAAATATGTTGTAAGCTGTCATGCCCAAACTATGAGGCAAGAACACAATTTTTTTTAAAAAAAAAAATTAATAATTAAAATGCTCTAAGTTTGATAAGGTTGAGTTTAAAATCAATGAGTATGATTAGATCATCAAAATTAAAACTTTCATAGTTTAGTCGATTAATTAATTTAAACAAATCCAAATTCAATTTATGAAAGTTTTAACACATTGATGTTTCATTTACTTTAAAGGATAAAAATAATGATTAAAATAGAAATAAGGATTAATACCCTTAAATCAATTGGATAACAATTATAATTCGAGGTCTAATTATTTTGAAACTTTTGCACTAAAAAGATATCATCTAATTAAAATAACATTTCATCCACCATTAAACTCAGATTAAGATTTCAATATTATTTAAATCTATTCTTAAATATCATAACAAACTTAAACTTTATTTCTAAATAAAAATATCAATTAACTTTGTAATCTATTAAAATCAAACCATACTAACATTACTAAATAAAGAAATAAAACATACTAATTACAATATTGCGTAAAACTATACTTCATTAGAGATTAAAAAGAACTTCCTAAAGTTAAAGTAATTAACTATTAAAGATCAACGTCTATCAAAATTATAAATTAGTCATAAAGATATAATTACATTTAAATTGACAATCTAACTTAATTAAGATATTTCCATTAATAATAACAATTACCAAAATAAAACTAAATAATACTTAAATAATTCTTATACATACTTCAAATAAAATAATGCTAACCACTAAAACAATTTTAACTAGAACTAAAAATTAATAAACAATTTTTTTTAAATTGCTACTTTAATAATACTAATAAATCTAATACTAAAATTAACTAAAAAGAAACAAATATTATTTTAAACTAATTCTTTAAATTCCACTAACTTAATTTTACTAACTTTTAAATTTAAAAAAAAAAAACCAAACAATATAAAAATACTAACTAAATGTAATCTAAACTAAACTAATACTAATCTAATCTATACTAACAACTAAAAAATATCCTAACAAACTCATTATAATTTAACATTTAAGCTACCCCCCACCTTCCCTAAAACCTAAACCTACTCTAAGGGTCTAAGCTAAGGGGGAGGTGGGCCTGTCCACAAGGACAGTGCGCTGCCCCACACCCCTGGCCGCTGACGCAGGCCTGGCCGCGCCTGTCCTGCCCATGCATGATGTGTGGGTGGGAATTACATTTGCTAAGCTAACAACAAAAAAAACAAAAACCAACTTACCTTCCTCCCTCCCAAATTTGATGGGACATGTGTACTTGCCTAGGGGAAGATAGGATTAGAGAAATTTAGTACTTGCTTGAAGTATAATACAATAAAACTTCCATTCAACCAAGAGGTGAGCACCCAACTTTCAAAAGGAGAAGGGTACGATGGTGACGTCACCCTGGGTGGAGATATTGACTATGCAATAAAACTCTTACAAACCCCATACTGTGAGTTGGCGCCTAGGAGTTAATTAGTCAAAGCAAAATGGGTTGGAGTTGATGTTAATGTCAAAGTGAATATGGTATTAAAAGCAAACAACTTCATAACAATAACCAAACTTAAAATTTTTCCTTCCACTTGCATACTGCGCCCAAGGTGACGGGACAAGTGGATGACAACCTCAGCGACAAGATGGCACTTGCAAAGTAATGCCTAGGGAGTATGCAGGGGGTAGATAAAGACTAAGGGTTATCCATCAAGTTATAAAGTTTATTAGGTAAGAAATAGGATATTTAGAATATATATATATATTTCTTTTGCTAGTTAATTTATTATTGTTTTTTTATTTTAAATACAATATTCAATAAAGTAAAAAGGATAATAGGAGAATCTTTTAGATTCTCTGTTACCAAAGGGCATAAAATTTGCTCCTCCCATACAAAAGACAGAGAGTTTTTACTCTCTTGAAACACATTTTGTTTGGTCTTATAATTTTCTAAGTATAAAATTTTTCATTTGATTTATAACTGGGGGGGGGGGGATTTTTTTTTTTAAAGCACATTGAATAGATCTACTTGCAAATAGATAAACCAAGAAATTTAGATAATCATTTAAACCACAATGCAAGAATTGATTTAATTCCAATAATCACAAAAACTAATCTTTCATTCATAATAGAATTTTCATTTCCAACATATAAGAAAACTTGAAATTAGCCTAATTGAATCAAACATCATTTCCATCCTATTCTTGATGTGCATCCATCTAATTTAAAATTATGATTAAATCACATGATAAACGATTATACTCAATCACCAATTTTATTGGCAAACCTGATTCAAAGGCTCAGCCGGGAAAGAACCAGGAAGAAAACTCGGCATCGTTGCCATTACAACAAAGTTTTGAGATACAAATTACATAGGGTTTCAATCCTGAAATACAACAATTTAACTAAATTTCCTTCATGACCCTCATCAAGGGTTCCATAACGATTTCTGCAACACTTTTCTAAGAACCGTGGAGGGAACAAAATCTGATTAGGTGACAACAAACATGACCCAGAAACAATTCAAACATGCATATTCATACAAGGTTTTCACAATAGGATTCACAATGAATCAAAATTAGGTAAAGGTGAATTTTTCCAACAGGAGATGTCAGACACAACACTAAGCAAGGTGCCCAATTGGGGCTATAAATCAAGAACTTTCATTCTTCCATTCTTACATGCCAAAACTCATACGTGGTTCGTGCTGACAGGTAGGGGCCCATAACACCCTACCCTTTCTCTCTCTTCTCATCTTAAGAAGAGACTCTACACTATTGGAGTCCAACTAAAATGACCTTTCCCGAAATTGACCACTTCTGCCCTCTCCAAGGGTGAGTAATGCCAAAACACCCATGCAAGAACATCTCAAAATCCAAACATAAACATGAAAGGAAATAATTCAAAAAACATGGTTTTCAAACCTTCCCAACATAACCACATACATACAAGCATTCAAACAACAACAAGGTAGCATAAGCATGAAACAAACATGAAAATCTGAACAAGGGAGATGAGAATTCCTACCTTCACAAAGAGGTAATGGCAAATTAACAAGTTTGAGTAGAGCTTTTCCCTTCCTTGCTTCAATCTTTCAAGACTCCTCTCTAAATGTAGAGATTGAGTAACAACCTAAACTACTCCAAGAAGGGCCTCTAAATAAGCCTCAAACTCAACCACCAACAAAAACAATAACTTCTCCCACCCACCTACAAATCTAGAAGCTCCTAACTCAACCCACACTATGGTTAAACACTAAGTGGAGGTGAGGTAAGGCAACTCATGGTAACTACTTGCAATTTTCGCACATAGGTAAAATGAGACTTTTTGAGTGATCTCAAAAGTCAACAAAAGGGGCTTAGGGGTTGGAAAAGACCCCCAACCCATACCCATACCCCTTGGGTATAATTATTTCATGTTTTAAAGCCTTAGGAATAGATTTAGAGCTAAACAAAAGCTAGGAAATAATTAGGACCAACTAACAACTCTAAAATGCAGATTAAGCACTAATCCAGATTAAGGGTGACTAAACTCGATTAAGAACCAAATTAGCAAAAGATACTAACTTAATCTGACTTAGGTCCAAGGGTTACACAGCTAACCCTAACTAGCACGCTAAAGAGAATAAACAATTTACGAGTGTCAAGCAACACTAAAAGAATACAGTTACGAACATTAACATTCACTGATCACAGGAAAATACATACATACATCTCACAATTAAAATACTTGAATTACGAACAACAAGGTTTCCAAAATTAGCACATAGGGATCAGTTATGTTCCTTCGTCGAGTTTCTCGGCTAAATATCCTGCACACTCATTGCACACATCAGTAGCCCTGTAAAATCACATGTACATACGTACATACGTATCAGAAATTCACATAAATTGAAACATACATCAATCAGGGTTTCTTTCATCCTACTTATATCCTTAATCATAAAGATTCCAAAATCAATGTGTTAATCCTACATTTTACTTAATTCATCAACATACATATACCTAAAACCTTAAATGACGAACATCAAATATCTAGAAGTAACATCACATATCAAGAAATAATATAATATGTTCTAAGCATCAGATAAAGTCTCGACATCTCAAATCGTGAGTATCAAAATAATAGTGTAACAATTAAGGTTATGAAGGGTCGGGGCGAGGCCTCACATAAGCTGTGCTCAAAACCTTTCATATTACCTTTATATGTAGTTTGTGGTGAAATTCCTAGTTTAATTATTTCTCATTTAGTTTGCAGAAAACACCAGTTCCACTTTTGCGTGATTTAACATGTAAGAATTTTGCAATTTGGTTGGAACATATGGTTTTGGTTGTTTGAAACTGGATTATTTGCAGCTTGTTTTAATTTCTTTCGTATATTTTTTATTAGTTTTTTCCTGGATTCGTAATAAGTTTTATATTATTAATGATAAATCTAACCAAGAGACACTTGACCTGGCCAAAGTATAGTAACAACTGGAGTACTACAATCCCTGAAAGAAACAGGGATATGCATAAGAAAAAACAAAAACATCCACCCACAAAATGGTAAAAAAGGCTTGGCCATGTCTCGCGCTTTAGCATGGGATGGAAGTATCCTATTAGAAGCCACATCGTTTGTCTTCCTCCCCTTTTTCCTTTGAACTGTTTGCCACCCATCTTCGATCCAACTAGCACAAATGTCTCAATCACTAGATTTATTTTCTAAAGAACGCTTCATCTCTTCTACCGCTATTACCCTGTGTTGGCTCTGATCCTCAATTAGACATGTGGCGAAGCCTGTGCTCCCACTGGCTTTCGTTTTTCTTTTCCTTTAGGAGTACCAACACTCGTGCTTGGTTGCAACTCCATTACTCCCCCTTCCAACATAGATGGCTTACTGTGTGTATCTAGCTACACCTCTTGCATAGCTCCCCTGCCGGCTGTACCTGCTCCCCAATCACAATCTTAGAGAAACTCTTTTGTTCCTTCCCATTTTTCCCAACAGTATAAGGCTGCTCCTCAACATTTTTCCACCAGAAAGCCTCCATTTGTGTTTTCACTTTATCATATTATGAAGCCATATGACCAGTTGGGATGCAATTTCTACATTTAAAGGAGATTCCTTCATATTTTAATGACTGTATCCAACAACCTTTAGAGGTTTTGATTTTGATATCTGCTTGAAGACCATCTGCTGTAATCCATTTCCACTAAATCCTAAGTGAAAGTAGAATGTTATAGGTTTGAAGATTTCTGTCAACCATTAAAGAATCTCCTAATGAATCTCCAATAAGAAAGTTTGCAAGCCTTACCCATATGGGAATTTTGTCAAACACTTTGGAAACATGGTTGAAATTAGGGTGCCAAATGAATCTCCAATAAGAAAGTTTGCAAGCCTTACCCATATGGGAATTTTGTCAAACACTTTGGAAACATGGTTGAAATTAGGGTGCCAAGGCTTAAGCATTAAGACAAATTTCTCTTTCCAACACCAAATCTGGTCACCCAAAATCATATTCCTATCTTGGATCTTTTCAAAGACTAAGAGTAAAAAAACCCTTTTACTGCACGATAAATCTGAACCCTACCAGAAAGAATTGGCTCCCAGTTGACAGACATCCAAGAATGTAAATGCTGCAAGCTTGGCCAAAGCCTCTAAAACGACCAATTGATCCCATTTTTGGAAAACACTTCAAGATAATGAGCAACCTCTTCATCCGCCACATCGTTTAGATCCACTGAAAACTTCTTCAAGGATATAGGCAAAGACATTTTGTCTGATGAACCCAGCTGTTGTTGAAATCCCAAATGTTTATTTGTCGGTTGGGGTGGGGCCCTAGCCGTAGACGTCGCATCTGCATCCTGTTGCTGTTGGACCAGGGAACACAACTCCCATTTTGCACAGTTTCAATGCCCTTGTTGCTGATAGCCATCCAATAGTTCACAACCGCTGCGTCATCCACCTGGGGAGACACCTCCAACCCAATATACGGGCTCTGCGTGTTACTGAGCCCTCTCTCCGTCTGCACGTCCAAGGGAGAACCCATCACACATTCCAACAAGCCACTCGCAGGCAAGGAAACTGCGTCGCCCCTCTGCACATAATGCTACACCATCATCACTCCCTCCTTTGTAACAACAGTTTGACCAGACAAGAGTCCCCCTGTTTATAAATGACGATATTCTGCTTCAGCTGATGCTTATACAGCTCTCATCCAGAGCTGTATCACTTCCTCTAAATGGAATCCCAGGCATTTCCAAACGACCAAGACAAGAGAAACGGACATTTCTGGGCTGGGGAAAGGAATTCCTAGCCCCTAGACGCACAATCCTTCTGCAGCTTGAAAACTGGAAACCCACCATTTAATTATTAAAGGGTTTGGGATAACCTGCACGAAGGATGAAGTTCTTTTTGATTGGGTTTTTAATCCGGAAGGATTTGATAATTTGTTTTGATCATGCTTTTCTGTTGTTTTAAAAACTAGTATTTCTGCAGCCTTAAGTTTTCTTAAATTTGTGAGAATTTTTCAAATTTGCTTTGGAACTTACGGTTCTGGGTTTTTCAAGCTGAACTTTGTCACTTGTTTAAGATTCTTGTATCTGTTTGATTAGTTATGTAATATGTAAGGATTATGTAATTAATATGCTCTCAACGGTTTCACACTAGGTCTTTTCTCAGATTCTTAGATCTGTAATTTGGATAGCTTGAAGCAAATCAATGGTTTTCCAATTTTAAGATTCTTGGATTTGTAACTTGGGTGACCTCAAGCAATTCAAAATTTGAGTTGATTTCCTTGGTTATAGGGATTATATTCTTACAATCCTGGAACTCAGAGATGCTACTCTGATTGTGTGGTTGCAGTTAAGGTTTCATATGTTCTTGGGATTGTGGTGGATGTGTAATTTTCACAACTGAAACTATATAAGCCTTCAATATATATTGTGACAGGGAAATATTGGTATTCGGAATTATGGTCATAGGATTGTGGATTTGTGATTTTGAGGAATTGATGAACTTGAAAGTAAGATTGGAATATAGATTACTAGTTGAGAATTTTGTGATTCACTCACTAGCTGTATTCTTCTGCTTTACTGTTTTCATTGCACGTTTGAATGATGAAGGTCTTGGTTGATAACTTGATTGTCTATTGGGAATCTGGGTTTCATAAAATATTTTCAATTTTAATTAAACATTATGGTTCTTTAATTTATTTTCCTGCCTTAACGAGATTAAGGATCGTGGGCAAATATTTTCTGAGTAGATTGTGTTACAATTTTTGCATCAACATTTCGGATCACACTCTGTGATCCATCATCAGAATGGGAGAGCTGAAGGAAAAAAGTATTTAGATATTTGTGAATATTTGTAAATCTGCGCCCCACCTGTATCAATCACTTACCTCTCCACTGCAGCTTTTTATTGGAAATAATACATTGGTTCTATTGAAATATTAAATTGATAGCATTTTTATGGAGTTTTGAAGTCAGCTTTCCATGTTTGTTTTCTTCATTCCAGGTATGCCATGTTCACAGCAACGGGACTTTGTAACACATAATAATTCTGAACCTGGGAGGGTTAGTTTTGCCTGATGTCCCTCTCTAAATAATCTGACTTTATGGATTTGCACATCTATTATACTTACAATTTTGCAATCCAGTTTTCTGGTCAATGTTTCCCTAGATTTGCTTTCAAAAACAATTTTGAACAAGGTATGCTATCTTTTTGTGAGAGAAATTGACAGTCACGATGTCTGTTAATTATTTTGTGAGAGAAATTTATAGTCATGGTCTCTGTTATGTTTTTTGGCGAGAGAAATGCATACGATCACGGTCCCGCTGTAATATTTTTCAATGTTATGTAAATGCTTCGCCTATTACATTGGGCATCCTTGCATTTATCGGCAGATTTTAAAATCTTGAGAACAATTGACTGCCTCTAAACTGGTTTTTAGGATCTTTAGAGCAGCTTCTAATTTTATAGTTAATAGTTTTTAGGAAAGTTGTGTTTGGAATCTTGGATAGGTTTTCAAATCTTCAAAGATATTTCTCTAGTGAGCAATTTTTTACTGTTTTAAAACACTTTAGTTTGTGATCTTTGAACCTGTGTTGTCTGATAGATGAACCTACCATTCTGCCTTACCACTTCCCGTTGGGGGATGTTTCCGGGCTTTTGGGACATCCACCTGTTTTGGATTGGGTTTGTGTCTTGCAGTTTGGCTCTAGATTTAGGCTTTAGGCTACATTATGCTATCTAGTCCTATGTTCTTAGTAAGAATATTAATAAAGAATATCAATTAAGATGACAAAATTCTCTCTACTGGATTCACAGATTTGAGCTTTGTCACTTCTTTTATCTATATCTCTATAGATATGAGTTCAAGTTGTAGTAGTTCATCGCTCGCAATAAATGTTACTGAAAGTAAACCTAGAATATATTAGATAAGCTTGGCAATCGATTTGTATTTAGGACTTGGAATTTTTAACCGATGTGAAGGAGCGCAGCATTTTCTGAAAGTTTGTGGCGAATTATATGATCATAAAGACTGCTGGGTGTTTCTCAAACCGGTAAAACATCACGGCAGCATTAGTCTCTAAACAAATTAGTTGCTAAACACATTAATCAGAGGACAATCCACAGACGTTATCTTTTTCTGATTTGGCTTCACCAAATGTCTGCAACCCAAGCAGACGTGTTGAACTCTACCCATTGGGCTTTCCCTGTCGACTCTGACAGAAGTTTATGGAACTGTTTTAAGTTACCTATGCTAAAAAGTGATGGCGAAGGGTAAAAAGAAAGGATGGCCCGGTGCTTGTATCAACTACTGATTTGAGGCAGATACTATCTAAAAGGCCTACATCCTCTCATCTATCTGTGCTAAATAAGCGTGCAGCATATATAATGATCCACGGACGTAGGGTTTTCCAAATGAGCTCACCCAACAGTCTGAACGTCTTTTAAATTGCTTACGCTAAAAGTGAAATTATGAACATTGCGAATTTGCCTATGTTAAAATGTTATTTTTTTTTACAACTCTGATACTATGTTAATTTTTCATAGCTCAGATAACTCAGTGTCAGATTCATTGAACAATAAATTCACAAAAAGACACTCTATCTGATTTATAACCAATTAATACTTTAGTTTATTTAATTGAAATTAAATAGTAGAAATAAAATAATAGAAGTTAAAAAACAGATTGGACAACAATACATATATACTCTGAAAATCCTAGTTTGAAAAAAAACTTGCAATTGTTGGATCTAACAACAAACTTTCTCTTCCATAATACAATAGAATCCAATTACAAGTTTGGTACTATAATCTTACATATATAGAGCCCAACCACTTAGCTTAGCTTGCAAGAAAATAACGTTTTCTTGCTTTCTTTGGCTTTAAAACACATAAAATCACTTGTGGTTCTTTCTCAAACTTACAAACTTAGCAATATTCTTGAAAGAAAAGAATGTTTTCTTACTTTCTTTGGCTTTAAAACACATAAAATTACTTCTAATTTTTTCTCAAACTTACAAACTTAGCAATATTCTTTTAAAGAATAAAAAGCAAAGTTGTTGCTAAAAATCCAACTCAAGTTGCCTTAAAACTTCTCTCCACCTTTGGAGCTAAATAACAAAAAACTAACACTCCCTCTTAGTGAGGAAGGTGTTCTGCACAACACCCAACTTACCCTTGAAGAATACAAACCTATCCTCCACCAAAGCCTTGTTAGTATATTTGCCATTTGTTGTTAATAGAAAGGTATTGGAGTTCCACTATCCAATTCTCCACTCAATCTTCGATGAAAAAAATTGCGACAACACTTCCTATCCAACGTCAAGAGCAAGAATAGACTATAAGATTGCCACAACAATTATATAGAAATAACTTTAGCTCCACGATCCTCTCTTTGCTAAGAAAATAACTCTCATTGAATGTGCACACTAGAACTTGTGCTAATAGTTGTCTTCAGAAGAATCTAAAACATCACAACAAAAAGTATAGCAATTTCTATTTATAAGAATAATTGTCTTTGCTTACCTTGTTGAGATTTTCTCTCTTCTTCTTCTCCAATTTCTCTTGGAAATCCCTTCCATACAGTATATTATCTAGGAAATCTCTTTCTCTTAGAAATCTCTTCCCTACAATATGTCCATGAAATCTTCGCCTCTCAACATATATGCTAGGAAAATCTCTTCCACTCTATCAAGGAAATCTCTTCCTGCCTCTTTATATCTTTGGGAAATCTCTTCATTTCAATATCTAGGGAACTCTCTCTTCCCTTCACATTGGTTCTCCACTACCAATATACCACTCATGACTGAGAACTGAACTTGAGAGACAAGCAATGCATGAAAACTCATTTTCAAATCGTGTTGCAAACTCGTCCACTTTTTCAGTAGTTGTAGCTTGGTTATTGCCCTTGTTCTTCTTACTAGCGCAATAACCAACATAGTGATCCAACTGATGATAGAAAAAAAACTTCACTTAGATCTTTCTTTATCTCTCTGAGAAGAAGACCCTTCACTTGGCCCTTTCTTGGCCTTTTGCTTTCCTCTGCTTACAAGAGTCTTCAACCTTCTTGGTATGATTTCCTTATTGAGAAACTTCATGAATCTCCTCTTGGACAAAATCATCCCAAAGCCTTACCCAATCAGGTAGTTGATCTTTGTTGACAACACACTCGACAAAAACTTCCCAAAGCTTTGAAAAACCATTCTAGGCTATACACACTAACTCATCTTCAATAATTATCTTTAACAACAACGAACTCATCCTTGTCCAGAGTCGACTTGGATAAGTAAGATGTGACTTTCTCTCCCTCACACATCTTGGTACTATGCAATTTATAGCATCATCTTACAACTCTGATAGTTTCTCTAATAGGGTTTTGTGTGCATATCCCACATCTCCTTGGCAGTGTCTTTCCTTGATAGATGAGGAATTAATTGATCTCTTATTCTATCAAGGTTGATTCTTTGAGCTTTGGCCTTCTTGACTTCATGCAAATCCAAAGCAATAAGATCATTTGTGGGTGAAGTCATTGTTGTACTAACATAGAACCACAACCTGCTCTCCTTGAGAACATATGTAATCCAAACCATCCACTTCAAGAAGATAGACACACCCTTAGTAATGTCCTCGTATTAAACATTGGTTGCCATAGCCATAAGAAAACTTAGAGACAAAAATTTGATTTTTTTCTTCTTCTGAAATCTGTGTCACAAATCTTGCCTCTGTATTCAAAGTTTATAGCTCAAAGTCTTTCGATTAATTGGACAATAAATTCACAAAAAGAAACTCTATTTGATTTCTAACAATTAATACTCTGGGTTATTTAACTAAAATTAAATAGTGGAAGCAAAATTACAGAAGCCAAAAAACACATACACAATAGCACAAATATACCTAAGAAACCCCAGTTTGGAGAAAAACCTGCAACTGTTGGATCTTCTACTCAACCTAATAACAAACTTTCTCTTTCTCTGTGATTGCTATTTCCGTGAGTCCACTCACATACTCTCTACGACTGAAATGCGATTGCGACTGGAGCTGTATTCATTAGAATGTTAGAGGGAATGCGACTGTGATTGGAGTTGTGATGATATCTACCTGGTGTGCAACTATCATGAGACTGCCTGGTGTGAGTATGTCATTGATTAAAAAAATTGACATCTCTGCTATTGTCATGAGTCTGCTGTTGCCGTTGTTGTTGCCATGTGACCGCAATTTTCGTGAGATTGCTACTGTGACTAGAGCTGTTTGCAAGCCTAGTCCACTCTCCTTGTTGGGAGTTGTAACTGTTAGTGCTATTCTTGCATGGGGCTAGTCCACTCTCACTCACTCTCTTGATGTGAGTTGAGACTGTCGGAGCCTACCCTTGCTGCTGCCTTTAACACATGGGTGCCATAGTACACGGGTTGGGGGAGAAGGCAACATTTGGTTGCATGTGAACCATTTGACAAAATGGCTGACTGGTGCACTATACCTTTGTTCAATGTTGTGTGGTGGTATTTGGTGGAGGCATTTGATGACATTGTGATAGGTGTTTGACAGAATGCCTAGCCTATGGTAAAGCTGTGAATTTTTAGGAGCGCCCTTCTTTATGAGCTATGGCACCCTTATCTGATCCAATTACACTCCAATAGCTTGCTGATCACTTGAATGCAATGGAGTCTACTAATGCTGTCCTACAAAATGTTGTTGCTCAATCAACTTCACTCTATGTTAAACTCGTAGAATGGTTAGCGTTGTTGGAATCCAAGAACCACACTCTACGAGATACAATGCAATCTCTAGTCGCTGAAAATACATGCCTTAAGGTAAACTGAACTTTGCTACCATGCAACTCAGGGAGTTAGATACTATTAAAGAAAAACAATCGAAGATCGTGGTCGTGAATAGGCATTCTTCATTGTTAACGAAAATTGAATTGACGGTGAAGTCTTGGGCTTCTTTATGCAGCTTTGTGGCTGAGACTCCCCTTTCACGTGTTGAGAAGTTAGTACAAGGGAAGATGGACGATGAGCAGGTTAGGCAAACTTGTGAACTAAACCTACAAGTCTGTGGTCTCCTCTCCATTGATGATCCATTGAATGCTGGATACTCTTTCCTCAAGGATCAGTTGGACATTTCAAACATTGCTCTTGACAGGTGTTGGTTAGGCCCAAATGACACTCTCTTCATCCAGTTCCTCTCCCTCTCTAACAGGTTGCAGGCTCTTAGGGAAATGAGAAAATTATTCTCTCTTTCCCTTAAGATCTACCTAGATGAGGACCTCACTCGATCATAGGTAGCGGAACTCAAGCAAGCTCGTGTCCTTGTTATGGCAGCCAGACAAGAGGGTAAATATTCAGTCATTAGAAATCTTAAAGTAGTAATTTGTGACACCTTTCCTACAAGCTAGGTTTCGAGGGCGACCTCTAAGGCCAAGTGACGGGCTCAACGACAGTTCAGCACAAGCTCTTTGCGCCTCAACTATTGGAATGATAATAGTATCCTCTGGTCTATGCCTGGCTTACTTAATGACACTATTGGTTTTGCCAACCTTTTTATTATAGAGACACATGAGAGTCCCATGTGTCCTCTTTGTGGTATTTCTGGCTATCAATGGCTCTCCTCTTTTAGAGATGAAGTCCGGTGTTCTAGTGGGCTCAGAGGTTCTAGTTTGAGACCACCTTTTCAATACTATCTCCTTGGTTCACTTCGATAGCTATGCCAGATTCATGTGGATTCACATTGATTGAGGGACCTTGCTCTATAGAGATACTTATATCATTGTTTGCTACTTCCTGCCAACATCTTTGTACTATGCAGTTCATAGCACTGAGAATGGGGAACCCTATGAGGACCTTCTCGAGCACATTACCAGATTCTTTGCCATGGGGGACATCATCATTTTGGGAGACTTTAATGCAGGGACTAGAGACCTACAACCTCCTCTCCATGATTGTAGGGTTGATCCCATGTGTACGACTACTTCTGATCTTGGTTCTGTGGGTTGAGGATCATCAGGGGCCCTTTACTAGGTATGGTCAAAATTTACTTCAGCTTTGTGAATCCTCTGACTTAGTGATTTTGAATGGGTGTCTCTTGCTTTCCTGGCTCTAAACTCTTCACTTGTTGGCCACATGGTGGTGGTGCTAGTGTTGTGGACTATGTTCTCTCTACAGCCTCCTCCATCCATCTCATTTGTTGCTTTACCATCTCTCGCCTTCCTCTAGCTGACCATGCCCTCCTTAGCATCACCCTTTGGGGGCCCCTGACACCTCCTCTCCCTTGTTTATCCACTTCTTCTTGCTCCTCATCTTCTAGCGGCCTCCCCCCTCTCCCCCCCCACGCTCACACTTCTTTTTGCTTCATCGATGATGATGCAGAGCTCTTCATCCATCACCTCAAATGACTTCTCCCCCAGGACCCCTTCTCTGACTCCGAGGATGTCACCTTCATGTTCCACTCACTTGCATCACCTTAGACCTTCACTCCCTTGCCTCCCACACCTCCACCCTCTATGATATTCCTGGCCAACCCCCTCTCCATATCATCCTCCCCCCAACCCGTTGTCACTTCTTCTCCTTTTCCCACATTTTTGAGGCAGTTAGAGTTATGACCAGTAGTAGAACTCTAGATGAGGAAGGATTCTAGGCTAAATTCTTCAAGTTGGGTATCTCTGTACTGAGTCCCTTTCTTATAGTGCTCTTTAATCAAGTGTTTTGTGTTGGATTTTCTGACTCTTGGTCACGACATATTATCTATTTGATCCATAAATCTAGGCCAACTTTTGACCCAAGGAACTACAAGACCATCATGGTTGGGCATACCTTCACCAAACTCTATGTGACTGTGTCCAGAGAGCTTGAATGGTATCTTTTCTAGAGAGCTTGATCAACGACATTGTCGAGCTAGAGGTCAAGTTGGGTTTCGTACAGATTTTAGACCACTAATCACATTTTGACCTTACGGACCATCACTGAGGAGGCTTGCCACCGCTCAACCAAAGTCTACTACTATTTTGTTGACTTTCGCAAAGCCTTCAACTCTGTTCCTCAAGCGTCTCTCTTTCAACATTTTAGAGACTTTAGGATCTTAGAGATTCTCCTTACAACTATTACGAGGTTATACACGTGTGTTGTGGGAAGATTCAAGACTCCATAGGGCTTCTTTGACCCTATCCAGAGCACTATCGGGGTGAAACAGGGCTACCCTCTCTACCCCACTCTCTTTGGCATCTACATTGATGAGCTAGAGGCATTTTTTGTATGATTGCTCGCTTCTTGGTGATGGTTGTTACTTGCATCAGGTGTTGATCTCTATTCTCCTATTTGCTGATGATGTGATTCTCCTAGCGTCTTCCCTTGATGGTCTTCAACGACTCCTTGATGGCTTGGCCTCTTTCTGCAACTCACTTTATGGTCTTAAATTTTTTTAAGACATCAAAAAATTTGGGCAAGACTTGGGTTATGGTCTTAAATTGTAAATCTGGGCAAGACTCAGGTTATGGTCTTCAATTATTTGAAGACATCACACCTCCATTTTTTCTTCCAAGGTATCTAGATCGAGATTGCATCTTCATATACTTATTTGGGGGTTAAGTTTTCTGGACCTCAATTCAACTTGAGACCAACCATGAAGCCCAAGGTTAACAAGGGGCTCGATTCCCTCACCATTCTTGAGTGACAGTGTTTTCAACACCACTTCTAGGACACTGTGACTAAGATGTCCCTTCTTGACTCCTTGGTCAAGCCGACTTTTGTCTATGGCTCTACTGTTTGGGGCACTTCCCTCTTGGAGTTTGACTGGGCCTCTATTGAGAGAGTCCAAACTCTTTTCCTTCGGTGCATTATCAGATGTCCTCGATCCACACAACACAACATTGTTCTAGCTGAGTTTGGTGCTCAGCCTTTCAGATTGGGGAACATCTTTGATTTAGTTAGGCTTCTTCATCGACTTCGAAGCTTTGCTGGTTCCTTCGATGGTCATCACATATATTCCTACTTGGCTTACTATTCCTCTATGGAGGTTGCAGGTTTAGACTCTGGACAAAGGTTTCATTGTTGATACACCCAGGTCTCTGTCCTCTTGGACTCAGTTGGTATTAGTTTGGATGGTTTTCCCTCTTTTTAGTTTTCTCTGGATGCTCTAGCCCATCTTCTTCCATCTTAGTGGGAGTTGAATGAGCATGTTAGACTTGACATTTACAGACAATATGTTATCACGAACTGGAGGAATCTGCCAAGTAGCCTCCGCCCATGTATGGCCTTCTATGCTAAGCACTTTCTTGATATCCAAGACAAGATCATCTTACAGCCTTGGTATCTCACTCATCATTGGACTCACACTCTTTGCATCTCCTTGGGATCTTTTAGAGTGGGATCTTACTAGCTACATATTCAGATTGATCACCAGATTGGCAAGGAGGACAGGATCTATCAGCTTTATCACCTCGGGGAGGTTGAGCCCGAGTCTCATTTTATTTTTTGTTGTCCCATTTACTATGAGATCTGAGGGAGATTCTACTATTTTTTCAGAGAGTGTCGGTCTCTTCTCTCTTTCCTCACATATATTGACCAACACTATCTTTTACTCTACCTTCAGGAGACCATGCGACTTTGTGAGCACACTATACAGCTCCAACTTTGCTCGACATCGACCCCCTCATCACCTCTTTCTTTAGTCCTATAGTCCCTACCCTAGGATTGAAGCATCCTCCTTGTACTATCTCGGGTCACACTAGATCTATGAGACCCCACAGGGATCACACTTGACAACGACCTTCTAGAGTACTTGATTTCTCTAATGTCCACCTTTGCATTATCAACTACTTCTCTCCTATGAGGAATTCTTAGTTGTTGCTATTCCTTTTCTTGGTTCTTTTGTTGTTTTTCTTTCATGTTCTTTCTACGAACACCGTTTGGTGCTCCCTTCTATTGGTGTTTGCCCTTTGTACTGTTTCTAGTCCCTTAGACCCTCATTGGTCATTTGCTAGACATTAATAAACTTATCTTATCTTCTAGAATACAATAGAATCCAATTACAAGTTTGTTTACTATAATCCTACATATATAGAGCCCAATTGCTTTACTTAGCATGCAAGAAAAAATGTTTAATTTTTTTTCCCTAGGCTTTAAAACACATAAAAGCACTTCTTGTTTTTTTAGCAATATTTTTTTAAAGAATAAAAGACAAAGTTGTTGCTAAATATCTAACTCAAGTTTCTTTAAAACAACTCTCACCTTCAGAGCTAAACAACAAAAAACTAACAAAAAGTGATGCTTTTCCAGATGACTCATTTGGTTTATGGCCCACAAAAAACTTTTACTAACTTGTCCTAAACTTTGCTATTGCTGGAAAGGATAGTAATCTTTTTTTAAAATATCAACATGAATGATATGTTTAATAGTTGTCCACTTTGCACATTGAAAGCGATTTATTTATAACCATCTATTAAGCGCACTCAGGTTGGAGTAGTATTGGGATGGGTGACCTCCCAAGAAGTCTTGGTGCTTCACCCCTATGAGCATCACCTAGATCCAATGAGTGCTAAGTGTTCCATTTATTTTCATGAGAGATGGATTCATGTTGAATCACTACTCATGAAACATGGGTCAATGAGTTTGACTCAAAATCACACAGTTAAATCCTTATAGCAATATCACAATTTGACTTGTTGTGGAAATTATCTCCTACTTATCTATTGATGAGCTTAAGGGGCTTTCTAATGAATGGTTCATAAGGCACAAAATTCAGTGAAGGTTTTTCAAATGGGGTTGCAAGCTTTGGGTTTAATCATAAACGAAACTCTATAGTTAAGCGCACTTAGGCTGGAGTAGTACTGAGATGGGTGGCCTCCTTGGAAGTCCTAGTGCTTCACCCCTGTGAGCATCACCTAGATCCAATGATTGTGAAGTGTTACATTTATTTTCATGAGAGATAGATTCATGTTGAATCACTACTCATAAAACATGGGTCAATGAGTTTGACTCAAAATCACATAGTTAAATCCTGATAGCAATATCATAACCATCTATTAAGGTTAAAAAATTAGCATGAATATGTTTTAATATTTCTTTTTGTAAATATGTACTTTACTTTATATTATAAATATGTTGGAATATTTTATGTGACTAGGTTCTTTAAATTATAATATTAATGGAAAGGACACTATTTATTAAATATTTTTAACATGAATCATTTATTTAATGTTTTTCTTTGCACATTGACATTGATATATTTACAAACATCTATGAAAGTTTAAAAATTAACACGAATATGTTCTAATATCTTTTTGTGGATTCTTTTTTAAAAAAATGAATAATATGTTCAATGTTTGTCCACCTTGCACATTGAAAGTGATATGTTTAGTAAACTTTTGAATTTTTTTTTAATGATTAAAAAATGCAAACCAAAAATATTAGACATTTGAGCCAAAGTTGTTTGTTTTTGACATTTTCATTAGTTGACAATAATATTTAAGTATTGATTTAAGGTGCTAATAAGCTAATAATAACAATGATTCTAACAAAGGTGAAATAATAAAGGAAAATAATAATTTGTAAATTGTTTCATCTCTATGAACAACACTATCTAGATCCAATGAGTGCTAAGTGTTCTATTCATTGGTATGAGAGACAGGTTTGTGTGAACCACTACTCATGAAACATGGGTCAATGAGTATGACTAAAAATTTATGAAGTTGAATCTTGATAGTAATATCAATATTAGAATAGAGTAAAAAATTGATTACAATAAGTTCATCATAAACTGTTTAGCATGAGGTATTAGAGTACCATATTTAAACACTACCATAATACAATAAAGTATGACTTATAGGGTAGTCAACCCATTTTTATTAAGAATTATCAAAATTACTTGTGAAAAATATCTCCTATTTATCAATTGATGAGCTCAATGGCTTTCTAAAGATTTGGTGAAGGTTTTTGCAATTGAGGTTTGCAAGAAAGCGGAAATTTAACCATGGAGAAAAATTTGTAGTAAAGTGTGCTCGAGTTGTAGTGTGGGGATATGTGATCACCTACTTAGTCTTAATGGTTCACTTCTGTGAGAATCACTTAGATACAACGAGTGCTAAGTATTCTATTCATTTCATGAGAGATGGGGTCGTGTAAACCACTACTCATGAAACACGGGCTAATGAGTTTGACTCAAAAGCTACATAGTTGAATCTTAATAGCAATATCACAAAGAGAATTAAGTTGTGAGAAATGACCAAACTAGTTAGGAGATTTGTTATTGATATCTTGAGTGGGAAAACTTTATAACCATTAATATCAAATTCCAATCCTTGAGAAAGCACAAGTAACATTATCAAAGGAATAAGGATAGAGAAGAGGATTGAACTTACATCACAATCCTATTTGTCTCTATTGTCTCTATAGTTTAAATCAAACACAATATGACATGGTGTCATGTTTTCCATGTAGAGCTTGAAGGATCCAATAGATTCTTGAAGGTTTGAATTACAAAGAAGCATTTATCTTTGAGTATATGAATCCTTACTAGTAGAGGGCTATTTTCTTGGAGAAGATGAGCTAGTGGCCAAATGATTTATGGGTCCCAATCAACTTTTGTGAAACCAATTGCCAAATGGTTCATATATAGTTTACAGAGCGTCATTAAGGATCTTGAAGTAAGGAGCTAGGATAATTTTGTAATTCTAGTGGATAATGCTCAATGCTTTACACATAATAATTGTTTGGATGTGGTATTGAGCTTATAGTTTCTATCCCTTGCATGAAATGATCGGTGATGTTTGACATATCCCTCTCCTTTTGGAGTATATATTGGGACTAATAAGTGACATGCACATTTTTTATGTATAATTAAATCATAAAAAGCTACAAACGAGTAGTGTGATTTGTTTGTAGCAAGCTTTGGAAGGTAACCAATATGATAAGATATATACATGGCTAGTCAAAAGGATGCTAGTCACTTATATACTAAAAGGCATAGAAAAAAATGTTGAGGCCAATAGTTTGGATTTGAACTTGTAAAAAAAACTTCCACATGTCTTTCAAAAGAAATTTCCATTTCACGAGGGATGTCAATGTGTCTAGTATGAATCCATGTTTGATCAGTTCCATTCAATGCAATTGAGGGTCATGACGTGTCATTCAAATTTAGTTTTGTGCATGGTTAAGGGAGATCCTGAAACAACAAAAAATAAAAACAAAATCTAGCAGATCAATATCTATATCTACAATTTTTATGCATTTCTTTTTAGTTCTTTTGTGCATTTCTTATTCCAAGTTATTGGAGCTTGCTTCCAAATTCTATGACAATAATTTGGGCTTCATCTATCTCTTTTCTTCATTGTCAATTTTCATTTTTTTTGGGTAGTTGGAACTTTGATGATCTATCATTTCTAGGTTGTTGTTCATTACTTTGCCTTGGTTTTCTAGAGTAAAAAAAGTTTTATCCATGGAAACGTTTTCTTAGTGAATCTCTTTTCTCCCCTCTTCTTTATGTACAAGGTTTTGAGGTCCCTTCAAAACCTATTTTTACTTTATTCAAAAATATCTACAACAGTTTGGTTGAAAATTGTATTGTCATTAGCAAAGCGGGAGTTGAGGGCAACAATATTACTAGGGAATACAATGCCACAACTAAGATCATTCTATTGGGAATGTTGAAATAGGCATCCAACAACATTGGTTGTAAGGCTTTAAAGAAATAGAGAAAGAGGAAAACCTTGATGAATGAATTTTTGTAGACAAAATTCATAGGGAAAGGGCTTAGTTGATAGTTTTTATATATATATATATATATATATATATATATATATATTTCCTTAAAGAAGTTAGGCTGTTTAGGATAGAAATTTCTTGGGTAATGTCTTTTTTTTTTGGGCTATGACTAGCGATGCTCTTTTAGGAACACTTGAGTAAGGTTATTGGATGATAATTGTTACCACAAGATTATCTAATATATGTTAGAGTAATTAGATATTTTCTAATTAACTCTAGCCTGCTTAAGCTAAACTTTAGGTATCTAATAATTAATTTCTTTTATTAATTATTATGACACAACCTAGATTAATTTCTCTTCCTATATTTAATAATCATCTTGTAATTATTAAATACCTAGATTAAATACTCTTCTTGTATTTAATAATTATCTTGTAGTTATTAAATACCTAGATTAAATACTCTTCCTGTATTTAATAATTATCTTGTAATTATTAAATACTCTGAAGAGTTTTACGTTACCTTTTGGGGTTTTGATCTCCTTTATAAGGATGATCTCTCATTGTAAACATTGACTTGAAATAATTCATTTTTTATAGCAATTCATTTTTTTTACTTATCAAGAATGTCTCATCTATGGATCTAGCTATTCAAGCCTCCATAGCCTTTTGTTTCTCTCTTCTGTAATAGGTGTTTGCATGCAAGTGATTCTTGGGAGCTGGTGGGTTGATCATTTATCAACTTCAACATGCTATTAGAGCTTCAAATCTTCATACCCCTGTTCTGTTTGTGAGAGATTTGGCATCGAATCTGACATTGGTTTTCAGATTTGAGCTTTCAATGTTATTGGATTTTTTTCTAGCACCGACCCTTTGTCTAGCATTGTGTTTTTGGTGGTCGAACATTATGGCATTTTTTGTCTTGACAACCATTTGACCATCAAATTTGGGCTTGTCATTTGCTGACATTAGTGCCATGTCAGCACTACATCACTACTTTATGTCACCTCCTCAGCCTCTATTTGGACCTATCTTTATTTTTTGCTCATATCTTAGGCATACAGACTTAGATTTTTGCAAACGAGATATCATTAGAAAGCTGGTTCAGAGCCCATCATTGTGGTATAGTTAGTTTTTAGTTTTGATGCTATTTTGATGCTTTTTTCTACTATAAAATCCAGAGTTCTTTTTTGCACTCTGGGAGGCATATCTTTAGCATCCAATCTCTAATTTGGGAATTCTTTATATCTTTGGAAAGCTCTTTCCAAGCTCTTTCTAGTGATCTAGTTGTTTTTCTAGATTTTGCTCTAGGCACATTCTATTCAATCTTCTACATTTTTGCATTCTGGTGGATAACTTGGTTGTTTTAGGTTTGGGGATTGATTTCTTTGCTTGAGATGATTCATCATGACTTGTACTATCTATTGTATTAGTTGTATGCCTTTTCTGATCTTTGATGAGACCTTTTGTAAGCTTTTTTGCATATTACATTGATATAAAGTGCCAGTCCTTGCTTTTTAGGATCTTTTTCATCATTGTGACTTATTGTACTCACACTACATTATAAAGTGCTATGGGGGGATAGTTTTTTGCCTTTTATTGTCCTTTTTCTTTGTTGATTGAGTGTACCTTCCACAACATTAGCCCTATGATGTGTCGATGATACGTGACTTTATAGGTGTTTGTACCTCTTCCTCACTCTCGATGTTCTTGGTTCTTTCTGCAAGAGAATTTTGGCCCACTTTCTCAATTGCCTATCACCTCATCCTATCTACATTAGGGGGGATTCTTCTACTATTTCTAATGCTTCCTTGGTTCGTTGGAGTGAGCTATGTATTTAGGATTTGATCCTATGCACTAGGTGATTGTAGTGGATAGATACTTATGCATTTCAGTGAGATAGATCATTTACCATATAAACACTCTTCTTTCCATTCCTACTTTGGTTGCAACCTTATATTTTAGAGGAGGTTCTACAAATTAGCAATTTCCTTTTGACACCGTTTGCAACTTCTTCATGCTTTAGTGGTTTTCTTCATGATCACTCTTTGCTCCTTTCTTCTAGGACATTCCTCTAGTTGGAGGCTTCTTTAGTCCTTCACTAGGTTTTCAACTATCTCTTTTTGGAGTAGATTTTTTCTCATTGAGTTTTCTCTATTTCTCTATTTCATAGAGATTTGGTTGTGCTTGGGTACCTCATCAGACCTTGTTTGCCGGGATCCAAATTTTCTTTCAGTAGTAGTTTCTAAGGTTTTAGCTACTCCCTAAGTTTATCTTAAGGGGGGTGTTAAAGTAATTAGATATTTTCTAATTAATTCTAGTCTACTTAAGCTAAACTTTAGGTATCTAATAATTAATTTCTTTTATTAATTATTATGATACAACTTAGATTAATTTATCTTTCTGTATTTAATAATCATCTTGTAATTATTAAATACCTAGATTAAATATTCTTCTTGTATTTAATAATTATCTTGTAATTATTAAATACCCTAAAGAGTTTAATGTTAACTTTTGGGGTTTTGATCTCCTTTATAAGGACGATCTCTCATTGTAAACATTAACTTGAGATAAGTCATTTTTTTCCTCATCAAGAATGTCTCATCTATGGATCTGGCTATTCAAGCCTCCATAGCCTTTTGCTTCTCTCTTCTGTAAAAAGTGTTTGCATGTAGGTGATTCTTGGGAGTTGTGGGGTTGATCATTTATCAACTTCAACAATATATATGTTTCCTTAAAGAAGTTAGGTTGTTTAGGCCAGAAATTTCTTGGGTAATGGCTTTTATTTTTTGGGCTATGACCAACGATTCTCTTTTAAGAACACTTGAGTAAGGTTATTGGATGATAATTGTTCATAATGCCATATATATATATTTTGGGAATATACTTGAAAAATCCTTGGTTAATAATAGCTTCTAGAGACCTAGTTACAATATTTTAGAATTCCTTTTGATATGAGGTCAAATATTATTTTAGCACTCATGAAGTAGGCTGTCCATCATCAAGCTTTTCTTTGACTCCAAACTATACATAGACTCCTCAATCTCATCTAAGGTGAGATAATGATCCAAAAATTAATACAATACAATATTTATAGTACATTAAACAAGTCTATAACCTATAAAATAGGAAGATATGGATGATGTAAGAGCTTGCAACACGATAGTAACTTGTGAGTCTCTCATGTTGGAGGTCTTGGTTTTGAGTCTACTAGACCTAATGGATGATAATAATTAATTTAAAATAATAATAATTAATTTAGACTTTGACCCATTATCTATCAAATAAAAGGAGTGAATGATTAATAAATATTATTTGTAGCACTGGTAAATCATAAGAGTTGCACGAATAATAATATATGATATTGAAATTGTTGGCTTTTTAAACAATTTTTTTAATTATCTCTATAAGTACCTAGCTTTAATGTTTAAGATTTCTCCTCTGCATTTTAGCCTCAATTAGGTGGTTATCCCTTATTGCAATATTTAGATATAACCTTTATGTGTATGAGATGTCAACTAAGTAAAAAGGTTATAAAAAAGCTCACATCTATATGATTTTTCGAGGTAACTACATCCTTAGAAAGACTTCATTAAAAAAATTTGAGAACATGAATAAATTATACTAACCTAAAAACATGAAAATGCTAACATAGATTTTGTATTTTTTATTGAAATCCTCTAGTGACAAAACAATTTGCCACTATAGGTTCATAAATTTTATTTTTAGGAAATAAAACTACACACCCAAGTGCTACAAGTCCTTAAGTCTATTTTCTACAAAATGTATATATAATATAAACACATTAAAGCACCACAATTGCCTAAAAGGCAATAAACTAAAATTTCCAACTCCATGACATCCAAATAATTTGCAATAGAACCTTGTGACACACAAGACTATCAACAACCCAAGGATCCACATGTGTTTTACACAAAAGTATGTAGATATATGAAATCCAAAAAATATGACATCCAAAAGTGATAGAGCATGATTACTTATTCCACTAAACTAACATATGAAAAACCTCCATCCAAAACATCAATGTGGAATAGCTAAACTTAATATCCCAACATAAACTCTAATGATTTTGCATTGAGAAAGGTACAACCAACCGTCTCTATGATGCATGTAAAGTGAAACTATCTCCATTTAGAAAACCCCATGGGAATTATAATTATGAATATAATCCTCCCATAGATTTACAAAGTTGTAGATTTATTTAAATGTAAAACCTATAAATATGCATCCAAATTTGAATTTGTTAATAGATATAATAAATTGAAAATATGACAACATTTCTTATGCTAATAATATGAGTACAAACATACATTATATTAATTATTCAACAATTTCTATTGTATATTGTAGACACCTAAATTTGGTTATTGCCTTGTTATTATGTCATTCATAACATTATCCTTTTTATTAGAGTTTATTTATTCAACCTCACAAGCAGATAAAAATACTTCTCACAAATGAAGATCACACAAGATATATTTTCTCAACAACATGAGCATTGTATTGATGAACAAAAGATTAATAGTATAAGTAGATATAATATATCATTAAAGAAAGGATGATGAAGCCCTGGATACAAACCTTAGAAAAAGATTAAAGAGAGATTGTTAAGCCTCTACATGATAATGGATGAAACAACATATGTTGAATAAAATTCAATATAATAAAAGAAAAACGTGCTAAGTTTAGTTTTGGTGTATAAAGATATAATTAGTTTAAGAATATAATTAATTAGATAATATTTTTGATTAAGTGGAAAATAGGTTTTGAAGGGACCCAAAACCCTTTACAAGGTAGGATTTGGAAGGGCCTTAAGCTCAATTTAAAAGATATTCAAGACTACTCTTAAGGTGAAAAAAAAATATTTGACACCAAAGACAAGAAAAAAAACCTGTAAAAATCCAGCCAACAACTCTATCCATTTAGGATTAATGATGATTTTCCTTTAGTCTTTCCCTTATGGAAAAAATAGTCATATGAAAATAGAATTGGGGAAAGTTAATCATTTTTTAATTTGATTGTGATCCAAGCCTCTTCTACCCTAGCAACAACATTTTTCCGAGGGATCGAATCAAGCACATAAGATCCCCCACCTTCGGAAGGAAGACCAACAAAAGTAACCAAAGGAGAGTCAAAAAAATCATGAAGATATTGTTAGCATGAATTTTGATAGTATTCCTTTGAGGTAGTATCCTAAGCATTGGAGAGTATTGACATGTTGCATTCATGACTTAAGTCTGTGAAGACTGACAAAGTAGTAGACAAAGATCATACTTGTATAGATAGAGTTTTTATTTACAAGTGAAGCACATTTAAGGACATGTTGTACCTTGTGTCATGATGATGAGGTTAAATATGCAAAGTCTAAGTTGAAGATGTACGAAAGTTACAAGTGATTTACAAAGAGCAGTGTAGAGACAAAGTGCATAGAAATTAGTTTATGATGATCCTATTATATCTTCTAGCAGTGATATAATTTGGTGATGTGCAGTTAGCCAATGATAGAAGATATTCTGATGGCAACGTCAGTGAGTGTGTAAACCCTAGTATGGCATGTGTGAAGTTTTGTATAGATTATGAGCCGACAATGTTATTGTAATTGCAAATTAATTAATTATCTTATTATAATTAATTGGGAAAGCCTCAAGGCTGACTCAAGGAATTAATTTGAAGACACAGTATAAAAGAAATATGTTTTAATTATTTTTAAAATGTGATAGAGTATATGTTTGATGTGAAGTGCAAAAAGGAGCAGAGTGTTTGGTGAATGTGAGTAAGCAATCCAAGGGATTATTGGATGTGAGATTTGTGATCTGGTTATAAGATCAGAAGGAGTAGAAGTTTGGTTAACAAGATAGAGAAAGATGAAGAAAGTACATTTGGATAGTGGGTTCATTGGTCTTGCACTTCAAGCTATTTGGACAGTGGGTCCATCTGCCTTCCACAACTCCTAATAGGGATTCAAAGTCTCCTAACAGGGACTGATATGTATTGAATTTTGTTATAGACTCCTAACAAGGTCCATCCTCTAACAAGGAATATTTATACTAGTACATCATCTTGTGGGTATCATCCCCACCGAGGTTTTCCCTCTAATCAAGGGTTTCCCTAGTTAACATATCTGGCATTATTGTGCATGAGTATCTTGTTGTGGTTTTTGATTATATTGCTCAAATGGTTAAATTTTATTAAGGTTGATAATTGTGATGATAGTTGGATAATTGATTCACCCCCCTCTTAATTATATTGGTGGACTATATATTCTAAAAATTGGTATCAGAGGCTCAGGACCTTGAAGAGAAAGCTTAATAGCTTTGGGAGATCAGTGGTGAGTCATTTTAGAAAAGACAGTCCTAAGTTTGATGGAGGAAATTTTGACACCCAGAATTGGAGCTTCTTGGTGAGACATCATAAATTTGTAAAGAATTGAGCATTGTGTTTCTTGATTGAGAATCCTTTTCTTGCATTCAAAAGAATAGAAGCACAAGTAAAGATAGATCAAGATCTAAAGAAGACAAGAAGATCAAAGAAGGTATTGATCTGCTCATGAAAAGAGAGCCAGAAGATTGGAGAACAAAGATCTGAGCCTAGAGTAGAAGAAAGAGTTGAGTTGACAATTCCCAACAAAAGTATATCAAAGAATCACCCCCATAGCAAAAAATTTGAAGCAAAGGATATTCACAACAAGAAGGAATAGACTATGACGAGACATATGCCCTATAGTTAGAATGGAAGAAGTAAGAATGTTCTTGGCTTATGCAATGAACAAGAAATTCGAAGTGTATCAAATGGATGTAAAATAAACCTTCCTGAATGGAGAATTTAAGGAAGAGGTATACATTGAGCAGCTCGAAGGTTTCCCTTTGACAAAAGAAAAAGACATGGTATGTAGACTGAAGAAATCTCTATATGGTCTGAAGAAAGCACTTAGAACTTCGTATGCAAGCTTGGACAACTATTTGACAAAACTTGGATTTGCTAAAGGTATGAAAAATAGTAACTTGTATTTGAAAGAAATGGAGAATGATTTTTTGATAATAGTAATATTTTTTGATGACATAATATGAGTATGACAGGAGAAATGAAGTTTTTCCTAGGTTTGTAGATTGTGCAAAAAATTAATGACATTTTTATTTCACAAGCTAAGTATTTGAAAGACTTGTTGAAGATATTTGGCTTGGAAATTTGTAATCTTGTTGGTACACCAATGATAACTGGTCACAAGTTATCTCGCAAATATGAGACACCTACAATTGAGGAAAAGAAGTATAGATCCATGATTGGAGGTTTGCAATATCTGACTCACACCAAGCCAGATATAACAAATACAGTTGGGATTGCAACTAGATTTAACAATAAAAAGGATATTCAAATATTTGAAGGAGACATTTGATTATGGAATGTGGTATGATAGATCGAGTGATTTCACTATATGTGCATATACTGATGTGGATTGGGCAAACAATATGGATAATAGAAAGACTGCCAGTTGGTAAAGAATTATTTCTTGGAGGAAGATTGGTTTCTTGGCTAAGTAAGAAACATGATTGTATCTCGTAGAGTACAACTGAGGCAGAGTATGTGGTAGCAACAAATAATTGTAATCAAGTGATGTGGATGAAGCAGATGCTACAAGATATTAGGATAGAATTTTTAAAACCTGTTATCATATACTATGATAACACAAGTACAGTGAGTATGTCTAAAAATCCTGTATTGCATTCTAAGACTAAGCATATATCTATTAAGTATCATGTTTTGAGAGAGAAGATAGTAGGAAAAGAGATTAGATTAAGATATGTGAGTACTAAAGATCAGATTGCAAATATCTTTATGAAGCCCTTACCTAAAGATACATTTGAGTACTTGAGAGGTATACTTGGGGTCATGCCCCTGCCTACTTCAAAGTAGATGATGCAGAGATTGCATCAGTCCAGTGGTACAGGGCACTATTGTTTGATTGGATTGAAAGTTGATGCTTCCTAAATGGAGGATTATTTGTGATGTGCAAAGTCATTAAAGTCTCTTGGTATTTGGTATTGTACAATGTCTTTAGACACTTGAGTTGGTTAAAGTCTTTGAGAATCAATTGACATAATGAGGTCTTTGTCATTGATGTCAATGGGGGAGAATAGTGCATGAAAACCACCTCCTAAGTATGTATGGGGGAGAGATACCTTATTAACTAGGGAGATTTAGAAAGATTCATGAATATCCATATAGGGGAGATATACAACATGAAGATATAGAACAAGCAGTGTTCTAGAGGATTTTCAAATTTGATTGATGAAGATGATTTGAAAAGATGAGAACAACAACAACAATATAGTACTGTTTGGTATTCTTGGAACTTAGATATTTTTCATCTATGTTGCCATAAATGCCAAAAGGGGAGATTTTTAGCATGAATGTTGATGGTTTTCCTTTGAGGGAGTATCCTAAGCATTGGAGAGTATTGACATGTTACATTCATGACTATGTTTTTCATTGATGTCAACATATCAGTAAGTTTGTAAAAACTAGCGGAGTAGTAGAAAAAGATCGTACTTGTATAGATAGAGTTTTGATGTACAAGTGAAATGTGTTTAATGACATGTTGTACCTTGTGTCTCGATGACAAGGTTAAATGTACAAAGTCTAAGTCAAAGATGTACTAAAGATACAAGTGATTTATAGAGAGCAGTGTAGAGAAAAAGTGCATGGAAATGAGTTTCTAATGATCCTATTATATCTTCTAGCAGAGATATAATTTGGTGATGCGTGGTTAGCTAGTGATAGAGGACAATCTGATGGTGACATCAGTGAGTGTGCAAGCCCTAGTATCACACGTGTGAATTTTTGTATAGATTGTGAGCCAACAATGTTATTCTAATTGTGAATTAATTAATTATCTTACTATAATTAATTAGGAATGCCTCAAGGCCAACTCAAGGAGTTTTTTTGAAGATATTGTATAAAGGAAATATGTTTTACTTGTTTGAAAAATGTGATAGAGTATATATTTGATGCAAAGTGTGAAAATGAGAAAAGTGTTTGGTGAATGCAAGTAAGCGATCCAAGGGATTATTGGATGTGAGGTTTCTGATCTGGTGACAAGATCAGAAGGAGAAGAAGTCTAGTTGACAAGACATAGAAAGAGGAAGGGAGTACAATTTAATTCTATTATTCTATAAGGAATAATATAGAGATCATTTGGATAGTGGGTTCATTTGCCTTCCACAACTCCTACCAGGGTTGGAATCTCCTAACAAGGATTCAAAGTCTCCTAACAAGGACTGATATGTACTAAATGCTGTTATAGACTTCTAACGGGGTCCATCCTCTAACAAGGAATATTTATATTAGTACATCATCTTGTGGGTATCACCACCACCAAGGTTTTCCCTTTGACCAAGGGTTTCCCTAGTTGAGATATCTAGTGTTATTGTGCATGATTATCTTGTTGTATTTTCTGATTATATTTCTCACATGGTTAAGTTTGATTAAGGTTGATAATTGTGATAATAGTTGGATAATTGATTTACCCCCCTCTCATTTATATTGGTGGACTATATATTCTAATAGATATGGAGCAATAGAGACATGAGTATGAGAAGTACCCTTGATAGGTCCAACATAATCCTAAGGAATAGGACCAAAAACATCGAAAGCGGGGCAACCCCCAACTAGCAACCAATCAACAAAAGAAGCATGTTCAATTCAGAAGATGTGGGAGAGGAAGCCAAATAAATGTCACCAACACAACCATCAATCTGAGCCTCATTGGATGTAGAAGAATCAATAACAACAATATTGACACCAAAATAATCCTACATAACTACTAAAGAAAAACTTTTCTTTCTAATAGAGTAATGTTTAAAAGACCCTTCTACCAAGTAATGAGTCTTTTTGTTTTCTCTAATTCACACTAAGAAGAAACATAACCATTTTTAAGACATATTCATCATATGAAGGGGATGCCTTCATAGTCAAATTGTTGAATCTAAGAATATGTGGAAGAGTCAATCTTGATTAGAGAAGGAAGTCCACTAGAAACATCCATGTCACCAAAATCTAGATAAAAGTAGAAATAAAAATATCAAATGAACCATTATCTATTATACAAAAATTCCCATAAAGCCTTACCCACTTCCTCTAAGGAGTTAGTCCATTAATGAAAAGGTAGGTTGGGGAGGTTAACCCAAATATGGATTTTGTCAAACTTCTTAGAAGAGGAGTTAAAATTTGGATGTAGAGGTTTAGCCATCAACTAAAGAAATCATTACGTAAAATATTAGTTATATCCTTAGCATTATTGAATTTAGAAATGAAATAAACCTTATCCATGAGATAAAGTCAAATGAAACCTATAAGGATAGGTTCTCAATATTGTGAGAGCCAAACATGCAGTTCAGGAAGGCTAGTGCAAAAGCCAATAAATCAACAATTCAAACCATGACATAAGAAAAGAAAGGTCTTGTGAACAATCTCCTTCTTTATATTTAAATAAAATATGAAAGAAAATGAATTACACATAGGAACAAGGGCCTTGTGATGTAAATACAAAACCCTAGACGTACATGCAGTCAAAGTTGAACACTTAATAACAATTTTTGAGACTAATATTGAACCCAAAGTGCATTGAATTTTTTTTCAAGACTTGATTTCTTAAATTTTGAACAAGAACTTAGTAGATCCAATGCTTTGATAACACATTCGACCTTATAAGTTTAGCCCCACAAGCTCATGAATCACATGTAGGAAAAATAATTGACAAAAATGAAAACCAAATACTCAACGACTTGAGAATTCTATTGATGCCCAAAATAATAATAATGCATATAGATACAATGGATCCTTATAAAAGGATAAATAAAGTTTTGATACAAAATCTAAAGGAAGATAGAAAGAGATTTTGACAAGTGTCCACATCATAATAATTGAAACCACATTTGCTAAATAAAGCTCAATCTAAAAAGAAAAGATAAAACCACCTAAGTTTAATACTAAAAAGAAAAGATAAAATCACCTAAGTTTAGTGTAACACAATAAATGGCCTAGTTGTATTATTACTTACATAATATCTATAACCACTCCAGAACCTGTATCATTTGTAATTTACACAATTTATAATTATTTAATTAATATTTTCCTACTAATTAAATAATTTTATTATCCAATTATTTCATTGTCCTTTTCCTCTAATAATTAATTAAGTTTAAATTATTTTACTATTTCATTAACCTCTTCTATCCATAATTATTTAATGTTTTTTATTTGATTAATTTAATCAATTTTTCTCTCATTATTAATAAAATAATTTTATTATTTATCTAATTTCCATCCTATAATCAATCAATTTTTGAATCCATTCAATAAGTTTAAAACACTTTCTCAAATTGAATAATTCAAATTTAATTTCTCATCTTAAATAAATAAAATTAATAATTTTGCATTTCTTTATCCATTTATACCTTACCTGATAATTGATGTGCATTATACGTCATTCTCATTCTATTTTTTTTCTAAATTGATCTTTATAATTAATCTCCACCATTGATAAAAAATAATGCGAGACATAAATAAGACCCTTAGTTGGTCATTTTCCTCTAAGCACCTTGGTTCACTTGCACTATAATCACTTATCACATTTATGAATAGTCTCAATTTAGAGAAAGCAACTATCAAGCATTTGTCAAGTATGAAACCTTCATTATCATATCATTGTGCAATCATGGTTGTGTTATTTTGAAGAGAAACTTACACACAACTCATTCAAGCAATTCTCTAGTAACAATGAAGTCTCCTAAGGTATTTGTGTTGGTATTATTGTTTATCTTTTAATTTGTGCATAAAAATTATGCTTCATTTTGTGACTTTGTAAATTGTGAGTTTGGAATATGTGTTGCATTGTTCCTTATTTAGGATCATGTTTTCATACATTTGCATTTTTAGCATTCTTGGTGGAATTTACATTCTCAAGTTATATAAGAATTTGTAAGAAGTGTGGCAGCTCCAAAGTTGTAGGTAAGATCCATGCATTTGAATATACATATTGTGTATTTGCATTGATATGTCAGACATTTGGTATACATACATTGCAACTATTTTTCTTTACACCTAATTTTATTATGTGTATAGGTCAAAATTATGCTTTTGGTGATTTATTTTGTATACCCACATATCTTGTTATACTTCTATGGTTCTAGGAATCCTTCTACTAAGGATCTAATAGTCATTTTAGCATTTGGTTGTACTTTTATGCATGTATTTAAAATTTTGCATTATTTATTATTTTTTTTCTATTTTAGCATTTGGTTTCACAAGTGTGGTGAGTTTTGTCTCTCTTTTGGTGAAATATACCACAATTTTATCAATTCTAGTACACTTTTTGTTAATACTTTCATGCATTTAGCCTTTCCTTGGCTCATTTGTTCAAGAATTGGCTTGACTAATTTTGATACTATTAGTTAAAATTAGTGATCATGATTTTTCTTTTTGAGGGGCCTACCTAGATAAGTGATCACATAGAGAATGATCTTTATTGGGATTTCTCAAATTCACTAGGTTTTTTTCCTAGTTAATTCAGTGTCTGGATATGGTTTGTAGGAAAACATAAATTTCTTATTCCTAAGTCTAAAACCTCAAATCCTAAGTTATAAGCCTTGCTTCTTTCTTCTTTTTGAGCTCCATATTCTATTTCTCTTGATTTATTTCAATTTGTTTTCAATCACTCAAGTCAATTCTTAATTGACCCCTTAGTTCTTATTATCTCAATATGCTTAATCAACCTTGATTTAATCAAAATATCTATATCCTTAAGCTCTTATATTCAGGATATACAACTCAAGTTCAACCATTTACCTACTATTCCTAGTTGGTGATGCTTTAAGTTACATCATGTCATATCATATGTCTATTGACCCCTTGTCTTAGTTTCCCTTTTTACTTGGTAAGCATGGACATGTTGTCATTGGTTATCACACCTTTATCTCTTTTAAGTTGAGTTGTCAACATTTGTTATGACCATAAGTGCAAGATATGCACACTTACACATACCTTCGATATTGACATATTTTCTTGTAGATAATTCATGATTGAGGGTGAAGATGCACTACACAATAGTGCATATTCAAGATCATCATCAAAGTTGATTTTTGTGTAAGTGTACACATTGACATGTCAAAGTCTTGTTAAATAATAAGTCCTTTGCAACATGTGGATATCTCAAATACATTATGTTCTTGTGCTCTCTATCTCTCTCTGTGTGTGAATGTATATATCCATATACATGTATATATCCATACATACATGTGTATATATATAAAACATACACACACATATATTACACATACATACATCAATACATATAGACACACACACACACGCATATACATATACATATACATATACTTACACACATACATATACAGATACATATACATACAAGGAAAAGAGTGCAATCTCACATATCAAATTGTAAAGACCTTAACCATCAACATCTTTAGGGTAGTTTAATGATGAAATAATTTTTGTGTGGCTGTCCAAGAAAAAATCTTCTTTGAAAATTGCAGACTATGCAAGTGCATAGTTGAAAAAGTCAATAGATGTTACGGGGGACAAACCAGTAGTCATGTAGGATAACTTCATGAACATGTAGCCTTTGCATAGAATATCATAACACCTCCATTAATTTTAGAAATATAAATTGGATACTTAACTACCTAAAACTAAGGTTTGAAGGGGTGACTCATTATGCAAGTCAATAAAATAACATGTCTACTATGAAATGTTCAAAAAAAGTTTTTAAAGATTCAACCAAAGCTTAATCTAAGAAACCCTAGTAATTGAGTTAAAACACACACACACAAACACACATGCACATATGCAACTTAAATGGACCAAATACCAATTATTAATCATAAATATTTATTATATATAACATTTAATATCCAAAAAAAAATGGCTGATAAGTGAACAAAAAAATATATTTGTTGTTATAAAAACTGTTAGTGTAAATAATAATTATTTACGCTTTACTTAAGTTTACTTAGGATAAATGCATTATTTTATTATTTATTAGTTAGACACCTAGGAGTATGTGTACTCATATGAGTTATCATGTTGATAACATAGGAGTAAGCAACTCTATTTTAGCACATGGTGTTTACAACATTGGAGTTTGCATAATTAACTGAGTTGTCATGTAGACAACACAGTTATTCACACTCTTATTTTAGCACATGGTGCCTACAACACTGGAGTTTGCATAATTAACTGAGTTGTCATGTAGACAACATAGTTATTTGCACTCTTATTTTAGCACATGGAGTCTACAACATAATTTTACATGACACACCTATGTAAGCTTATCCTCTCATCATCGCACTAACTCCTGTGCTCAATGGAGGATAATCCACTTTTGGTGGATGTATGCTTAGTTGTTGAGCTTGTCTCTTCACTCACTCCTAGACATTTTAGAAGCATTCTAGAGGCCTTTATATACATGCTCTCCTAGTGTATCTATACATCGATTATTCTTGGAATACATTTTATCTCACACCGTTGAGATTTTCCAAGCTCTACTTTTTTCCTTCTCTAGTTTCTCTTCAGCACAAGTTATTTGCATGTAAGTGTTCTTGGCAATTTGTGAAGTTGATTTTCACAACTTCTACACGGTAGCAGAGCATCCCTGCTACTGCCTGATTTGGAGATTTTGAAGCTGCAATTTAAAGACAAGCTAATGTCATTTTTCCAACACTAACGTCATTTTTCAGCCACCTGACATCATTTTTCTACAATTAGGTTTTTTTTTTGGTGACCAGATTTATTTTCTAGTAGATAGCCATTTGATGGCCATACAACTGTCAATTTTTTTCTCGAGCTTGTAATTTTCTAGAGAGCTTATTTTTGGAGGAGCAGTTCATTTTTTGTCCATAACTTGAGTAGATGAAGATCTTTTTTTAATCTGAAAGAAGCCTCAAAAAGCTATTTCCAAGCCGGTGATAATGATCAAGTTTTATTTTGTTACAAGGCCATTTGAGGTCCTATTTTTGGCATTAAAGTAGAGGCTTCAGTTTCCTCCCTCTCTGCATTTGGCATCCAATTTTTTTCTCATTTTTTGTGCTTTTCATAGTTGTTTCTTTGGTTTACAAGGGATATATTTATACATTATGTGGGGGGTACATTTTCTTTTTTGTAATTTACTTCAAAATTGACCCTTCTACTTCCATCTTCTCTCAATGTCAAACCCCTCTATGGCTTGGTTGATGCCACACAACTACCACAATTGGAAAGCACACATGACTCAGCTTCTTATGTCATGTAACTTATGGTCATGTCTGGATGAGAACCAATATGTCTTGTACTAGTGCCCTTTTGAGGTTCTTTAGCATAGGAACAAAATGGATGAAGCCATGGGATTGATTGCACTGAACATCTTCCATAGTCTCCTATTTCACCTGGATGGTTTGACCACTCCTTGGGCTATCTAGAGAAAGTTTCACAACTTTTTTGGCATAGTGAATGAATTTCGAGCACTACAACTTGATGCAGAGTTGACTTCTTTGACACTTACTACCTTTCCCACCATTGAGGACTTCTTCATGAAGTTCAAATCTCTATGTTCAGTTTTGCAGGGATGTGGGAAAAATAAAATAGATGATGAGTGTATTTTTTTTTATACTCTCAAAGTTGTGAAGATAGTATGAGATCTTTTCTTCCACTTTCTACTCCACTATGGATGCCTTGGGTAACAGACATCAGATGCCTTCTTTTGAGATATTTTGTGATAGGTGAACTCATTAGCAATCCAAGCTCATTCAAATGGATTCACTTATAGGTTCACCATTATAGGCATTTCTTTTCAAGGATACATAAGAGCATAAGCTGAAGTAGATATCAAATTCCTCTTCTCAACACTCTACTGGTCCATCATCTTCTTCTAAGAAGGCAAAAAAGAAGACCAAGATTTCTACATATTCCTATTGTGAGAAGGGACCTCATGATGAATCACATTGTTTTCATAAGAGATTTGATGGCTATGAGAAACAGATTATAGATTTGCAAGCTCTTCTTCAGAAGAGCACTCTTTCCTCTCCATCCTCTTCTACCTCATAAGGGTCTGCCTTCTAGTCTTCTTCCATATCTTGGACATCTACACTAGATTTTGGATAGGGTCATGCATTACAGGCATCCATTGCATCCCCTACCCAGGTCCCTTGGATATTGGATTCAAGTGCTTCTCACCATATGACATCTTCTCAAGGTGTCTTCTCTACTATTGAGGATTCTCCCATTTCTCATATTCTCATGGCGTTAACACTGCCCTACCTATCTATGAGAAAGGTTTAGTTGGCATTCAAGATGGTATATTCAATGATGTATTATATGTTCCATCTCTATCTACAAACCTTCTCTCGATTTCTCAAATTACATGCAATGGATCAAGGAAGATAGTTGAGTTCACTGTAGATTCAATCTTCATTTGAAATAGTGCAATAGGAGGCCTTATTGCTATAGGGACTATTGATCATACCACCTATCTCTACACCTTCTCACACTTTGGTCCACCATCTCCATTGTCAGAGTGCAACTCTTCTCTTTCGTGAGAGCATCATGTGGTGTAGTCAGAATACTCAAACCTTTGTATTATTCCTGAGATCACTATTTTGACTCCCACACCACATCTAGTTGAGGTCTTTTATCTTTAGTAGGATTCTTCTTTAGCTTTGCCTGACCCTCTAGCTCTATTCATCGAGCCTCCAGGTGCACTTGTTGAGGATTCTATTGAGGAAATTCATCTCCTCTTTTATTACAGTGTCAACACACCTTCCTTGGGGATTCCCTTTTAGGATCCTCATTTTTCTTCTTTGAGCATCAATTAGGCCTTCCAATTTCACTTCTCATTTGGAGGTTTCCATGTTCTATTCCCTTGTTTCTTGCACATTGGAGTTTCATTGGTTCAATCCTTTCTACAGGGGCTCCATCATTATGGGGGGGCTGTTTGTACTTAAGGTTTTGAGAGAGTCTCTTGAGCCATTTCTAGGCTATGCTTGGGATTATAGAAGTTGTCCTTGGGGGGTCTCGTTGAGGCCTTCCTTCCTTCATTTTTTTTAGCATATTTTTTCTATCTCTTTTTGGAAAGGAGTTTTTCTCACTGGGTTTTCCCTCTTTCTCCATTTTCAGAGAGTTCATTGCATTATTGCATTGCACTGTACTTGGGTACCTAGCATGGCCTTGTAATCGAGGCCCATTATGCATTTCATCATAGCTTTTGTGAGCTTAAATGCATGCATCAAAGTTTCACTTAAGGGGGGTGTTAGTGTAAATATTATTATTTATGCTTTACTTAAGTTTACTTAAGATAAATGCATTATTTTATTATTTATTAGTTAGACACCTAGGAGTATGTGTACTAATATGAGTTGTCATATTGACAACATAGGAGCAAGCAACTCTATTTTAGCACATGGTGTCTTCAACACTAGAGTTTGCATAATTAACTAAGTTGTCATGTAGACGACACAATTATTTGCACTCTTATTTTAGCACATGGTGTCTACAATGCTGAAGTTTTCATAATTAACTGAGTTGTCATGTAGACAACACAGTTATTTTCACTCTTATTTTAGCACTTGGTGTCTACAACATAATTTTACATGACACACCTGTGTAAGCTTATCCTCTCATCATCACACTAACTCCTATGCTCAATGGAGGATAATCCACTTCTGGTAGACGTGTGCTTAGTTGTTGAGCTTATCTCTTCGCTCACTCCTAGAAATTCTAGAAGCATTCTAGAGGCCTTTATATATAGACACTCCTAATGTATTTGTACGTCAATTATTCTTGGAATACATTTTTCTCTCACACCATTGAGATTTTCCAAGCTCAATTTTTTTCCTTCTCTGGTTTCTCTTCATCACAAGTTATTTGCATGCAGGTGTTCTTGGCAATTAGTGAAGTTGATTTTCACAACTTCTACTAGGTATCAAAGCATCCCTGCTGCTACTTGGTTTGGAGATTTTGAAGCTGTGATTTAAAGACAAGCTAATGTCATTTTTCCAATGTTGACATCATTTTTTAGCCAATTGACATCATTTTTCGATGATCAGATTTATTTTCTTGTAGATGTCCTTTTGATGGCCATGCAACCGTCAATTTTTTTCTTGTGCCTATAATTTTCCAAAGAGCTTAATTTTGGAGGAGTAGTTCATTTTTTGGTTGTAACTTGAGCAGACAGAGGTCTTTTTTGATTAAAAAGAAGCACTGAAAAGCTGGTTCCAAGCCAACGACAATGATCAAGTTTCATTTTGTTATAAGGCCATTTGAGCTTCTATTTTTGGCATTGAAGTAGAGGCTTCAGTTCCCTCCCTCTCTGCATCTAGCATTGAAGTGGAGGGGTGCATTTTTCTTTCTGTAATTTACTTCAAAATCAACCCTTCTACTTCCATCTTCTTCTCTCAATGTTGGAACCCTCTGTGGCTTGGTTGATGCCACACAACTATCACAATTGGAAAGCACACATGACTCAAATTCTTATGTCATGTGACTTACAATCATGTTTGGATGAGAACCAATTTATCCTGCAGTGCCCATTTGAGGTTCTTTAGCATAGGAACAAAATGGATGAATCCATGGGATTGATTGCATTGAACATCTCCGTTAATCTCTAATTTCACCTGGATGGTTTGACCACTCCTCAGGCTATTTGGACCAAGTTTCACAACTTGTATGGCATAGTGAATGAATTTTGGGCACTACAACTTGATGTAGAGTTGACTTCTTTGACACCTACCAGATTTCCCACCATTGAGGACTTTTTGATGAAGTTCAAATCTATGCATTTAGTTTTGCAGGGATGTGGAAAAAATAAAATAGATGATGAGTGTATTTTTTTTATACTCTCAAATTTGCGAGGATAGTATCAGATCTTTTATTCCACTTTCTACTCCACTATGGATGCCTTGGGTAGCATGCATCAGATGCCATCTTTTGAGATGCTTTGTGATAGGTTAACTCATTAGCAATCCAAGCTCACTCGGATGGATTCACTTATAGGTTCACAGTCATATGCATTGCTTGCCAAGGATACATAGGAGCAAAAGATAATGCAAATATTAGATTCCTCTTCTCAGCACTCTACTGGTCCATCATCTTCTTCTAAGAAGAAAGCAAAAAAGAAGACAAATTTCTACTTGTTCCTATTGTTAGAAGGGACCTCATGATGAGTCACATTGTTTTCATAAGAGATTTGATGGCTATGAGAAATAGATTGCAGATTTGCAAGCTCTTCTTCAGAAGAGCACTGTTTCCTCTCCATCCTATTCTACCTCATAGGGTTCTGCCTTCCAATCTTCTTCCATATCTTTGACATCTACACCAGATTTTGGATAGGGTCATGCATTACGAGCATCCATTGCATCCCCTTCCTAGGTCCCTTGGATATTGGATTCAGGTGCTTCTCACCATATGACATCTTCTCAAGGTGTCTTCTCTACTATTGAGGCTTCTCCCATTCCTCATATTCTCATGGGGATAACATTGCCCTACCAATCTATGGGAAAGGTTTAGTTGGCATTCAGGATGGTATATTCAATGATGTATTATATGTTCCATCTCTGTCTATAAACCTTCTCTCAATTTCTTAGATTACACGTAGTGGATCAAGGAAGATAGTTGAGTTCATTGTAGATGAGATAGTGCAACAGGAGGCCTTATTGCTATAGGGATTGTTGATCATACCACCCATCTCTACACTTTCTCACACTTTGGTCCACTATCTCCATTATTGAAGCACAACCCTTCTCTTTCGTGAGAGCATCATGTGGTGCAGTCAGGATACTTGAACCTTTGTATTGTTCCCGAGATCACTATTTTGACTCCCACAACACATCTAGTTTAGGTCTTTTCTCTTTAGCAGGATTCTTCTTTAGCTCTGCCTGGTCCTCCAGCTCCATTCATCGAGTCTCCATGTGCACTTGTTGAGGATTCTATAGAGGGCATTCATCTCCTCTTTCATGATAGTGTCAGCACACCTACCTTGGGGATTCCCTTTCAGGATCCTCATTTTTTCTCCTTTGAACATTAGTTAGGCCTTCTAGTTTCACCTCTCATTTGGGGGTTTCCATGTTCTATTCCCTTGTTTCTTCCACATTGGAGTTTCATTGGTTCGACCCTTTCTACAGGGGCTCCATCATTATGGGGGGAGCTGGTTGTACTTATGGTTTTGAGAGAGTCTCTTGAGCCATTTTCAAGCTATGCTTGGGATTACAGAAGTTGTCCTTGGGGGGTCTTGTTGAGGCCTTCCTTTATGGTTTTTTAGCATATTTGTTCTATCTATTTTTGGAAAGGAGTTTTTCCCACTGGGTTTTCCCTCTTTCTCCAATTTCAGAGAGAGTTCATTGCATTGTACTTGAGTACCTAACATGGACTTGTGGCCGAGACCCATTATGCATTTCATCATAGCTTTTGTGAGCTTAAGTGCATGCATCAAAGTTGCACATAAGGGGGTTGTTAGTGTAAATAATTATTATTTACACTTTACTTAAGTTTACTTAGGATAAATGCATTATTTTATTATTTATTAGTTAGACACCTAGGAGTATGCGTACTCATATAAATTGTCATGTTGACAACATAGGAGTAAGAAACTATATTTTAGCACATGTTATCTACAACATTGGAGTTTTCATAATTAACTGAGTTGTCATGTAGACAACACAATTATTTGCACTCTTATTTTACCACATGGTGTCTACAACACTAGAGTTTGCATAATTAACTGAGTTGTGATGTAGAAAAGATAGTTATTTGTACTCTTATTTTAGCACATGGTGTCTACAACATATTTTTACGTGACACACCTATGTAATCATATCCTCTCATCGTTGCACTAACTCCTGTGCTCAATGGAGGATACTCCACTTCTGGTGGACGTGTGCTTATCTCTTCGCTCACTCCTAGAAATTCTAGAAGCATTCTAGAGACCTTTATATACAACTAATCCTAGTGTATTTGTACATTAATTATTCTTGGAATACTTTTGCTCTCACTCCGTTGAGATTTTTCAAGCTTTGCTTTTTTCCTTCTCTAGTTTCTCTTCAACACAAGTTATTTGTATGTAGGTGTTCTTGGCGATCTGTGAAGTTGGTTTTCACAACTTCTACAAAAACATCACATTATTATAGAAAAGAACTTATATTACTACACAAATGGACCAATAGTTGATCACTAAGACCAAATATTATTATGAAATTCTCCATTAGATATGCATTGCTACCCCAACAGTTGTACACATAAGAAAAGTATTTTTCAATAAGATAAAAATACTTTTTAAAATATAATGTCAAGAAGTTTGGATTCTTGATCTCTTCAAAATAATGTCGTGGGTTTTAGATTCCCTCTTTGTAAGTTCTATTGAGGCATGCACTGTATTGGTAAACAAATTTGTTCTTTCTAGTTCTGACTAACAAGTGCCCCTAATTTTTGAATAAATTCTAATTACAAGAGTTTGGAAAGTGACTTCTTGAAGACTTCCTTTCCTTTGAATTGTTAGGTACAACTCCCTATTGTGAAATTTGCAATAAATTTTGTTTATTCCTAGATCTAAATAGGGTATGTTCTTAACTAGAGAACAGGAAAGGTAAACTAAGAGAATACTATAAGGGATTCAACATAGGCAAGAAGTAACATTTTGAGGATTAGTTAAATCTATGAACTCACACATCTTATGAATTCATAGTTAATACACACTAAAACTGATTGATCTATTTGGGAACTAAATTACAGGGAAAGATTATATTGAATAAAAACATATAAAGGATCTCTTTGAGCTTATAGTGACAATTCCTATCATATTTAGCTTGCTATATTAAAACAAGGGTAGTAAGACTCTATTTATTTCTTGTTTTAATCCAAGATGAAGAGAAACAACAAGAAAATAACAATTATTTGAAAATGGAACAGAAAATGGTTGATACAAAAATACCATTCAATTGACTTTGCAACATCAAGTACTTCACACCAAAAATTTGCCGACCTTTTATTAATCTTTCATTATCATACATATAGGATTCTGAGATGACCATTACAATGGAAGTTTAATCAATTCATCTTCTCTAAAATGAAAAATGGCAAAGAGCCAATTCATTTATTACAATGATTACACAACAAAAATGGAAAGGGCAGAATATGAATCACTTTACCTTCTTCCCCTTTTCTACTTTTTCCCTATAGGCTTTGGCGGTAAAAATGATTGGAATTAACTCTTCATGCTTATGGACATGCACATTTGTGTACCTCAAGAGCCACTTAGAATGCTCTCGGGCCAGATCTCTGGAGGTGCCCAAGTGGTCTTGTAGTTCTTCCATGGCCACGTGCACACATCCGCCAAGCTTCTAAAGCTAAATTTTTTTGTCCTGATGACTAAAAGATATTCCTATCAACTCATCTATGAAGTTCATGAAGTTTTTCTGCATGATAGTTACTCCAATTATTGCCTTCCCTTGTCCACTAGACTGTGAATCAGTATGCAATCCTCTTAGCAGTTCATAGTCTATGTCCTACTCCTTCTTCGCTTTAGCTTCAATTTCTTTAAGTCCTTCTTTCGCTGCCATAATCATTTCAGATTTGAACTGCATACTCTAGAACCACTCAACTAGGGGCTCATCTCCTTTGGGTAAAATCTTCGCTTCAACGACCTCCTTCACTTTCATGTGGATGATCATTTCCAACAAAGAGACAAAATCATCACTCTTGACCTTTTCTATAGCCAAGGTGGCCCTATTTAATGATATATTATCTTTCTCTATTTCCAATCTTAAAATAGCATTACCAATCTGGTCTATAACAAAGAGTCCTTCTGCCTTGATCTTCTCACTCCACTCTTTGTAGATTTACCCAAAATGCTTATCTTCTTGAAGTTGAGATATAAGTGCTTGGATGTCTACAGTAATGGGAATTCTAGATATGGGCATCCTAAAAATGCTTGCCAATGGAGTGACCAAATGTATAATATACCCACTCAATTCTTGTATCTCTGCTTTCATCCAAACCTTTGGCAACTTAAGACTTTCTAGTTTTCCTTCAATCACCTTGTTTGTGGACTTCCATAAGCCGAATTTGGTATTGTTTATGGCTTCCCTGAGATCTACTAAATGCATGGTGAAATCCTCTATAGTCATATCCTTAATCCTTCCTTCTTTGTTAGGTTTGGCTATTTCCATTATTAAATGCCTTGTTTCAGGATCTTTCCGAAGGATAGACAAGGTCTTCTATTTCTTCACTTTAGTCAATGCAGATCTAGAACGAACAACAAGGGATAAGGTATCCTTGTTGGGAGCACCTTTTTCTTTCCTCTTTCTCTTCCTATCCAAAGTGTATTCTAACCATGAATATGTTCCTATTACCTTTGAGGCCATCCCAAGAGAATCTATGCTAAACATATTCCTTTTGATCGGAGTGATTGTTTACACGGTCGAAGAGAAAGGATTCTTTTGAGCTTGAGAGACAAGCTTTGAGGACTCTTGGCCTTTCTCTTTCTCTGCAGTCTTATTGGTTACTTCATCTAACTCGATGGACTCACTACCACTACTTTCACATGAGGACTACTTGAGAGGAGAAGTGTAGGGCTTGTAGATGGGACTAGACTACTAGTAGGTGAAGGAATCGAAGTAGCAATACTATCTTTTGTCTCAACTTCTAGCTGTGCACCAACCATTGGAGGGAAGCCGTCTTAACAAGTCTTAGTCAAAGGAATGTTTTTACCTGGAGGTTGGTCAACTCCACCCACCAGTTGAGCTCGTCCTTGAGTTATGGCCAGGGTCACACACCTGATGTGTCAGCTTGTGAGGAAGTAGGGGCAAACATTGAAGGAGCTTGGGTGGGGGTGCTTTTACTTTGGATTCTTCTTGTTGTAGTCCACTCGACCCACTTCGTAGTCCTTTTAATAATTTAGGTCATCATAACATCTAGATCATCCCCAACATCTTGTTAAGGCTCTAAACTGATAGGAGTATTTCTTAACTTTGTTAAATATGTATTACTCTACATATTCTGTCCATCATCTTCAATTCCTTCAACATCATGGTTGATTTTATACATTTTTATTTGATCTACTGTGAGCCTGGAAAAAGTATGGTCACGGCTCTCAAACTCATCTTTGCAATCGACCCAATAGTCTTCAATATTGGTGACATGTTTGATCACACTACCAATATGTAGAACATCCTTTGCATATCTGTTTGGATCAAACATAGGTCTCAATACCTCGTACATCCCCAATTGATACTTCATTTCGAACACTTTTAACATGTTCTTTGCATCAAAATAAGACTTATAGCTGAAAGCTCCCACCTTCATCAAAAACTTTTAACCTTTCTTCTTCAAACTCCTACTCAGCACATTCACTTGGATTGCTTGTCTCACGATCTCAATCAGTACAATCATATCGCTTGGATACCTCGACAACTTCAAGGTGAACCTATCAAAAGCTGCAAGAAGTAAATATGAAAAAGATGAGAATTGGATGAAAAAACTTCCAAATCATTAGGGAAATTTTCTACCCTTGGGAGGCCCGACCATAACTGTAGAGAAGCTAACATGTAAATTAGAAAAGAGGACGTATAGAAGGTGTTGTACAATTTTGCAGCATTGAGAGCATTGGATAGGTTCTCACTTACCTCATGAGCCCAGTCAATATATTGGGTATCTGAGTAGATGACTTGCACCAAAAAGAAATATTGCTCAACAAAATTTAAATCTTCTACCTCACCTTTCAATCTGTGCAGGAGAACTAGGATTTCTACAATCTTGGGTTTGAGATTAGTACCAAAAAGGGTCTTAGGGACCTTAATTTTGGTGCTCCATGGCTTTTGAAACCATGACTGCATAATCTCCTTTCTCCAGACCATTTTCTTCATGGAAAACTAAGAGATAGCTCCACCAATTCTCAAATCTGAAAACTCCTCTCATTATGGAATTCGTAGACAATTTACCATTGATTTTCTGTCAATGAAAATCAATACAATATCATCCAGAAAGACAATCTACTTGGTGTCTGGATTGTAATGACTTATGCATTCATAGATCAATTCTGGTGCTTGGACTGCCACTGGGAAACTAGCTACCTCGATTAGCCTAAATTCTCAGAGCTTCTCAGTTATGGGATGAATAGGATCCGATCTTACTCTCTTATGAAATTATTGCATATGATAGAAATGGAGAGAGGTTTTCATGAAATTTTGCAACGTAAACTTGATTCCATTCATCCCATCAAAACCCTCAAATCTGGTTGTCATTCTGTTTAGAGATGAATTCCAAATGTAGGGTTCAAAAGGAATAGAAAATGCAGAAATACTAGTTTTTGAAAAAGCGATGTAATTTTAACAGAATAACAGTTCAAGTAAAAGTGGTAGTTTTGTAACTGTTCACACTTCCATCTATATAGAAACTTCAATTCACCTGTTGATCTTCAAAATTCGCACCACATGAATGATTTAAAAGAGAGATCTATTGGAACAGTAAATGCATAATTTTAATAGATAATAAGGTTTCCTTTCACTATTTTTGTTGGACCAATGGTAACATTTTATCTCTCATATCTAGTTTCTCGTTTTCCACTAAGTTTCAAAAAATTATAAACAAAGTACCCCGTAACAAAATATCTGCCAAAGCAAATTCTTCTTAATAGATGTTTCTCGCAATGTTTATATTGTTTTCATTTATCATCTTGAGGAATTTAGCGCATGAAATATGGGTTTAATATACTCATCAACTTGATTGTCTTTAAAATCCAGAAACTGTCTTCATGGGTTGAAAACTATCGAGGAGAAGATGATTTTCAATTCTCCGCCCAACCTTTCCTTTTAACTTTTTTTTTTTGACTTACTCCTTCCTTTTGGGTTCGAAGATTTCCATAAGGAGTGTGAATCTTCATTAGGGACCCACCTTTCATTTCCTTTCCTTTACAATTAACTTTTGTAGAAAATAGACTTCATGGGTTGAAAACCTATTGAGGAGAAGTCAATTTTGAGTTTTTCGCCTAGGATGATTTTGAGAGTTGTGATGAATCTTTAATCATCCTAAGGTAAATAATCATAAAAGGAAACAATAATTTATCATAGTGGCACCTCATCATCTTTTTATCATGGCTCATATGCATCATTTGGTGCTCTTTGTAGGAAATTGCCTTCATGGGTTGAAAACCCACCAAGGAGAAGGCGAAGTCTGGATTTCTGAAAGCTTCTCTTTTCATGGCGAAAATGATAGGTTGCAAGTAGATATAATTCTTGTGAATGATCTTTGCATGTTATCGAAATCTCCATCTAAGGGGGCTTGAACTTAGACCTGAACACCTAGGACTTTAGTAGGACACACAATTTCCACTTTGCAAAATGGTTAAGAGATAAAAAGTGGGGCAACACACTGCAAGTTCAAATTGTTAAAAAGTGAAGTACACCCACACAATTGAGAGGGTGGGGGGAGGGGGGGTAAATTAGTTGTGTTCCAATCAAACTCAAATTAAACTTATTAAATCCAATTTCAAATACCAAAATAGTGAGAAATTCCAAGAGATACAATATGCACACTAACACAGTAATCTGTCAACAAGGGGAACCCTTGATCAAAGGGAAAAATCCACTATCAATGGCACCCAAAATATGATGTACTAATATACAATTTTCTTGTGAAAGGATGTGATCCTGTAAAGAGCCAAATATAATACAATCACTACAACAATCCTCGTAAGAGGGCAAATCTCTGTTAGGAGACCATGAACCCTTGTTAGATGGCTCTAGCCTTGTAAGTATTTTGAGGGAAGTCAAACGGACTTTATATTCAAATTAATTAAATAAATTTATACAAAAAATCTTCAGGATATCAAATCCAAAAGAGTGAACTGACAAAAACTGCAACTTAATTGCCAATATAGTTCCTTTGGACTTCTGTACCATCAACCAACTCTATCTCTAGTCTGTTCTATTATGATGATTTTTCCTTTAAGTTTGCATCAACTGATCACATACATGACACACATAACAATGCTATTTTACCCAACCAAAACATCTATTGGAAAATTGGCTAGGTTAGATATTTTGATGTTTTCATTTATGACAACATAATAGTCCTGTAAAGTCAATAGATTACAAGGATGAAGTTTTGGAATGCATACTTAGAAAATTGTCTAAGTATTATGTAGTTCACCTATTAGAACAATTAGAGCCTTGATCAAAAGGATTCATAGAATTCATATTGGCACGTACGCAACTTGAGGATGTACAATACAGAGTATGAGGACTCTACATCTAACACTGCAAACTTGTATGATCAGAATGGATAGAGTTATGATGAATTTTTCCAGTTACAACAGTGTATAGGCATCTTAGATGTTAACCCTAAATCAACAAGATTTAATATTGTATTTTGATAAATGTATAAAGGCATGAAGACAGACAAAGAAGATATTTGTTAATTAACAAGGTATAAAGGAAGATTGCTAAATGCAAAGTTGTGAGTGAGTGAATGCAATATTGATGTAAAGTTTTTATGATATGAATTCTGATGTATGATTAGAGGAATGTGAATTGTTATAAAGTGTTGTGAAGAGAAACAAGGCAATATAATATATTGAAGACATCAACAACACTACAGAGGTTGTTGTATCTATCTCTTTGTATTGAAGAACTTTATTGTATATTGCATGTTTGGGTAGTGGGCTCATCTTGCATGCATTTGTAATTGTATTTGACAAATCCTAATAGGGTTGAGGCTTCTAACAAGGTCTAAGTCCTCTAACAAGGACCAAGACACTATACGATGTAACAAACTCCTAACAAGGTGAATATCTTTAACCAAAAACTTTTAATTAGTTGATCATTTTGTGGGTACCATCCCCAACGGAGTTTTCTCTTAGATTGAGTTTCCCTAGTTAAACAAAAATAGTGTTATGAGTTATCTTATTGCATGATAATGTTTACTCATCAACATAATTAGTTTACTTTCTTATGCAAGTTATAAATTTATTAAAGATATCCAATTTTGGAAAAAAGTTTGTGAAATACTGGTTCACCTCCCTCTTAGTATTTCCCATTTCTAACAATTGGTATCAAAGCACAATTACTCAAAGAAGGCTTAAAACTTGAGAAATATCCCTTTGTATATGAAACAATTATAGAAGAACCTAGAAGAAGCTCTTGAGCAGATTGATATTCTTACTAAAGAAAGAGATACTATGAAGGAAAGATATGAAGATGCTAAAGACTACATTGGAAAATTGAAAGATGAGATAGATCATCTTAAGTCCAAGAAAAATCCTTACATCAACATAAGGATAGTGATGAAGTTTCAAGACTAAAGAAAGAAAATGAGATCTTGAAGCATGAACTTAAGATTAGAGAACCAAAATTGAGGTTGATAGATGATACCAATAAAGTTGAGTCAGATTTGAAGTCTAAGCATGCAGATATGAGATCCAACCATACCGAAGTGACATTGAAGCTTGAGTCTACCAAGTTGAAATATGTAGAAATTCAGCAATACAATACCATTATGAAAGGACAATTAACATAGTCTAAGCAACAACTTGATAAATTTTATTCTAGCAGTGAGAAGATTGATGAGAAGATCTTTATTTAGAGACCTTCTTATGATAACTGGTTTTGGATATTTTATTGAAGAAAATTCAACCAAGAGGTCTAAAGAAAGAAAGGAACCAAATTATGAAAATCATTAGCCTATGCAAGAAAAATAGATTTGAATAAGATTGAGTCAAATCAACATGATAATGTATCTAAGGAGGTTGAGAAAGCTAAACAACCTAAGAAAGTTGATGAACCTAAACAACTTGAGAAAACTCAATCACTTAAAGAAGTGAGATATGAATTTAAACATGTTATTGATTTTTATTGTTATAATTGTCATGGTCTTGGTCATAGAGCAGTTAACTGTAAGAAGCCTAAATTTGATAATAGTAATAGCAATAGTAGAATGTTTAGAGGTACTAACCCTGTAGGAAGAAGATTTGATGAAGGAATCAATATAATGAGATGCAACATTGTGTGTTATATGTACAACAACTTTGGACACATTTCTAGAGATTGTAGAGCACCTATTAACCAACCTAGACCTAGATTTGGAAATATTGCACTAGTATACCAGTTATGTAACAATTTTGGTCACATAGAAATATTATATAGAATGGACATGAGGAACAACATGAGGAATCCAAATTTTAGAAGGAACATGAACAAGAATTCCAAAAGGAATGATAACAATAGTGATAGCCAGAAAGATAACATGAAGGAACTTGCAAACAAATTTAAAGAAGTATTTGTCAAAGCTAAAGATCCATCAATTTCACATGTGGTGTTGGAAGAATAGTCAAGTGAAGCACATAAAGGTAGATTGAAGTGAGTTATAGTGATTGATCCATCCTACTTGAATTGAACACTTTTATAAATAAAATAGCATGAAAAAGGTAAAAGAAGTGTCAGACAAAGAATTGAGGTATGCACAGTTAATATGAGGTACGACATGATGATTTGAAGCTATGGTTAAGTGTGTAGAAGATTTGAAGTTCATATGTAAGTGCACAAAAGGAAACAAGTCTCTTGGTAATTAGAAACAACTTTTATTGATTGTGTACTTGCACAATTAATGCATAATTGAATTGGATGTGATTTAAGGGTCAAAATTAAGTTATTGAATGCCCTTCAATTGTGCAAGTGTTAAAGGAGAGTTTAGTAGTGAATTTAAGGTGAATTCAAAGTGTTTTGAAAGGAGAATTGAAGCAAGCCCTAGTTTCACAAAATCAATGTATTTATTGTTTGTGCAATCATAATTTGAGGTTTTAATTTGAAGAAATGGAAAATCCTACATTAGGTGATGTGAATGAGAGGCCTAGGTACAAGTTTAAGAAGCACCAATATATTTCTATAGAGGGATGATCCCATAGGAGAATTTAATGAGTTTGCCATAGTATTTTACATGTAGAGGATGTTTTAGATTAAGGTAAAAAAAAGTTTTGAAGGGACTTGAAACCCTTTACAAAAACTAAAGATAAGCATTAAAGCACCATTAGGTTTTACAAGGACCTGAAACCTAAAGTTTTAAACATCGAAACTGTAATCACCTAAAAATGGTCATCTAGACTATTAGCCCCCTTCTCAGCATTTTGGCTAAATTAATTTAATCATTTACCTAGACCAAATTGCTAATAATCAATTTATTTGATTATAACCTATAGTTGACTATGTTATCCTAAGTTCATTATTTGATTAAAAGAAAATGTCCCCTTTTAATTAAATAAAAGACCCCATTCTTCTAACCCACTTAAAGTGCAGACATAAAGTCCTTTTTCTATTTTACAATTAAAAGAAAAGGTTTGTGAGACTTTTGTCTTATATGACAAGTCAACTTATATTCTATTGGTTGACTTGTGTGTGCACATGGATCACTCCTATTTTCGAATTCAACCGTTGATCATCCACCATCTTCATCTTGATCTCCATCATCCGTACATCTTTAAAAGGGAGAGAGCTTTCCCCCTCAAAGGATCCATCCTCATTTGAATATTTTTATGCTGCAGGTTTTCTAACAGGTTTCTTCGGAGCTTTGTGGAGAACTTCTCATTTCTTGTCTCATTCTCTCATTCCATCACATTAGCATAAGATCATATGGCATTCTTAGCATAGTTGCATTTTAGTTTAACTTTGATTCCTTTGAAAATAATTAGATCACATAGATTAATAGTTGGATTTGTAACATTCCCATCTCATTGTTAGCATAGCTTGCATTGTGCATCTCATCCTAATCTAGTTTCATTTTTGCATTGCATGATCTAAGAGTTCTTTGACACTAGCACTCTTGCTTGTCTAAAGAATCTCCCATTTTGTGGTTTACTAGCAAGGGATGTATTTCTAAGGCTCAGCTGAGAGCTCCTATATACTCATTTGTATGCCCCTTGCACTCCATGACTAGGGAGCTCTAAGTCGGCATTCGAGCTTTCCAATCTATGGAGAATTTTGGATAGAATGATTTAGAGAAGTGCACCTTTTCTAGTGTACCTTTTCCAAAATGACTATGAGATCGCTTGTTATCTAAACGCAATTGAACCTGTCATTTCTTCCACCAGCGAACCCGCGGTTAACATGACGGAATCAGATATCAAGTATATCACCCAAAAAAAAATTTAAAAAAATTAAAAAAATGAAAATGTGCCTTGGTGAAAACCACTTCTTGTGGCACCTTGGTAGCAAAAGTAAAGAGAAATAAATTTATCCTATGGTGAAAACTACTTCTTGTGGCACCTTAGATAAGTACCATGATGAAAACCTGGCAAACAGGCATCATGCGTAATTCTTCCATCATCCATCTATCCCTTCTTCTCTCTTTGATCTTGACAATGTTGAGCTATCTTTGCATATTGGCTATCTTATCTACCAGATTTTCTATTGTGCTCTCCCATTCACTCATAGCCTCTATCTTGAGCTTTATTCTTATTGCTCTATCCCATTGCTATACTATCTAGTTGACCCCTTGCTCTTGATCATAATAAATGAAACATGGTTCTCATAGGTCTCTTGACATGGCTACTCTTTTGGACTACACACTTCATGCTATCTCACTTGTTGGCTTCATTTCTTATCCTACATGCTATCTTGCTCATTTCTTCCATTGCTTATCCAAAATATGCTTCATATGACTATTTCACCTCTTTCCCTAGCTTGGGTACTCCTGAGGAGTCAGTCCTTGAGGATTACTTTTACTTGCTTCTTACTCCTTTCTTATCCATCTCTGCTTATCCACTGGCTTGTTTCTGCATCGTGTCCTATACCTTGCTAGACATTAGGAGAAAATGATGTGATCTTGCTCTAGAACTAGTGATATCTAAAACCTTCTAAAAAATCCAAAAAATCATATATGATGCTGAAAAAATCCTAAAAATAAAAAAATGTCCTAAAAAATGATCATCTTAGTGAAAACCTAGAATAGGCACTTTGATGTATCACCAAAAAAAATACAAAAATATAAAAAAATTGAAAAAAAGTCCTGAAAAAATCTGTCAAGTGGTGAAAACCTGGAAATAGGTGCTACTTGAGACCCTTGCACCTATGTCTATCAGTCTCAATCACCTACTTGGCTACACATTTCCTAGCTTGGAATTGTTTCTTGTCCTCGTCTTGGGGGCACAACTGCTTAGCCTATTGAGGTATTCTTGTGCATTAAGGTTTCTTGGACAACTCACAAAATAGTGTTTCTCAACACTTCCCCCACTTTGACATCAAGTGTTTTTCAACACTTTTTAGATAGTTTACCTACGGTCTCCGATGTCACAATATTTCTCACTATCAGAATCAAGTCTTGAAGAAATGGCCAAGTGACTTACACACACGGACTTTAACACTTAAATGACTGAGCTATGCTGATCTTTATCTACTTTGTGTGCTGTCTATGATGATTTCTTTGCCATGTGTTCCCTCCATAATAGTCTTTCAAGGATGTCATTGACTAGAAGACTAGGGGCATGGGACATATTTTCTTGATTTCTGCTTGTGGGTATACTTTTGTTTGTCTATAGTGTTGTAAGCATTTATGTTGGTCCTATTCAACACGTTGACTTACAAATCTATCATCCTTGACTGTTTTGCAAGATCGCACTCAGGGTTTATCATGGCGCTCATGCCTTGATACAGGTGTAATCTTGTTAAATTAAACTTAGGGAATCTAATCGCGTAGTTATCTTGACTTACATGTCTCTGATGCTTAGATTGGATTTCCACATACATATCTGATATTGATCATATTCATATCCTCATAGTTATACTAGTGATGGTTGTATGATCTCATGATGTCCCTAATAAATGCTTAATGATGAAATTAAGAGTCTAAATGTTATGCACTTCTTGCTGGTAAACCAATTTGCATATTAGCTTGTATTTTAGGTTCATTTTCTAGCTTAGTCTTGCATTCTTGCATATGGGGAGAGCTCTCTCTTCATCTTTTTGTGGACATATTACCTAACTCCTTTCATATATTTCTTTACTTTCTTCTTGTTCATGTCTTTTCACCTTCTTAATCTTTCACTTCATCTCTTTTCTATCTCATCATCACATTATATAAATTTTTGACCTCTTAAATAATTTCAACGTCCTAGATTCATTTTCGGGATCAAAATCCAAATTCGAGCTCATCTTGATGGTCAAAATTGTCTTTTAAAATTTTACCTTCTTCTGAGCAGTTAGCTGACCGTTTGAGGTCTAATCTTTGAATTATTGCTGGGGCATCTTCATTTCTTCATGTCTTCATCACTTCATATCTACTTCAATTCATCATTTCATGTCTAAAATCACCTTTCTACTCGTTTTGACCTAATTTTTATGCTATATCCTTTAAGGTCCACTCTAGTCAAACTGGGGCATTTTATCAATTTCTTATAGTCATTCTTGGGTTCTAATCATTTATCTGTCATCTTGAACATTAATTTATTCTATTTTTCTCATGTCTAGCTAGTTTTTGTATCCCCTTACCTCATTTCAATTTCGATCCCGAGGGGGCAGAAATACTCTATTGCTGATTGTTACAGCTATCTATTTCTTAGGAGCATTTGTTTGACCTTATCACTTGCTCTCAACCTATTCGCTTTGCTAGGTGTTAAAATTCTTTTTGGATCTAAACATCATCTTCCTAATGTTCAGTACTACCGCTATTAGGCTGTGCATTTAGGACTTGCTATCTATTTTTGCATTTCATTTTTTGGAATCAGATATCTATATCTATCATCGCCTATTTGGCTTCGATTTTCTTTGACATAATGTGTTCCCAGATCGATCACGCATTAGTCAAAGAGGAGAAAATGTAATCACCTAAAAATGGTCATCTAGACTATTAGCCCCCTTCTCAGCATTTTGGCTAAATTAATTTAATCATTTACCTAGACCAAATTGCTAATAATCAATTTATTTGATTATAACCTATAGTTGACTATGCTATCCTAAGTTCATTATTTGATTAAAAGAACATGTCCCCTTTTAATTAAATAAAAGACCCCATTCTTCTAATCCACTTAAAGTGCACACATAAAGTCCTTTTTCTATTTTACAATTAAAAGAAAAGGTTTGTGAGACTTTTGTCTTATATGACAAGTCAACTTATATTCTATTGGTTGACTTGTGTGTGCACATGGATCACTCCTATTTTTGAATTCAACCATTGATCATCCACCATCTTCATCTTGATCTCCACCGTCCGTACATCTTTAAAAGGGAGAGAGCTTTCCCCCTCAAAGGATCCATCCTCATTTGAATATTGTTATACTGCAGGTTTTCTAACAGGTTTCTTTGGAGCTTTGTGGAGAACTTCTCATATCTTGTCTCATTCTCTCATTCCATCACATTAGCATAAGATCATATGGAATTCTTAGCATAGTTGAGTTTAACTTTGATTCCTTTGCAAATAATTAGATCACATAGATTAATAGTTGGATTTGTAACATTCCCATCTCATTGTTAGCATAGCTTGCATTGTGCATCTCATCCTAATCTAGTTTCATTTTTGCATTGCATGATCTAAGAGTTCTTTGACACTAGCACTCTTGCTCTTGTCTAAAGAATCTCCCATTTTGTGGTTTACTAGCAAGGGATGTATTTCTAAGGCTCAGTTGAGAGCTCCTATATACTCATTTGTATGCCCCTTGCACTCCATGACTAGGGAGCTCTAAGTCGGCATTCGAGCTTTCCAATCTATGGAGAATTTTGGATAGAATGATTTAGAGAAGTGCACCTTTTCTAGTGTACCTTTTCCAAAATGACTATGAGATCGCTTGTTATCTAAACGCAATTGAACTTGTCATTTCTTCCACCAGCGAACCCGCGGTTAACATGACGGAATCAGATATCAAGTATATCACCCAAAAAATAAAAATAAATAAATAAATGTGCCTTGGTGAAAACCACTTCTTGTGGCACCTTGGTAGCAAAAGTAAAGAGAAATAAATTTATCCTATGGTGAAAACTACTTCTTGTGGCACCTTAGATAAGTACCATGATGAAAACCTGGCAAACAGGCATCATGCGTAATTCTTCCATCATCCATCTATCCCTTCTTCTCTCTTTGATCTTGAAAATGTTTAGCTATCTTTGCATATTGGCTATCTTATCTACCAGATTTTCTATTGTGCTCTCCCATTCACTCATAGCCTCTATCTTGAGCTTTATTCTTATTGCTCTATCCCATTGCTATACTATCTAGTTGACCCCTTGCTCTTGATCATAATAAATGAAACATGGTTCTCATAGGTCTCTTGACATGGCTACTCTTTTGGACTACACACTTCATGCTATCTCACTTGTTGGCTTCATTGCTTATCCTACATGTTATCTTGCTCATTTCTTCCATTGCTTATCCAAAATATGCTTCATATGACTATTTCACCTCTTTCCCTAGCTTGGGTACTCCTGAGGAGTCAGTCCTTGAGGATTACTTTTACTTGCTTCATACTCCTTTCTTATCCATCTCTGCTTATCCACTGGCTTGTTTCTCCATCGTGTCCTATACCTTGCTAGACATTAGGAGAAAATGATGTGATCTTGCTCTAGAACTAGTGATATCTACAACCTTCTAAAAAATCCAAAAAATCATATATGATGCTGAAAAAATCCTAAAAATAAAAAAATGTCCTAAAAAATGATCATCTTAGTGAAAACCTAGAATAGGCACTTTGATGTATCACCAAAAAAATACAAAAATATAAAAAAATTGAAAAAGTCCTGAAAAAATCTGTCAAGTGGTGAAAACCTGGAAATAGGTGCTACTTGAGACCCTTGCACCTATGTCTATCAGTCTCAATCACCTACTTCGCTACACATTTCCTAGCTTGGAATTGTTTCTTATCCTCGTCTTGGGGGCACAACTGCTTAGCCTATTGAGGCATTCTTGTGCATTAAGGTTTCTTGGACAACTCACAAAACAGTGTTTCTCAACACTTCCCCCACTTTGACATCAAGTGTTTTTCAACACCTCCTTATAAGGACATGTCCAACTCTGGAAACATTGATCAATAATAATTTGCTAAACCCAATCTAAATTCTAGTAGATAAGGATACAACTCCACACTTTTTGACTATAATTGCAATTTAAGAAAAGTTGATTCCTATATTCAGAATCCTTTTTACGTAGGAAACATCTATTAACCACATAAACCCCTCTTTTTTGCAAATTGTCCACAGTTAAAATTTTGTTTTGAAGCAAGATTTTAAAAAAATGTCAATTTTAGGAATAAGACCTTTAATCCAGGCTTTAGTCCATAAAGGTCTAATTTCCTTTTCCTCAGTTCTAAAAATAGAAGAGACTTTAAAACAACCTCTTGGGTCAAATCCCCAAACCATTTTATCTTCAATATGAGGATATAGGCTAAAAGCATTCAAGATTAACTGGATACTATAAAAGGTCATATTACTTTAAACTAGATTAACCCATTCATTATTAATCTAGTAATTCTCCACAAAAATACCAAAAGTTTGTTTACATCTGTCAACAAGAGTTCTATCCTCAAAATCCTCAATTAGAGGATGATCCAAAAGCCACACATCATCCCAAAACTTGATCTTCTACCCATTACCCACTTTTCATATACAACCTTTGATTAAAATATTTTTAGCTCCCTGAACAACTTCCAAATAGCAGAGGAAGATAAAACATTAGGATAAGAAAGAAAATGAGCCAAAGAAGGACCATCAAAGAGGTATTTATGTTTCCAAATAGAACTCCACTCCTTATTGTCATGATAAAATCTCCAACCCTTCTTAGCAAGAAGAGCTTTATTCATACTCTTGATAGACCTGATCCCCAAACCACCATCTAGCTTAGGCTTACAAATTTGATCCCAAGCAATTAAAGCCATTCTCTTCTTATCCTCAAAACTAGACCAGAGGAAGTTCCTTTGGATTTTGTCAATAGTATCCATGTATTTAGCTAGAATCCTAAAGAGACTCAAAGCATACGTAGGAATAGTTTGGAGACAAGCAAGTAATTTTTCTAGCTTGACTCAATAAATTACCTTTCCAACTTGCCAATTTCTTGTTAAATTTCTGAATAAGATCTTCCCAAAAAGAATATGAAGGATTTGGCACCAGAGGGAGTCCTAAATAAATACAAGGAAAAGAAACTATAGACTAACCAAGAATATTAGCAATTTTATTTTGTCTTGAAACATGGGTATTGATGAAATACAAATAACTCTTATTCTAGTTAATCAATTGACCTGACACATAAGAGTAGAGATTAAGGGCCTTTTTGAGGTTCCTCACTTCCCTAACCTCAACCTTTCCCAAGAAAATTGTATCGTCCACAAATTGTTCATGGGAACAAATAAGAGGATGAGAAGAGGGCCGCAAACCATTGATATCCCCTAAAGAAACCAATTTCCCAATATATCTGCTGAAGCAATCAACCATAATAGTGAAGATGATAGGAGATAAAGGATCTCCCTATCTCCCCCCTAGATGGTTGAAAGAAATAAGAGGAATCCCCATTAACTAGAACAACAACCATAGTAGTAGAGATCATCTGCATAATTATCTTAACCAATTGACACTAAAACCAAAAGATAATAAGATCTTATGAAGAAAGGACCATTCTACTCTATCATAGGCTTTAGTAATATCAAATTTCATTATAAAGTCCTAATTATTAGAAAGAGATAAAAAATGGATATTCTCATGCACAAAGATAATAGAATTAAGGATTTGTCTACCAGGAATAAAACCATTCTACTGCTCAAAAATAAGAGAAGGAAGTAGAAGCAACAACCTCAAAGTTAAGACTTTCAAAATAATTTTATAAAATTAATTGCAGAGATTGATAGGCCTGAATTGATCTAGAGAATCTGCACCAAGCTTCTTTGGAATAAGTTTCTTCAACATCCTTTTAGCCCCAAAAAATTCTTTAACAACATCACATACATCTTTCCTAATTAGATTCCATTCTTTTTGAAAAAACAACATAGGAAAACCATCCAGCCCTTGTGACTTATCCCCACCTAACGAGCAAACAAATTTATAAATTTCCTCTTCCTTAGGGATAGCACACAACATTATATTATGATCTATAGTAACCAAAGAAGGAATAACATCCAACAACTCAGCCTGATGAATCAAATCAATTCTAGGATCTAAGGACATCAAAGAAGAGAGAAATGAGACCATCTCCTCTGAAATTTCCTTTTCCTCAGATAACTTCGTACTTCATTTAGTAAGACTTGAAATTCATGTTTTTGCTCTATGTTTTAAAGTAGATAAATGTTTTTTTTTGTATTTCTATCACCTTCATCTAGCTAAATAGATCTGGATCTCTGCCTCTAGTAAATCTCTTCTTTAGTAACAATATCACATGATACTCCACCATCTTCTCATTTTCTTCCATCACTAAATCCATAGAATACCCTTCCTGCTGAATTCTATCGATCATTTGCAAATCCTCTTTAATTTTAGATTTGTTATAAAAGTGTTCCCAAGACATCTTTTATCCCAAACTCTAACTTGCTTTTTAACATTTCCTAGTTTAGAAGCCACATGAAATAGAGTTGTTCCTTCAATATTTATGTTCCACCATTCAGCCAATCGATCTTTGAACTATGGATGCTGTAACCACATTTTCTCAAATCTAAAAAGAAAATTCTTTCTATTATGGATAGTCTCAGCTGTAAAAATCAAAGGAAAATGGTCCAAACCAATCTTCTCGAAAGCCTTAAGATTACACAAAAAATCTTTAGTCCAATCTAGAGATATAAGAACTCTATCCAAGTGATCTTGGATACATTCATCACCAACCCTTTTGCTACTCCAAGTGAAATCAATCCCAAGAAGATCAACATCCGTTAAATCTTCCTTGTTTATAAAATCCATAAAATCTAGTCTACTATCCAGTTGACTGACATTTCCCCCCTTTTTTTTCATGCTCATAAAGCAGAACATTAAAATCTCCCAAAAAAATCCATCTACCATAGTAATCATTACTCTTTATGTTAGAAAGAGTAGCCCACAACTTTTTTCTTGCACTCTTGATGTTAGGTGCATACACATTAACAATATACCATTCATTATTCTAGGCAATACTCTTTATCTTGACCACCATAAAATGTTTATTATCATTCAACAAGGTACCTGAGAACAATGATAGCTTCCACACAATCATTGTTCCCCCTGAGGCTCCTTCTGAGCTACTAACCATAATACAGTAATTATTAAAAGATTTAAGCTTTTCAGCTTTCTCTTTATCCATTTTGGTTTCCCAGGGAACTAAAATATCCAGTTTGTGCTCTCTAAATTTTTTTTTGAACAATATCTAATTTATGAATACTATTCAACCTCCATATATTCCAAGTAATAATATTCATCATAATTTTCTAGGGGTAAAATCCAGAATAGTTTCCTATTTCCCATCAACAATATTCTATAAAATTTCACTTTCTCTAGTTTTTTTAGATTTTTTCCTTCCTAGTTTCTCTGGAGTACCAACATTCGGTTTTAGTTTTGGAAAGCACATTTCCAATTTACTACTTCGAGTCTCCACTCCTTTAGATAAAGTGTTACCTTTCTTCTTTATTTTCTTTCTTTGAGTCTATTTCTATTTACGTTCCTTCTTATTTGAATTCACATCTATTCCTTTGGATTCAAGGACATTCTCAAAGGATATAGTCTCTTGACAAAGGGGAGGCTCTTGAAATTGAGGTTCATCAACCTATTCATTCTCTAAAGCCAGAGTACGACTCCTTTCCTCAAGAATTTCTCTTTCCCTTGTCTCTTCTAAATCTTCCCATTCTAACTCATTTTTCTAATAGATAACCAACTGATTCATTGGATCTACAATATTCTCTTTAACTTGCACACTATAAATCTCTTCTAGTTCCATCTACTTACTTGAATCTTGATTATCAAGGATATCTTTATCCTCAATCACCTTCTCAAGCATTTCTTTAAGTTTCCATACCCTTTTCTAGATCTTGGATTCTTTCTTTTTCTCCACATTAGCCTACTTAGGTTGATTTTTACTTTTCAAAGGGTAGTTTTTCGTCCAATGACCCTATTTTTTACAAAAAAAACAAGCATTTGTAAGATCTTCAAAGATTATCTCTTGCATCCTTTTACCAAGTTTTGAATTCAATTCCACCTTCTAGGGAAGGTTCTTCAAATGAGCAACTTTCACATAGATTCTAGCACACTGAAGTTTTGATTTTGAAGCTGTGACATTGTCAATAGCAATAAGTTCACCAAAGATCCAACTATTCCTTTGAAGATATCTTCATGCCATAACTCCAAGGGTAAACTAGGAAGTCTTACCCAAACCAAAGTGGCAAGGAAGAACGCATCGAATAGATCCATATTTGGCTCCCATTTTTAATCGTAAGAGTACTATTACCACAAGACCAAGGTCCACCACACAACACCATGTTTAAATCTTCATTACAAGTAAAAAAAAGGAAAAGAAACCATTCATCATAGGTGTGATGTCTATTTGACCACGGATAACCCATTTTCTTTTGATCATTTTTCTCAAAGCATCAATATCAGGCCTAGCCCCCAAGAATTTTCCAACTAAAGAAAAATCCATAGTTGAGATAGAAAAATCAATAATCAAATCTGAAATAAAGATTTGAAACTCACCTTTCTCCCAATAGGATTTTGATGTAACTGGGGGAAAATATGATTTTCCTCCAGGTCTTCTCCCAAACAAAGAAGATCACTTCTGTTGATCACCTACCAACTTCTCCTTCATCTGGTCCTCTGTCCTACACACATTTGCATTCTTATCCACATTTTTTGAAAAATTCCTTTCCTACAATGGGTCCCTTTTGAGCATGTGACATTTGGGCAGGGAAACGGAAAGAACGTTCCCGTACCCACATCTTGTGGAGCAGGATCCCAATAGTTTGTCTTTTTCTTCCAGGGATCCATCAGACCTTGCAAAACTTGTCAAAATCCCCATTGTGTGTAATCTGATAAATAGAGAGAAGGTTAGAGGAAAAAGATGGAACACAAATTACATCATGAAATGTACCATCATCAATGTCAATAGAACCTTTCCCACATACAGTCATAACAATGTTATTCCCCATCAAAATGTGTGGAGTAGGAGAAGCCTCAAAAGAAGAGAACAAATCTTGAGAAGATGTCATATGGTGTGAAGCACCTGAATCTAGTAACCAACCAGAATAAATCTCACTGGCCTCAAGGAGGGCTTGCTTTGACACCATGTTTTTGAAATTAAAGGAGCCAAAAACCATGGGGTTGGCCCTTAGTACAAAAAAAAGTTCAATCCATTCACGATAGAAAAAATTTGCTCAGGACCTAAGAGAACATGGAAAGGGCTAGCCTTTTCCAACAAATCCCTTCTTATAGGAGTACAACATCATATCAAATTGAGGAGGGTTCCTTTTATGAGGGTTTCCAATAATAGGGTCCACCCCTCCTCCACCATAAAGGCCTTTTTCTACCAAACTTGGAAGCCCAAGTCTTGTGATCCTAGGGTAGTAGAAGAAGAACCAATGACCATGACAAATACATTAAAAAACTAGAAACAACATCCGAACTAGTAATAGAATTAGCAACATCAGCTATATGGCAAGTAGTAGGAACAACAATTGCAACAAAGGCGTCAATAACCACAGAACTACTAACAAAAACAACATCCTTTTGAATGGGGCTAACAAAATCACCATCACATTGGTCAACAACATCACTCTTAGATTTATCCACCTCCACATCCTTAAGCACTGAGCCAATAGGACCAACAAAGCTACTACCCTCATCTCCAAACCAACAACAACCTCTATCTTGTCCAAGATACAAACACCAGTAGGCAGAACAAGCCCATTTTGGATAGCTTGACTTTGAGCTAATCTGTAATAAGCCTCTAACACTTTAGTGTTATTCACATCCTATTTATAGGACTTCTTGTAGTCTGTATAGTGCTCTAACAAAGATCCCTTCCACCAAGAAGAGGACCTCTTAGATTTAACTCTGACAGTATCACAATTAGCTACCACATGATCCATTTTGAAACATTTTCTACATCTAAAAGGAATTCCTTCATAATCTAAAGTCTAGGTCCAATATCCCTTTGGAGAAAAAAGCTTTATCTCTGCAGGTAAACCCTTGGAAGCATCAATTTCTAGTAGAATCCATAGCATAGGTAGAGTGCAAAATATCTAAAGATGCAAATATAAAATTAAAAAATCTCCTAAAGGTTCCCCCAAGTCTTCAAGAACAAAATCTAGCCTAAGATGGAGGGGAAGGTTTGGAAGATGAACCCATATAGGCATCTTACAAAAAAATTCAGAGTAAGGATCAAAGCCATGGTGCCAGGGATTAATCATCAAGGGGAAACACTCTTCCTAGGTAAAAAATGGTCACAAAGAATGACCCTTCTATCCTCATGATTATCAAATCTAGCAATAAAAAACCATTTGCTAGAGGGAAGATTTGTACTGCATCTGAAATATGAGGTTCCCAATTCTTAGAAATCCAGGTGTGGAGCTCTAGGAGAGTAGGCCAAAAGCCCATAAATCGATAGATAGCAACATCCTCAATAAGAGCCTTTGTTCTCTAATCTATCTCCAAAATTGTTTTGTCATCTAGGTTCACCAAAATACAGTTGTAAATAGTGGAAGTCTTAGAAACAACCCTAACAACAGCCTCTGAGTCCCCATCAACAACCCCAACAATGATTCGTGAATAAGAAGGACCCGAGGAACCAACTATATAGGGCCCTTTCCACTAGAAGAACCCTTTGAAAAATAAGCCACTTGAATATTGGAGACCATAGAATCAATAGGGAGAACCAAAGAAGGGCCCAACTTAGCACAAGCAGGCATAGAGCACAAAAGGCCTTTCAGGCTCATCTAATACTTGCGATGCTCCAACCAAAGATGAGCTATTTATGCCAATAGGGGGCGTGGAGCTATTAACACCATTGATAAGACCAACCATAGAGATACTCACCAGATGTGAAGCCTTCTAAGTAGAAACCCATGCACACATGGTCAACATTTTAAAATCTCTAGAGAAATGATACCATGTGAAGGATCTCATTGTATGTATATTTAAATTACCATGTAACTTGTATTAACACTTATTTGATTTTTGTGTGTTTCAAGTTACTCTCAATGAGTATATATGATATAAATAGACGTGTCTCCAATAGAGACATGTCTCTTATTAATTTCTTAAATTACATTAGTTATTGGTTTAACATATATTACAAATAATATTTGTAAAATATATTATCATGATTTTTATAATAACTTTATATATATATATATATATATATATATATATATATATATAATCAATAATAATGTTCCATGATAATAATAGTGAAGGATAGATATCAAAATTTGAAGGCCAATAATCAATTCAAACATTTGATTTCATCGACTGGAATCGTCCAACCAAAGCTACAATCATTAACAGGTGGATCGTTTGTTGTTTGGCTAAGGGTGCGAGCTTGGGGCCTGTAGTTGTTGTGCCTTTACTTATATGTCATCATCATTGTCAAACTAGACAAGGAGATGATTGTTGAGATTGACCAATGTACTTCTAATCTCTCTTCTAATGCAATGATTTCCAAGTTTAGGGGGTTTGGACCCAGTCTTCTTCGACTCCATGCTTGGATTTCTAAGAATTAGGACCCTATTAAGGACGATAATCAATTCAAACAATTGATTTTATTGATTGGAATCATCCAATCGAAGCTACAATCATTAATAGGTGCATCATCTGTAGTCTTAGGGGTTTTTCATGACTCCTATGTTGACCGTTTGGCTAAGGGTGTGAGCTTGGGGCCTAAGGTTATTGTGACTTTACCTATATATCATTATCATTGTCAATCTGGACAAGGAGATGATTGTTGAGATTGACCAATGTACTTTTGATTTCTTTTCCAATACAATGATTTGCAAGTTTAGGGGTTTCGGGCCCAGTCTTGTTCGACTCCATGCTTAGGATTTCTAAGCATTGGGACCCTATTATTTCAGATGCAGTTCATATTTTCCCTATGACCAAGGGTTTCTTCATTGTTAAATTTAAGAATGCAGATGATAGAAAGGTCATTCTTTGTGGGCATTGTTTACTTGGGAAAATTATTTTTCCCTTGATGATTAAACCCTAAGGATTTTGACCTTAGTTTTGAATTATTCTATAAAATGCCTATTTGGGTTAGATTCCCCTACCCAACACTTCATCTTTGGCTAGGTTTGATCCTTGATGCAGTGGGTGATGCACTTGAAGACTTTCTTACAGTGGACGTTGAGTCTTCTGATATTCTCAACTCTACCAATGCTCGCATTTTGGGTACATATAAATGCTTCCAAGGGGTTACTGAGGTAATTAAGCTCATGACACCTAAGGGTTGTTATATCCAACCTTTAAGCTATGAAGGGATCCCTTTCATATTTAGAAAATGCTTCAAAATTGGGCATGTTCTAGCGAAATCAAAGCTATAGAAAGTGAAATCGAAGAAGTCCTCATTGGTGGTTACACAATTGTTAAGGTATCTTACCAGATTTAGATTATGCTAATTCACATCTTGTGGATCTTAAGTGGATTCTCAAGTAGATGTAGTGGCTACAAATTTCTCTGCTATTAGTCTTGATGTTATTTCTCCTAGGTTTGTTGCAGTTCTGGTCTAGCTTCAGGGGATCTTGCTAGATATGTTCCTCTAGCTCCTTTAGAGGGTGTTAGGATTGTTGTTGGTATGTTGACTAGCACAACTCTGGTGTCCACAAATTTTGTTGATCTTGATCATGCTATTCCTCATTTGGAAGATGTTTTCCCTCCTAAAGATAGCTAGATTGCAGTCAAAGGAAAACATTTGAATAAGATTTTGCCTTCTTTTTAATATGGCAGATTGTTTTCATTAGAAGGGTGCCAAAGGAAATACTTATGTTTCCCTTTGGTCGTCATTTTTTAGATTGCGTGAGCCTACTTTCAAAACCCACAAGGGCAATTTAGGATTTTTTTAATCTCATTTCTTAGTTGTCACTTGTAGTTGTCTTATGTAGATGGAGCTCTATTATTGTATCCCTTCATTGTGATTCCTTGTATGTTGGTTTTGGGTTTCTAGACAATAAGAGTTTATCCTATGGTGGGATTTGATCTTTGTGGGGATTGTTCTTCCCCTCCTTTAATGTTTAGGGTTTTGGGGCCCTTTCAAAACTTGCTTTTGCCTAATTTAAAAATAATATTTGTTTAAGTGAGCATCCTATTTTATTAAATGAACATATTTTTTTTCAATGACACATTTAAAGTGGATTTATACGATATCTTATTTCTAACAAAATATTATTTATTTCACTTGCTGGTGAATTTATATATATTTTTTTAACATAACATTTATAGGTTCTCATGTGTTCTAGTATTGGTTCATTTTGACCAACATTTAGATTTTTTTAATTTACATGTGGATTATTTTATTACAATATATAATATAAATGTGGGTATATTCACAAGTGGGTATACAACTATTGGATCCTATACAACTACTAGTCCCTTTGCTCTATTCCAAAAGGCTACATGTGAAACAATGCAAGGTCTAGTGATATTCCATGTGGCTAAAGCTCAATGGTTTGAACCCATTGTGATAAATAAAGAAAAAATTGGCACATAGCTTGATTACAAAAGAATTACGAAATGGGGGCAGTAGTTATATAGGGGCTTGTGACATGACATCCTAGCTTGTTGGAAGTAGTAAAATGCTCGATGGAGGCAAAATATTGGCTGAACTATTTTTGGAGTACCAAAGGAATCTTTGTTATATGTTGGGAACTTGCATAAGATTTGAATTATATTCAAATAGCTAAGAGGCACCAACTGTTGATTATTTGGTTGCATAAATGACCTAAATGTAGAGTATTAATACCAAAATTTGCTAAATTTTGCATTCACCAAGAGTTCAAAATCAATCCTTTCGCACTAATTTGATTTTTGTTGTTGCAATTTTAAAGCTTGGATTATATAAGTTTTATGTTAGGAGTTGATTAAGGTTGGGAATTGTAAATTGCTAATTTCATGTCAATAATTTCTTCAAAATCAAATTAGAAACCCTAGATAGCCACTTTAGAACCCTCTTTTCTAAAAATCATGAAACATAAAATGACCATCTATTTAAAACAAACAAGAGGAAATTGCTAGAGGATATAATTACACAAATACCTAGCTCCACTTATACTCAAAAAAATAATAGGGTAATAATACATTTCAATATTTCTTTAAGGAGTAGTGCCAAATGTTGTTACCTAGTCTTTCCACCATTTGGTATCACAATTGCGGAGGCATGTTCCAAATGTATTTTTAGTTGTAGAAATTAGTAGGTCATTGAATAAGAATCTTAATCTAGAAAAAGATCAATATAAATGTTATTGCTTATATGGATATGGTATGATAGTAAATAGGGAAACTATTTTTCCATATGAATTATATAACTACGTTTCCCAACCCTATTTTAAATATATTCATTTAGATAAGGCTAAAAAGTTGTGGCCAGATTTAGGAAAAAACAAATGAAAACTCACCAATCCAATGAGTGAAAATAAAGGTTGCTATTTCATAAATGAATAGGTCTTTGAGCAGTAATTATTCATACATCTAGAAATTATTCCCCTACACCATCAATCAACTTCATTAATTCAGAGGATATATATCAAAACACTTCTGGAGTATACATAACATTAATACAATATGGTGGGAATTGAAGTACTATAAGATTAGACTATAAAGACATTGCCAAGCAAGCTATATTATGAGAGGAGTGGTACATCGTCATATATGGTTGATTGCATTGGTGACTCAAGATTGAGTATGTGGCAATATTTTTACAAACCGTCTTACATACAAGGAATTCTATCCAAAAAATTATACATCGATGATGGATTTAGACAGAAAATTCCAAGAGGTTGGCATGAACTGCCAAACAATCATTATCTTGTCGGGTGAAAGCAAATATGGAGCCAACAAATATTATCAAGTATGTTGGTAGTTCAAGTATCTATGGTAGCTGTATTATTAAATTAATAATAAGGATTATCATAATGATCATAAAATGGTAGTTATCTTATGGGGGTTTGAAATTTGCTAGCACCGCAGAGGGATGTGAAAGGCAACAATATGTTAACAGTGCAATGTTGAATATAGTCAAACTAATAATACTATTTGGTTTTGATAAAAAAACCATGATAATCAAGATTTAATATGAATCAATTAACAACCCACGTAGAAGTAAGTGATTCGGATATATAACAAATCAATTAGTTGGTAAATGAAGTGGTACAATTCATTATGAAGAGATATAATTATTAAAAGACACTTTGTATGTTTTTTTTCATACATCCTCTCGTACTTCGAATAAGATATAAGGAAACAAGGGGCGCATGTGCCAAAGTTCCTGCCTTCATGATTTTATGGTTGATTGAAGTAGGTTTTGGTTAAAATATAATGTATTTAATTTAATAAATATAACAAATAAATAGTAATGAAAAATATAATATTATAGTGCTAAACTAAATTAAATTACAGAGTATAGTTAGTATATTATTAAATTATATAACTACAATGATATATATTAATTAAAGCAGTAAAAGAATATATAAATAAACATTATAGTATCATGCTAAATTAAAATTAGATGAGATCCTAAAGAATATTTATCATACCAAAGATATCTATCAACTAATTATATCTAAGATATAGATAGAATAATATAATTTTTTTTAAAAAGAGTTAAATTGATTAATTTTAAATATTAAATTGTTTGATATATCTTGTTTAAGTGGTAAATTCATCCAATTGAAAATATGAGATTAGTGAATTTTTATATATGACTGGATAAGTCTAATAACATGATTAAAATTTTGAATTATAAATAAATTGATAAATATTTGTAGATTTCAAAATAAAGTAATATTTATTATTATTTTTTATTTAATTATGTTGTATATGAATAATACAAATAATAATGTATGAATTAAATTTCTACCACTTAAATTCATATGAATTCTTCTTCATAAACTATCTTAAATAATAAATGCGTTTAAAATAAGAAATATATTTAACTTTATATTTGATCAAAATATGCATATTTGAATAACATTTTACAAATTACAAAAATAAACATCAATTAAAATTGATTTAATTTAAAATAATTGATTTTATTTAGATGATATTAATGTGGTTTGTATTCTCGCAGTTGAATTTCTAGAAAGACGGCCTGGCACAGGGTTGAAATATAAGGACATTTTTCTCGAGGGTTCTTGAATAGACAAGGCTTTGATTGTTGTGCTAAATTGTGGAACCGAGGCCCTCCAAAGAGATTTGGGATTGCTTTTCTTGGTGAAGGTGTTGTGAGGAACTTTAGGTTAAATCTTTGACTTTGGATTTTCAGTCATAGAAGGGTAAGGATTTTGTTTTGTAGTCATCAGACATGGGTTCAGGAAGGGGAAGTTTGGAAGGTGTTCGCAGGGGGATTTGAACTATTTTTTTTATGGTGATAATGTTGGGATCTCTTCTAGTTATTTCAGCGCTGATTTTTGTGGCTATACTGGACATTATTGTCTTGTCTATTTTGCTTAGGGTTTTCAAATCATGCCATGGATTGAAGATGGACTGGAATACCTACAATTTTCGTTCTTCTTTGGTCGACATTCCTTTCATTTCTCTTATTCATTCCATCATTATAATCTGTAAGTTTGTCTCAGTGTTTCTCCTGCAAGTCCTCACAATTGATTTCTTTTTGTCTTTTGCTAAAAAAAATGAACATTTCAGAGCCCATTTTGAGGACCAAATGCTAATTTGATTAGTCCGTTAGATAATCAAGATAAGAATAATAAATAGTTGGGGGAGTTATTCCAACTACTTATGGTTCTCTAGTAGCATGCATGGTATGCTTAAACATATAATGTGATACTCCAAATGCTTTATCACTTCTTCAAATTCTGTAATTCAAATATTGGTATGGATATCTTTCCTCATTGCACATAATTTAAGTTGTCAATGCAGAAGGTGCAAATTTTTCTAAAGCATATGTATTGATCGTAGTATGATATTAAGTACCTAGTGCGATATTGGGGACTTTGGGCTCTTAGTCTTGGGCTTAAATGCCCAAAGATATAATAATATAGCACGAGAACTTAACAACAAAATATGAGCTATCCTATCAAATCACAAGCACATTTCTAGGATGAGAATTTAACAACAAAATATGAGCAATCCTATCAGATCACAAGTGCATTTCTAGGCAAAAATTAATGCATTCGCAATGTTAATTTAGATTCTCACTCATCTACACTTCTACAACCATTATGCATTAGGCAAGAACTATGATGCATTTCGTCTCTTGTATTTAAAGGGCAATCATAATTCATTCAAGGGGATCTAAGATCTAGATCATAACTTGCATTCTTATTTGCACAATTATATATGAACATTCATTAAATCGCTTGTATTGCATCATCTAAGATATCAATTACATGTTTGCACCTACTATCTTTTATCATTTTCACAAGCATTTTGATAATATTGTTTGATATAAAAGCATCTTAGGTGAATTAGCAATCTACATCAACCAAAAAAAATCCCATTTGTTTGCTTCAATTTAGGCAAGCTTTGGAATAGACACTAGTCATTTATCAACAAGGAATTTATTAAATGTTGTAACCATCACTACCACAATTTATATGTATGTAAAATATGGAGTTTTGGAATGAGTGAGCATCCATCAAGTCATGCATGGATTCTCTTCTTTATAATCATGTTACCAACATGTTTACCATTTCAACACTAATAGCTCATTTGGTAATATTTCATATTATAGTACTACAACCATTGTAAAAGTTATGGATGTTGTCATTGACCATGATATCCACATACTATTTTGTGGAGATATAGACAACACACTTTAATTGTTTACAAAGAAATGTCACTGCATGGAATATAATAATTGTTTTGCACCAAAATGGTTTTGTTCAAGAAACCTTCATATGAATGTAGTGGCATAAGTAAAACCACAATATTACCAAGAATCTTTTTTATGTAAAATATGGACATTTGATTATTTGACAATGTGACATACAAGGAAGTGGATTACCAAAGTCCCCAATATAGCACTAGGTACTTAATGTCATACTACGATCAATACATATGCTTTAGACAAATTTGCACCTTCTACATTGTCAACTTAAATTATGTGCAATGAGGAAAGATATCCATACCGATATTTGAATTACAAAACTTGAAGAAGTGATAAAGCATTTGGAGTATCACATTATATGTTTAAGCATACCATGCATGCTACTAGAGAACCATAAGTAGTTGGAATAACTCCCCCAACTATTTATTATTCTTATCTTGATTATCAAATGGAACTCACACTATTTTTAATCATTAGCACTAGACAAAAACTAGGATAGAGATATAGATAGAGATAAATACCAATATACAACAATAACAAAATAAATGTATATGTAGAGGGAAAAAAAGGATAGATAATATAGAGGAGGAAGAGGAAGAGAGATAAAATAGTAAGATAGAGTGATAACAACATAAGTTGTGTGTGTGTGTGTGTGTGTGTGTGTGAGAGAGAGAGAGAGAGAGAGAGAACTAAATATAATTATTTTTCTTAATAAAACAAATAGTCAAAATAAAATCATGATTATAATAAAAAATTAAAATATATTATATTTTTATTAATGAAACTAAGAATTTAATTTTTATATTAAAACTCACATTTCCATAAGAAAAAATGAAATATATTGAAATGTAAAAATATTTTATAAGTAAAACTAATTGTTTAATTTTACACAATTAGAGAAGGTTTACTATTTAATATTTTGTATTTCCAAACTTTTCATACAATTAAGTAATTTTTAATTATGAAATAATATCTATATAATTTAATATGTACATTTGTAAATAATAAATAGATGTAATATATATAAATTTGATGTCGATGAATAAATATGATGTAATAAATAACAAATAAAATATAATTATTTAATTTTAATACATAGTTTATTAAAACATAATAATAATTTATATATCTTTTATAATTGAATTATTTCTTTTTTGTGGTTATTTCTTTAGTATGTTTTTTTGATATAAAATATAATTATTAATTTAATATTAAAATATATATTTAAGTTTTAACTGTATTTAAACTAAATGATAAATTGTTTAAATAAAAAATATTAATAATAATAAATGATATAATTTATAAATTGTAACACTTATCAATTATACATATTGCAAACACTATTATAAAATATAATTAAAAAATAATATTCTTTAATTTATTTTTATAAAAGTAAAATAATAGTAATAATTTAACTACTTTTATTATAAAATTTTCTTTTGAAAAAAATTAGAAATTCGAATACAAAGATATAACATATTGAAATTATATTAAAAAAGACACATTTATTAGTTATATATATAGAAGTATAATTTGAACTTATGCATTACATGAAGTTTTAGGAACAAGTTATATCAAATAGTCAAAAATAAACATCAATGTAAAACTAATAATAAATATATTTAAAATAAGAAATTAAAAATATTTAATAGATTGTGATAATTAATATTGATTAGACATGTTGTGTGAGGTGGAAGATAAAATGATTGAAAAAATAAAATCCAACACAATTTTCGGTAACGCCAAATAATGCCAACTTTCATGGCACACAAAAGTGGCACCTTTATATGGTAGGGAGGGGTTTATAAACCGTTCACACCAACCGGTTCCTTTGCCTTTCAATTCAATCTCTATTCTCTGAGTAGTCTCTCTGTTTTAAGATTTCTTTAGGGCAGAAAATGGAAATGTATCGCAACGCTTTCATTGCATTATCATTTCTTCTGGCGGCGCTCATCAGTGGGGCGGCAACTCGGTAGCTTGAGGTGGGCGGCATATGTAAAATATTGTATTTATAATTATAATAATTAAAATAGTTAAATTATTACTATTATTTTAATTATATAAAAATAAATTAAACAATATTATTTTCTAACTATATTTTAAATAATTGTTTATATTATATGATAATGATTTGAAGTGAAACTTATAGTTAATATTTTATGATTATGATTGTAATAATTTTAAATAACATTAATTCAAACTTATAATAATTAAGAATTACAAGAAATATTTTATTGAAATACTAAAAAAGCAAGCATTAATCAATAGATAAAATTTAACTAATCAATATTTAATATTTTTTAGACTATCTACAGCCTATTAAAAAAAATCTTTCTAGTATCTTTTAAATTAATTAAAAACTAATGCAAATTTAGTGATAAAAATAAATATTAACTAGCACTTATGCCATAGGAGGTGCAAGGTAATAGTTAATAGAAAATTTTGTACATGTTTTAACTTACCTATATACCCAACTATATAAAATTGAACAAATTATCCAAGTAATTCCTATTGTGTGCATCATTTGCCCCAATCAAAGAGCTTTCTTGGCTCTTGTATTCATGTCATAAAAAAATAGAGTTGCCTAATAGATATGTTACTCTGACACAAATTCTTGTCATGATAGATGGACCCAATAAGTCAAGAAACAAGAAAAGGAAAGATATCTCAACTACTCGACTAGTTCCTGCCTTCATGATTTTATGGTTGATTGAAGTAGGTTTTGGTTAAAATATAATGTATTTATTTAAATAAAATAAAAAATAAATAGTAATGAAAAATATAATATTATAGTGCTAAGCTAAATTAAATTATAGAGTATAGTTAGTATATTATTAAATTATATAATTGCAATGATTTATATTAATTAAAATAGTAAAAGAATATATAAATAATAAACATTATAGTATCATGCTAAATTAAAATTAGATGACATCTTAAAGAACATTTATCATACCAAAGATATTTATCAACTAGTTATATATAAAATATAGATAAAATTATATATATATTTTTTAAAAGAGTCAAATTGATTAATTTTAATTATTATTAAATTGTTTGATATATCTTGTTTAAGCGATAAATTCATCCAATTGAAGAAGCTGGACAATATTCTTAAGCTTAAATCTAATACATAAAAATAAATAAACATAAATAAATTTTAAAATAACATTTATGCTTTAAAAAAACCAAACACACTTATAATAAATAAAGTTGATAATATACCAAACTAAACAATTTGAACTTTATTAAAATTGATACAAAATTAATATTATGTATTTTAAAGTATAAATTAAAAATATCAATATAATAAAAATTATATATGTTAAATAAATGTATAATCTAATAAAATTATATATAAAAAATAAAAATTAAAAAAAAAAATCTATTAAAAGCATTGGTTTAGATATGTACAAATAAAAATAATTAAATTCTAATTTAAACTTATATAAATTAAAATTAAAATAAATATGAAATTAAACTATATAAAAAAATATTTTTTGAAAACTGAGAATTTAAAAGAGTTAAAATGTCTATATTTGATTAAAATATCTATATTTGAATAACATTTTACAAATTATAAAGATAAACATCAATTAAAATTAACATTGATTGTCTTTTTTTAAAAAAATTCATCCACTTGTCACAAATGTGGAAAAGATAAAATTGAAATTAATGCATTCATTAATAGAAGTGTTAGAAAAATGATTATTTAAAAAAAAATTATCCGTTTGGCACAAAAGATAAAGTTGCCATTAATGCTTGCATTAATAGAGGTGTTGGAAAAAATAGTTATATTTTTGTTGAAGAAAATTGAATTTTTTCATTGCCTTTTTCATCACGAGCCAATAAAGTTTTAAAAAAATTGTATTTTTCAATTCCAAAAAAAAATGCAAATTAATGAAACTTTTGCAAACATTAGTATATCAATGAAATTTTTGTATTATGAAACTAATATGGAACTTGGTGATTCCATTAGAGCCCTTTGGTGAGCGGAATAGGAATACGTATTCTGGAATACATATTCCGGAATACGTATTCTGGAATAGAACGTATTCCTGTTCTCCGTTTGGTTCAGCCAATATTTGAATGGAATTCGCAGATCCGAAAATTTATGTTTTCTAAAATTAAAAAAAATGGAATAGGAATACGTATTCCAATACCACCTATTTTGGTGGAATTGCAAAACCCCATTTTTGGGCCAAAAATAAAATAGGTATTCCATTTTTGTTTCGTATTCCAATCCCGTTTTGGTGCATCCAAACAAGAAATTCACAATTCCAAAATACATATTCCTATTCCACTCACCAAACAGACCCTCCCTTAATTTCCTGCAGGAACTAATAATACCATCTCCATTCGGTGGGGGAAGAAAAATCATCTATTAAAATGTAAGTTTCATCCACCAATCGGGAAGTAATAAGCAATACAGATAAAATGCAAAACAAGTGAGCAATACAGATAAAATGCGAGGCAAGTGAGCAGGTTAAAGGCAGGACCGAATAGAATCCAAACAAAATTACAATTCCTTAAAGTTGCAGATTCAATAAGCCACAACAGACAAATCAACGGATACATGAGCCATGTCAAATCCATCCCACACTAAAGACGAGCAAAAAGGAAGATGGAAATATAATACCCCAACTTACATCGTTGACAGAAGTCAGAAGGAGATAATAACGATTCTAGAAAACAAGGGAGGATCAACGATAAAGTGAGTGTTGCATAAGCCCGCCAGGAGAAGATAAATTTATATCAACAGACAAGGAATATACATAAATAAACAACGTTAAGTGTAAACTACAAGAGATACTACAAATCACGGGGATAATAATAATTACCATTATGAATGGGACTTAATCAAAAGATATTGAAATGATAAATTAAGAGATAAAGCATCCAACCAGAGGATAATTACAGAGTAGATGTATGAAAACTGGATGTCAGAATTAAGTGTATTCTTATAAAATCGAGGGAAGAATGGTTGCTTCAGAGATAATGATTTTAGTATATTGTGGTTTCGTAGTATAGAGACCAAGTTAATCTTGGTAGAGGATATCCATTTATGGGTATCGAGTGCTAAGGGAGAACTCAAAGGAATGTTGGGAGTTCCAAGGGGATTCTTAAGAGAGAGATTTGTAGAGACTCTTGCAAAGATAATATATATTATAGTGGTCAAGCATATGCATATGTCAAAGATAAAAGATTTAGTTAGGGGTTGGATCTCTACCAAGTAGTGTTCTAGTCAAAGATTCTATAGGCCTTAAAAAAAGCGCTCTCCATACGATGATTGCCTAATCCAGAATTAATTCTCTTAGAGGGTTAGGTGAGTTTAGAGTCTCTTTCTAAGGATTAAGAGGAATTAATAAGGGTTGATAATTAGATTGATATTTAATTACTTTAATATGTCTTACATGTTAGTAGATTTTAATATATTTTTCTTGACGTATTGATGATTGTTGCAAGTTCCAACATTTATTTTCTTAAACCAGAAGTAGGGGCATTAGACCATACCACTTGGACAAGCTATTCAAAATTTTATTTAATATAAATTAGGTCTGCAATGATAAAGATTCATATGGATTATAAAAGAAATCATTTAAGATTTCAGAAGGTGACATTAGATCTAGAAGGGGACATTACAAAAGGCAAGTACCAAGCTCTAATAAAAAAAAAAATTAATAATGTTTTTAGAATTCATAGGGGTACCAGGTTGCTAAATAGATGCAGATGAGTTATCTACTGTACCAAAATAATTTAGGAAAAGCTATTAAAATTCATTTAGGCCACATAAATTGAACAAGCCAAGGGTACACTTGACACTTGTCATGCAACCCCCCTATCATGAAGAATTTTTTTTAATAAGGATGCAAACATATTATGCTTTGGGCCAAATTTTAGGCTTCAATGCCAATTTGAGTCTCTTTCACTATATGTTAGTTTTGCGTGTAAACATACAATTTCAAGGTCACACACTAGCTTATAAAATCCACATGGTACCAAGCATTCTTTTTAGCAGAGTGTGACGGATATCATTGCAATTATAAATCATGGGTTGAAAGCCCCATCACACCTGACATTGTTGGTCAATCATTTAACGATACAATAGAAGATATTCAAGATGTTAACACATCAAATAAATTAAATAAAAGGCTAATTGAACAACAATGTTAAATAGGTGAATACATAGGAATAATCGAAGTCTCGTCTACTTTATTTCTTGAAATACTAACAAATATCTTTTTGAAATTTCGAATGCACTAGATAGAATTACATCCATGATTGTAGTGGTTGAATTATTTGATGAGCTAATCATAGAAGTCCAAAAAAAATAGCTTGATTTATTACAAACATTTATAATTAGATGTCCAAACCCTTTACTCTATTGGATAGACTTTAATGATTTCAAGAAGTAATGCAACAAATGTGTTCCATATGTACTCCTCCATAGATGTGGTGCTCGATTGTCCAAGAGTAACAATATTTGCTATGTCCTTGATTTGAAATCTATGTTTCTGTTAGATAATATTAAATATTTGTTTGTATTATTCAAAAAAATAAGTGGGTTAAAGAAAAATTACAAAAAAATTTAGATTAAGGTACAAATAGGTTTTGAAGGGGCCTCGAAACCCTTTACATAAAAGAAAAAGATAAACTATGAAGCACTACCAAGTTTTACTAGGACCTAAAATCAGTTAAAAAATCAAAACCAGGTTATACAAGGACCTGAAACCAAAAGATAAGACTAGAAAAAGCAACCAAATTTTACAGGGACCTGGAACTTAGAGACTAAACCAACTGGCAAGCAAAAGCCAGCAACAACACACTAGTACCACAACCAGCACACCTGCTTAGCAGCCAACACCTCACTGAAAAAGCCAGTGACAACAAGGGAAATTATGATTTTCCTTTTAATTTAGTGCCTTCCTTGCACGACCAGAGGTTCATATCTAAAGGGGGAGCAGAAAGCTTAGTTTTCTTTCTTTTTACCGCAATCCAACCGTCATCCACCTTCGCAGCCTCAGCTACCCAAACTCCAGAAGAAATGGAACAGTGGAACCTAGGGGAAGCAAAAGCCACAAAAATCTCCCTAAGAGAGCCAGAAGAACACTGGTCCCCAAAAAGAGCATCCAATATAGGGGTAGGAGTCAAAGTGGGCATAGGGACCAAACCTGAAGTCCAAACAACTTCCTCTACCATAGGCACCAAATGATCACCAGAAGCATCATCAGGAGGAGAATCACCCACAGATTTTAGGGGTACAACCAAAGATTTATGCACCGTATAGTGCTCAGAAGAGGCCCCTGACCACCAAGAAGGTGGTCGTCTTGATTTCTTAGCACCACAACGATCAACAATATGACCTATCATGTGACATTTTCTGCAACGAAAAGGGATACCTTCAAAATCCAACATTTGAGTCCAAGAACCCCTTGTAGAATCCAAGCAAATCTCCACAGGAAGGCCCTTAGAAACATCCAACTCCACAAGAATTCGTGCACACGTTGAAAGAAAAATATCCGAAGTGTCAAAATCCACATATAAAATCACAAAAAGTTAATAAAAGTCAAATTCAAAATTACTATTTTAGTTCAAAGATGACTAAGGTAACAAAATTTGCCCAACAATTTTTTCATTCCAAACTATAAATGGATTGAAAGTGGCTTCTCTTGCAAATGATTAAGAGTGCAGTTTAACCAATCAAATGAACGGTAAAATAGTGACAAAGTACAATTTCTTGGCAAACTTTTGAGATAAAAGGGAAATCAAATAAGATAAATTTCATAAACTTTTGACAATTTTTCTATACTACAAATGTGAACACTGTGTTATCATCTCAAAACAATAGAGGATTTTCACGATCAAGAATCTAAATCTTGAATGCATTACAATGCACACAATTTATACACAAAAATACATGTGTCTAATAGAATTAAAATAAGAGCAACCATTGATTACAACGATAGATGACTAACGATATTGTTCACCCCAAACTTTGCTTGAATTTGAGGAAAGCTCAAATTTTGAAGAAATTGGAATAGTAAACATTGAATTGTGAAATCCAAATTCTATATGAAAAATTAGGTATTGTAGAATTCCAACCAATCCATGCCAACAATATCGATGATGCCATTGATGGTGATGATCATGGACTCTTTGGGAACTGCAATGGTGACATTGATGTGATTAAGTGACTTTGAGAGACTTGGGACACTTCTAAAGTATATCTCTTCATCACATAGCTAAATGTCCACATCTAATTTTTTGGAACTTTAGTTTGCAAACTGACTTTATACAAGTAGACAGTAACTAAAAATTTGAGATTTGTAACCAACACAATAAGAACATAAATGAGAAAAATGTACTTCGCACAAATTCATAGGTTAAACTCCCGTTTTCATTTGTTTTCTATATCTAAAACTATTGAAATTCCTCTGGATTGAAAAGGATTTTCTTATTTCAGTTTTTACATTTATTTATTTATTTATTTTCCCAATCTTTTTTTTATAAGAGAAAAAATATCTTTTGGTCGGCCAATGTTTTCCCCTAAATTATTTTTTGGGGTTATGCATATTACTCTCGTTAAAATGCTCCAACAGTCTTCTCAAAAAATACTTTGGAAGTGATGATGCAACAAAAGAAAAGAACTTTCATATACTTCAACAACAGTAACTATTTTCAGCTCCTACATTCAAGTGTGGTAGCAAATGCCTAAAATATTTTAGACGGTTAAGGAATAAAAAGAAAACAAATATACTTAAATGAATAAGGCACTGCTTAGGTTTCACACTGGTTTCTTCCATGCGAAGTAGAAAATCTTCATGTTCTGATGATTACAAAATTCATTTTGCAGTAAAAAAAGTTAGCTATTAACTAAGGAAAGATTCTTCCAATATTACAAAGGTCGCACTTCTGCCGGCAGGAAATAAGAGAAATGGAGAATTAAGAAAGAAAAAAGTAGTGATTTGCTTTGGTTTGGATACTTGACTATCAGGCTCTCGTACTCAGAAAATAATCTCCAACAGAAAGATACAAATGTTTATGAAGGACGACCTCAACAGGTGGTTCGCCTTCAATGCTCGCTACTCGGATCTGCAAATTTCAATAGAGTATCAGATCCTGCTATGTTGAATGTGTGTATGAAAAACTAATGCCTGCATCTGAAACCTGCAAAGAACTCTAAAAACTCTTCACTGGTTGGTAAATCTGTGCCAGTAACCACATTTACATCCCTTAACAACATTTCCTATCAAAACATTTAGGAACATAGCCCTATGTTATGATGTTCAATAATGTAACATTTAAATGGTTTACTCTTGCACCCTGAGAAGGATAACCGGATATAACTTTACAGGGTTGTTCCATTTTTCATGGTACTCGTAAACATGACAAATCCTTTTAAAATTCCAGAAAGTTTAAGCAGATATATTTCTCATGATCAATTGAAACTAGTAAATTAGTATGTCACAGCAAAAGAATAATAACATTTCTGAAGAAATAGCAGCAAGGATAAGGGAAAACAAGCCCTAGTCTGTTATGTTTTGCTCCTGTTTAAAAAGTGTAAAACAGATTGGAGAAAAAAAAGTAACATTTCTGAAGAGATAGCAGCAAAGATAAGTAAAAAACAAGTCTCATTTTGTTATGTTTTGCTCCTGTTCAAAAAGATGTAAATAATTGGCAAGGACCTTGGATGAATTCTGTGAAGGATTTCTTTGTTTGCTGGCCTAGGCCTACTTCAAAATCTACTTTGTGAAACATTTGGATGGTTACACCTTCAATTGTGGTGTGGTAAATCTGGAAGCAAAGGAATAGGCAAAATTTTCAGAAGTCTCTTGAGCATTTGTTTTGGAGGATAAATCATTCAGTGGAAGAGGTCATAAGTGTGGCCGCCTTTAGATGTAATCAGACAAAAACGATGTTTACTAAGGCTGACAGTTTGATTCAGAGATTGTGGCCAGGAATAGAGATTAGTAAGGAAGGATGTTTCAAGCAGAAAAATCAGAAAGAAGCTCAAGATGAGGTTAAATTGGAGGCCCCTGAGGAGGGATGGACGAATGTAAATATCGATGAACCAGCTAGTGGGAATCCAGGCCCTTTGGGGGCAGTGGTTATTGTTCATGACTGGAAGGGCAAAGTTATTGCATTGGCAGCAAAACAACTTGAACAAGGAACTAATAATCTGGTAGATATAAAGGCAGCTTTGCTGGCTGTTCAATGTGCGAGAGTCCTAGGGGTAAGGAAGCCGCACTTGGAAGGGGACTCTATGATAGTGATTGAAGCAACAAGACTAAATCAGATACATGCTTGACATTTGTCTAATTTATTGCAGAGGATCAGAGATTTTTTCGATAGTTTTGAAGATTCTAAAATAAGCCACATTAGACGGGAAGGTAATAAGGAGACGGATGTTTCGTCTAAATGGGCGACAAAATTTGAAACTGTAGGCAGAGGGGAATTTGAAAGATTTGACCCTTGGGAGAATGGTGTGGCGGGGATCTTTCTATAAGGTCTTTTGCATTTAATAATGTTCTCTATTAATATGGACGTGATAAGAACTTAAATTTTTTTTTAAAATTATTTAAAAGCAAAGGTGCATGGGTAGTTTTGATGAAGGGATGGAGTGACGGTGCTCTTTCTTTTTGAAGAAAAATATGCATTAAATGCAGCCTGGACGGACAGCTTGAAGTGTACGAGGTGTCTTTATAATGAGGGAATGGAATAAGGATTGCAGGTTCTCTTTTCTACTTTTTGTTGGGTAGGTTTGAGCTGCAAGTTTCGGCTAGATAGGGAAGCAATTCATGAAGCCAACGTTTACCTTCCATGCCAAGAAGCAACAAAAGGCTTTGTTCGGACCGGTGACAGAGTACCGTTTGAAGCTCCTATTGAAATGTCCATTTGGTGTCATTCAGGCGGTTAAGACGACTTTGGGGTTGCTTTTCTAAGATTCCAAACATCACTGGAGAGTAAATGCAGACATTGCAGCGATAATCATGGTCTGGGGATTCAAATCAAATGAAAAGGAGGAGATCGTGAAGTGGGTGATAGTTGCTCTTCCCCAGTGATTTGACTGTGGGATTGGAATCTCTTTTGGAGTTGGTTGCGCCTGGGTTTGGGTTCGATTATAGTGTATGTTTTGCAGATTGGAATGAAGGGCTGAAGGTGGGACACTACTCCTTTCTATGGTGGCCAGTGTGCTATGACCAGCGAGCTTATAAAGCTTGAATTTCTGTGGAGTGTGAGAATTTTAAAAAGGAAATTCAGAGTTTTCAAGAAGCAAAGGGCAGACGTGTACTTGGGTTTCCTATGGCTCACCCTCATCATCATTGCTCAGCGACCCCAAGACATGAAAGAGTGATGGTGATGGTGGTTTTCCAGAAAGTGTGATGGAGTGCAAAAGGAGTGAATCTTGTTTTTAGGGTGGCGCCGATAGTGTTAAAATGCTTGGAGGTAGACGGGTTTTTGTGCAAATTAAGAAAGATAAATCGGAAGATTAATTTTTTGCTTAAAAGAAATGGAAAGTTTGAACCTTTTGAAGGAAATGAGCAGGACATTTTGAAAACCTTAGCTGCAACAGTGATGCTGGAGAGATTGTAAGGGGGTTTTGAGCAGGTCAAGTGCCTAGCGTGATGAAGCCGTGGATGAAGTCTCGATGTTTGAATTGTAGTTTTTTATGATGGCCAGCGGTTTCAAACCCTGGTGTGGTGCCAAAGGGTAGTGACATCGGAGTCCTGGGTGGCTTGTCAAGGAAGCTGATTCTAATGGTTTTTTGATTCCCGCGATGTAATGGCTGTTTAGCCTCATGTAAATTTGCTTATGTGGCTTATTAGGGGTGGGTTTAGAATGTATATTATAGTGTTGATGGTTTAGGAAGGTGGCTGTTATAAGCATGTAATGGGTGTAAGGATGTTTAGCTCTCTTATGTAATTATTTAAATGTACATTTCTATTATATTAATCAAATCATATATTACTGAACAAAAAAAAACGTAAATAGAAAACTCCAAGAAAAAAAGATTGGTCATCCAACTTGAAACAATTAGCATTTATTTTCAGATTTCTTAAGCCATTACCAATCAGATATGAACAGGATACTTGTCCGTTTAAAAGGCGATTGATCACATTCAAATATGTGTAGCCATTTCATTACAACTTTTTTGAAAAGCTAGTGTATATAGCAATCATATAAGCTATAGAAGACTTGAAAGATAATTTGTAGTCACATTTCTTTCAAGAGAACCTAAAAGAAAGCACATTTCAGACCTTAACAGGGACCTTGTTTACTTCTTTGACTCTCCCTACTGTTAGAAAAAAATACCTAGTACTATCAGTACAGAATCTACTGGTATGTCAGGAGTTTATAGGGTAGATCTATTGGCATTTAGGCCATATAAATTGAGCAGGTAAGAGGGGCAATTTGCACCTACCATGCTGCCCTCCTATCATGAAAAGTTTTTTGAAATATGTAAGATTGTAGCTGCGATAGAGATCTTTATCTCTGATTTTGCTATATGCTTAAATTGGGACAATGCTTCTATATTGCAACAACAGCTAGAGAAGATATTTATGATGATATTTCCATCATATTAAGTGAGCACAACATGGCATTCAATGTGTGCTAGGTGTTCATTATATGAAGAGACATTGACATACGAAGAGTTGTGCATTTGGAAATATGAAGAGACATGATTTTGAAAATTGAAGAGACCTTGGGTTGTAATATGCAGAATCTCTCAATTCAATATGTGTGTGTGTGTGTGTGTGTATGTGTATGTGTGTGTGTGTGTGTGTGTGATTGCTTTGTGTGATAATGTACTGTATCAAGTGGAAAGTGGATTAAAAACTACAAAAAAAGTGTTGAGATTTTGCCGTCTTAAGCACTACAGTTTTCTATGCAATGCAAAAGCAAATTGGAAAATGATCTAAAGACTAGAAGGATAATAGCCAGCAAAAAATCACCTAGTAACTGAAAACAAAAAGAAAAGGATATAAATCCTAATTAATTATATAGCTGTTACTTTAAGAAATCCTCTATGAGCTGCACAAACTTTGGAGATTTGAATGCCACAGTGATTTTATGAGACAAAATCTTGCCCCCAATTTCATGAGCTAGACTTAGAGAGCAGCATGAGGTGGGGAGGGAGTGGAAAATACAACCAGATGAGTGGAGGGAATGCTCACAAGTAGTAATATTCTATTAAACCAAGTTTATACAATTCAGCACAAAACATAACATATGCAGCACTTACATAATGTTCAAAAAGAAAACAGAAACAGAGGAGGGCAATGGGTCTGATAGCAAATTGAAAAATAAAGAATAAACTTAACAACAAACTATTTGATTGATTTATTCATCAATAGAATACAGATTTATAATTGCTGAAGACTCAAAGAGCTTCCTATAAAATAGCTAATTCATTTCACAACGCACTAAAACAATTGACAACAAACCAAAAACTAGTTACATCTAACTAGAGTTACTAACAGCTAATTAAAGATGTCAACAACAAACAGGATTATGGCAGCTGTTTATGGAACACATATTCCTACAAAAATAAATCTTTGAGGGCCCATTTCGTTGCAAGAATTGCCGAATGCGGCATTCATCTATGCTGGAATAAGCTCTCTTCTGGTATTTGTGCATTCTTAAAATAAGTTCTGGAATATCATTTGGACCTGTCTGGTTGACCTTGAAGAGGAGTCCGAAGATGTGCATATTTTGTGTTTGGTTGCGACAATTGAAATAGGAATTGGAATACGTATTTTTTTACTTTAATAATTTTTATTTTTTTTAGTTTGGTAATATTTTAAATAACCAAGTTTTATTTATAAAAATTGGCTTTTTTATTATTTTTTAAAAGCCAAAGTATTTTCAAGTAGCCAGTTTTCATTTTTTAAATTGACTTTATCAGGGAAAGGTATATCACAACATTTGAAACTCAAAGGACATATTATATTGTAGATTGTATTTTTTATTCTAAATTAAATCAAATTATTTTAAAATCATATTCAATATTGTTTACAGCTACTTAAATTCTAAGTGAGATTTTTAAATATTTAGGTTCATTATTAAAAAAATTGAAAGTTAATATTTTCAATTATAAATATTTGATAGCATTTTTTAAAAATTTAAACGTTAAATATAAGTATAAATTTGCACATAAGATCAAAACTAAAAGCATTTTATTTTTAAATATATTAAAGAAAATAAAAAATACAAATAAGTCAGGATAATTAATATGATATTTAAATGATCTTTCAATATAGTTTTAATTATAAGACTAAACACAGGCAAGAGCCTACAACACAACGGTAAATTGTGAGCCTCTTAATTGAGAGGTCTTGGGTTCAAATCTACTCAAGCTTAACTAATAATTCAAATGATTAATTATAAACAAATAATAATAATTAACCTTGGCTTCAGCCTCGTACCCATAAAAAAAAAACAAAAAAACAAAATATTTATAAGACTAAACACAAAATTTATTTGTAAATATAATTTTATGGAAGTTTATAAAAGATATCAAATTTGATATTAGACCTTTTTGTCATTTTAAAAAAATCACATATTAAACTTTAAATAATATTGACCTAGTTTATATCTTATGGTGAACAGAGGAAACAGTCCAAAAATGCATTTGAGCGGCAAAATCATGGATCCGCCAACCCATCAAATTGGGTTTATTAAAAAAAGGTATAAGAACAAGCTATTCTTATTTCACCTTTTTATAGGAATACCTCTATGCTCATTTTGGGGTAAAATTATGAGAGACGAATTCTAATTCTTATTTTGTATTTTGCAAACAAACGTCAAATTGGCAAATGTGGGTATTTAGACTTTCCTATTCCCACCCAATTCCTGCAACCAAACAGGGCTTGAAGATTGATATCTAAGGTGCAACTGTATTCTCATGATGTGCTCTTCTTGTTACATGCCTTTCGACTATCGTGGGATTGATCTTTTGATCATGTCTGCAAGTTTTAATTATTTTGATATTTTCCTGCCATGTGTAGGTCATGGTCCACAGACCCAGCAGGTCATGGCATGAGCTGCTGACACAGTGAGTCACGTGGGTAACTGACCATGACTCACCGGGTCACCATAACTGGCCCAAGCCAGCTCATCTCACTGAATCAGCTACCCGCATGACCCAAGGCCAGTCTTGGGACACTGATTATAATCCATTATAAATGTACAACCTACAGTTTGTTCAATGAGGCTAAAATATTAGCACTAACAGCAATAACAATGTAATATAGGAAAACCTGCATTTATAAATATCTATTTTCTCAATGAGCTAACCTTGGCTTTTCACAAAATACTAGAAAAAATCTACAACCATGTACACATACAGAGAAAAATTAATGCAGCATGCATAAAGGAAGTACATACCTTTCCGTTTGCTGAGTGAAACTCGGCTTTTAGATTTGAGTAATCCCTAGATAGCAAATATATTTGGACATCTTCTGCATGCTTCTCATTTGCTGGATTCAAATCATATAAAGAAGACAAAAGAACAGTTAGTAACCAATGAAATCTTGCTCTCTGCTTCACATCATAGAATGGGTTTGAATGCATACCTGAGCACAATGCATCAAATGCTTCGTTTATGAATCTCAAAGCTGGCCTTGATAGATTGATTGTAAATGACATCCCACTAATACCAGTAAATTTCTCTGATGCTAGGATTACCTGCAATTAGATTAACAAATGAATTTAACAACTGGGTTGTGAAAATAAACAGTGTCCATGTAAATATATTGCATGGAAATGAACAATAAGCACCAGCTACAAATGAGAAATAAACTCCCACTAGAGGACAAGTGCTTACCCCTAGAGAATGAAAATTAGATACAACCTGGAGTTTATTAGCAATGCTAGGGCTAATTAGTTCATCAACACTACAAGGAAAAGCTTAATACCACAAATGTTAGAGGTTCCACTTTGGTGCATGTTTTTCTAAAGCAGGCCAATAACAAAAAATTGATTTAGATCTTTTGATTCTTAGGGTTCATTTTTACTCTAGTTATTTTATAGTGTAACTGGTTGCACATGTGAGTTCAATTAACCTGCTTAGGCCAAAAGTTCCTGTACTAACTTATGTGGGTTGAAGATTCCTTTCAAAACAAAGGTTTGTGGGTCCAAAGAAGACATCATAACAAGCCTTAGAGGCAGAACTCATTACGGATAGGGGTTGCCTCTGATACCTCCTACAGATAGAGAGATGCAGAAGACACCATATGTCAAAAAAACAGATAAGTGGGAATGTCAGCTAATATTTTTGTGTGTCACTGGGACCACAACTTACAACACTGTGACTTTCCACAACAATAAATGAGGTTACTCTCTCCTCTCAGCAATAGGGGACACTCTATTCTTACCATAGGTGGCTCCAACAGGGACTTAACTAATAATTATAAAAGGGATTGTTCTCACAATCTATTCCTCTTTTCCCAAGAACGGTTTCAAAATATTTTTCAAACAGCACTAAAACTTAAACAAAAAGGACTTGTTGCTACAATAATATCGATAGTTTTTAAGTTGACATAAGAACAACAAAAAAGATACCAATCTACTTCCTAGTGTGGAAGAGTTACAAAAAAACCAAGCTTTGTACACTTAACCCAAATGATAAATTAACAACTTGAATCAAAAGATTGAAAGTAAGCAACTCAGTGAATCAAATATTGGAATAACCTATGCTAAATAAGAATACATAATTTACTCACAAGCCTCACAACACAAAGTTTGGTTAAACTTGTTCTTTATTATACATTCTGAAACTTTGTACAATGAAATGTGAAGTTTTCACTACACCAGAAAATTTCAGCATGGTCTACTTGCCCAAAACAAGAGAAAAATTACAATGATCACCCTTCTTTATTTATGGGTGAGGGGCTGAGAGAAAAAGGTGGAAGAATCCCAACAAACTTTGACCTATTTCCTAACTAACTTTGACTTACTCAAACTGCAAGTCCCAATGTACCTGACTTGAAATTTGATTACATGCAAATGACTTTACAAGTGAAAAAAGGTCACTTCCAATTACAACCTATTTCTCAATTACGTGTAACTTGTCAATAACAAAATAACAAAATCCATGATAAAATAAAACTATGAAGAGGTATTCTTGTCACTAGATTGCCAAGTCTCAGAGATCTTCAAATCTATACATGGGTGGGAACATTTTGCAGAAAATAACACTTTGACTTGTGCATTTGGTGGTATCAACAAATCAATGATTTTCACTCTCACCTAAGACTAGAAAAATGTTCATGATCCCTCTTATTCATTCGCTATCACCCACTTAAAATTAGTCTTAAAAGTATTATTGTGCTCTTAAACATTTCCACATTTTCACCTCCTTGTAGGCTCCAACATGTGGTTGTTCCTACTTCATGTACTTCTGCAAAATAGGACCAATGAGGAATTTTGGGATTTTTGGTGGGCATTACAAGTAGATAGACAAAATGCACTTGGGTGTCAAAATGATAGGCTTTTGTGCACAAATGCATATATATGCAAGGGAAGGTCTTTCTACACTTGTAATCAAGGTTTTAAAATTCAATTGCAAGTGAATTTGGGAAGGTATTTTACTTGTAATGAGATTTTCAACTCCAATTGTAAGTAGGAAAGAGTCTGAAGAGCACATGATTATACTGAGAGGGGGGTGAAATAGTATAATAACAATTTTGGCAATTTAAAACTTTAATCCAAACAGTTACTTCAAATACTGAAATAAACAATCATACACACGAATACAATAACACAATGTTTTACATGGAAACCCAATACAGGAGAAAACCACATCAAATAAATGCTTTCTTATATATATTGTTCTTTTACAAATTGGTTTGTAGGCTCCCACATACTACAGGCTACGACCTCTATGTTTATGAGCATCAATGCACTGGAAGCTCAGACTCCCACACTTCGCATGATCTGACCTACTAGAAGCACCAACCCACTACGAACAAATGTTTTTCCACCTTGACAATGTTGCTTTCTCAATTGATGATGGACAATCAAATATCTACTTCAAGTTTGCACATCATTTCTATAATTTGCATTCGTTTCTTCTACATTTGCATATATGTCTCATAAATATATCTTTTATGTATGTCCCCAAACTGCATGATATTATACTTCTTTTTATGCTGGTAGGAATATCAAGGCCAAAACTACTAGAGGGGCGAATCTCCGAAGGCTCGACAAGCTTAGGGTCGATAGGACAAGAAGGCTCCTAAGGAGGGTTAGCAACAACAATACTGTGAAGAGGGGATTTTGGAACACTAGGAGCATAATTAAGGTTGGGACAATTGTTCTTACTATGACAATTTTTATTGCAAAAGAAATAGCTATTTTGATTTCCTAAAAGATTAACCTCCCATTTAAAGACAAAATCGTCAAGATTCAAAGCCAATTTCTTAGGAACATCAACTTCAAGGTAAAGGGCAATGAGGACCTTGGCATTGAAGTGAGGCAATGAGGTGAGGACAAACCCTAATTTCTTCAGCATGTGAGGAAGGAACAGCGAAATCTATGGTTGGAGATTGATGATTTCTAGCTAGTGGGATGGGAATCTGGCCAAAATCTCTCAAACTTACCATCCAAAGACCAAGAAAAAGCCCTAAAAGTAGTCTTGCCCACATTCTAAAGTGATCTTTTCAAAAAGATTCCTGCATAGTGTGATTTTTAAAGAAAATAACAAAGAATACTTTTTGAAGCATTCTACAAAAACTAATTTGAAGGCCTAAAATTTGTTCATTCTGAATAACTAAATCCTTAGTAATAGTGTTATTAATGGCATTTTTCTCTGTATTAACATGGGTGTCTCATCATATGTACTATCCCTTGTACCTCCACAATCGTCCGACGCCATCTACTCAAAAACACATAAGTACAACCTATCTAAACCAGCTGGAATCCAATGGCAAGGCAAGAAAAAAACATACACGGGCAAGGGGAAAAAGCACACAAAACTAGAGGGAAAAAGAACAAAGGAGGGGCACACGAGCAAAAAAGTCAGACTCAAAAGAAGAAATAAATCAACTAAATGAAGGACATAAGCAAGAACAATGGTGCAGATCCACAAACAAGGTTATTTGGGGATCACACCCAAAGCCTCCACAGGTTTGCTTCAGCGCCAAGGGATGATATCCTACACCAAGATGCATAGCTGATCCTCTTCTTCGTCACTTCCATCGTATTTTAATTACATATCACCTAATATATAGAATATATACTAATTACATAGTATTTAATAAGTGCAAAGTAATGTTCTTACCCTTCAAGATATTCCAATTGCAGAGTATTTAATATAGAAAACAAAATCTAACGTATTTTAATTGTGTTGTATGGGTACCTCCTTACATGTTTACATGGATCGCACCTTCCAATGCTTGATTTGATTATAAACAATAACTTACCATAATGATGACAGATGACCTATCTCTTATATTAATTCCTATGATTTTCTTATCTTTAATTTTTCTTATGATTGCACTTATGTGCCAACACTAAACATTCAACCCATCTTGTTTCTTGGACAATTTTCCATGGTGACAGCTATGTCTTGCTTTATTCCGTTGGTCAAGGGATATTTGTTCCTTGCAACCTATCTTGGTTTCACCTGTTTTCCAATATTGTTCCTTTCGTCCTTTCCAGTTGGTCTTCCATTTAACTTTATTCATGTCTAATACTTTGGGGTTGTATGGGTACGATGTACATGCCACATGTGCAATTACTCTTTGTCCCTATGTTCTGTTTAAGATCAATGCAATTTTGTCACTCCTTTTAATATGTTTGTTTGATACATTTGTTTTCCAAGTCTTTTCCCGTCGATGGGTGATACAAATCGTATTTATATTAGATTTCCTTCACTTCAAGATCTACTTCCTTTGCAATGTCGTGGAGAATTCCCAAAGACTAACCTCATTTTATTTTTATTTTTCAACTACAACATACCTTAAAACTTGTTGTCGTTTACTTTTCCTTTTTATGGATATCTTAGGGAATTTATTCCAATATGAATCTTTCACCGTCATTCATCTAAAGAATTCCTCTAATCCATGAAGATTATATATCTAAACAAGAGGGAGCATATAGGTGTGAGTCTTCCCAGAGCCAGCATAGGAGCCCAAAATGATGCTATGTCCTTTTAGTATTGTGGGTATTCCCAGGCACTACACTTCTATGGGGAACTGATATATTCAATTTCTCAACACTCATTATCTCCTCTAAAGCCCCTTCTTACCAAAAGATAAGACTGAGGGAATGGGAGCCTTTTTGCTTTCCTTTATAGAAGCACCATTTGTTCTATTCTTACTTTTGGACTTAGCATTCTAAAACTGAAAATATTTGAGTTGCCTCAACCTCAGCTTCTCAAGAAGAGAACTTGCGTGAGCCTGATGAGTATTACTGTCATCATCAGTTCCTTCCTTGGAATTATTTGCAAGTACACCCGCTGAGAAGGACAAGTACAAAGCACTACTTACTCTCAACCCCTATTATGCAAATTCGCTGATTGAGATAAGTGATTACCGACCTCCTAATATGGAACCCACACTATTGTCTCTTGTTATCTTACATTTGCACATTGGCTCTGATACCATGTTGCACTACCATGTTTTGGTATGTGTTTTCCAAGGGCAGCAATCTCTCTCTCCCTGTGTATTGAGGATGAGATATGGAGAGACATGTCTATTCATGTTAATTAATATAACAATTTATTATTGTAAGAATTTGCCTAAGGGCAAAATTCACCCAGTAACTAAAAACTCAAACACAAGCACACAGTAGACCAAGAGAGAGTATGATCAGAATAACAATGTATTCAATAGTTGGTCCATCATAGTACACTAGGAGTGCCTGAATATAAAGGCCTCAGGAGAGCTTCTAGAATGCATAAAAGTTAGCATCATGATGTGTCATACAACCAAGCACATGCCCACCAGATATAGATTATCCTCCATTAAGCACGGAAGTATGTGCGATGATGAGAGGATAAGCCTACAAGGGTGTGACACGCAAAATAGTGTTGTAGACACCATGTACTAAAATAGAGTTGCGTACTCCTGTGTTGTCAACATGACAACTCAAAAGGTGTGCAAACTCCCAAGTGTTTCACAAATAAAAATAATAAAATAATGCATTAACCTAAGTAAACTTAAGTAAGTGTAAATAGTAAAGTACATATTTACACCAGCAATTATTTAACTACACACATATATATAAGCTACCAAACATTTAGTCTCATGAGTTTATCCAATTAAAGCTACCAAACATTAACAACCCGACCTAGCTTTTAGACTTTTGATTTCATATCTCAAGTTTGCAATAAAGAATGATGACTTGCAATCAGACTTTAAAACCTCACTTGCAAGTAGCTTTATTCTTCATTTTCCCTTGGAATATAGCATCTATAATTAAGCCTGTGATAGCTCAAAATGAGCAGGTATTCAAAAAATAAAAGACCTAGGACAAAAAGGAAAACAAAAACAATCTAAACAAGAAAGATCAAACGACTTAAGATTTCCAAAAATCAAATACTTGTACTCAAAAAAGAAAACTCAATTTTGTAAAGAAATACAAAGAAGACTCAACAAAAATCTCTGAAAATAGTATTTGTGAGACAATAAACTTAGGCCATTTCAAGGTAAAATTGATTGCCTTCAGAAAACGTCAGAAAAGTGCTCATCTTAGAGAATTTAAATAACAAATTCATGAACAATTGTGTAGGGTTGCCTTGTTTTGTTAAAACAAAATAGCAGACAATAGGAAATAACCTCATTTTCATATATAATTCAACATTAACAGTTTATTATACCTTTTCAAACTTGTCCTATGTCTCATATGATAGAATATAGAACACTAAAAATAAATATTTGGGTTCAAATGAAAGTATAGTGCGCAAGGGTGTCTATTTCGAGGCATGGTGCACGTGCCATGTAAATATGGTCCATATGGTCACAAGTGGTTTAATTACAAGGACTCAAGAAAGCTTTTATGCATATAATACAAACCTACATCTTGGACATAGAAAATGATTCCGCTTTATTTGCTCAACGTTCCTTAAATGCTAAAGTCATAGTTAGAAGACTTGGACTTGAAGGTAGGCTCAATAATTTTTAAAACTTCAAGAAAAACTAGACAACTCCACAATTTCATTGTATATAAAATGTATATCATGACTTAAGTTATTGTAAGATCGTCAATTTCCAATAACTTCTACAAATACAAGTGATAATCATTTGGAAGTCGTCACTTCCTCATGAAGTACACAGGGGGTAGGTCAATTAAAATCATGCAATCACACACATGGATGTTCAGACTCCCTCTCAATATCAATCTTCTAAGCTCCTCATTCAATGTTGCCTCAGATGAAGTGTCAAACACCCTCTGAATCTGATATCAATCTTCTCTTTCCTACAAGAACATCCTTGAAGAGAAAGAAACAATCAAGGCAAATAGCTCTTATAGTAATGAAAATAACCTTCAATAATTAATCTCAAATAATATTGATATATTTTAATTATAAGAACATTAGAAAATTGATTTTATACTTAATTCATGATGAATTAATTCTACTCCAATATTCGATTGACTTATTAATGTATTTATCATAATTTATTTCCTGCCTACATATAAATTCATCTCAATCTACATATTTAACATCATAGTAAATTATTTCATATTTACTATCGATTTTAAGTTTATCACTTAACAATTTAGTTATTAACAAAATTCTCATCTCTTTTAACATATTATAACTACATAAAATTTTGGCATATAGGACTTATTCTAACATATCATATAGTAGGCATAAGGATCCGTACCTCACTTTTGTGGACCCTACCTCATGTGCTTGTATGGACCAAGCACCTAAGTCTAAATTGAGGAGTTTCCATGCATTCAACCCACAATTCTTGTCATTACAATCGACGACAAGGTGTGCGAATTAGAAACATTTGTTTCTCCTTGTATTGAATGCTTTGTACTCACACTTGACATTGTCCTGTTGTGTGTTGTCTATCATAATCATGCGTAAATCCATTTTCGTAATTTGGTAACCACCAGGCGCCTGTCATTTGGGTTTGGACAGTTTGCCACCCAACCACATTCACTGTGGACCTCTCCAGTACTGGCAGCATTCATAATGTCTTACGTACACATCGACAACATAAGGTGTTGGGCTTTACTCTCTGATCCAAGGCTCACACACCCGCAATGCAAAGGGTTTGTTGCAAACATGCAACCCAAATTTGAGCATTCACAACCAACAAGGCAAGTCAACAATCAGGCACCCTCATCTTGACATTAGAGATCTTCCCTACGTAGCACCTGATAGCTATCCACTCATTCCACTTGCTGATATTCTTTGCATGCACAGTCATCGAGAGTTGCATCAAACATTCAGTTCTGACCTAGGCTCTAGGGAATTGGTTAAACCCCCATGCTCTCTTCTTGGCCATGAGATCCACAGTGATAACAATCACTTCCTTAACAACACTCAAGCCCGATCAGATTTACAATTTCTAATCATAAACGCCTAGTCTATAACATCATTTTGCGAGCGTGATTTCAAAGACATCCAAGCTCGAGGACCCGCAAGCAAAGCTTGCCCCTTGCAGAGATGTGACATCTCTCACCCCGTTGAGATTAACTTCCCCGAGCAGCTACCTGCAGAGATCCAATCTAAGATTGTTGGTCAAACAATAGTCACAGATTTGTGATTGCCAGTAACAATGTCCTCAATCCACATCCACAGAAAATTGGCAATTTTAATTAAAAAATCTGCATTACCAATTGTTAAGGTTATTATTCTTTGAATGTGATCCACTATCGTCAGTGGCCCTAAAAGTATACCATATCTGCTATTGATTCTTATTCTCTTACGTTTGCAGCTGCTCTAATACCGTGTTATTTTATCAGGATCACTGCAAATGTATTAACATTGCCTCCCTGGTATATCTTTTCCAAAGGCAGCCATCTCTCTCTTATATTGTGGATGAGACATGTCCCTTCATGGGACATGTCTATTCATTATTATTTAACTAATATAACAATTGAATATTTAACCATATACTCTCTCTCTCTCTCCCTCTCACACACACACACACACACACACACACACACACACACACATCTTCAGTTTAGTCTCATGAGTTTATCCAACTAAAGCTACCAAACATTAACACTTTTGTTATATCATATCAAATACAATGTGTATAAAATGTAAGAAGGGAACAGTGAAGAGAAGCAGGGGCAAGTATAAAGGAGATGAGGACAGATCAATAATCAGTGAGCCAAATTGAAGGCAGTAAAGCTTAATAGATAGAAGAAAACAACAAAACTCCCTGAAGCCAAACACAGCCAAGACCTTGGCAAAATCTTGACAAAGGTAGGCAGAACTTGGACAATTTCAGGGGTAGAGGCAAAAGCATTAATTAAACAAAATCTAAGGCAAGAAAGAAGAACACATGAAAGAAACCAGCATACTCCCTCGATGCTAAAGGAAGCCAACACCTTGGCAAAAACTTAACACAAGTAGGTGAAGACTAAACAATTTTGAGGTAAAGGCAAGCACAAATCCATTCAAATTTTCAGTTTTTAATATGAAAATCAGAATAGATAACAAAATTTGAACTATTAAAATATGAAAAATTAGTTGAAACTCTCGTAGAGTACCATGGTTTCTATCAAATTTATACTCGATTGACTTTCCAGGACAAGCACAACAGGAGATGGTTGGCCATGTTCCCACTAGGGGGGCTATTTTGGGCCAATTTTAAAGGGCAGAATGTGAAAACTCTTTAAAAATATGGGGAATATTTTTAGAAATATAAATAAATTTCAAATATGCATATCATATCATTGATAAAGAACTCATCGTAGACATTTTAGAAAGCTTAATAAATAGCACTGAGCTTGAATTGAGATTTTATCAAGAATTGACAAGCATATTAACAAAATTTGTTTTCATTGTCAATGTGCATAAATATTAATACTAGATAATTAAAATTATAGCAAATATACGAAAAGGCTCCAGTTTCAAGTACGAGATAAAATAAATTGTAAACTACTAAAAAATAAACATAGATGTCCATAGTCAATTGTCCATGTTAATCATAATTTCAAGATAGAGCTACAAAAATGTATGGCTATCCATAAACAACAAATGGTAGGTCTAAGAGTCTAAATCAAAATCAGATCTTGAATTTGAGTTACTAATAGTATGAGGTAATGCCTCAACCAATGAAATCTAAACCAATCTTGAAGGCGTCTCCACCTCCCCAATCTACATAGCATCTTCAGGAGTGGACGAAATTGTATGTGGACCAATTCCTCTCTACATAGAGGAACTGGCAACCTGTGAAAGAAGAAAAACAATAAGTACTCCCAAATCTAATGCATCCCTACCATGCCACCTCCACCATCCAATAGGATTGACTAAACTAATGTAGCTCATTCCATCAATGTCTCTGATCTTCTAAAAGGCTAGACCACAAAGACTTGCAAACGCAAGCCACTATGTGCAAACTTTAGTAAATTCATTTTCACTATACATTTTTGTAAAGGCCTTGAAGAAGTTGTCTTTCACCTCTTCACTAGACAAAGCCAATCACCTAGGTCTGAGCGCATACCATTTGCGATTTAGAGCATAGGCTGCCATATGAAGCAAGGTGTTGATAATGTTCCACCATCGTATTACAATGATCCTAAGATATTCCTCATAAAATCACAAAGTAGGGTCACTACTATGAATAGCTTGCTTGATCTACCCAAGCACACTATCAAAGGTCTCATTAATCTATCAAATGCAGTGTAACACTAGTACTAGGGTACGTCGAGATGACAAAACGTTGGGATGAGTTTTTAGAATGGGGGTAAAATGGGCCTCATTTTTGGGACAGCAGGGCAACGATGGCAAGGGGAGGGCAAAGAGAGAGGTAGGCGTATTGTATAGTATACATGTAAAACTTGAAATGTCAGTTATGAAGTGATGTTTCAGTAGAACATACTAAATTAAAATACTTGAACATAGCAAAATTGCAACATGAACTAGAAAATTCAACATTCAACATAGTTACATATTACATACCAAATAGTAACATTCAAAAATCAAAATTCAAATAGAAATTCAAGTACCCATCCCAGCGGTGGCATGGTTGTGGAATGATGGGGGTAGGCAGGGACCTCTTGGGGATGGGCACTTAAAGGTTTGGGAGTGGGGTGCCAGTCCCCGTGTTACACTGAAATTCGAACATTAGGAGAATTAGCATCAACGTATCTAATCACTAACACAATAGGCTCAATGAAAGAGCAAAAATATTTGCGAATGCAAACATGTTAGCATCAAATACGAAATTATAATATTTAACTATAAATTTTTAGAATTTATTTTTAAATAATAAAATCATTATTTTCTTATGTCATCATGGACCACCAATTACCATCAAGAATTCTCACTTCACACTTCTTCCCTCTGGTGTGCTTGCCCCATGCCATATACGCCACCCTTCACTGACCATCATGGATTGTAGGCCATCCTAAGCCTCAAGCATCCTCTGTAACAGAATAAAGTAGCTAGCATATCTAGTCTCCACATGCTGAAGAAATTCCTTCCTTAAAAGTGTCCAAAACAATGCAAGAGAAGTGTTACGGTTGCAAATGAACATTTGCACATCACTAGCCTCGGACACTATTGTTAATGTCCTTCAGCATATTATTCAATTTTTCCCAAGTCCTTCAAGCTATTATTCAATGTATTAAAGTAGATTAGATCTATTGCAGATTAGAAAAATTGTATGTCTTTTAATTGTCTTGTCTCTTGAATAATATCCTCACCGACTTATATCTATTTGGAAGATTATAATCAGAATAAAGCTGAAATTATATTTTGCAAGTATTGTAAGGATCCTGAAATACTAAAATTGTGAATTTGATTATTATATATTTCCAGATCTGAATATGAACAGAGATTGAATTCTAGGAAGGCTCTGCATGATTGATTTTTTATTGCCTTGTAGACTGAATGGGCAAGATATATATATATATATATATATATATATATATGTACAATTTTGGGACATGCCAATGAATAAACATGCCTCCACGAAAGTGGAGACATGTCTCTTCATAGATGACAACCGTTTATTATCTTAATAATACCGATTAAATGGACACTAATACATTGTAACTAATGCAGATTGTCATTGGCAATGTGAGCATATATAAACAGACTCGGATATGATATCTTATTTAATAATTTTCTCATGTATTGATTAGATACTAATTGATAGTTCAAATTTATACTTTGAAATGATAACCAGATTATCGTGGGTGATAAGTAATTATTGTAATCAATATAATGCTTTGATATTAATATGTATGTATATGCATCAATATACACAAAGTATATTGATGTATATGCATGGATATAATCATTGTATTGATTTTATCATCCATTGTTTATCTGACCAAAACTATTATTTTAACACTCCCTCTTAGTTAAGGAAAATAAAACCTATGCAAATATAGATCATAACAATATCACCTTACTCGTGATATTAGAAGATATGATATGCTTATGAATATCAAGTCACATGACATTCTTCATAACACAAATATCCATATTATGGTATGTGCACTGACATCAAGTCTCATGGTGTCTACCATAATAAATCATGGTATATCCATGGATACAATATCCACCATGATTATCTCTTAACGATCATAATCATTTTCAAATGATGTCAGGTCTCATGATATCTATGAAAATGTCCAAGAGACACTAACTATCATGACATGTCCACAGATCAACTCACATGAAATCCATCACGATAGTGAAGCAAATCATTGTAAAGTTGTCACCATTTAATAATGTCCACAAGGGCCCATAAAGTCATGGCGTCACACACAGGACAACAAAAGAGTTTACACATTAAAAATCTTTTTATATATTTGTATGAATAAATAATAATTTTGAGACTGAATCTCAAGTTTGACTTACATTTTAAACCATACCAAGTTTATTCTGAAAGTGTTCAACTTTTACCCTTGATAAGAGGTTTGGCGAGAATGTTTGTTGTTTGATCACTTGTACTAATATACTATAACTGATAAACATTACTTTCTACCATGTCTCTAACATAGTGATAAGGAATCTCAATGTGCTTTGACCTATAATGGAACATTGGATTCACTGAAAGCTTGATGCAACTCTAATTATCGCAATGGATATTGGTAGGATTCAGGGGCTCGCTAAATAATCCCACAAGCAATTTCCTGAGTCACGTCACTTCACTTGCTCCCAATATTTATCCAACTGAAGCTATTATTTTAACACAATGCATGCATACAACATGCAGTCCAAAAAATGTGCTTATAACACACTCCATCATCAATCCAGCTAAATACACAGAGTGAATAGTCACTACATGCACAATATTAGAGGCTCCAACCCTCTTCTATGGCATTCTTCAAAATCTAAAATAGGAAGGTTGGTTTCTTCCTTTTCCCTAAACAATCTATAGCTCTAAGAATATGAGAGTTTGCTATGCTAGTTACAACAAGATTGACAAGTGGCCAATGTTCAATATTGGCACTAGTCCATGATCACAGGGCATCAATATGCCTTATCCATGTATATCTCATACATTCCATCAAAATACTCACCTTGGAGCACTCTCTATCAAGAAATGTGGTGCATAGCGTAGTTTTTCCAGGTGAAACAAATGAGGGACCAGCAACGTAGATATCTTTGCACATTTTTATGAAATTTAATCAATGTGATACATGGAATGGTATAGCATTAGAATGGAGAAAACTGAAAATAGTTTCTTCAAGCACATCTCGTGCTTGCATGTTAAATGTAATGTCCCCTTTTTAGCATTCATAGCATGATGTTGTCGTTAGCCTATTTCCCCACGGTCCCGTAGACTAACCAAGACATTAATGGGACTTAGAGGCCATTTGGCCTAGATAGTTTCAATTGCAAGTTTTTCTGAGGGGTTTTGAGGCAACTTTGGGCATACTTACTATTTATAGTAAGTCATCTTGGGTATGGGCGGACATCCAGTGGCAACGATATGTCGATGGTAATTGCTTAAAATCGACAAGAATACTTGTTTATCACTGATAAGATTTGTTATGCATTGATAAAGCTATTTTATAAAGGTAAATTTGAATATTTAACTTTATTAATGCATAGACTATAGTTTGTGGGAAATATTTAAATTAAAAGAGTCCCCTTTATTTTATAACACATTGGAGACATAAGTTACATAAAGGGAGTTATGTTTTATCCCACATTGAGAAAACGAAGGATGGAGCTCTTGTGAGAACACTATAAAAGAAATAGAAGAGCTTCTTTTAAGTATGCTTGGAAATTTTAAAGAAATTGGAAAATTTTCGAGAGATTATGTCTCAATAGTTTGAAGGACGAAATCCCTTCAAGCTGAAAATCTTGACGCCATTGAAAGATATGGTCTTGAGATTCAACAGGGTAGCAGTCCGAAAAAACAAATACGAAAAAGCAGTCTGAAAAAGGAGAACCGAAAAAGCAGATACGAAAAAGCAATCCGAAAAAGCGGAACCGAAAAAAGCAGTTCAAAAAGTAGGTCCAAAAAAGCAGTTCGAAAAAGCAAATCGGAAAAAGCAAAGCAAAAGGGGCAGCATTGAAGAAAATTATTACAGCCATCTACAACTAGGTTCCTTTATTAGTATTGCTTTTTTAGGTGTTATAAGTTTCAGCTGTAAGTGTGCATTATACCAGCATTATCATTTTGTAATCCATGTAAATGCCAAAAGTCTTGGCCATATTTCATGAGCATTGTATTAGAAATTTCATTGCAAATTAAGAAGATAATAGTTGCTGGTGTCATTTAAGCAATTCAATATCATTATTTATCAGCTAGTTAGTTTGCATACCAACTGTTTGTAAAAATGCCAGTTGGTTGTAAGCAAAGAAACGTGAATCGGAATCGGATCGGAATCGGCAAGGTCGAATCGAATCGTGAATCGGCAATGAATCGGCAATGAATCGGCGATGAATCGGCAAATTTGAAAAAACCCGTTAAATTTAAGGATTTTAACAATTTAAAACTTATTTCATGCACCCTTTATTGAATATAACTTAAGCACACTATAACATCATCAAATAGAAGTTAAAACTTAACATACATAAACATGAAACATAAAATCCATCACATACGTAACTATGTTATCTAAGATTCTAAAATGTAAATTGTAGGCTAGCTGAAGTAAATAGAAATCAAATGATCATAATGATTTAAATCATAGAATGTATGTAAGATGATCCATAAGACATCAAATCATAAATTTATGTAAGAATCTAAGATGAAGATCCATGAAAGTTTGAAACTTTGAAACATATGTCTATCAATGATTCCGTATCAATATCTGTAAACAAAATATAAAAACAAGGCTCCAGCTCAAGCCTCAGGCTCATAGTCATCATCATCCTCAACATCATCCTCAAGCTCGGCTACAGCCTCAGCCTCAGCCTCTGAGTATCCAGTCTGCCTAGTAGCAAGGCGTCTAATGTAGGTCCTAGAGGACTGTCGAGCCATATCTCCCGCATATAAGATGGGCTCACGAATGTCGCTAGGGCCTGTGTCTGTGCGTGCACGTGTGCGTCTACCAATGCCTGAAGAACGTGCTCTAACTGCCTCAGCCTCTATATCCACCTGGTCAATCCACGCACGGTCTTCCTCAGTGAAGACTGGATCTACAACCTCTGTGAGCCACTCTGATTCTGGATCAATCTCCTCCAGAATGATCGGAGAGGAGTCAGTGCCCAAAATCTGTCTGATCCTAAGACGGAGGTTGTAATGAACGAAGACAAGATCATTCAACCTCTGCACTGTCAACCTGTTTCTCCTCTTCGAGTGGATGTGCTCGAACATGGACCAACTGCGCTCACATCTAGAAGCGCTGCTTGGCTGACTCAGAATACGAATGGCAATTTTTTGAAGTTTTGGGGTTGTGGCCCCAAACATTTGCCACCATCTATCTGAAATAAGGGAAAATAAAAATAATTAGTCTCATTTACAAATTACAAATTACAAGTTAACTCTAAAATTACATAATCAACTTTAAGTTTAGAATCTAGATTCATGAACATTGAATATATTATTTAATTTTTACCTGGCTGTATTGTTTCCCGAGCATCTATGGCTACCCTGCTAGAGAAAAGTGGCCCTTCTTTATTATTGAACTTATCAAGCTCAATAATTGCAGCACTGCTATCCTCATCAGTACTCAACCTCTGGATCACTGTATATAATCCGGTGAGAACCTCCTCATCCGCCTTGAAGTCAGGACGGAAACGAAATGCCAAATTCAAAAAGTAAGCTGCTGCATGGATGGGTCTGTGGAGCTGATTCTGCCATCTCCTATCAATGATGTCCCAAATAGGGGCATACTTCTCCTGCACTCCTGCATACTGAGCTTTAATGGCCTCCTTGGCCCTATCCATGCCCTCATATATGTAGCCCATAGAGGGCTTCTCCCCATCAGCAGTTCGTAGGAGAGATACAAGAGGCTCAGTGGCCTACATATAAAGTAAAACAAAAATTTGAGTCAAAACTTAAACATAGAATAATTCAATAATATAAGGTAAAACTAAATCATTAAACAATTAGCATAGTAAACTGTAAAATATTAAATGTTAAATTGCAATAAAATTACCTTAAGTATTTCTCTAGCAGGTTTCCAAAAACCATCATCATCAAATATGCAATCCACCACATCTATCCCTGCAGTGGTCGTAGCATAGGAAGATGAAATCCACTCCCGCCCAACAAACATGCTCCTCAAATCATCCCTTGATGTCCACAAGGACTGCAAGGTGATGAAATTCGAGGCAAACCTCGTGATCCCTGGACGAGCTAACTCTTTGTCTCCTGTGTACTTCCTCATTGTGCTAAGGACAAATGAATGATTATAAATAAACTTACATATGTCTTTTGCCCTTTCCACACATGACTTGACCCACTCAAGTTTGCCAATTTCCTCCAACATGAGGTCAAGGCAGTGTGCTGCACAAGGGGACCAAAATATGGTGGGGTGCCTCTCCATCAAAAGTTTGCCTAGAACAATTTTAAGATAATTAGAAATTCAAATTTCAAACATGTTAGAACTTAGAACTTAGGAAACTTAGAAATTCTAAGTTAGAATTAGAAAAAGTTCAAAACTCAAATAAATTTATTTTCAAAACTTAAAAAGTTAAAAGTTTACCTGCAGCAACATAACTTGCTGCATTATCCGTCACCACTTGCACCACATGTTGTTCCCCCACCTCTGCTATAACTTCCTCAATAACCTCACATAAGTATGTGGCGTTTTTTACATGAGCAGAAGCATCAATGGATTTGAGGAACATGGTATATCCTACAAGTAACAAAACAACGAATTATAATTACTATTAGCAATCAACAAATCAAAATTTGAAATAGTCAATCACGATTCAAAATTATGTATGTAGGAAAGTAGAATGATCAATCACCTCCACAGGATACAAGAAAATTGAGGAGTGTTCTTCCCCTCCTATCTGTCCAACCATCAGTCATGATGGTGCAACCCTTTTCGATCCACTCCTTTCGGTTGTCCTCAAGCTCATGCCTCATATCCTCAACCATTTCCTCCAGGAGGTATCCACTCAACTCAGCCTCAGTTGGGGCTTTAAACCCCGGACCACAAATGGCAACTGCATCTATCATGTTCTGCCAATAAGGAGTCCTGTCACAAATAGATAATGATATTGATTAGAAATTTAGATGTCAAAAACTAAAATCATAAAACAAATAGATATAATTAAAGTTTTACTTTTACTTTTAACTTTAACTTTGAAGATAACAAAGAAAAAAGAATCAATTACCTGGCTGCAATAAATGGAATGTTGCAAAAGTACCAGAATTTGCAAATCTCTTTTCTGGCAGCATCATGAATCTCCTTGTTCAAACCCATGCCCTCAAGCGTGGGTTGGGAGCCAGGAGTAGTGCGGGGCACAAAGTAACTATCCATTCTGCTTTTCCGCACTCTAGGCCGCAATAGGTTGGTGTTGGACTCTGTCTCAGTATGAGACCGACTACCACTAACACTCACATGAGCACTAGCACTAGGATGAAAAGGAGGCCTAGAAGAACCCTCCCCAACACAACCTACAGATGCGGAAGCTGATGCAGATGCACTTGCAGATGTAGATGCGGTTGCGGATGTGGGAGCACGGGAGCCAATACCTCTTAACCCTTCCAAGTTGCATTTTCTTAGTCAACTTGTCTTGTTCAATTTTTTCTAATGCCACTAAACAAGAGCGTTTTGCCTCAGCGGTTTGTTGAGTGCAAACTGTGACATCATGGCCAGGTATGCCAGCAATGTGGTATTTCAATCTATAGATACCTCCCGAATTTATTTTTTCTTTGCAAAATATACATTTTGTTTGATATTTGGTTCTCCCAGGAAACTCTTCATTATATTTCCAGCATTCATCTTTTTTACCCATTGTGGAAATTGGAAAATGAAAGCAAAGGGCTGCTGCAATAAAAAAATTCATGTAAAAAATCAAAGTTTGCAACTAATAAACAAAAACTACAAAACAACAAACCCTAGTTTGCAATTTAGTAAAACTAAAAATAAAAAACATTCAAGATTTGCAAATGAACACTAAAAAAATTTAACAAAAAATGCATACTACACTAACATGCAAAAAAAAAACCAACACTTACCTCTTGCAAATGAGTTGAGGAGTGTTGATATTGACTCCTTAATGCTCCCAATGCAATTTATGGCCTCCCCAAATGGACTTCTGATCTCTTTGGTGCTCTTCCTTCTTGCCGGTTGGAAACCTATGGATTCTCTTTTCTCTTCTTCTCTCTCACTCTTCCTCTCTTCTACTCATACTAAGCAAATAGAAGGCTCTTTAGGGTTATAACAAAGAGGAAAGTCAACTTAGAAAGCAAATAAAACATGTGTTTTTTTTTAAAAATTGAACTTTCTATCCTTGCTGCCGCGGCCGATTTCTGGCGATACCCGATGGCGATTCTGGCGATTTTTTCCATGAATCGCCGATTTTGGCGATTTAGGCGATTCATGCGAAAAAATCGCCACCAGCGATTTCCGATTCCAAAAAAATCGGGAGCCATGAATCTTATCGCGATTTCGGCGATTTCGGCGATTTCATGGCGATTTTTGGAACTATGGTTGTAAGTGTTCATTTCTCATGCTTAGAGCATATATATGCACTGAATATTGTCAAAATTAGTAGCACACTCATGTTAGGCCATTGTGTAGTCCATTTGGAGTCTTCTAGCACAAGATTCTCATTGATGCAAATTGAAAAAAGAGTCATTTAAAGCCATCTGAAATACTATATCAGTCATACGTCCCTTGCATGTGAATTGTTTGATGAAATTCCTTGAGCTTTCATCAGCATTTTTTGAGAGCAGATTTGAGGAGGGCCATTACAATGGTATCAGAGCTATAAGTCCTGCCATTCTGTGGAGGTCTTATTTGGAATAGCCAGATAGAGAGAAAAAAATGTTGGACATCAGTCCGGATCAGGGAAAGGAAAGATTCTTACAGATATTAGACACCTTGGCACAGGGACAGTGATTAGAAGAGCAGAAAGCACAGGAACAGAGTCAGAGATTGGAGCTTATGATGCAGATGATGGCTCGTCAAACGGGGTTGAATGCTAATGTGGGTGGAGGAAATAATCAGAATGGTAATAATCAAGATGGGACACATAATGGAGGCGAACAAGTTGTGAAAAATTTCGGTCATGCACCCCAGCAAACTAGGACAGTGAGTTCAAGGCCCATGATTCTCACATTTCCTCCTAGAGCCCCAGAGCAGCCCGTACCAAAGCCCCAAATCACTGATATACAGAACCAGTTAAGGAGAGATTGGGAAGCCGGAGGTCCAGATTTTACTATTGCAATTACCTTTAGGGAGTATATAGATGTGCGGATGGAGCATATGCCACGTGGACATGACAGGAACCAGAGCTATGAGCTACGGAAGAAAGTAGGGAAACTTCAGTTACCATATTATGATGGCTCGAGGAAGTCTACAGCAAGAGCTTGGGTTCAAAATCTTGACACATACTTTCAAATGAACCCTATGCCTGAGGAAGAAACTATTAAGTATGCAGCAATTCACCTGGATGGGTTAGCACACAAGTGGTGGCATCATGGTATGGTCACTATGGGTCATGCACACATTACCTCATACATAGAGTTTACGGAGAGACTGATTGAACGTTTTGATAGGCCTAAGGATCAAACCTTCCCTATGACAGGCAGAAACTTGTATGAGGAGTTTAACAGACATGTTGATTCGATACAAGGAGACATTAGCACATCTTCATGTAATGGTTTATCGGCATCATCTTCACAGGCAGAAGGGGTTACAAAAGTTGTGCAGGTTGAGCCAGTAGCATCAGAAGGTGATATCACAGGCACACCGGATTGTGTGATTGACACAGATAGTGATTCCAGTACAGTTGGGCTAGATGAAGTTACAACAATTGAGGATACTGTCATGTTTGAGGATAGTACATTTGATCAACAAGTGAGCATTCAAGACTTTGCAGAAAATGAGTATCAAGCACAATTGGATGCTTCTTCACATGAGATAGAGGCTAGTAGCTCTTAACTTGGTTTGGCAAGCCAGTTGAAGACAAGGGACAAGAATATTGTCACGGCTTTATCTCATCATGACAAGATAAATGGATTGATTGAGAATCACATTTGGATGATTCAACTGCAGAAGAGACAAAAAGGAGTCACAACAAGTTCTTCTTGTGACAACTTACAACAGATCAAGGAAGGCATGGAGGCAATGAAGATAAGTTACATACACCTACTTTCAGATCGCGATCATCTCCTTAATCTTGCAGGGATCTATTTAGATGCATTGAAGAAGGAGGAGGAGCTTGACCGGCTTTCTCATGAGCTGGAGGATACTCAGAATTCCTTGGTGTGTATTCAATTGGCTCTCCAGGATTCTGAGAGATATGTGGACGAGCTTTGTCTTGAGGTGAGCTCAGTTCAGGAGTTAGCACGTATAGCAGGGACTCAATTTTATTTTACAGTCAGGTCACATGTTGATGATTTCTTAGAGATGACAGAGTTACAGGAGAGTCCCAAGATCTGAGTATTATAGATGATAGCTATTCTGAGGTTACTCATTTGGACAGTGTACCAGGGATAGAGTATAGGAGTTCGACCAGTCGGCACAATCATGTGTCTAGTCAGCTGAGAGTTGGTGAGCGAGACATTTCTATCACTTGCGAGCATTTTGATGCTGTTCGTCAGTTGTTAGCAATTTATGGATGGGGTTCTCCTACTAGTGATGAGCAGGGAGGCAGTTATCTTTCCTTGACAGAGATCCACTCTTTATGGGAGGCTATCCAAATTTTGAGACAGAGTTATATGCAGTTGGTAGCCGACAGAGATTATCTTATGGAGTGGGGCAGTACAGCATATGATGCATTATTGGTCAAGGAAGATGAGGTGAGTGAGCTTACTTAGCAACTCGAGGTGACTTCTGAGTTTCTTGAGAGTACACAGTTGGGTTTCAAGGAGTCACAGTTTCATTTAGCTAAAGTAACCATGGAGTTAGAACGACTTTAGTCTTTACCAGATTTTGTACAATCACGGACCGTGGTGTCTAGTGATCTGTTGATGTCCATGGTCGAGGTTAATAGAGGTAGTGGAGATAATGATATATCTGTCCACGACACTAGTATTGGCATATTTGGTCTGTTTCCACTGGAGGCAGGTTCAACTGAGTTGGGCGCTGCAGCTGAGCATTGTGATATGTTTGACTTGGAGGGCACAAAGACTAGTGATGTTGTTGTTGATTCTGCACTCTTGGCTATATCATCCTCTGACTTAGCTGATGATCAGTCACAGTTGGTTGTATCACATCTGCAGGATGAGTCTTTGATTGGGATTGGTTCTTTTTACCGGCATTATAATGTAGGATATGTTCATCGGTTTGCTTTTGATCCATGTGTTGAGGAGTTGATGGCAGACAAGTTTGGTCTGGGCTCTCGTTTTTGCTATCTACTGTGTAATGACTATTCACCATCAACAGTGCATGGGTGTTATGGTTATGAGACAATGATCGGTGACCTGCAGAGTTATCTTAATTGCAGTAGGTGTGCAATGTGTGGATTCTTTGTATTCGGTGCAGTTTCATGCAAGAGTATTCATCGTTGTTGCAGAATTGTATTGTATATTCCACATAGGCTAGTGGGATGTGTTGATGTTATTTACTATGTTGGCAGTTTGGGTTATCTACTCTACTTGGGTTCTGATATTTCGAGAGCTTGTTTCTCATGGGTTCTTGACTTTGGAGTTGAGTGAGTTGTATTCGCAAATTTGATTATGGATTCCTCTTGGTTAATTTTCAGAGGTTGTTGCAGGAGCCTATGTTGACTGACAGCAGTATAGTTCATGACTACATTTGGGATCCAAGTGGATTGATTGGGTTGTTGTTCGACCATTGCTTGGAGACAAGCAATTTTGGGAAGGGCAGACTGTAATGTCCCCTTTTTAGCATTCATAGCATGATGTTGTCGTTAGCCTATTTCCCCACGGTCCCGTAGACTAACCAAGACATTAATGGGACTTAGAGGCCATTTGGCCTAGATAGTTTCAGTTGCAGGTTTTTCTAAGGGGTTTTGAGGCAACTTTGGGCATACTTACTATTTATAGTAAGTCATCTTGGGCATGGGCGGACATCCAATGGCAACGATATGTCGATGGTAATTGTTTAAAATCGACAAGAAGACTTGTTTATCACTGATAAGATTTGTTATGCATTGATAAATGCTATTTTATAAAGTTAAATTTAAATATTTAACTTTATTAATGCATAGACTATAGTTTGTGGGAAATATTTAAATTAAAAGAGTCCCCTTTATTTTATAACACATTGGAGACATAAGTTACATAAAGGGAGTTATGTTTTATCCCACATTGAGAAAACGAAAGATGGAGCCCTTGTGAGAACACTATAAAAGAAATGGAAGAGCTTCTTTTAAGTATGCTTGGAAATATCAAAGAAATTGAAAAATTTTATGGAGATTATGTCTCAATAGTTTGAAGGACGAAATCCCTTCAAACTGGAAATCTTGACGCCATTTAAAGATATGGTCTTGAGATTCAACAAAGTAGCAGTCCGAAAAAGCAAATACAAAAAAGCATTCCGAAAAAGCGGAACCAAAAAAGCAAATACGAAAAAGCAGTCCGAAAAAGCGGAACCAAAAAAAGAAGGCCGAAAAAGCAGTCCGAAAAAGTAGTTCAAAAAAGCAAATCGGAAAACGCAAAGCAGAAGGGGTAGCATTGAAGAAAATTATTACAGCCATCTACAACCAAGTTCCTTTATTAGTATTGCTTTTTTAGGTGTTATAAGTTTCAGCTATAAGTGTGCATTATACCAACATTATCATTTTGTAATCCATGTAAATGCCAAAAGTCTTGGTCATATTTCATGAGCATTGTATTAGAAATTTCATTACAAATTAAGAAGATAATAGTTGCTGGTGTCATTTAAGCAATTCAATATCATTATTTATCAGCTAGTTAGTTTGCATACCAACTGTTTGTAAAAATGCCAGTTGGCTGTAGGTGTTCATTTCTCATGCTTAGATCATATATATGCACTGAATATTGTCAAAATTAGTAGCACACTCATGTTAGGCCATTGTGTAGTCCATTTGGAGTCTTCTAGCACAAGATTCTCATTGATGCAAATTGAAAAAAGAGTCATTTAAAGCCAGCCGAAATACTATATCAGTCATACGTCCCTTGCATGTGAATTGTTTGATGAAATTCCTTGTGCTTTCATCAGCATTTTTGTGAGCAGATTTGAGGAGTGTCATTACATTAAACAACGACAACATTAGTTTCTCTCTTAGTCTTTGTTGATGCGAGTTTTGTGTCACTAAATAACATATTAGTAATTGGATGCTTGATACAGAATATCAAATATACAATTCCTCTCTTGAAAAGTTATCTCTCATGGGACATGAGTATAACTCCAATGTTCCTTACACCGTTGGATACTCGCTCAGTTTTATCAATGTGATTTGCTGGTAATCACGTAGGCGGCCTTACGTTTTCCTGTTTGAGAAAAATTTGGATCTTCGTGAGAAAATGGAGATGGTGGTTCGGTGTGAATGCTAGATGATGTTGATGGCGCGATGATGGCAATGTAGGGTGAATGGCGATGGAAGGTGAGAATGCCGATGTTTTGGTTTACTTCTCTAACTAACCTCTTCTAAGCATGAAATTTGGCTGCTCAACTACTCCTACTCCTAAGAATGGAAGGTTAGCAGATGGACGGGGATCAAATCTAATGAAGGCTAACCAGCGGCCCTACCTCCATAGATGCAACGCTTCAAAGGAAAGTAAACTAGATCACCAGACAAAGCCTCCCAACCAGCCGCTAGGATGCTAGTGGCCTAGTGTTGACCCCTATCAAACATCTACCAAAGCTACCATGCAACAATCCATTTTATTTTACTCTTACTCTAACAACTTGAAATGAAATTGCTTCAACTTGAAAAGAAAATTTAACTATGTGGAAGTAGAAAACATGCAATAACACCCAATGTTCTTAGTCAACATGCAATGAAAAAGAGAGCACTTTGGTATTATTTTCGCAACAATTTCTCCAAACCCTCCTTCCTTTACAAATGAGAGCCAATGGCCTTATATAGAGGTCCAAAATACAATGGACGGTAGAGATCAAAACAAGATCGACGATCCAGATTGGATCCAAAAACCCTAATTAGGGTTGCCACCCCATCGGCCAATGAGAAGATGCCACCTCATCAATGGACCAATGAAAAAAGTGCAAAAGTGGCAACCAATGAGAAGGCACCAAAATGGTGGCCAATCAGAAACAAACACTTGTCATATTCTAGAAGAAAGAGAAAGTTGCCACTTGGGCTTACATAAGATGATCTTCTAATATAATTCTTCCTTTTTCTTTTGTTCTTTTAGCTAAGGCAATGAACTTAGCTAGCCTTTCGTTAACTTCTTCCATAGGAGGACAAGGTGTGTGCTTTGCTCGGAGTTCTGCTGACTTTGCCACGCTGTTTGCTGCTTGTAGTATCCTTTCGTGATCCTTCTCATATTCCTTTGCAAACCCAATAAAAGCATTGAGTGAGGAAAGGGTGTTCAGATGTTTCCTTTTGACGGCAGCCTTTCCTAACTCATCCAATCTCGATCCAAATCCTGTCTCACTGACATCCTCCTCTCTAATACCCTCAAAATCAAGCGCCACCCCAACGTCGCTCATCATGGTCGAAATGGAAGTGTCGACGCTTGGGCCGTGTTGTGCAATCTCATCATGAATTTCTTCAAGTGTTCTGAATCTGGTAGTCAATGCGACATACCAAAATTCAACTATGCTCAATCCTCTCTCATCAACCAACCGGGCTCTTTCCAAATATGCCTCCGGTAGCCTAATGAACGCCTGCAGCCTAGGAATAACCAAATCCTTGATGGGAAGAAAATTCTTCCATTCCTCTTCAAATAATCTGAATTTGTTTCTAACAGTCACCAATGACTGGAATGTTGAGATGAAGGAGGGCAAGAAATTTCGCCCATCTTGGATTGTATCATAGATCCAACCCCTTACTTCATGTAACTGAGCTGATACCTCTTCTGAATTGCTCCCGCTGTCTTGAGGAAGGGTTGCCTGATGCAGCTGTTGGATTGGCTGGCAATCTCTCCAATATTTGTTTTCGGCCTCCAACTTTACTATCCTTTCGTTTGCCTTCCTCAATCTTTCTCTGATTGATGCTATGCCTTCCTGAACCTCCTCACATTCCATATCATCTGTATTTCTTCCCAAATTATGTTCTACTATTTCGTACTCCTGGGCTGCAATCTCATCCGCTACCTTATTGACTGTTGGTATAGCAATCTGAACCCTTCGGTGACCATCACTGTGGCTTCTGATTACCCTTGCCACCGTATTTGCCATCTGTTTTTGGTTCTCGCTATCATCCTTTTCTATTAGTCCTTGTATATCATCAACTGCGTGAGCCATTACCACCTCGCCTCTCGGCATAAGCATTTGCCTTAACCATAGTGGTGCAGTGCATCTCCCCAAATCCGGATTCGGTTCGACCAACAAAGCATCACCAACGGCCTTAGACGCCTGACTTATCTCTTCAATATCAATCGGCCCATCTTCTTCTCTACTAGTTTCTGCCATATTTCCTTGCTGGTTCTCCGAGAGAGGGGAGTACTCCGTACTTTCACTGTAGCCACTTGATTCCGAATCAGAGCTCACCTCCACTGCGGCCCCTTTATCACTCGAATTGACCTCTTGGCTTCTAGCCTTAGTTATACTCTCCCTTGACGGCGCTGCTCGCTGTCTCTTGGCTGGAGGTTCCGAACGTTCTTGGCTTTTCTCTACCTCCAAAGCCCTCTTCTTGCTATTTCTAACTGCCTCCGATTGCCGGCCACTTCCTTCACCCTTCTGTCCGATTGATTCTACTAGACCTTCCTTCGGTTTCATCATCTCATAAGTAAGGAGAACCTTTTGTCTTTGTAGCTTTCTCAACTTGGCATTATACCACGACTCGGTATGCAAATCTACTGTCCTTGTGACTGCCTCCAAGGAAGGATCCTGATGATCGTCCCAATCCACTGGATTCAACTCTGTTCCAACTACTGTCTCATAGTCTTCTCTCAACACACTACGATCATCCTCCAATTGATCAGGAATATCAAGGCCTCTCCATCTGATATCTCTCATCATGTTCACCGACAATCTCGAGAAAGCTAGCTTTCTCACGTGAAAATCATCCTTTGCATTGGCCCAAAAGTCCTCTATAGTGGGAACATGCTTAAATTCGCTTTCATGAGATGCCTTGATAAGACCAACAGGGTCGAATCCTTGCCTTGCTCTGTACCATCCTAGATGATACCACTCCAATTCCTTTTCCGCAGCCTCAAAGGCGGCCCGATTTGGGCAACTATCATTGCCAATTATAATTGAGAAGGAAACGCCTGTTTTCCCCTCATTCCTCATTACTCTATCATAGTGCTCAAGCTGCCTAGCCAATTCCATCAAAACTACCTTGTCGGGCGGGTATCTTGGAAGCCTCTTGGGACAAACTGTACTTCCTGCCACTCTAATGTATGTGAATTGCGGGAATTGGATGAAACAACTCCCAAACTTCTTAATCCTTGCTTCTGCTTCCGATGAAAGTCTCTTAGCAGGCGCCCCTTGTAATACCCTTACTGTCTTCATGGCGAATGCATCGCAAAACATCTTGTAATCCTTGTTATTGTGCAAATGAAGCTGCGGATAGCATTCATGCACCAAATATTGCCCCGGCCCATTACCAATCTCTCCTAAGGCCTTAAGTCCCGGACTCTCATACAATCTAGCAATTAAGTAAAACAGATAGGATCCCATGTAGAATTGCCTTTGGTTTTGAACTGTTCTAAGTTGCAATTCTAAATTTTCACTTATGATCCTAGCCCAATCAAATTTTCCTTTTCCCTTTTCAATTTCATCAATGAAGAAGTACATCTAGTTTTCGAATTGCATAGCTTGAGCTAGGCCCATGATCCGGCTGAGAAGAACAATGAGATCGCCATATTCTGGCTTGAAATCTGCCACTGTAAGCCTTGTTGATTTGTTAACTCCTTTCCTTCCTTCGTGTATCCAATTCCGCTTTAGATGTGAGAAGTAGGCCTCTTGGTTACCTTGAAATGATTTGGTCGCCTGATCCACCATTACAACTATCATGCCCTTGCTCTGAGGAATATTAAATGTCTCTTCAATTGCTTGTTCGCCAATGTTGGCCAACACTCTCTTCCCTTCGCCAAAAATGATGGATTTACTGTCTAGATCAAATCTGGATGCACACTCCATAATCAATTCCGGACAAGGCAAAGTAGGAGGAAAAGCTGCTGCATGTACAATTCCGCTCTTGTATATCCTCTTTGCCAAGGGGGATTGTCCTTCCTTTAGTCTGTCCCTCATCCGTATCATGTCCACTGTAGCGAGATATTAGTATCGGTTATTTTCTTCATTTTCGAGAAGAAGGAAGTTTTGGGCGTCATATCCTCTTTGTCTTTCTTAGCGTTTGCCCGCTTGGGATTCTTACTTGCACTATCATCCTCCATGCTCGTCGCCCTATTACGGGATGGTAGAGTGGTGGACCAAAAGGCAAGAAGAACCAAGTAGTGCAATTCTTAGAAAAGAGCGAAAGAATGGATGTCAGCTTAAGCACTCCTTGCAACTCTAGATGATGACTTTCACCTTAACTAATAATCTTACAGCAACTTTTCGGAACCCGGGATATGACATCAAAGAATTACAAATCCCTTTGCAAATTAGAAAACAAAGCCTCTAAGCTAATCCAACACTTGCCTTCTATGCAAAAATCAAACTTTCATATGTATCTCTTCTCCCAACAAAATTGCCCAAATCTGATATAAAAAATTGCAGCCCCTCTAGAAAATCAGAATTTTGTCTTCCACAAATTTCGGCCCCCACAAAATTCGGCTAAGCATGAAAAAAAAAAATCTGTCCTTCCACAAAATTCACCCAAGCAAAGGAGCAAAATCTGTAAAATCTGCCACCTAGGGCACAAATCGCAGCCCACAAAGTGGAGCAAAAATCCCTAAAAACGCAAAAAATCTGGCCCTTAGACAAATCGCCTAACAATGGCAATGGAGAAATTGCCCAAAAATCGCCAAAAAACTGCCTTCCACCAATTTCGCCCAAGTCTGGAAAGCTGCCCTTGCTTCAAATTCGCCCAAGCATGAGGAGCAAATGAATTGATGAAAATGAAATGGGAGGGGACTCCCTTTATAGCAGCTTTCACCTTCCTCCTAGGCTGGCCGACTTGGTCCTATAGAGGAAAAAAAACCAAAATTAAAGCTAAGTTAGTGGCCCACTTTAAATACTTTGCCAAAATTTTAATTTTCTAAAATGAAAACTGCACTTTTAATTTACTAATTAACCACAAATTGCAAAACGAAATTGAATGGTGCCTTGGGGATGCTAAAAATTTCTATTTAATGAGGGTTTGCTAATTAATACATCCTTGAAGTTGAATTTTGGCTAACCAAAAGCCATTTCTTAATATTAATTTACCAATTTCATTAAATACCAAAAGCTTTCAAGGCAAATTTAATCTATTAAAGCCAATTTTTGCAATTTTCCTCTAAATCGATTTTGCTAAATAATTAAAATTTTATGACAAAAAAAATAAAATTGCCTCTAGAGTAAAAATCGATTTTGCAATTTAACTTCATCTTACAAAATTAAATTCTATTTCACCAAAAAAAAAATAAGATTTTCCAAGAACCTAAGTCTAACGAAAAATTTCCTTATTTGAAAATCATTCAAATTTACAATTAAATCCAAATTTTCAAAAGAAATCGTCTAAGTACAAAATTCACAATCTTATCCTGCCAAGTTGAAATCAATTTTGAACTTATTCGGCCTAAGGATAGAACTGATAGCTCTGGGAAATCAAGTTGAAACCGGGTGAAAAATACATCTAACCTTCTCCACTGGCCCTAAAGGCGATTAAAAAGGGGGTCCCCAAGATTTTGGGGCGATGTGTGAAAACCTCACAACAGTCTTCTTTCCTCTATTAGAAGTGGCAGCCTCTCCCCTACGAGAAGCATCATCCATGGATCTTGTAGTCATGGACACACTAGGCTGCATATTCTTCATTTTACTCCCTTACTTACTAATTCACCCTCCATATGCAATTTAGTTGCCTCAATTTTTTCATTTTGTGTTAGTTTTTTGCAACCTTTCACCCCTTGACCACCTATCCATAAAAGATGGCAATTAAGTCTACTATAGCCACCCCTATATTGTTTGTAGCACAAATGGCACTTCCATATTCTACAACCGTTGAATTTGTTTTTTTTATCATTATCAACTATTGTAGCAAATTTTAGAAGGGGCTTGAGTTTCAACAGGCTTTTTGCATAGGTTTGGAGAGTTAAAGGACAATCAAATGGGTTCAAACTTGCTGCTCCCGATACATTCACATCACTTGAGACACCCCCAATAGCTGCCACAATTCTAGGATTAGTTCTTTAAGATGCTTCTTCCATTTAAACTTCAACATCCAAACTATCACTTCTCACATCACTCCCACTACTAATTATGATTTAATTTCCATAAGAATGTCAAAGAGAACTACAAGTTCAAAAATAAAAACGATAAACCAACAATGCCCTACCTAAATGTGTTGAAAAACTGGAAAAAATCTTGAAAATGTCTAAAACAAATGAAAAATGAAAAACTCACCTCGAGTGAAGTAGATTTGATGTCAAAACCTCCTCTTTAACATGTTGTTCACTCCTTGGCTAGCTGCTTGTTTTGCTTCTCTTCTCCTTTGCAAAACGTGCAAATGTCTTTTCACTATTTCTAGTTGCTTTATCCTTTAAACTAAGGTTTTTATTTTTTAATGGTCTTTTATTGACCATGTGGGACTGCCTAGCAGAAGAAAGAATAAAAAAAATTGTTTTTTATGTTTGGGCGTGGCAAAAGGTTCGTAAGTCATAGGGAATGGCCAAATGTTCCTAGGATGGTTGGCATCCCTTGACCATCTCAAGGACTTCTAGTTGTTTCCTATGGCCCAACAACTTTTTTTTCATGTCCTTGAAACATTTATTAGGCTAAACACAAATTAAAATGCGCGGCACAACAAAAATCCATCCTCGGGATAGGTGTGGTGTAAAACTCAAAGAGATGTTATCCCTTTCAAGCACAATATCAAATTCATCAACAATTGGAGGAGCAATTTTCGTCGAATTATCTATACCCTAATATTAGTTTTCTATCTCTAGGGTTTTCATAGATCATATTTCAACCTATCAAAGCTGGGTAGCTAACGATAAGCAAATTGAGAAGGCCCCACAATTTATTCAAGATGTTGGATTAAATATAAAAGCATGGTAACCAAGTTTCTATTGAGAAAAAGAGATATCAACAAGCTACCCCAAGAGCTTTGATCAAAGGGTGTTTCATAGAAATCAAGAATGAATTGGTGGAGCACCTATATTGCTTGAGTTCAATAAAGGGGAAGGACAAAGCCACCTATTCTAAGCTGACTTAATATTCTAAGTCAACTGATCAAGCAAGCTATCAAGCTTTGTTAATCATTGCAAGTATAAACTCAAAAATTATACTATGAATACTTACTAAATTGGTGTCCCTTGCTAGGAAGTGAGTCATCTAGCAAGGCATTGTGTTGAGATTTAAAACATTTGTTCAAACTTAGGCCATGATATGAATCACCTATAGAGGGTGTAAGGGTGAAGATGGATAAGATGAAATCCTCTATCCTTGAAACATCGAGGGTAAAGGATCATCCAAAATCTAGGGATATCATTGCGGAAACAATTGTTGGACAATTCGTCCCCAATCCTTCAAGGCATGAATAGGATGGTAGATGAAGAATAATGTGTTAAAGAGACTTTTGAGGATGTTGCAGGAATTAAAGATTAGAACATCAAACAAAACAAACAGAAAGTAGCATCATCTTAAAGGTCCAATCTCCTCCACTACTAACACAAAAAATAGTAAGCAGCTTGGATGAAGATCAAAGGTTAGCAACAGAAAGGTGGAGACCATAGAAGTGGAGTATGAAACTCAAACTATGTCCCAATGGAGGAGAGCACCTCTCTCTGAGCGAAATATGAGGACTTATAACAGAACACAAGGCATTAAACTCCTTGATAAATTACCTCTAGTAAAATGGTTGCTCAAGGAGTACAATTTAAATCTATTGTTGCTTATGAAATTTTCAGGAGTTGTTCATTTAAAAGAGATTTAGGCATGGGTTGATTCAATAGGAATCATGCAACGGATTGTTCTACTCTATGATAAATGAAAAATACTCAAGTAGAGAGCTAGAGCCTTCTCAAAATTCCTTGCATGTCTCAAGTTTAGGGATTCGATCTAGATTCAAGGCTAACATCTTGAATATATATGGATCAAATTCGAAAAAGGACAAAGCAAATATATGGGGGGAACTCAAGGACTTACAAATATGCCACCTAACATAATTTGATTATTAGTGGGAATGTTAACAATACCCACAACTAAAAGCACAGGATTGAAGGCAACTCCCTTATGCAACAAGCCTAGAATAATTCAATGCATTGTGCACTTAGCTATCTTAGTTTTCAAAACTTCAAATTGAGCAAAGAAAAATATTTCAATGTCAACAAAATCCTCCTTGGAGCAAGTTCGTCGAACCTATTGGCCCATTTGGTTCGAAATGAGAAGGCGTTTGGAAAAACATAAGTTGACTTTCAAGATGGAACTTTTTCATTTCAAGGATCCGAATGTTGAGCTTGATCTAATGATTTGGTGAAAGAGGAATGCAAAGGTAACGATGGACTCATATTATTAAAAAAGGCTCAACACAATCAACGACAAGCTAAGGCAATGGATTTGGATAGTCATGAAGATTTAGAGAGAGAAATTAAGCAAAGTGGGCCTCTTTGTCGTCTATGAAGAAGGGGATGATTCTATTGAATCTGTTTATTTCATCCTCAAAATGGAGCGATCTTCTTGGATGTAGAAATCCAGCACAAGGTCGTTAAAAGGTGATTGGAACACAAAGTGCTTTCACCTCTCTATTGACATCAGAAGACATGTTAACAAATTGAGAGGATTATCCTCCCTCAAGAAATTAAATTATTGAAATTGTTGTGACCAACCCCAAATGGGTGATATGGAGGTTACAAGATGTCTCTTAAACAACATCCCAAAACTAAATGAAGAATATATTAACCAACTCTTAAAACCTTTCTCCTTAAAAGAAATTAGGGCACCCACTTTTTCCATTGGACCGAGGAAGGCTCGAAGGCTACATGGATGCCTTGCAAATTCTTCCAAAGGTTTTAGAACTCAGTGGATATTGATATATAGAAGACATTGATAGTCGTAAACGAGAAAAGTGGTCTTGAAGGAATTGAATGCTACTCTCCTCGCCATGATCCCAAAGATTCACAACCCCAATAATTTTGACCAATCCAAGCCCATTCCCTTGTATAATGTCATATCTTTTGCCGACAATGGTGGGGGAGCTGCTTTATAAACTCATAATTATAGCTCGTGACACCCTAAACTCTATCTAACATAGGAGGATGAAGTAGTGTTGAAACGAATAAAGCCATATCACAAATATAATTTTTGGGGGGTCAGATTATAAATGTTTTTATATATTTTAAGTATCATAAATTTAAAATTCTGGTAACATTTCATTGGTAAACTAGTCTAAACGCAAGTGTTAACTATTCCTTAAAAATCATTGTGAGATGAACAAAACAAGTGTTGTAGCCAAGAAACACAGCGATGTGAATGCAAGTGCTACAGTGTTGGGTGTTTGATTGTCTAATTTGGATGAATAAAGAATGACAAGAATGCTAGAAAGAAAATGTGTTTGTTTAATATGATTTCTAGTGCTACTAAGGATGAGGAAGGGTATGAAATATCCCGAACCAAATATTTACTAAATTTTCCTTTTCAACAATATATTCAGAAATAAAACATTGTAGATATTTTCCGGAACAATCGAAATCAGTAGAAACCCCAATAGATATTTAATCAACTTCTTAAATATAATATCCAAACTCAACATAGACAGATATAATACGATGTAACAATAAAATCAGCAAATTCTCCACAAGAAAATAACCGTCTTTACAAGATACTATTCAGGAGTTGAACATATGAAAGTGCGTCACAAATCAGTGACATAAAACCAGCAAACTCTTGTACAATCTCTGTAGATACGTTATTGCATTATACAATAGCAATACAATAACCAGCACTAGAAAACCCAATCTTAAATACAGATTTAATAGTCAGATTGGAATACTAGAATAAGAACCCATAAGCGCAAATGAAACATCTGACTTGATGTTTCCCCGGACAATGGGTTTGCATCCACTGTCTGTCGGCACAAGGGGCTACATCCTCAAACTGGCTGAAAGCTGAAGCTTTCTGAAAAACTCTCGCAAGAGAGCAAACTGAACTGAATCATAAATCAAGCATAACCAACGAGCCTCTTTCCCTTTTTAATACACAAACCAAGAATCTTTGACTCCCTCTGGCTTTCATCCTATTCCCTTGTGGCTCTTCAACTTCCCTATGGCATTTCGTCTTATTCCTCCTTGACCTTTTGCCCTCTTTATAACATTAAATTTACCTTTTAGTAAATTTGAGTCGTCTCATAGTCAATTTTAACATTATATTGTTGGGTGGATATTTTGCAACTGACAGTTTTGGGTAAAAATTCAGTCGCAAAATAGGATGACCTGCCACAGCGTGTGAGACAGAGTCTCTCCTACCTTAAAGGAAAGGCTCCCCCTTCTCACTGTTCCTTGGATCAACTCAAGGTAAGCAAAAAATTGAGAGATTTATAAACAGGGTGTTACTATCATCCTTTCTTCTTAACTTTCAAGAAAGGATCCACTTATTCGTAAACCGAATAATGGGCAATGTGAATCTCTAACTACACTTCTATCAAGAGCTGGAAACAGTGATACCGATAAACTTTAACTAACTTAAAGGCTAGCCAAAATGTACCAATTTCGGTCTAAATCCGATCGTACTTCTATATGGTAAAAGTTCTACAATTAGGGTACAAAGACTCCTAAAAGAAAGAACAATCTAACTATTTTGCGAATTAAGACGAAAATACAAGCTACAAACAAAGCCTCTAGCTATGGATTTTCACAATTGTTCCTGGTCAATGTGCGGGCTTCAATTGTTTCTTAACTCTTTTCTATGCTCTTTTATTGAACACACAATAATAACATGAATCAAGAAAATAGGCACAAATTACAGTCAAATTTTTTAATTTGCTCTATTACAATTACTTCCAGTCAAAGCTTCGAATCCAATTGCTTCTTTTATTCACTTTTCTCCCAAATTCGTACTACACAATCAAAGTTATGCTTGCACAATGTGGCAGAGCTTTCTTGCATACAACAAAAGATGATTTTTACAATGAGGGGGTACTCTTTTATATAGGCAAAAAAGTTGAGAAAAACGTGGAGGAAAAAGTGGGAGCAACTCAACCAACTTTGACCTAGTCTAACTACAAGAGAAAATATAGGGTTACATGCAACTGCACATGCAATTTGCATTACATTTTTTACATACACATGTAACTCGCATTACATGTAATTACACATCTTCATGTAATATATCCTCTTCAACTTCAAACATGAAAGAAGAAGAAAGAAGATGGAAGAGAAGGAAACAATTCTGAAGGGCCGTGTACTTGACAATGCAATCCCGGATGATCACAGGATCGGAAGTTCTTGTACTTTGTACCGCTGCATTCATCTCGATAACTATGCTCTTGCATCTTTTGATAACCTCTGACTTTGACAAATTGTTCATTGTGATGTGAAAATTTGATGTAATCCATCTTTTCTCGCTCAAGTTGTTATGAATTCTCCTTTGTAGATCAGCACAAATTGGAGTCTCTGACACTTTGAAAACCTTCTTGACGATATCTGGATGTACACTCAGAACAACTTTCCATCAGCACCTTTAATTCTTCTTCTTCTTCCTTTTTTTTGAAGTAAAGTGCTTGGCGCATGGGAATGTGTGCAAATGGAGATTGCTGATTTTCAAAATGTGACTTGGGCTTTAAAAATGTCCTTGCACGAAAAATGGATTACATGTAAATGCAACATATAATGGAAGGTGGAGGGTAAAATGAGATGCAAGTGCGAGTGAAAGATACACTACACGTGTATATGTGGATGAAGGCTAAGATAGAAAGCATGGAAAGATGCGGAAACATGTATTTGCTCATGGAGGTGCGAATGCATATGGAGAGGTGAAAATGACATCTTTTTGACTTTTCAAAAAGTGACTTTTAGTCAAAATTGGACCTTTTAAATGCAATTACACGTAAGACATTCCATGTAATCGTGTCATGCGAATGGAAGCGAAAGGTGAGATGGGTGAAAACGGAAGTGAAAAATGGGATTACATGCATATGCAGATAACAAATGGGATGAACAACATGTAATCGCATTTTATTAAGTGAGAGATGAAGTGTTGTGACATGCAAATGGAAAGTGGAGTGAAGTGAAATGTGCTCAAGTTCTTGGGAAAGAACTTGCAATTTCTTCCAAAATGGAGAAAACCAACAAGCAAGCACAAAGCACAAAAACAAACACATGCCTTTGGCAAAAGACTCAGAACATGTCAAGAAGAAAGCCACTTCAACATGCAAATTCGAATTTGGAGTTTAGGAAAATTCCAAAAGTGTGAAAACGAGAGTTTTCATCCTTTTTAAAGGCAAAATGCACTTTTCATTGCATATATATAGACAAATAGGCAATTTCAAGCTAAAATATGCAAGGAAATAGCAAGATAAGCACAAATTAAATAGCAAGAAAGAAAGAGTCCACTTGCATGAAGATTAAGTGCCAAAAATGAAGGAGAAAGAGCAAAAATAGCAAGTTTTATAGACTTAAGACCAATTCTCCCTTAAATCCGAATTTTCAAACAATCTTTTCACTTTTTCCGCACTTGCATGTAATGGACATTCAATGGTCGAATTTGACATGAAAGTGACAAATAAACGGTCTCCAAAGACAATATCATGCATTTAAAACTCAAAAACAATCCCTCTTAATCAAAGGTATGGGCTGGAAATGCATTTTTCTGAGTTTTTTGAACAAAAACATGACGTTTTTATGCAAAAATCTGGGCCGTTTTTGCAAAAACGTGGCAAAAAAATGCATGTTTGAGTCATTTTTGACTTGTGAATGCAAAAACGATTTTCCCAAATGGATATACATGGATCTAAATGCAAAAAGTTGTCTTAAAACACATAAAAGTGGATTAAAAGCTCAATTTTCTGGGCATTTCCAGCAAAAACGTGATTCATAAAAGACTTCAAATGAATTCGTTTTTAGCTTCTAAAGTTGAAAATGCGTATCACAATGCAATGTAAACAACTAATAAGGCCAAAACGACTTGTCTCCAAGCAAAAACGTTTTCAAAAATTTGAAGATTTATGTAGTTTTATGCAAACTCGTGCCCTAGATTGAAAGTTTCGAACATGTTTTTGGGTGCAATAAACTAATTTTTGATGAGAGCAAAATGATCACCACTCCAAAACGCCTTGAATGCAAGTGATTTCATCCAAATCTATGGAGAAAATCAAAAGTTATGATCAAAATTGGAGGTTTTTGGAGCAAGAACATGTTTTCTTCACACAATAGGACATTTTTATGTTCATTACATGTTTTAAAACATGTTTGAAGGCAAAATAGGACCTTTTAGAGTCCATTGCATGTTTTAAAATATGTATTGAGATATAATCTCACTTTTTGAGACTCGTTGCATATTTTAAAATGTGTAAGACTCTAAAAACTCACCTTTTGGAGTCACATATTTTAAAAACATGTCTCACCTTTTTTATGCACAAGCACAAAAACTCAACTTTTTATGTCATTGCATCAAAAAGGTCCACTTTTACAAGCTTTTGATGTAATGGCATGAAAAATATCCTCAAAGTGAGTTTTTATATGCAATAACATGAAAAGTTTCCACTTTTCATAATTTTTTACATGCATTTGCACATAAAAAATCCACTTTGAGGCATTTAAGTTATGTATTCACTTAATTTTATAAAAATGTCATCAATATGGGTCAAAAATAACATTTATGCATCATATTAATCAATATAATACATAAACATTATATTAAAGTGACATTTATATAAGTATTTGATTTAAAAAATCAAAAATTTAAAAAGTAACTAGATAGTTCTATAGTCACTTTAAGTTATAATTTAAAAGATAAAGCAACTTTAAAACATAACAAAAAGTGAGTAAATGTTATATTTTTTAAAAAGTGAATATCAAAATGAAAACATATCATCATTTTTTTAATTCGTGTTGTTGCACCTAAAATGTCCACTTTTGAGGCACTAAAATGACTATATCTCTTGACTGACAACTCCGATCGACCTCTAGGTTAGACCGAATCAAAGAGGAAATCAAAGGGCATCACATGAGCAAATTCAAAAGACCAAAAACAAGCAAACAAAAACTCAAAATCAAAGAACGAACTATGAAGGCTTCAAAAATCAAGCAAAGGCTCGACTGAAAGCAAAACAAAAATGACTTGACGAAGGCCTTCAGTAAAAGGATTCATTATATCAATTGGTATTGATTGGTTGATCAATACTAACCAATTAAATAACGAACTAAACTCAGAGAAATGCGAAACTAAGCTTGAAAAAGTTTCGTACTGTTACCTACATTTTGTGGTGACAAAATGCAAGACAACATATATAAAAAATGTCCTCAATATTTCTAATATCCCCTTTAATGTCCCAAAAAAAGGACATTACAAATCTCCCCTCCTTAAAATTGCTTGTCCTCAAGCAATCTATACCAGTATCCCATACAAGTTTGCAGGTAGCCCTGTAGTCCAAACAAAACACAAATCCGACCATACTCCGAATCAAGGTGCCCCTCTGTAATCCTTCTATCAACCGGATCCCTAGATCCCATATAACTCTATGAAAAAATGTTGCACCTATAGATTGTACAACTCAGATCATCACTGCATCCAATCTCAAACTGAGTAGAGCGGTGACCACATCCTCAATCAACCATAGATATATACTATCAACACCTGGATCCCAAAACCATAATGCACCAATCATGCTAATACCAAGATCCTGTATTACTACATGTGCATAATCTATCGTCTCAACCAGCCATGTGTTGCTAACATATGCGAGAGAATGCTGAATCCAACTGAGAACTTCACTCCAACTAAAATCACAAGCACTGCTAGAGTTAAAGAAAGATGGGAACTCAACATCACACCAACCAACTCCCTGAAACATTACTCACCATGTGGTTGGTCCCCCTGGGTCCCATAAACCAAAAAAAAATCCACCTCCCCAACTGTCTAGAATATCCTGTCATTCCATACAAGAAAAAAGTAGATTCTCCAAGATATCAAACTGCCACAACATTGCTCGTCCCACAGGTATGCTAAATCTATAACTGTATTAAAGAAGCAAGCTAGATATGGCTTCCTCCTTCACAAAGGGAAGTGTAACCAACCAAGTACCCACAATATGCTTGACATTTGTGATGGTAGAGTAACTATAAGTATTAAATAAATGATCAAAAAAGTCAATCAATGAATACCCATCAAGCACTGTCTTCTCTCCTTATATGCTCCTTGGCCATGTAAGTGAAAACAACATCATGTCCCTCTGCCAAATGTAATAAATCAGTCATCATCTGGTTGCAATCAATATCAATCGGTAATTGTTAATCAACATCAACAGCTATTCCACTGTCAAACTCAAATAAGGGATTCTCTAGTATCCATATAGCATCCATCTCAAAAAGTGAGATACTATGATCTAACCAATCATAGATATATTGATTGAAAGTATTATCATCATACGAACAATTATCCTCAAGTGTTGCTACACATTTAGCTGATCCAAAAGATGAATCATCAATCCTATAGTCATCAACCAACGGACATGATGTCGTAATGCATAAAGATTCCTTTGAATTCCCGTCATGGGTGTAGGAAAGATATGGTTCATCACACAAAGACCCCAACTTGCTATTACCTTGTGTGCAACCGACCTCATCCACCTGTTTGTCAAAGCTAATCTCCAAATCACCAACGTAGAAACTTGCACTTTGTGTCACCTCTTCTGCGTGACTAGCAAAAGGTTGCAAATCAATGGGGTTTGACTACTCTTCTTTTTTAAGGTCCTTAGATGATTTTGGTCTACTAAAAATTCTTCATACATAGTTTTGCACTGTTCATTTGCAAGGAGATCCTGAGCTAATTGAAATACTTCATTTTTGCCAAATCCGTCTTATTTTAGAGTTTTGGGTGGAAATCCATGAAACCACTGAAGGCTAATTCTTTTTGTATCTTTGGAGCGAGTTTTTTGTACTCATAATACATAACAAGTACCTCTGTTTTGAAATACCATTTCTGATTTTCGATTTGCTGAACACTTGACATGATTAATGAAGCGTCTTCATTCTTTTCCCAAATATGATCTGCTCTCTTTTCTAGTTTTGCTTCATAGTGAAAATTTTCACTATGTCTAGTTTCTGTAATGGTTCCAGCCAAGGTATCTGAAGGAAAACTCTCTGGCCAATGTTTATACTCCTTAGAAAAGTTATACAGTTCAGTTGATTTCTGAATAGTTCATCCGATGTCATCAATCACCCACTTACTTGTTACGCACCTATTATTGTCATTAGGATGTGAGCTTTTAATCGGTATCAACTTGCTAGAGTCAGTCCCCTTATCTGCCACTAGATGGTATTGAAAAATCCTTGGAATGTCCCTTCCCTGGTTCTATAACGACTTCAAACTTCCTTCATTGGCATTTTTGTGAACAGTTTGTAACCAATCCTAAAGTATGCTTGGAGACCAAATACTCTTGAACAAAAACCAATCAAGAAGATCAATGCAGGTCTATTATATTGAGAATTCCATTGCGTCAACCTTCCCCTTGTTTTATTGTTAATCTTTCTTTTGATATAAAGAGTAATCAATTGAATAGCCTTGCTCAGCTCATACAATTTGCAAGTTGATTATCAACTTCACTCCTCGAACTTACCACTGTCGTTAATGTTCAAAATCCCTCCTAAAGATATGCCCAAGGATTATTAAATGGGTTATTCTGAAATATCCTTATTTAATTCAACAACCATTCCTTCTTTACCCGAATAAGTTCAATATCACAAAAATCATCCCTCTTAGTCAATTACATCGTCTTCATGACCCAATAAATCATCTTCTTCTGCACCAGTCGCATCATCTTCAAAGGTAACTCTTGTAGTATTTTCTAATGTGGTACAAAGACATTCATGAAGCTTAGAGTGCTTCCGAATAAACTGTTCTAGCTGAGATTAAACCTCAACCTCGAAGAAGGCAAGAGGTCTTCCAACAATATGCACAAGACACACACATATATAATATAATTTATTTGTTTCTTGTGTTTGAACTCTACCCAGCAATTCAACCTACTAGTTGCCCAATGCACAAGACTGGTTGTGGAAGCTTGAAAGTTTGTAATATATCTGCCTATAAGCTTCTTTATCCCATCACGAATACCAACTCAATGTTTGCCTTCTGCAAATACTTAACAGCAAGTTTATCCTTCTACTGGTGTTTCTTCAATAGTTGAAGCGATAGCTTGAATGCAACCTTTTTAGCAATAAAAACATTGGACTTCGCTCTATCAGGAGTTAGACTGGTTCTCCGAGGACAATGACGTTTGTCAAGCATATGCAACTCGCACTCCCATCCAATACTTTACGACAGGGTTCAAACTCGTCTCTTTATATATTCGTTGCGTTCTAACAATTTTGAGTTCGACAATTGCTTTGCAGATATTTTAATTATACCTTCAGTGGATCTCCTAAAAACATTCAAAAATTGTCTTCACCCCACAACAAACGCTCCCATGATAACGTCACTTAGCAAAAATAAAAATAAAAATCCAAAGCATGCCAAAAAACGCTTATGAAGAGTAACGATTGCTAGTCACGACAATACCACATGATGGTCACTCCTATAACGTCTCTTTTGAGAATGAAGGAATAGTTTGACGATAGTCTTTAAAGTGATTCAGCGACATGTGATAATCCCCAGTTCCTTCATGACCAAAGGTTGCATTGGTGTTCAGTTTTTGCTCGGGCTGTGCTCACCTGAGATCCAATCCGTCATCTATAGCTGGATTGTTACTATCCAAGTTGTAATACTACTCCAATCCACACTATCCTAATCTAGACTTTACCCACAACAATCCTCGTGGGATGGATATGGGAATACCACCGTGAGTCCTGAGTCCATATGTCCATCGCACAACATTTGAAATATTATCCCAATTGAATATTCGACATGACTATAGTTTCCATTCTCGTATTAAATTTCTTTTGACAGAAATATAAGTTTTCCTTGAGCAACCTGACTCTTCTTTTCCAGCCAATGGAACTCCACACCAAATTAACCATATCATATTCCGCATGGAAGACCAAATAGTCTTATGCTAACACCCAATACTTTTGACAATACCTCCGTTACTAGCGCAATGAAATCAAAGAATTTCATAATGATGATAATACTGCTCTCGTAAATGTTGTATCGACTCCAACAAGGCTCCTCATAGCTATCAAACTATGCACCATTCGGAAATGGAGATTTATTGCCTGTAATATACTCCCAAAATATCTGGGTTTTTTATTATTATCTTTGCGCTTGCTTATCCAATCTGACGTGTCTATTGAATGGTTGAATATTGGACACTACTAGTTCACCCTACCCCCTCGTTCGCACACGACCGTACCTGTAGCCTCTGCATTTGATGGTCGGCATCCCCTTTCCTGACACTAGTCTCCATGTGCTACTAGTCTCACTAGCAATTTTTTCTAATGTGACACTTGTCAGCTGCCAACTATACCTACGGCTTGTTTGTGTCTGTGCATGGTTCAAGGTACAAACTAAGAAACAAGTTGTACTAGTCTACATCAGCGCATTCAAAGCTTGGAAGGGCACTTTCTTGAATATTAGCAAGCTTTGGAGAATGTGCCTACCCTTTGGAAGCGATGGCTCCTCATGCTTCTCAACGCACGGACCCAACTCCCGAGCACATGCCTCTAGTTACGCGCATACCCCACTTTTCTAGGTCTGATCTATGCATGCTTCTTCATGCACTTCTTTCAGGGTGTCCCATTTTGATGGGACAAAACTGATGCCTCGACCAATGTATGGGATAGGTTTGACTACCATGCCCTACACGTTTTTTGTGCACATGCCTTTTTCACGGGTTTGACCCTTTTATGGGCGATGATTTTGCCTTTGACTGTGATTTAGGCATTTGGTCACAACTAATGGCAATTTTTGGGTATGGACTATGCTCTTTCTTGGCATGACAACCATGCATGGCCACTGGATTATTTTTCTGACCATTGACCTACAATTTTCTAACCGACAGTGACTTTTCAGACAAGGGGGTATTTTCTAACCGACCACTATTCATTTTTAGGCATTTTTGCCTCAATGGCCATTTGACCATCAAATTTGGGTTCGTCACTTGCTAGTGTCAGTGTCTGCATCATCACACCTGTTTGCCCTTTTGGTTTAGTTTGGACCTACTGGTGGTTTTTTGCTGATATCTCAAGCATACGAACTCTGTTTTCCACAAACAAGATATTATCGAAAAACTAGTTTTGAGCCCGTCATGATGGTACATGTATTTTTTGGTTTTGATAGTTTTTCTTGATGTCAAAGTCAGGGGTTCATTTTTCCACTTTAGTAGACATATCTTGAGCATTTGATCTTTGATTTGAGAATTCTTTATAATGTTGGAAAGGTCTTTCTATGCTCTTTCTAGCGATGTTGGTTGTTTCTCCAAATTTTGCTCCAGGTACATCCCATTTAGTTTTTTGCATTTTTGCATTTTGGTGGACATCTTGGTTGTTTCAAGTTCGGGGATTGTTTTCATTGCTTCACATGATTTGTCTTGGGTTGTACTATCTGTTGTATCAGCCTTTCGTCTCTTCTAGTCTTTGTAGGCATTTATTGTATGCATTTTTGCAAACACACTGAGATAAATTGTCATATTCCATTTGCATTTTTGTTTTAGTAGTTTTACCTTGTTTTGCCTTCTAATTCGATTAGTGTCATCTGAGGACACTCATACAAATTAAGGTATTGTTGGCATTCACTATATCTTGTGCTTTAATGTACATGCACTGCTCTAATTAAGTGTCATGGGGGGTTGATATTTTGCCTTTGTTTGCCATCTACTGGATCCAACAAGTTTCCCTTTTATGACATTAGCCTCATGACAGGTATGAGATTGATCACCTCGGTACACCATTACGTATTTATCTGTGGATCTAGATTGTTATTCATTGACATGCAATTCTACTGGCCTACTTTTCCAATTGCCTGTCACCTCACCCCTGTCTACATCGGGGGGATTCTCTTATTGGTTCTTATGCTTCCTTAGTTCGATGGAGTGAGGTATGTATTTAATATTTGTTCCTATGTAGCAAGCGGATGCAGTGGTTGGGTACTTCTACATTTTGGTGAGATGGATCATTTACCATATACACTTCTTTTTTCGTTCCTAATTTGGATGCAGCATTCCATGTTTGATTGCGTAACTCTTCAAGCTTTAGTGTTTCTTGTGATCTGTATCTTCGAGTTTAATTTTTTTTTCCTGTGTGCCTCCTGATTCGAGAAGTGTCTTTTGAGGGCACTCATGCAAAGTATGCTCTTCTCTACCTAGTGAGGTTCTATTTTAGTGGAGGTTCTTCAGATCAGCAATTACATTTTGACAGAGCTCTATAGCTTCTTCATGCTTCAGTGGTGTTCTTCATGATCATCCTTTTAATCCTATCTTCTAAGACATTCTCTAGTTTAGAGGCTTTTGCAGTCCTTCACTAGTTCTTTCAGCATTATTTCCATCTCTTCTTGGAGTAGGGTTTTTCCCATTTGGTTTTCTTTATTTCTCCTCTTTACAGAGATTTGGTTGTGCTTGGGTACTTTATTAGGCCTTAGGACCAAAATTTACTTTTAGTAGAAGTTTCTAGGTTTTTAGCTATCCCCTAAGTTTATCTTAACGTAGGTGTCAAAGTAATAAGGTGTTTTCTTATTAACTCTATTTTACTTAAGCTAAACTTTAGGCATATAGTAATTAATTCTTTTATTAATTATTATCATGCAACCTAAGTTAGTTTCCTATTAGGGTTTTGATCTTATTTATATGAAAACATGGATAAAGCATGCACTTATACATAATGAAACCTTAATATATAAGAATCAGTAGGATTCATATGCCAAATTTGTGTTAATTTGAGAGTCAAAGTCTAATTTGTTAAACATGTCAAAGTCAAAGTCCCCAAGTCTCCAAGACATTTCCAGGCAGGGGACGGTTGAAAATATACCGAAGATGCATCCCCGAGTAACGCTAAGAAGTATAGGTCTCTAATAGGCACAATCGTGGCAAGTTAATGGATTCTCAAACAAATTCTAGGCACCACCTTATGGTACCCTCAAACTCTATGCCTTCCCCCATAATCACTCTCGAAGAAAACATATTTGAGACTCTCCGTCAAACAAAGAACGAAGGTTTTGATTCGGAAGGCACCTTTCCCTTTATGAACAGCTATATAACAATAGGGAAAATAAAAATATATAAAGCAATTTAAAATATTTATATGCAAACATGGATAAAGCATGTACTTATACATAATAGAACCTTAATATATAAGAATCAGTTGGATTTGAGACTCAAAGTCTAAGTTGTTCTAGAAGTCAAAGTCAAAGTCAAAGTCCCCAAGTCTCCAAGACATTTCCAGGATGGGGATGGTTGAAAATATATCGAGGATGCGTCCCTGGGTAACATTGAGAAGCACAGGTCTCTAAACATAAGACAAAATCGTGGCAGTTAATGGATTCTCGATTAGATTCTAGGCACCACCTTATGGTACCCTTAGACTCCATGCCTTCCCCCATAATCACTCTCGAAGAAAACATATTTGAGACTCTCCCTCAAACAAAGAACAAAGGTTTTGATTTGGAAGGCACCTTTCCCTTTATGGAGGATCTTGATGATATGACATCTAATTTCTTTGGTCACGATATTATGTTGGCACCCTCTCCCAAGGAGATGTTTGATTATGGAACTGTAAGCATCAAAACTAAACCTGACTATGGCTCCACAAAGAGCAAAAAAGGGCATAAGTCAGAAGTAATAAAACTTTGTAATGAAGGAATGGAGGTGGTGGATTAGAAGTCCTAAAGGACAATGGAAGCTCTCTTATTGTGTAATAGGAAAAGCATTTAGAATATTGGCCTTTGGCTAAGGTTTAGTAAGATTTTTTACAATTTTCAAAATGTCATTATGGGCTTTAGTCTCCCTCTCTCTTCTTTTTGGTTTTGTTTAGGCCTTTCTCCTTCTTCATGTATTGCCTTTAGTTGTCTTCTCTTTTGGCAGTGCTCCTTGTATGGAAAATTCAAGGCTCCATGCATTTTGATATGATTCAATAAAAGGAAGTGTGCCCTTCACCAACAACTTATTGATCCGAAAAAAAGGATAATAAATTTTACATTAATAACGACAATTCTTTTGCAAACTATGGATCTGAGGCATCTAAAGATTCTATTCATTCGCAATTAGGAGTATCACTATCTTATAGTTAATGATTTTGAACATATATAGTTTATGAAGAGCATCTTAGGCTCATTGTGACGTGATGGTGGAACACTATAAACACACCACTCCATATGGTAGCCTATGCTCTCAATCCAAAATGGTTTACAACAAGACCCAAAGAAAAAAGTCACATATATTGCACCCAATAATAGATAAAAATCGTGTTGGAGATATGTCTATGCCTCTATTTTTTTGCCTTCATCCACCTATTTCACTAGACAATGTTTTGCTACATAGTTAAAGTCTAAATCTTCTTATGGTATTTTGGACTAGTGCTCATGTAATATAAGTTAAATAAATCTTTTGGTGGGTGATATTTTGCATATTTCGTATATCTTCCTAGACAATGGCACAAAATACATAAAATTAGATACTAATCTATGTCAACTCTTAAATGGCATAAAAAATCTTTGCATGATATACTCTATGAAACTAATTTATTTTTGTCTATGATTATTAACTAATGGTCTAAGAAAAAATTTATCAAATGGGAAAGAGACTTTCAATTTTGGCAAGGACAAATTGGTGTAGGAAGCAAGAGTGGAGAATACAACTTGAAGGAGGCATATAAATTCTTGAGGTTTCTCGACATGAGCACAAAGGATTCCCTTCCTACAACATTATGTTGGGATAAAGCTTGTTTTCCCAAGGCACGATCTTTCACCTGGTTAGGCTTTAAATAGGAAGGTCTTTACCTCAAAAAAAAAATTAAAATGGGATACCAAAGCCCAAGTAGATGTCCTTTTTGTGAAAATGAGTAAGAATCCACTGACCACCTTTTTTTGCATTGCCCTTATTCGAGTCAATGTTGGAAATGGTTTTGTTCACAATTTGGGTAGGTATCAACATTTCCAAGAACTATAATGGATATGCTATAGGCTCAGGCCCTCCTTAGAAAGGATAGTATTTATAGCTCTTCATGGATATCTACACCTTCCATAGTCTCATGGTAATTATGGAAGGAACAAAACTGAAGAAGTTCTCAAGATAAGAAGATGAATGCAAAACAACTTCTAATTAAAATTGAGACTTTTGTCATTGAACTTACCAACAATTGGGCTTTGAATAAACAAAAGGCTATAATGTTCCATTCAGATAAGAAAATGGGAGACAAGTGGATAGGTCTAAAATTATCCTATTTATAGGAGCAAGGAAGAAAACTTCAAAAAGAAAACAAGATGTGCCAAGGGCAACCACCCAAGGAGGGATGGTTTAAACTCAATTTTGACGTAGCTGCAAGAGGGAATCTAGGCAGAGCAAGCATTGGTTGCAGTATCCATAACTCAGAAGGAATGGAGATAGCAATGTTAGCAAGATATATACCAAAAGAAACTAATAATTGAGCGGAATTAATGACTTTAGTTGAAGGACTAGAGCTATGTAAAACTCTTGGTTGCAAGAATGTAGAGATTGAAGCAGATTCTGCAATTATAATAAATGCTATAAGGAAAGGATCCCTCATTAATTGGAGATTGGACAGGATTTTATCTAGAGCCCGCTTACTATGCCAGACCTTTGACAAGATCACAATCAATCATATATATCGAGAGGCCAATTACTATGCCAGACCTTTGACAAGATCACTATCAATCAATCATATATTATCCAGGGGAAGATTCAGGGGTCTTTCTTTAGCTTTTACCCACTGCATACATCTCGCATCCCAAGACAATATGATTGGATAGGCAGATCCGCTGTGCAAGATGGTGTTGCAGCCTGGGTGAATGAATTTGAGGTGAATTTGGAGGTTCTAGAATCATCCAGTTTGGACTCAATGAACATTCAGAATGACATCGAACCTCTTTCCCTATATTTTATGTCAGTAGAGTAACATAGGTTTATTGCTGTTGTATTTTTATGTAACTAAGCTGGCACAACACCCTTCGCTGTAACAAACTGATAATCACACTGCTTAAGATATGTTTTCTCAGGTGAGCAATGACTACTACACTCTATTAGATGTATTTTTTGATGATTTAGATGTATATTTATTTTTGTTGAAGAAAATGTTTTTATCACTTCACATTTCGTTTCTATGCCCTTTCTGCATTCATGTTTGGTGACTCTTTCAGAGCTTTATCCTTAACATAAGTGCAAGATGTAGTGCTTACGATTATATACAAAACCTGATCAGAGGCAGAAGAAGAAGGGAACGATCATGAACGACCTAGAAGGAAGGCACAAAAATGTAACTTTGGACTAAAAGCTGATTATCCAGATGTATCTATGTACTTTACAATGTATCAAAAGGCTTAGACCATTTATCTATCAGAAAAAAAAAAAAACTACTGGTCTCTACGTGATATTAAGGGTGGATAAATTTTCCTCTGATTATAAAGTGGTGAGCACCTTCATACCAAAATCCAAGTGGAAAGTGATCATTATGGTGGCTATTGGGTGCCCTACTTAGGTTTATATGAAGTTAACTTACAATGTGTACAAAATTAACATAACCACATTAATAACATGTCGTGTTAAGAAAAAAATAAAACTCTAAAATAAGATAACATTTCCCTCAAAGAATGATAAAGTAAATCATAATATACAAGACCTCATATAAGTAAGAAGTCCAATAATTGAAAGTGTATTGGACATTAGAGTATCATTCGTTTAATTTTATGTTTAAACTTTCCAAGATATTAGTTGTGATTTTTCAGTTGGTAATTTAATAAAAAAATGTTCCTTAACATCTTATATCACGCATATAGTTGGCAGTGTTGTTGTGTTCAGAGATAAATGTGAGTTAATTAAGTATGGGTAAGTTGGCAATGTAAAGCCATTTGTTCCCAATGGGTAGTAGTTCACAATTGTTGGTGGTTAGCATTCTTAACCAACTGCAAGGTAGTATTTATGGTACCCATTTTGTGTAATAAAAACCAGTTCCGATTTTGTAAACATTGCTTATGGTATTAAACGACAAATCTTCCTGAAACTATATTGTGTTGGCATTATTATGTTCTATTACTTTTTGTTATGTTCTGAAAATGATATCTCTGTTTGCTCTGCTAAGTAATTTATTCAGTTCCCTACAAGAGTAAAAACGCAAACAACAAAGCATTGGATGACAAATAGGCCACTAAAATTATGACTTAATTCACAGTTATGGTTTGATGTTTTTTCCTTTGTACTTTCGATACACCAGCAAAAGCAATTTCATGGCCGAGTAAGCCAACGAGAAATATTGAGTCAAGGTACAGCTTAAAATAATAATAAAATGCATTAACTAAAACACTAAACTGAAAAAAATTAATCTACCTTTCCTATGTAGTTTTCTGACAAGAAGAGTAGAAATGAGCCCATATGACACAATAAAAATCTTTGGACAATTTTGGGAAACTTCAATAAAATGTGGAATGTTGCAATTACTTGTGATATATCATGAGATTTGAAGTAATGATACCATTCTTTTAGCTTGTCAAGGAAGGGACAGTTGAGTAACAATTTCAAGGCAAACAATTTACTAACCGCATATGTTGGGCAAAGATGAGATGGAAGCAATGGTGAACCGACAGCATCCCGAATGTAGTCAGCCTGCCAGATAAATTTGTCAATTCTCAGCTCTTGCAAACCAACTTCAGTACAAAAATGTGTTGCACAGATCATAAGAACTAGTCCCTAGATCAGACATGCCTGTGACTCAACCACTTGCATCAGTACAGTCTCATTCTCTTCAGATGGCTTAAAGTAAACTTCCACAGTATCAGTTGGTTCTAAACCAGCTTTCTTTCGGAGCTTTTGAACGCGATTGACAATCTGCCAGTAAAAATAAATAAATTATTAAACGAGACTTTATAATTTGAGAGGCACAAAGATTATCACACAGATTGCAAGAAAAAATTGTACACCTACAATCAAACGACCAAAAATCAATAATAGGGCCCTCAACTGGTAAGAAAATTTGCTGATGAACATGTCAATAGAAATGATACATTGACCCAAATATGAATTGTAAACTATTAATAAAATATCGATCTACATTAGTATATGCACATTTATAATGCAAGAAATCATATATTGTCATCTCAAAAAATGAAATATAAGAGTTTTAAAAATACAACCTTTACAAATTTCATGACCTATCATTCATCGCAGAATAACTGATTAGAGTGAAGATTCAAATCATTATTTATATATCAACTAAATTTTTCCATTTTTTCAGTTTGGATCACTGTTAATAAACTCCAGAATTTTGCAATAAATTCTAAGAAAATGCACATTAACTGCTTAAATACAAGAAGTGAAATGAGACATTGTGAATTGATATTGGCATTCCTGGAAACCCTCAAAATGAAATGCTAACATCATCAAGAATCCCTAACTTTAGGGGAACCAACTTAAACCAGGTAAATACGAGAATATTTATAGCAAATTGTTAAAAGCTATTTAATTTAATGTCCCTTGTAGAATAGAAACAATTTACAATTAAAGGAGATAAAATATCATATCCAAGGAGCAATCAAGGAGAAAATTAATTATTTATAAACTAGTGACAATGGTGTTCTGTAGATTTCAAACATCTTTAAGTATACGCGTCTTCTCATCAAAATTTTTGGGCTCTACTACGTTTTAGATCTTGTAGAATATTTCACAGCATCGAATGGAAGCCATACGAGTGGGACGATCCATCATTGGAAGTGATAGAAATTGCATAATCACAGTGAAGGTCAAAACTCTCTGTCCAGTTTCAAACTAATTTAACAGAAGAATTTGACTAATCTATTAATCCAACCCAACATTCAATATAAATACAATATGCAATTTAGTTTATGGCCAGGCTGTATCATTCTAATCAGCAATATACATGTATTATAGTCATTACACTAGAAGACATTTCATACTAACAAATATAAAACTATCCAACTGATTTATCAAAATATATATCCATATGGATTTTAGAGTATAAAAGAGATTTATAACAAAATAAATCTTATAAATAAAGCACAAAATACCTCACGAGCAACACCTGCTTCAAACAATGTCTCATCAGGGCGCAAATCCAAGACTACCAAAACATCACCTGTTATCATGGGAAAATTCTCAAACCCTCTTGCAAGTATATCACAATTAAATAAAGCCAATCAGCAATTGAATCATCTCTTATTACCATCACCAGCCGCATCCATGTCCTCTTTCTCTACACCATTAGGCAGTTTAAATTGTCGGAAAACCTGAAAGTTGAGGAAAGAAGCCATAATAGACATTTTTAAAAAATTAAGTACTAATCATAAATAACACAAATTCCATCACTATGTAAGAGAGAAATGAACTGTACATTAATAATGTCTACAAATGACAAAGCTGACCCCAGAATTACAGAAAATTACATTAGCAAACAGAGATGAAAGCACAACCCTAAAAATATGTTTGAAATGTTTTTTTATGAATAGATTTAGTGCACAACCAGAGGATGGTCAGTTTTCCCTGTCAAGGGAAATTCGAGCCATCCCTACCTATCACATCTGATGATCGTCTCCTATCTATCCCCATTCCTCAAAAACAACTAGGGTGAAAATTAAACATTAAGGATGGCTATGGGACAAACCCAGGCCATCCAGCATCCCAAAAATGTTCCCAAGATGGGTACACTTGAAAAACCCCTAGGGACGTGGACACTGGATAAGAGTGTTTTAAGCACCCAAGTTTGGTAGTGGCTGTTTCAAATTTACTATCAAACTTAGTTTGATTTGAGTATTGAGTTTAGTACATGAATACAGGCATCTAGATTGGCGAATCATTTGTGGTACATATTAAAGAAACTGTTGATGGTTTGTGGTTTGGTTCTTGTCTACTTATTGAATGATTGAGATGGAAGTATTGCCAAAGCATATTATAGCTATTTTTTGTTAAAATAAGGTGATATTGACCTTACAATTCTATGTCTAACATTGCATCTTTAACATCTAGAGAATGGATACTTGGATACCCATGTAGGTTGCTCCAAGGAACTAGGAGGGAGACTGGAGCATCTATTTATCATTGGATGGGACCCTCAAATATAGTGCCATCTATTCTACAGTCCCATTTCTGGGGAAGTGTGCCATTGATTGTAATAAACAAAGATGCTTGTATGAGTGGTATTATATACAGTGTATTGAACATATGTCACATAGGGGCATTTGACTTTTTCTTTACAATGGTATTATGGTAGTTGGCTTTGATGAATCTGCTCATGGTTTCATCTCTCCTATTACTGATAAGTTAAATGAATAAAATTGTACTTCCACAAGTCCTTTGCTGCTCGAGCATTGTTATATTCTCAAATTAAAAGGAGAAAGTTGAATATTTTGACATAATACACAGTTGATTTCTTTGATTGTAGAGTTTTACCACATAAACATTTCTCTACATACATTGCATGTTGCATGTTTAATTACATGTTTAATTACATTTCTCTAGATTCGTAGGAGTTCATGCCTATGTCCCATGCCCTCACTAGGCTGGTGTGCTCGCTGACCCTTATGCCCTAGCTAGGCTACCATGCTCACGAGGTTGTTGGGCATTCATGCCAAGAGAAGATCACAATTGTTGCATTAATGCCAAAGATGAGATCCACCATTTATGGGCTCACCTAATAATGGGCTAGGCTGAAAATTCCAAGACAAGAAAGTTTCTATACAATAAAATGTGATCTTCAAGGAGATCTGACGTTCGCTTATAGTTGAGAGACAAGTGGAAGTCTAGAATCAATTACAATTTGAGGCTGAATTAGAGGTTCTAATTAAACCTAATGAAGATAGCTCAAAGTTTTTGGAAGAATTAGTACTTCCATAGCTTGTGAGAAGGTCCACTTGGAAAAGAACCACAAGTGGAACAATAGAGCCAACCTTGTATTTTTTCTTTAGTTATTAATAATGATGAACCTCAAACTATGAAAGAAGCATTGGCAATGGATGGTAATGAGTCCCACATATTGTCAATGTACGACATTGAGAAAGAATGAGATTTAGGACATTTTAACACTGTGTTCAATTGTAATATGCATAGTGTGCTTGTCTGAAATGGGTCTTCAAAAAATTTAATTAGAAGGCAATCAAAGCAAATGGGTCTTCAAGAAGTTTGATTCAGAAGGCAATATTGAAAAGTGCAAGGCAGAATTGGTTGCAAATAGATATTCCCAAGCTGAAGGTGTAATCTTTTCTTATAAATTTTTCTCTGTTTCCAAAACTTGAGCATCTATTAGGTTCTTATTATCTATTGCAATTTAATTGTAAATGTGATAGAGAAAATGGATATGAAAGCTACTTTCTAGCATTCGAAGTTGGAGAAACAAATCCACATTACACAAACATAGCACTTAACTTTTTTTATGATCTCAAACAATCACTCAATGTAGTTCCAAAGATTTGATTCTTTTGTGTTGAGACTAGAAAGTTGTGGTAACAAATTTTGTTCATTACAAGCAAGATAGTGATCAATTCCTTGTAGCCACTTCGTATGTCAATTTTTAGTTCTTCAGCAAAAATAAGAAGGCAATTAGAGACCTTAAATGGCAAGCTTGAACACACTTTCGCATGAAGAACTTGAGGGGCTAAGCTCAGCTTAGGTATTGAAAACAAAAGAGATAGAACAAATATAAAGCTTTTGTTAGGCCAAAGCAACTTGTGATCTCCTCATTACAATTTTTTAGAATGACAACTTTAGACCTATGTGCATTCCTATTTTAATTCATGTTAAGTTATTAACTAGATAATTGATGAAGGGCACTCCCCTTTTACACTCAACACATGCTTAGATTCCACTTGATAAAGGGTAATCGTCTCACACTCAACAAATGCTCTAATACAATTCATGAAGGGTACTACCCTTACATACTTAGCATATCCTTTGATACCAGTTGATGAAGGGCCACACCACCCTTACAAACTCATAACCAAATACAAAATAACACAGAGACAAGAAACAATAAATATTAAAAATGCTTCACAAAGCATGGATCAATAATAATTGAAGATGACTACAATGCTTATAAATGCGTAAGGGTGAGATCCTTACAAATTCTTACAAAATGAGATCACTAAAACCTCTTACAAGAACAAATCATTACAACCTCTAAAAGACGAAATTCTTACAGCCTCTAAAAGATGAGATCATTACTTTAACTTCTTGAAGAGAGGGTTCATTACAAATGTTCATATGCCTTGCTTATACAGGTACTTACCACCCAAGAGATTACAAACACAACCAATGTTGGAAAAAGTTTGGAAAGAGTATATATGTAAAAATCCCAGCTGGCTATATTCTTAACAATCATCAATTTTCTTCATTTTTAAAAATAGGTTGGCATTTCATTGAACAATCGGGGAGCAGTTCAGCTATCACTGTACATTGTCTTAATTTCAATGCTCAATGCTAGAATGAGTAATGAGCTATTCACCATTACAAGCTTCAGAAATTTTGCAAAGATAAATATTGGACACTGATATCAATTATTGCCTTATAGGACGATACATTCTGAAAATATAACTCACTTGACTCATGCCATTCAAATAATAGCTACTGAAAATTCCACTGCTAATTTCAGTCTTTATGAAATGGACAAGAACAACTAACATCGAATATTCTAACACAAAATGCAGGAGAACCTGGTTTAATGACTGATGACGAATGGCCTTTCCCTACGGCTCCAACCAATAATTCGTTCCAACTCCTTACTTGCTGGTTCACTGCAGAACGTTATTATGAAGCTCCTTGCTGCCCCACGTTTGATGCACATACTCCAGTAATGGCGTCCAAAGAATAACGCAAGAACATGAGATTGCTCTTTGCACAATGTGAATGAAATACTCATCCCATATGCAGACGCAAAAGCCCTAGCCGGTTTAGAACACATCACTTCCACACACCCACGGTTACAAGCAGCTTCACATGTGGGTCAAGGAAAATCGCAGGCTTAATATCAATAGTCATTCAGTCTCCAAATGCCCAAATGAATCACCAAAACTTATCTATCGAGCCTCCTCTTGTTGAACGTTGCTTACAAAGTCATGATTCCCAACTCACAAATAACGCTGCCAACAAATATGCAGCTTCAGAATTTATAATGTCCTCCACAATCACAATTCGTAAATGCCAGTCAGATTCTGATCACCAAGTTGAAGACATTCACAACCAATCTCTCCTTAGCTACAAGAATACAGTAGGAGATTGTTGGCCAACTGTATACTTCAGTACAATTGCCAAGAACTTCTCAAACTTAACCCTTACACTTTAGCAAGGGCAAACAATTCAAAACTCAGGAAAAATCCACAAAAGAAACAAATGCAAATATATATTCAAGTGTGCTTTTCCCAATGAAATGAGCTCTCATTTATAAGCTTCTGTTGGCAAAAGTTTCTGTAAAATTCCTCTTCAAAAAACGTGGAAGTTTCCAAAAAGAACTCAACACTAGAAACTTTCCTACTTGCTTTTTAGAAATATCTCTAAAAGTCATTATTATAATAATGCAATTCAATGAATAATAAATAAATAAGCGCTCATGCAATTATTAGCCTGATCAACCGCAGGTGACGACTAACTCCAAATCCACCCACTACACTACCAAGAATAGAAACTACTAAAAATAGTAAATCCATAACTGAGACCCCCAAAATGTCGTGTCAGCTCACAAGGATCGCACTAATGAGCTAACTCTATCAACCGCACAGACTGGCCAAAAACGGGGACATTACAATATATAACTACCCTGCTACAAATATTAATTGCATGAGGTAATTTAATAAATACTTAACGCAAATTATTAAAATGGAACTTTCTTCTAAAATGTCATCTAATATAGTATGCACTTTACCAAAGAATAAGTTACAAAAGTAACTTTATGATAACAAACTTTTGCCAACTAGGCCTAAGTAAGCGTCATGTGTAAATGATTTTATTTTTTTTGTTATCTAATTTATTTAATTGAATTATTTGTTCTCTCTCCCTCTTTTTTATAATTTTCTTTGATCCTCCCTTTTTTCTCTTTTTTACTATTCTCTTTTTTTCCTTCTTTCATTATTTTCGTCTTTTATTTTTTCTTCTTTTCTCTTCCACCTCTCTTTCATTTTTTTGATGAATGATGCAAGATTGCTCTTACACCCTAGATGCTCATGCATCAGCAATGTCTATCAACATTAGTGAGGTGGAGAACATGTCACATGTTTCTTACACTAGTGTCGTTGGTAGTTGTGTCTATGCTAAGGTTTGCACAAACTAGACATTAACCAAATAGTGAGATTCTTGAGGCTTTTCATAGCTAATCCTGATTCTTGAGGCTTTTCATAGCTAATCCTAGTTGAGATGAATGGGTAGCAGTTGACAAAGTCTTCCTCTACTTGTGGGGCACCACAAACTACAAAGTATTCTATTTGTTATCATGTTGGTATGATATGTCACTTGGACCACATGTGACCTGGACTGTGCCTACATTAGCGGTTGTTATGCCTGTAAAGATTCTCTAGGTTGCCTACAATCAAACTATATAAGCTCTACTATGCAACTCTAAATTAATGTTTGGGCATATGTAAATTTTGTTTGGGTAAGAGATGTTAATAGCAAGAGATCTATAAATGCTTATTTCTTTAAATTAATTGGTTGTGTTATCAATTGGATGAGCAGGGGAGAAATTGTGTTTGCTTTGTCCAAAACAAAAGAAAAGTGTATGATAGCTACTCATGCTTTGTAAAGAGTTCTTATGACTAGTGATTATGTTCAGATTTTAAGTTCATTCTTAAAGCGAGTCAGATTGGACTGTATGGAGGCATCAAGTACAAAGATAGCCCAAAAATCAAAGCATTCATTCTAAGACAATGAGTGGTAATTAGTAGGCTCATTTGGAATGTGGCTTTAGAAACTAGGTATGCTAGACGATGAGTGTTAAGCTCACCATCAGCATTATTAGGCACATTGATAGAAGTTGCCCATGTTTGTGTGAAAAATCTATGATGCCATGTTGATACACGACGACCATGCCATTGCATCTCCTGTCATTTGCTTTGTCCTAAAAATATTCTACCATAGACATACTTTCTTTTCTGAAAAATGGTGGCAACCTATTGCGTTGAAGAGGTAGTTGTTGGCTACAAGATTGCATTCAGAAGAATATTTCCAGTTGCATATAAACGTAGTGTTGCCTTGAGAAACTATGGCCACATCATATATTCAAAGGAACATACTATTTGCACTCTTTAGGGCAACTACAAAACGTATACTATTGAATGGACATCCATACATGGGCAAGGCTCTATTTACATGCAATCTTCTATAACAAAAGTTCACTCAAGTATGCATTTTTTTTTTTTTTAACTTTGTCATTGTTCAATTGCTGCTATTGTTATAGCTTTAAATGTAGTGTTTTGCAATTGTGAATGTCATATGCAAATTCAAGAGTTGTAAGTTCTTCTACAATTAAATAGAATCGGAGTACATATCGATTGGGTGCAAAAAAAGTCAAGGATTTGATCTGTGCACTCCAAATTGCATCTCTTGTCACATAAGAAACCTAATTACATAGACAAAGGAGTATGTGCTCCAATTCCTTCCAGTTGAATAAGAGAACTCACAAAACTATAGAAATGTTTTAATTGTGGGAAAATTGAACTATATTCTACAATCTCTCAAGATGAGGGGTATGAGGATTTGGGGACCAAGGGCCTAGATTTAGTGATGACAACTAGTGGGGATCTAGGAGTGGAGAACCTAATGGATTTGCTAGAGTCGAAACACAACTATAACTTAAAAACAAGAATCTTCAAACATGACAATATGAAATTTATTGAATTGGTACAAGAAGAAGCCACAATGTAAGAAACCCCCAACTTGTATGGATCTAGTTCAAGGCAGAGTCCAAGATGGCCTAACGTTTACTCAAAGTCTACCTTGAGCTCTCTATGGATCCTTTGTAAAAACAAACCAATGGTACATAGAAGTAGATGCTATTGTTGCTAAAAAGGTCAGAAAATGTAGAGAAGATGCAAAATCTCGCTAGCTCTTCATGGCCTCTACATGTACAATAGTGTCTTCCTCATCTTCATCATATACAATTATAAATTCAAAGTTGTTGGTTCTAGTAAGGGTAGAGAAAAAGTAAGAAAATTCCCAAGGTGATGTTGGTTGTTGGAAGCACAAAATCTCCACCTTGCCTTTAGCTAAATCTAAGGCCTTAAATGATGCAACTTGTTGATGTTTTACCCATAATAAGGATACACAACAATAAATTAGAGAAGAATAAGTAAAAGAGACACAAGACATTTATCTTGGGAAAACCCTTCGAATGGAAGGGCTGCAAATGCTCCTCTAGATAAAAAAGTCAGAAAATTTAAAGAGGAAGCAAAATCTCGCTAAGTCTTCATGGCCTCTATGTGTAAAATAGTGTCTTCCTCATGAAGTAAGAAAATTCCTAAGCCGATGTCGGTTGTTGTAAGCACGAGATTTCCACCTATCGCCTTAAGCTAAATCTAAGGCCTTACTAGGGAGAGGACTCTACGAAACAAGGTGATTAAAGAATATTTGGTCAGATGGAGAAACCTGCTAGAGGAGGATGCTACTTGGGAGAGTGAGTAGGTGTTACAGCAAACACAACTTAGATTGCTTGAGGACAAGCAATTTCAAGGGGGGCAGATTGTAATGTCCCCACGTTAGCAATTGTCCAGTTGTGTGACCGTTAGCCTATATTTGTGTGGTCCCGGAGGCTAACGAAGAGGTCAGTGAGATCCTAAGATGTTTTAGCCTAGTCATTTCCAATTCGAGCTAGAACGGAGTTAATTTACATGGTGTTGGGCAAACTTACTATTTTTAGTAATTTAGCAAGGCATGGGTGATGTCAGAATTAATGATTGGGTTTGATGCTCCTCGATGAGAGCTTTTCGACAAGCTATCACTCATATTATTCCAAGTCCAATTACTATTTTATTTTAATGCCTAAAGTTTATTAAAGTGACATTTAAATTAAATGCGAAAATAATACAGTGTTACTTTAGTATTATTCATGTTGGGTTGTGTGTCAGAAAAGGAAAGCCCAAGGGAGACATAAGGTGTTATTTTATTTTATTTTAGAACACTTGATCCCACATTGCTTGCGAAAGTGAGTCGACCCTATAAAGTAGGAATAAAAAGGAGAGCTTGTGGCCTTTGTTCGACAGGTTGAATATGAGAAGAAAATGGATGTATGAGTTGTAGATCTGTTCCTGGCATTAGAGGACGTCTATCCTCTTGTGTGAAATTCTAGACATCATTCCCTTGGGGTTTGGCCTTTGGAATTCATTGTTATCAGCTTTATATCCAGCAGATTGGATGCATTTCCAGTTCCTGTAGCAAGTTCCTCTAGCTGTCGAGTTACTGTAGCACCACGTCACTATAGAAGCCGCGTCATTGTAGCAACCGCATCACGGTAGTAGCACGTCACTATAGCAGCATGCCATTGTAGCAGACATCATTGTAGCAGTCACGTCACTGTAGCAGTCGAGTTACTATAGCAGTTGCATATTGTCTGCAGCAAGTCAACGCAAGGGCCACGCCCTCAACTATTTGATGTAAACAATGTTTGTTCCAATTTATTGTTGGAGTATTCAGTGAGTCAGCTTTGCACTTGTTAAATTTTGGAAATCAATATAAATGTAGTGTGCTGGTTATTTCTGCAATATATGTTATGTTTTTTCAATTCCTATATTTATGTTACATGCCAAACACAACACAATATAGACACCTTTTAGAGCCATAAGGGTTGTAGCATATAACGGAGACTGCAAGCCAAGTGTTTGATAAAATTACCATATAGTTGTGAATACTTGTAAGCAGATTTTGGGGGTGTCCATTATAGTGGTATCAAAGGTAGCTTATAGGGAATTTAGAACAGCCGGATAGAGGGAAAAGTGTTTGACAAAATGTCAAAACACTAAAATCAAAAATAAATAAAAAATAGGCTAAGCATTTATGTTTGAGCATGCAACAGGGACCTTATAATTTCCACAATACCAAAGCAAGACAAAATAGGATTTCAGACTTGCAAAGCGAACAGTCTAGTTCATCCGTGTAGGTGGACATACAATCCAGTCATAAAGACACAAAGGGAATTTGGAGCAGCCGGATAGAGGGAAAAGTGTTTGATGAAATGTCAAACACTAAAATCAGAAATTTAAAAAAAAAAGCTAAGCATTTATGTTTGAGCATGTGACAAGGGCCTTATAATTTATGCAATAGCAAAGCAAGACAAATAGGATTTCAGACTTGCAGAGCGAACGGTCTAGTTCATCTATGCAGGTGGACATACAATCCAATCATATAGACACAGAGGATATATTCTTTGATTAGGATAGCAATATGGGTGACTGAGATGACAGGAATACAAGATTAGGCGGAGGCAAGAATACCGGTCTAGATCAGAGGAAGGTAATGTTTAGATAGTTACTGGATACATTAGAAAAGGGACAGCGTATGCAGCAGGAGTAGAATAGGCAAATGGACATGATGTTGCAGCTTATGGCTAGATAGATGGGCATCAATATTAATCCAGGTCATGCCAACAATGGAAACAATAACAATGGGGGAAACAATAATAATAGGGGCAATGATAATAATGGAGGCCGAGGCAACAACGGTCCTAAGAATAACATGAATGGTAATAATGGACATGGCAACAATGGGAATGAGGCTGATAACTTTAGATACGTTGCACACCCAACTCAAACAGTGAGCTCGAGACCTCTTCTATCCACCTTCCCACCCAGAGATCCAGTTCAACCAGTAAACGAACTGCAGATTACTGAGTTACAGGATCAATTAAGGAGGGACTACGAGGCTAGTGAACCGGAGTTTCAGGGGGACAATTCTCTTAGAGATTATATGGACTTGATGATAAGACACATGCCTAGGGCAGGAGGGAGGAATCAAAACTTTGAGTTGAGAAAGAAAGTTGGAAAACTTTCTTTACCTTATTATGATCCTTCAAGGAAGATGACTGCACGAGCTTGGGTGCAAAAGGTAGATATATACTTGTAGCTAAATCTTATGCCTGAGGAGGAGGCTATAAAGTATGAGGCTATTCATTTGGATGGCCCAGCGCATGTGTGGTGGCACCATGCCGTGGTAACCTTGGGGCATAATTAGATCACATCTTATGAGGAGTTCATTGAGAGGCTCATAGAGAGATTTGATACTAGGGATCTCGAGTTATAGTTTAAGGAGTTGGCACAACTCAAGCGATGGGGATCAGTTGAGACGTATATCAATGAATTTCAGAGGTTAATTGTGTTGGTCACAGATATTTCAGAGAGGTTAGTAGTGTTGTTTATGGATGGACTCTTAGATCCCTTGAGGGGTTGGGTCAAGGGGCATGACCTAGCTACATTACCGGAGGCTACTAAGAAGGCTCGTGACTTAGTACCTTCTTTTAGGAGCAGATTTCAGCCTAGGGATTCACATAAAAGAAGGATAAGGAGAAGGACAAAAAACATTTTCATCGGGATGCTCAGCCAAAAAGGGATAATAAGTTGGATAATGACAAACTAAATGAGTTGAGGAGGAAGAAGCTTTGTTTTCATTGCAGAGAGCCTTGGGATTTATCTCATAAGTGTCCTCTCAAGGCTAAGGCAAATCAAATAGAGTATTTCTTAGCAGAGGAGTCACAATCAGAGAGGGAGGATCAGCACTCTAATTCAAACGAGGGTAGCACTATAGAGGAGAGTAGCATTCTTGATGATGAAAAGTCATTGGAACGATTAACAAGGGCTCAGAAGGCAATCACATTTAAGGTTAGGGGTACTATCTAGAGGCAAAAAGTGATCTCGCTCATTGACACTGGGGCTACACATTATTTCATAGATGCACAATTGGTAGCCAAGAGAGGTTTACAAATCGAGGAACATGTTGGGTTCAAAGTCATGGTGGCGAACAGTGACAAATTATTATGCACTCGAAAGATATCTAACCTTCATATAATATTTGGAGATGGCTATGAGTTGGAGGATGAGTTCTATGTAGTAGACATGGGAGATTATGATGTCATCCTCAGCATGACATGGATGGCCTCCCTGGTTGAGTTCACACTCAACCTAGCAAAATTGGAAATGAGGTTCCAACATGAGGGCAAAACTGTTGCACTTAGAGGACTTTCAGATGAGAGCTGCAGAGTAATCTCATTGAGGAGAATGCAGAAACTGTTTCAGCATGATGATGTAGAATGGGCGTCAATTTCACCATGCCAGCCTCACAAGAGCCATAGGTGAAGAGTCATCCACTAGATATCCAGTAGATACCTGATAGGCATGCTAAAGTTTTTGGCGAGATTCTGTATGGGGTTCCTCATAACAGAGGGATAGAGCATGTTATTGAGCTCGAGGAGGGAGACAACCCAATTATGATTACTCCCTATCGTCATCCAAAGAAATACAAGGATGAGATAGAGAAGGCGACTCAGGATTTTTTGGAGATGGGGCATATCAGGCCTAGTAAGAGCCCATTTGCTTCAACAGTAGTATTGGTAAAGAAGAAAGATGGGATGATGCACATGTGCATCAATTACAGGGCATTAAATAAGAAGACCATTAAGAACAGAGATCCCATCCCACGGATAGATGAGCTGCATGGTGCATGCTTCTTTACGAAGATTGATATACAGTCAAGGTATCATCAAATCAGCATGAGGGTAGAGGACATCGAGAAGACAGCCTTTCGATGTCACTATGGCCACTTCGAGCTTTTGGTTATGCCATTTGGGCTAACCAATGCCCCTGCTACATTCCAGAGTTGCATGAATCAGGTATTCATGGGGCAACTTAGGAGATTTGTCCTGATTTTCTTTGATGACATTTTGGTCTTCAGTAAGACTTGGAAGGAGCATTTACAACATCTTGAGATGGTGCTGTCCATTTTGGAGAAAGAGTCACTATATGCAAAGGAATCTAAGTGTGAGTTTGGGTTGACTGGGTTACTATACCTTGGGCATATCATCAGCGCAGATGGAGTTCGGGTAGATCCCGAAAAGATTAGAGCTATTGTTGGCCTACTCCTATGAACCTCACACAGCGTAAGGGGTTCTTTGGTCTCTACGGTTTTTATAGGAGATTTGTTAAGGGATTTTCACAGACCGCTGCACCCTTCTTGTTAGCATCTACATGACCTATCTTGATGAGGACTTTGTAGAACTCCTCCATATATTCCTAGACGAACTTTCCTGCTTGCTTCAATCCTCGCATCTTCTTGAGAAAATCAATCTCATAGTTGATGAGAATGAATAGTCTTTTTAATTGGTCCACCATTTGATCTCATCTTGTTATCTTCTCCTTTCCTCTCTGATTCCTCTCCAAATGGACCTCTTGCCATTAAATTTTGGCATAAACTTTCAATTGGGCCTTCGTAAACTTGACCCTCTCAAGATCTTCAACATCTCCTTACTCAATATACTGCTTCATATCATTGATCCAATCGATTACCTCTTCTAGATTAAGGTTTCCAAAAATATGGACACTTCAATTTTGGGTCTCCTTCCAATTCTGGAAATAACCCTCTGAAATCTATTAGCCTTTGGATCCCTATCTACTTCTTGTTCTTCTTCAACCTGCCCTTCTTCAAATTCTTCCTCACTTTCATCTGTAGCCCCAATATTGATTCCTCTTCCTAATTGTTCTTGCAATACTTCCACTTGTCTCTAGAGACTAAAAAGCCTCTTCTATAACACCTACAACTCGTTCACCATGATTTCTTCGTGGAGGCATTTTTATTCTTATCTCATAACCCATGACCATAATCCTAGTGGAAATTGCCTCACAATTGGCAATCTGTCTATGCACTCAAGAAAACCTACATTGATACCACTTGATGAGGGCACAACTAGAGACACAAATGAACAAAAAACTGTAAGAAAATTTCTGTTATCTGAAATTAGAAGTTATTACATTCATTACAATCTAAACAGGCCCAACTATATTCCCTATGAGCTACAATATTATCAAATTCTAGTGAAAAATCCTTCACAATACCTTCTCCCAAAATTGACTTTTCACAACCAAGATGGACCTTAAATAGCCTATTTTAGGTTTGCAGCCAAAATGACATTCACATTTTGAAATTTGGTCGTCGGCCGCCAAAATAAAGGCTCTGAAAACCAAATTAGAAGTAGGTGCGAGAATAGTTAGTTCTCAAAAAAGTAGTCCAACTTTCAAGAAGCATAACTGTTGATTTGGGACTTTGATTGACAAACCCTTTAGAACATTGGAAAGCTTTCTGAAATGTTCTACAATGCAATGGACATTCTATGAGCGTCCTCAATTTTTCAAGGTCATATGAGACCATTTAGTGCCTCAAATTTGGCTCTAGAGGTTTCTCAAGAGGTTTTTGCTTCAGAAACTTAAAACTGCAATAACTTTCAAGCGATGAAACATTTTGACCTGATTCCTTTTTTTGAGCGTGCTTAAAATTCCAATTACCACCTTCCCCTAAACTCACATCTCCAGTGCTTTATAATTATGGCTCTCCTATAAAATAGCTCATATTTCCTACATTTTTTATGTCGATCTAAAATTTTGAAAATCAACCTAGAAAAGAAGCAGTGGAAATCTAAGAATTGGAATCTCTAATTTGCCAAATGAGTATCCAGAAATGCAAAAGCATCGAACTGAAACTATCACTAGACATATTTTTGGGTGATGCCAGATTACCCTAACATCATTCAATGCTCCTGCATTAGAATTATATGGTTGCATAACTCTTATGTTTTGTTACATCGAGTATGGATCGGCTATTTTATGCTGGGTTTTCAAAGGTCCTATATATTGAGAACCTATAAATTTTAATAGAATCATGTTTTGGTATTTACGATTATAAATTTATATTTGACAACAAAATTGCATTATGTGCTTGCCTCTTCTTAAAGAAAACTATTTTTAGGATAGGTACTGCAGTTTACTTTTTATTTATCTTTAAATTCTTATCAGAATTTCGTGATAATCTAATCTTATGAGTTGAATATTGCGTAGAGGCAATTGTAGCCCTTTTATTGCATAGTTGATAGTTGTCAACTAGAGTATGGCTTGAGAATCCAATTCCACCTTTCTGTTGTATTTATGCTTTAAGTTGAAAGGGATCAATGATCATTAATCATAAGTTTCCATTTAGACGAAACTCACAAATCACAAATTGTAAAACTTGTGCCTAGCTTGAGAGTAAAGAGTAGGTTCAAGTTCATTAGTTTTGCATATTCGCAATTATCCTGCTGTTTTACATTTGTTTTGGTTTTCTATGTAAGGGAATATAACAATGTCCTTCACACTTCAAAGGGGAGCTTCCCCTTCAAATCCAAAGAAAGATTTCACATATTTTCATTTTGTGGTGTCCTGAAAGGGAGAAACTAAAATGCTAACTCATTTGAGTGAGATTTGAGTGTAGTATAAACTTAGCTGCCTTACTGTTTAAGCGACGATGCTTGCTAGGTTGCTGTTTTATATTGGTCTTGAATTATCAATCATCAACTGTATTATATATTTAGTTAATGTATATTTTGGGCAGATGAACAAAATATTTGCATCTACTTGATATGTGATAATATCTATATCAAGGTATCAAATGGTGCTGAACCAGTAGTGGTATGTTTCTTTCACATAGTACAGCTGAACAACCTAAAACATAAAGCCTTGTGTCCCAGAAAATAACAAATATAGTTCAGTATATGATAAACAATGCCTCACAAACAGCTTTAAATCCTTCCTGCCAACAAGAAAAGTTACAAGCGCATATTAAAAATTATCAGACTCTTCCAATTATGGGTAACACCCAGGCCATGTGAGAACTTTCAAACAAATCCATCCAATTTTCTCCTGTCCCAGAGCCATCACTGTTTGAAAAGCTTGAAACAAATCCATCCAAGGTTGGGTTTATCCAGTCCTATAATATATTTGGGTACAAAATAGTAGATTTCAAAGTTTCACTTTTAAAACACAAAAATAAACCAGGAAGCCGAAACACAGAAATATTATATGGGTTATAACTTTCTATCTATTTCCAGGAGGTCATAACTATGAAACTCGCTAATAATTTGTATGCTAACTCAATTTTACTATTCGTTCTACCTTTATTTCACTCAGCTGTAGAGTGTGTCCAGCAAATGTTACTTCTCCTGACTTCTCAAATGCTAGAATGTTGGGCTGTCCCATAGATTTCACTTCCTTGGCAACAGCTCCCATTGCTTTTCCCAGTCGTTTACCTAATATACTGCACATATACGGCACTTGACATTGTCATCTTTTGTCAAAATACTCATAAACTGGCCTAAGAGGACCAGCTTTAAATCAAGGAAGAAATGGCAAAGAGCAACAGAAACTGCACCTAAAATCTGGTTCTGCTCGCAAGGTTGCATACTTTAAAGGATCATTACAGGGTATCACAGATCGCACATTAAGTTCTTCGCTGACATACTGAGCAATTGCCAAAACCAAAAATAAGTTCCAGAAAACTTCGTTTAAATAAAAAGACAAGACAATGTTAAATTGCATAAAACAATATAATAGATAAACACATCACTAATCACACAAGAAGCAATTGTGCAACACTAAAAAACAATGAGTTGGTCCTTTGCAGAGATAGTATCCAGTTATTGACATCTTTAGCTACAACATTAAAGTACCGTACACATGTTTCACTTAAGGATTCACTAAATGTTTTTAGATTAATAATTTCTGTGGACAAAGCTTCTCAAAATTTGAGAACAACTTTGTTGATCTTAACATTCTATACTACAACTTTTGAAGAAAAGAAAAAAGTTTGTTTAAGACAAATGCATATTCTGGTGAATAAGATTACTTTCTTTATATTTAATATAAAACATTAGCATTGCTATGTACCCAGAGATATGATATTTTAATTTATATAGGGGCTTGGAGATTACAACATGTTGGATACATCCCTTAAGTTAGTTAAATTGGGTAAAGAATTATAATTTATACCAAGTAGTTAGGAAGCCTACATGGGTTTAGTGGTCTACCCCTCCATAAGTTATTAGGAGGAGGCCTTTATATCAGTGTATCCCGGAGACTCGCACCTCCCTCCCAAACCTTGAAGTACCCATCCCCGAGACGTCCCCGCAATGGGTACTTGAGTACCAAGCACCCCCACCTCTGCCATTCCGCAACCATGCTGCCGCTGTGATGTGTACTTGAATTTCTATTTGAATTTTGATTTTTTAATGTTACTATTGGGTGTGTAGTACATTACTATGTTGAATGTCAATGGTTCTAATTCACATTGTGTTAGTACACATATGGACCCAGTTTTCAAACTTTTAGTTTTAGGTTCTGAACCTCTCCGAAGTACTTCAAACTTAGTTCAAAGTGGTTCGAAGTGGTTCAGAAGTTCAAGGTAGTTCATTAGTTCAACATACAAATTCAGTTCCAGGCTCAAATTGTCAAGTTAAATGGTTCAGTGCAGAAGTTCAGAGGATAATTATCATAGGTGCAAGGTTATGGTTGGGTTCTTCGGTGTAGTTTTTCAGTGGTTCATCCCACAGGTTCAGAATAGAAACATGGTGATCTGAAGGTCAAAGTCATAATTTCAAAATCTTGTGTTGCAAATTCAAAATATCAAGTTTCAGACTGAGATTCAAATACCCGACATATAAAAATGATTGCCGTTATTAGACCCATAAGCATGAGGTTAAGGGTTCAAGATTTGACACTGCATCATGGTTCAAGTTCAGAAACTCATTCCCAGCTCAGAAATACAGATTGGTTAGTTCAGAAAGTTCAGAACGCTGTCTCAATTCATAAATCAGGTTCAGACTTTATCAGTTCAATGGTTTCAAGAAAATGCAAATTAAGACTATGAAGGTCTTATCCAGTTCAAAAGATCAATATTATGAGACCCCTGATCCTCACAGATGAGAAGCTTTATTCAAGGACAATAATTTTGAATAGGCCTCGAAAAGTAAATGCACTTTCAAACTGTATGAATTGTTGATTGAAAGAGCTATATTTGAAGTGGGAGAATGATAACAATGTTAATGTATTGATAATCAAGGGTATAGGAAGGGCATTTTGTTCTGGTGGAGACATTGCAAATGTTTGTCTTGTAGACAATTCAGGTGATTACAGTCATGGGGCACAATATTTCTGGAATGAATATATCATGAACTATACTCTTGCAACTTACGAAAAACCTCGAGTTGCTTTCCTGAATCGGATTGTTATGGGAGGAGTTTATGATATTTCCATTCATGGCTAGTTTCAAGTCACGACAGAGAAGACTCTTTACAATATGCTGGAAACAGGACTGGGACTACACCCTGACGTTGGTGCATCACTTTTCTTATCAAGACTTCCAGGATTCTTGGGTGAATATGTGGGTCTGACTGGCGCGAGATTGGATGGAGCGGAATTAGTCACTTGTGATCTTGCAACTCATTTTGTGCATTCTATGAGGTTGCATTTGTTAGAAGAAGCTTTAGCCGAAGTGGAGAAACCAGATTCAAATCTTGTTAATTCTGTGATTGATGGATTCTCAAATAAGATATATGTGAAAGATGGTAGTGCACTACAAAGGTCGGGAATTGAACGTTACCAAACACGAACTTATCGGTTTTTTGGTATTACAAAAATATAGATAGCGAGCGCCGTGTGTCCATGCATTAAGGGTGAAACTCCAAGTACTTAAAAGAAATGGAAAGCCTGAGTAAGATTTGTCAATAATTTCAAATCACGGGGGTATTCACCATATAATATATCAAGCCGAGGCCTTCACATTTCCACTTACCTCTGCCGTTTCGCACCAATCATTATCTTGATAAAGGAGTGACATAGGCATCCAGAGACCCACGTGCATGTATAAGCCGTCTCATGTGAACACAATGAAAACAGTGATTTTCGCCACTAAAAACATTAATGCTGGCCTCCAAATATATGGAAATATGTTCAATAGTTTGGGAATCACGGGTTGATCATGATGATACACTCTGGCGCCAATTAATTAGAACCCTGTAGCTATAAAAAAACACAGACCTGAGGTCTCTCCTTCTTATAACAGACATTTCATTATAGAAATGTAGCAGGCTGAGGCAACGTCAAAGGAAAGGAGTAAATGTTTTCCCAATATACATACCTGCGGCATCAAATGCCCGACATCATACATTAAACTAAATGCTCAAGTCAGAAATCATCGCCTTGGGGATCTACGAGCATGGCTTTAGGGTTGGATTGAAAGGAAGCCTCAGTGGGAGCCTAATGGTCCAAATGAAATCATAAAATCTTCAAGATAATTCAATATGTGATTGCCAGTTAGCAGTTTGATAGAAATTTGAAATAACAATGTAGATAGAGAAGGCGGCTTTTGGAAGCTCTCTATTGACCCCCATGATGTGGATCCTGGCATGAACCTGTTTTATTTGGGAATTAATGGAATTATTGTAAGTACAGAACAATGTAGCCACAAATGCTAACCCAACTGTTTCTCCAAACAGAAGAAAGAAGTATTTATATGCAGTGTGCACTTCACTTCTTCCCAAGCTTAAAAGAATGTGGATGCGGCATGATAGATTCATCAAAGCTATAATACAGAGTCAGATATCCGCATGATGAATCAGGTTGGAGCATAGCTAGCAGTGGAGCTTTCAAATGACATCTATCTTTGTGCCTACCAATGTAAATATATCACAAGCTGACCCTCACATAGGCATAATATATATTCTAATCTGTGCCCTCTTCACTGAAATCGGGATCAAATCAGAGGAACCAAAAGTGTTTGATGAGTTGAATTGAAAAAGGCGGGGAGCCCGATAAAACATGAGCAGCAGTCAAAGAATGGCGACAGAGGTATTAATAACCAGTTTTGATGCTCTGATATTTTACTGATATCACAGGTGGTTTTGACAGGTAAGTTAAGAGAAATGGACAATGTTTAAACATTGCAAACATTTATATCTACCTTTCACATCTATCACGAGAAATGTGGTGTTGGTAAGTAATAACACATGGAGGTTATTATTTAAGCCTAAAGATGTTATGTTTCCTTTTTCAAAATTTGAAGATGCCAGCTATCCGTGCATATATTATAGAGGTCTCGTATTTGTAAGAATATGAGATGATGTTTATAGGAATATAAAACAGAAAAGGGAAATCATAAGGGCTTTTCAAGATTCAGTTAGGGAAACTGAAAAGCCATGAGAAGTGGAAAGATAAATAAGCCAACACCAACAGGAAAAGGGGTTCTATCTTTTCTCTCGGAGGCTGCAGACTGTGGGCTACAGCAAAGGGAGAAGTTTTCAGAGTTATGCCATTTTCTTGCGAAGGTTATAGGGAGCAGAGCAAGTTTCCATTTTCCTGTTCTAAACTCTGTGTTAGCAATAGGAGAATTTTGATTTGTTACAATTTTCTTTAATGGTGATTGCAATTGCAAATGCATAATAAGGTCTTTACATCTTTTATGCTTTAGGGAAGGGAGACATGAAAGTTGATTGTATGTCAAAACTTTGAGTTTGAGTGATCCTCTTTCCACTAATTGTGAACTTTATGTCACTTTAGTTTTCTCTAAACGTGCTTTTACCATCATTGTTTCTTGTATACATTCTTTGTTTCTGCACTTTCTCAAGAAGATGGAAAACGTATTTCTTGATTTCATCCTTTGTAACATGTCAGGGTGAATGAACTTTGTGTCATTTACCATTTATTTTCATGTAGTTGTTTCGTTTTCTCGCATCTACTTTGTGTTTACTGGTAGATGTTTGAAATCCTTTTGTGCTTTCTGGTTAAAAGCATCCGCAATCAATTCTTTGTATATCTTGCATGGTACCCGATAAAAATTCAAAGGAAAGTTATCAATCCAATGATAACTTGTCCAACTGTTGGTGCTGATTAGTTCTCCCACTTGGGCAGTCAGGGTTATAGTTGCACATATATTTTTGGAGGACAATCTGTTCACTAACACATTGCAATTTTTCTATGTTCAAGTATTTTAATTTGGTATGTTCTAGTGAACTACTAAAACATCATTTCATAACTAGTGTTTCAAGTTTTATGTGTCTACTATACAACAACCCTCTCTGGCCCATCCTCCCCTTACTGCCATCCCCTGGCCATCCCCCCGCCATCCCAAAAATGAGGCCCATTTTCCCAATGTCCTAGAAACTCACCCCGCCATCCCGCCGTCACGAAGTACCCCCGTACTGGTGTAACACTGCTTTATATAGAAGGTGAGTATCATCATACACATTTGGGAAAAGTAAGATATGATTTTGGGATATATTGGAAATATGGCATGGAGTGGCTTCTCCATAAGGGCATTAGGGCATCTTGGTCAACAAACATCTAATGTTACATGTGACCTATCTTGTAAATTATCTTATTGTAAGTATTATTTGTATGGAATTTATTGATTGGTATCAAAGCTAAGACTAGGACAAAGGTGAAGATGAAAACCTATTTTTGAAAACTACACCTAGGTTCTTCAAAAGGCTACGAATTTTCTATAAAAGAAATTAGTTTAGTTGGAAGACTAGATGAAGAATTCCCAGTCCAAAATTTAGCCATTCTTCAATATGGAATTATTACAATTTTAAGTTATTCAAAATTCACTCTCTACTCTGCAAAGCATGATATTTTCTAATTTGTTTACATTTCAAGATAGAGAATTCCTTGATTTTTTATCTATAGAACAAAATTATGAAAAATCTATTTTTAGATTTTGAGGCTGCCAAAATTATGAAAAAAATTATTTTTAGTTTTTGAGGCCAACAAAATTATGAAACAGTCCAAAGCCAAAGGTGATCAATTTTTTTCTTAAAACCATAGTTCAATGAAGCTTTCTGCTTTTGATGGAAGCACATATGCATTAGAGTGTTGGCATAACATAAAAGAGCTTGTCATCAAAATATAGTATGGAAAGTGTTAGAACCATTAATCTTCCCTTGGATGTATTTAATTGGGATATTCCAAGGATCCCTAAATGTAGTTTGTCCTATTGTACACATGTGGAGGACATGTCATTATTTGTCCTTTATTCCACATTTGAGGACAACTCATTTTTATAATTCCTTTATTAAGCAATTTAGTTTATCCTCCTTAAGAAGATTGCGACACTTTGCACATACCTATTATGAATGTGGCATTCATAGAAATGGGAGTTACACATGCGAACACATGCAACTCCTTTCTCATCTCTTTAAAAGAGATGCTCCTCTTTCTTTCTTCTTTACGCATCATTTTGATGTTATTATATTGAGCTATTTTGCTCCAACACTCTCTCTCTCTTCTCTAGGCATTTGCCTTCATTCATAATACTCACAAGGGGTTTTCTTTGCTTTCCCCTTATAAATCCTTGTCTCCATTGTTGAACTCTTGGTGTATGCTCTTGGATTTTGCTTATCTCATGGTAACATTGTTTCACACTTACTTGGATTATTTCTCGTTCCTTGCTCTACCTTTTCGTTTCTTTCATGGTATCAGAGCTTGGTTACTAATCTTCATTTTTAAGTTTTGTGTTGAAGGTTGCCATTCATTGGAGCACACCTTATTTGGAGATGTCATTGAGAGAAGAAGTTTGTGTTGTGGTTGTTTGCTCATTCTAACATCTTTTGTGTGCAGATTTTATTGTATCATTTTTTATCATTGTTTTCTAACCCTCTTTGGAAGGCTTGCCGCCAAAGAGTTTTCCTTTCAAAATTTCATTTTTTTTGCTCTTGTTTTGGAAGGCATGCCACCAAAACAAGAAGCATTACTTCATAAGCACTCATTTATTATAATTTGTGCAATTTAAAAAAAAAAAATATATATATATATATATTACTCTTATTATTTCTCCTTAACATTCTTGAAGGAAATCATAATTCTAAGTGTGTCAATAAACAAACCTTAGTACTCACATAGATTAGTTTAAAAAATTAAAATTTAAAACATTCCTTATATCTCTATTTTAAATTTTATATTTCATTTCAATATATATTGAGATAATTTAAACATTTCATATTCATATTTGAAAAATAAATAAATTTCTAATCTTTATCTTAATATATCTATTTTGAATTATAAAAAGTTTTTTAAATCTATGAGATTTTAAATATCTCATTTTTTTCCAAATCTTTGTTCAGTTTTTTTAAGCAACTTTCTTTCCAATCCGATTATCTTTTTGGAAAGAAACCCTATTTTTTTCCTTTTCCAACTTGGCTTTCTTGTCATAAATTTTTGAAAAGTTGCTTTTGAAGTTCATTCATCTTCAGAATCCTCGTTTGAGAGTTCTTCACCATTTCAGAGGAGCAGAGCTGGGCTTAGCCTTGCTACCAAGCTTTTCCGCAGAATTATTAACAGGTTTTTTGGCAGGCTTTGCCGCGGGCAGAGAAGGACCTTTCTGTCTCTTGCTCTTCTCCCCACTCTCAGCTTCGGCCTTTCTCTTGGCCACCAAAGCTTCCAACTTTTTTTCCGGTCTTCTGCTTTGGTTTTAGAGCATCAAGACTTTGTTGTCCTATGAATCGAAATGAGAAACCTGTAATAAGTGCGCAGCTGGTCAGCAGGGATTAGATTTGAAGTTGCAACCTCGGATCGGCTAAGTTCTTTGGCCTGAATTCGTGGTGTTCTTCTTTTATTGCTGTTCTACGTTTTTTTTGTTTTTGCTGCCCTCTGGTCTGCATATCGTGGTGGAGATCTTCCCTTCTGATTCGCCCATCTCTTTCCCACGCATATTAGGTTTTATTTTTGCTTTTCACATTTTTTTTAACATTTCTCCTGCAGATACGTTTTTTATAACGCATCTAAAGTTGTTTACAAGTGTTGCGTCTTAAATGTTTGCATGCTGTTTTTAACAAACAGTGTATTACGTTTTCATTAAAAGCGTTTGGAGTATTTATTACATTTTTTAGAGTTAAAAGTTTTTTTGTATTAACGTATTTTTAAAAGAAAGAGGAGACGTTTAGTAAAAAGAGGTATATTAAGTTCTTTTGAGTTTTTTATTTAGGGTTGTTAAAAAATAAAATTCGTTTCCTTCACTCTTGTTTAAATTATTTCTTGCATGCAATTGTTTTGCATTCAATCATTTTTTTGCGTATCATTTTGTTATAAGTTTTTTAATTAATCCATTTATATATACTCTTGATTACGTATAAGTTTTTTTTCTCATTAAGTTAAATATTATAAGTAATCAATCTTTTATTCTTTTCCTTCATTAAGTATTCATTGGTTTATTCTTTAAAAGGTTATTATTTTGGTCATAATAGAGAGTTATAAAATTAATTTATAACTTCAAAATTTGACCACGTATAAGTTTGTTTTCATCATTTTACATCAATAGGAATCCTAAATATAGAGAGTTGGATTCATTTGTCTTTCATTCATTTTAGGCTATAATCATTTAATTATTCTAAAACATCTCTAAATTATTCTTTTTGTTTCAGACTAATCATTTTTCTAACGTCTCTCTGCAGGGCTATATTATTATTTTCCTTCAGAATCTTAATCATAGTTTCTTTTGCAAGTTTTTTTATTCCAGTTAATTTTTAAGTCATATTTCTATTAGGGGGGACATTTTTTTTTCATAAAAATGTCAACCTTAATTCCAAAAATAAAACTTAATCATACTAATTATCATTCCTAGAAAACTCACATTTCGTTCATTTTTCGTTTTAAACACCTCTTCAAGATAGCCACTGATCCTTCTGTTGAACCTGGTTCAGCGGCTACTCAAAATGAAAAAAATACTTGGAAACTTAAAAATGAAGAATCTTTAGGATTAATTGGTATTTCCATTATTCCAGATTTATATGTGTTAATTGCTCATTGTTCTAAAGCTCATGATGCTTGGTTAATTTTGCAAACCAAATATGACAGTGGAGATGAATATCGCAAAATACCAAGGTCACCGGGAGACGGGGAGACTTTGAGGTCTCCGGTACTGGTACTGGTACTGGTACTGGTACGGCAATTTTTCAAATAGGAGACGGGGGTACTTGGAGACGGCAATTTTTTTTTTTTTTTAAAAATAAATTTTTAATAGTTTAAACTTAAAGAGTCTAATACTAAAAGTAAATACAAAATTTCAAAATTTCAAAATAGTAATACCGTAAGACTAAAAGACTAAAGTAAATAATAAATTAATAATACTAGTGTTGTCACATTAAAAATTAAAATAGATTCATAGAGTCAAACTGTCAAAGATTATAATAATAATAAGCACTCAGATACAGAAGTACATTACTGAAATAGATTTTAAAACCTGACAAATTGGCATTGCTACAAAAAATTTGTGAAAATTATTGAATTATTCAACATCAATGCATGCATAGAGACACACTTAGGACTTCTATTTTCTAACTAAGAGTTAGGATTGCTTAGTTTAAAAGGGAGTAAATCATTTTGTAATAGTGTTTTTTTTCCAGTTACACAAATTCAACTAACAAAGATTCCTATATTGGTACTAGGATATTGCCAACAGCAGATAAACAGGTACGAATAACAAATACGACTTATACATCAAACTGAAACATGATATCCTCTTGAAAAAACAGAAATATGGGACCAAATACATTCATGTTAACATACATAAAACCTCTAGTCTATCACTGTTATCGCTGAGTCTTTATCAGCAAATAGATGCTTGGTTTTCATGAGGAATAATACTATTATCAAGCATTTGCATATCAGATTTTTGTAACATACGTAATACTATCTTCTAATGCACTAACAACAGTTTTTGCACCCTAATTCCTCAGCCGCATAAATTTATGTGATTTGGGATCTTTACTGCAATCCTGTACAGCTTCCAATATGTTGTCTTAGACTTGTATTGTGTTCCTGTAGGTCACGTACATCACCAAGCAGTTGTTACGGAATTCATATAGTACCTTAGATTTTTGCATTAAAAACATTTAAATGAGGGCTAAAATATATAAAATTATTTAATATTATATTTTACATTTATATTTTATCAGGAGACTTCGGGGAGACTTCACTTTTTGGATTAGGAGACGGGGAGACTTCAGGAGACTTCGTCATGAAGTCTCCAACCTTTTTTGAGGTCTCCGGAGACGCAAAAAGTCTCCGAGACGCGTCTCGGTCTCCAAGACGCCACTTTTAGGGGGGAGACGGGTCTCCTAGTAACCATGCAAAATACAGTTGCAGGATCAACTTGAAGATCTCAGGTATACAGATTTTAAGACTATGGATGAATTTTTGTTGAAATTTGATTCTATTAAAAGCCAAATTATTGCTTTAGGTGTTCAATTAGATGACATTCGTTTAATTCATATTATTCTTAAAAAATGTCTTCCTAGACAGTTTCAACAGTTTATAACTAATGTTCATGCACAGCTTGCTATTCCTACATTAACTACTCAGTTAACTTATGTTATTTTTCAAACTTTATTAAGACAGGAAGAAGCTAAGCTAATTCAGTTTGGTACCCTTAAATCAACTGAACATGCATTTATGTCTCGGAATTCAAATAATAATAATTTTCGTTCAAATAATAATAATAATCATAATAACAAACACTATACTAATAATTCTAATAATTTCAATAATAAATCTAATACCAAATATTACAATAATAACAATAACCATAACAATCATCATAATAACAATCGTAATAATCATAATCAAAGGAATCATTCAAATTCCAAACTCATTGTTCTTATTGTGGCAAAGATGGACATGTTGTCAATAATTGTTTTAAAAAGCAAAATGATAAAAAACCTATGAACAACAGTAACCATAATCAAAAATCAAATCATAAAAAAGGTAACTCTAATGGTTCCACTTCTCGTCATGCTTTTACTTGTAACTTTAATGTTTGTGGACCTTTAGAGTGGATTGTTGACTGTGGTGCATCACAACATGTAACTTCTCATAGAGATATTTTTGATTCTCTGCAACCTGATATTGCTAACATTCCTATTCAGTTAGCTAATAATCAGACTTGTAAAGTTGAAAGTTTAGGTGATGTAACTATTCCTAATGGTAAATTGCATGATGTATTGTATGTACCTAATCTGAAAACTAATTTGCTTTCTGTTTCACAGTTATGTCAGGACTATAAAGTTGAATTCTATAAAGATACATGTTATGTCATAGATCCTCAAACTAAACAGGTGATTGCTCATGCTAAAATGGATAATGACAACTTATTTAAATTCCATGAATTTGCTAGTTCATGATATTCTTTACATACTTCCATTGATTTCAATATATGGCATGAAAGACGTGGCCATTTAAATTCGGATTATATTTCTTTAATGCACAAAAGCAATATGGTTGATGGCTTGCCTCATATTATTCCTTCTAAGATTGCTTGTATTGGTTGTATGAGTGGTAAGATGCATAGGGAGCCCTTTCCAAGTGGTAAATCATGGCGAGCAACTCATAAGTTGCACCTTGTCCATAGTGACCTTTTGGGCCCCATGGAGAATAACTCCATCCAAGGTTCTCGGTATGCACTTACCTTTGTTGATGATTTTTCTAGACAAACTTGGATCTATTTTTTGCATAGCAAGAATCAAGTTCTCGATATATTCATTGAATTTCAATTATATGTTGAAAGGCAATCTGGTTTTAAACTTAAAATTCTCAGAACTAATAATGGAAAGGAATATGTGAATAATGTTTTTCATTCTTATTTGGAATCATGTGGAATTAAACACGAGCTTACTATTCCTTATACACCACAGCAAAATGGTGTGGCGGAAAGAAAGCATCGGACCATTGTTGAAATGGTCAGATGCATGTTGCATGCTAAGAATCTGCATTATAAATTTTGGGCTGAAGACATGTTTTGTGCAACTTATATTCTTAATAGGACTCCTACCAAAGCTCTCAAGGATATTACTCCAGAAGAGGCGTGGTCTGGTAAGAAACCTGATTTACATCATTTGCAGATTTTTGGATCTGTTGCTTATGTTCATACTCCTAAACACAAAAGGCATAAATTAGATGCTAAGTCTTCTCCTTATATGTTTGTTGGTTATGATGAAAACACTAAGGGTTATCGTGTTTATGATTCCACTACTAACAAAGTTCAAGTTGCTAGAGATGTTTGCATTGCAGAAAATGGTGTACATGACTGTTCTACTACACAAGATGCAAAATTCAATGGCACTAAAATTGTGCTAGTGGAGGACCAACCTCCTTCTCTTAACCCTACTCCTTCTCTTAACCCTACAACTCAAGCACCGCCTATTATTTCTGCTTCTACTAATAATGATATTCAAGTAGCTACTAATGATGCTTTTATTGATAATGATTCTTCTTCTAATGATGATTCCATTACCACTAAACATAAACCTAAATGGGCTCAAAACTTAATCAATGAAAGTGATAACTACATTTCTAGATTTGGTGGAATTAAACATAGAAGGATTAATTATTGTAATTATGCTTTGATGACTACTATTATGAATTCTAATGATCCTAAGTCCTTTGATCAAGCTAACTCTCAACCTCATTGGCAAAGGGTCATGCAAGAGGAATATGACTCTTTAATTGCTAATCAAACTTGGGACTTAGTCAAGTTACCTCATGGAAAGAATATAGTTTCATGTAAATGGTTATACAAAACAAAATTGAATGCTAATAATGCAATTAGTAAATTTCAGGCTAGATTAGTTGCTAGAGGTTTTTCACAAATAGAAGGATTAGATTATAATGAAACGTTTGCTCCTGTTGCTAAAATGCCTACTATTAAATTAGTTCTTGCTTTAGCATCTAAAATGAATTGGCCTATTCATCAAATGGATGTTAAAAGTGCCTTCTTAAATGGTGATTTACATGAAGAAATCTATATGGCTCAACCTCCTGGATTTGTTAAGAAAGGTAGTGAAAATCTGGTTTGCAAATTAAAAAAATCTATACATGGTCTTCAACAATCACCTAGAGAATGGTATTCTAAAATTAATTCTTTCTTTATTTCTCAAGGCTTTTCTAGAAGTAAGAATGATCCTAATTTGTATATTAAACATACTGAAGATGATATTATCATTGTTATTGTTTATGTAGATGATTTAGTTCTCACTTCTAGTTCAGATGCTTTGATTTCTAATATTAAGTTTCAACTTAAACAGAAATTTCAGATGACTGATTTAGGTATTTTACATTACTTCTTAGGTGTGCAAATTTGCCAAACTCCTAAGGGTATCTTTCTTTCTCAAAGCAAGTATGCTCATGATCTTTTAGAAAAATTTAAGATGAATGATTCTAACCATGTTTCATTTCCATGTGAATTAGGAACTAAATTAATGGCTGATACGAATACTCCTTTTGTTGATGAAACTTTGTTTAGGCAGTTGGTAGGAAGTTTAAATTATTTAACTCTTACTAGACCTGATATTGCTTATAGTGTTGGTTTAGTTACTAGATTTATGTCTAAACCTCAACAAACTCATTTTAAAGTTGCTAAACGAATCTTAAGGTACATTAAAGGAACTATTAATATGGGATTATTTTATGATGCCAATTCTAAATTTATTTTACATGGCTATACTGATTCCGATCTAGGTGGAGATCCCAATGATGGGAAATCCACTTGTGGCTATTGTTTCTTTGTTGGTTCAGGTCCAATTTCTTGGAAAAGTAAAAAAGAACACTCTATTTTCCTTTGCTCAACTAAAGCTGAATACAAAGGTTGTACCAATGCAACTAAGGAAGCTTTATGGCTTAGAAGACTTCTTGAAGATTTGGGTCTACCTCAACAAGCACCTACCCCTCTACATTTTGACAATCAAAGTGCTATTGCCTTGGCAAAGAATCCAATTTTTCATGCAAGGACGAAACATATTTCACTTCAACATCACTTCATTCGAGAACAAGTTGAAGACAAGCAAGTTACTCTTCTTTATTGTAAAGGTAAACATCAAGTGGCTGATATTTTGACAAAACCACTTTCTAAAGAGAGATTTCAATTTCATTGTAAAAATTTGGGTTTGCAACCCTTTGATGCAAATTCCCCAAGTAAAGATTAAGGGGGGATGTTAGAAACATTAATCTTCCCTTGGATGTATTTAATTGGGATATTCCAAGGATCCCTAAATGTAGTTTGTCCTATTGTACACATGTGGAGGACATGTCATTATTTGTCCTTTATTCCACATGTGATAACAACTCATTTTTATAATTCCTTTATTAAGGAATTTAGTTTATCCTCCTTAAGAGGATTGTGACACTTTGCACACACCTATTATGAATGTGGCATTCATAGAAATGGGAGTTACACATGCGAACACATGCAACTCCTTTCTCATCTCTTTAAAAGAGATGCTCCTCTTTCTTTCTTCTTTACACATCATTTTGATGTTATTGTATTGAGCTATTTTGCTCCAACACTCTCTCTCTCTCTTCTCTAGGCATTTGCCTTCATTCATAATACTCACAAGGGGTTTTCTTTGTTTTCCCCTAATAAATCCTTGTCTCCATTGTTGAACTCTTGGTGTATGCTCTTGGATTTTGCTTATCTCATGGTAACATTGTTTCACACTTAACTTACTTGGATTATTTCTCGTTCCTTGCTCTACCTTTTCGTTTCTTTCAGAAAGAATACTTTTCTTTATACTTAGAATTGTAAAGCCAAATATTAAATTGTGCAATTGCAGATTGACAGGTGATAAGTTGTTTTGAACATTTTGTTCAAAAATAGCCTACTAGCAAAAAATAGCCCAAAAAGGCACCCTGGTCTTGATAATCCAGCTTTATTGACAGATATCAAATGCTTGTGTAAACAACAAATCGAAAAATGATTAGACTTCTGTGCAACAGAATAACATATAAATTCAAGAGCTGAACATTTCAGAATTGGCTAAATGAATTCTTATGACCAGAATTAATGGCAGTAATAGTTTTCTAATTCAGAATAAGGTCAGTAGTATTACAAAGAAAGGTAAAATTACCTTGGTCTTCATAATTTGCATATCTTGAAACTTCTAAATCACTAATGCCTACTATAAAAGATTATTCATCTTGATTGACAAAAACCGAGCACTTGTGAACAAAAAATTGACAAATGATTAAAACATGGAGAAACAGAATACCAATCAAAATTCAGCAACTGGACTTTGGAGCAGTCCAGTCAATTCTTATAATCAGAATGTTGGCTAAATTGAGGATAGTTGCCAGTTTTACAAAGTGTCTTCAAACAATTGTGTATCACAACAATATTACACAAAATAATGTAAATGGCATACAAGGAATCACCAATCTGACTGTCCCACATCCAGAATGTACAATTTCGGGAAAAAAAACATTTTCCAATACATTAATAAGGCACACAACCAAATAAATATAATATTCACTATCCTCAAGAGTAAGCATGGAAATGTTATTTCAGTCATTTCACTCACCTCTCCTAATTTCCCAGTTATATCCTCGAGGAATCCCTCATCAGGATGGACTACTACCATCTCCCTGCAAAGCAAAGTACAATGAATTGGAGAAAACTACAGAAAAGTAAAATAAAAACTTTATCACAGTAACTGTGTCTTCTTTGCCTACTAAGTAGATCACCTGAGAGGTGTTTTCAAAGGCTTATTGTGTCGTTCCCGTATATTTCGAGCCAAATCAATGACAGTCATCATTCTTGTAACACTTTGTTCAATGCGTTGCTCTCTCTGCAATCACAAAAACTATTTTGAGAATTAAGAGGACCACCATCTCGTGGCAAATTGGCTCAAATGCAGGTTATAATACGCTAACCTAAACAAAAACAAATTTATATCTAAGAGCTGTCCAAAAGAAATAGTGTAGTAATGAATGTGATACACTCATATAGAGGAGACCATTATTCATATCACCGCACTCATCAAAGCAGCCTAGAGTCCAGTGGCAACCTTCAAAGTGTGTACATTCTGTACTAATAAGGACTTTAGCTGGGCTAGTAAGGCCCTCATTTCTACCCCCAATCAATCTGGGACCAGTAATGTACCAAATTTTAATAAAAATGTGTTAGAAAAATAAGCTTTACCTTTCCTCCAACTTCTGGAAAACTACAATAATGTATACTTTCCTCTGCTCCAGAATCAAGAACTTTAACCAGATTTTGATACATGGATTCAGTAAAAAATGGAGTGAATGGTGACATAGCTTTACATGTAGTCAGAAGGACCTGCACATCAGACAAAAAAAGTAGGTTAGCTATTTAATACCTCGTTTTTTCCTTCAACCATAGGAACTAATTTCACAAGTGACAGAGATTCAATAAATTAATTTAGCCCCATTAAAACTTCAAAATATTCTTTCACTAGACAGCAATATTTTTAATCACAATGTAGATAAGATAAGCTAAATTTATTAATGTCCACCAAGAGACCACAAAAAGGGTCTAAGGGACTGAAAGCTACAAACAGGGAGACTACTAGCAATGAGAACACCAAACGGTGACTGGGGAAAGCAAAACAAGAAGAAACGAGGGGAGAACTACAAGTCCTTCCTCAGCTGAAAGAAATCCGTGATCGAAGGATATATACAAGTGCAACCAATCCCAAGCCGTCTCTGAGTACCACTGGAGGTAGAGTACTGCAGTCTGGTGAACCCCCTGTGGGGTCTCACAGATCTGGTCTGACCCAGGGTCTCACAGAGTGGACATTTTGTGCCTCTGGGGGACACATGTTAGTAGAAGTTGTTGATACACTGATTCAAAACCTGGCTCTGGGGAAAGAGCAGCTCCAAAATTGTGATCATGGAGCTGAGTAGTCTCATGGAGGTAAAGTGCCAAGCAATGCTGATCAATGTATCTGAAACATACACCTTTTATAACCTTGCAACAAAAGTTAATACCTTGAACACAAGAATGTCTCAACATTTTGCATCAACTTGATATTGCTGCATTCAACACAACTACATCAAATATCATCTTTATAATTCAACCCATCCAACTGACAGAGTTTTAACCATTTTGCTCATGTAGCTTTTATCATGAATCCTACAATGGGAGAATACTTCATGGAATTGGCTATTAGAGATGATCTTCTGGTATTCCCAACATCCTACTTGTTACAAAAGCATCTTGTGCTCCCACACCAACTTTTGCCATCTAACCCACACTTTGATCTCAACAAAATCTATATCCATCCACCAAAAGACTCTGTCACTAAGAAACAAGAACTTAGTTTTTAAATTTTAATAGTCTATGAGACCCTGTTTAAAAGGAAAAAAAAATGCATCCATGTCACATGAACAACCTAATCTTCTATAAAAGATCGTTGCTCCTCTCAAATCTGCTAGTCTGATTTTACACAATAAAACCTCAATACTCTAACCTTGTTCATTACTTTTGCAGATGTGACTGTTTGGTATGGTTTGGAAGTTTAGCGATACGATGAGACAACTCCATATAGGAATTGGTTTGCTCTTCACGTCTGAGGACGTCAAATGCATGTACCTGATACTATATTAATCAGATAGTTCTCCCAACAAGATTAGCTTCTTTCTCAGCTGTTGATATATAATCATTTTTATGGCGGTAATTTTCTCCTAGTATTGACGTTGTAGATTTTGGCAAGATAGGTTGTCTTGTACACAAAAGGACAAAAGAAAATATATGAATGTACACATACACACGGTTCATTGAGAATGATCTGTCATTAATAGTAGGATGTCACATATGCTATCCTTTTGAAATAAACTTCAGCAATTTCAATTAAGATCCATCCACTAGGAAAAACACTTCATTTTTGAAGGAAAGGTTGATTGTGAGAGATTTTTCAATAATTAAAAAAATTCAGCAAAGGTTATGTAGTTTGACTCTGTGCTTTTTGTTGTAATTTGACACTGATTGTTTGAGTTTAAAATCCATTCTACAGATTTTCTTCTCATGTCAACGTTTTCATCTCCTTACCAATAAATGACTACCAATCTCCAGATTGCTAAAAATATGGGAACAGCCCACTTCACAAATGAATCCAATAAAACAAATCGATTCCTCTCCTGTGTCTGACATATTTTTCTATGGGTTTTATCCTTCATATAGCATATCTACATAGCCTTTAGGTATGGCACCAGTCATATCCTTCTTTTACCATATTCTTTGTCCTATTTGACTTTTTCAGTTCTTCTAGCTGTGGTATATACTCCATAAAGCAAAACCTTCACTTATGGCACAATATTGTAAAAAGAATTCAGATTATATATTGCTAGGATGCCAGGCATTTTAGAAGTCACTAAAATTCTGTACTTTTCAACTTTCCTATTTAAAAAACCCTATAGAGAACTTTCAAATTCTGTCAAAATTCACCTCAGAACTCAACAGATCACACAAACAGAAAAATTATAATTTGGGATTTTATATCAAGCTGATAAAACTGAAAAGCATTACAAAAAGTTTTCAGTTCTATGTTCTCTATGTTTCATAGATAATGGAATCAACTCCAAAAATGTAAAACCATAGTCACTCGGAGACCAGGAGAATTTGAGGTCTTTGAGACTGGTACTGGTACAGCTATTTTTTCAGAAATTGAAAATGGGATTACTTGGAACTGGGATTTATTTATATAATTTAATAATTTCCAAGAAATATCATAACATAGAGCTTTGAAAACAAGAACAATGGAAAGTTTTAAGTATGAACATTAAAACCATTGAATTGAAATATCAAATTTGAAATTTGAAATACTAATTAGTTGTTGAAGATTGTTGCTGCGATAGAGATTTTCATCTCTGATTTTAAGAGATAGAAATATGTTTGTTATGACTGTTATGGTCATCTATAGCTGAAAGAGATAGTTGTGATTATATTTAAGTTAATTTTATGCAAAAAGACATGTGTCATACGTCATGTGAAGAGGTATGTGTCATACGTCATGCGTAGAGTCTTATGTGATCTATTTATACGATTGCTTGATATATTGTAAATCAATCAAGTGAAAGCCTTGTACGATGAACATTTCTTGATCAATAAAAGAGATATTTCGCTTGTGTGCCTGGATTTTTCCCTTAAGTGAAAGGGTTTTCCCAAGATAAAAGTACTGAGTCTTTTGTGTTTTGTTTATGCTCTTTTTATTGTTGGTTATCTCTATTTCTGGGCTAAAAACTTAACAATAGTAATCTTATTTACTCATTGAATATTGTGTCATATAGAATCAAACAATTCAAAACTCACGCTCCAAACAAATAAAAAATAAAATGGTTTATTCATAGTTACACCACCCTCGTGGATGGGGAGATGTCGGGACAAGGGGAAGTTTCCAAGTAGGGGGACCATAGGGGCCTCAATTTGGAGATGGCAACGGGTGACGGTAGGGGAGGTTTGTGTATCTACTATATACTATAAGCTAATTATGAAAAGATATATAACACTAACAATATAAGACATAAATATGTACAATTAAAAATACTAATTTTCTTAAATTCAAATGCTTGAACATTGCATTGTGATTGAACATTGAAGTATAAATATTAGAACTTTAAATACTTGAATTAGAAAAGCCAAATAATAATAGCCATACATATCAAATTTTCAATAGTATCTCATCAATCATCATAAAGATGATTACATTAAGCAAGTGCCAATATAATTTCAAAATGATATTCAATGTTCATACATCAAAACAATTATAAACTGCATAATCAAAATGCCAAGAGCTAAAGCTTAAAATGTAGTGAAGGAAGCCTCTAATCATCCCTCGAGAGGTCAGCAAGTTCGTCATCATCAAAACTATCAGACTCTCCAAGGTTTAAAAAAACCACTAGGATTTAAGTGAAATGTTTTATTTTTATTTTAAAATTGCTTTTTCTTTTCTGTTGATAAGTTAGACATTTATCCGTCCTGCTTGAGGGGTCGAGGGACGCATCCATGTCCCCATGTCCCCTCAGGAGATGCCGAAACGTCTCCCTCTCTCCTCTACAATGACAACCATTTGGTGGCATCGTCGGAGACACCGAAATAGCGTCTTCCTACCCGTGATGCCTCCCCATCTCCGAGACGTGGGCTGTTTTGGGGGAGAAGTGTCCCAATGTTACTCTAGTTATATTTTTATTACTTTTTAATACCTTTTCCCCTCCACAGATGCGTGGGAGACGTCAAAACTCATGGTGGGAGACTTTGATATGAAGTCTCCACCCAAATTTGAAGTATCCAGCAACAAGCAAGGTCTCAGAGACACGTCTCCATCTTCGAGCCGTGCCTTGGAGGGGCAGATGAGTCTATAAGTGACTTTATGTAAAATATAACATTTTGCTAGGTGGCACTTGCTGATTCTCGTGCCTAGCACTTTTGGTAGTTTCTCCGACTCCAAGATATAACTCATTTCTGCTCTTCCATGCTCCTTATCTCTTTATTAATAGAACACTTTTTGGGAATTGTCAATATTGACTAATCCTATTAACAACAATTTTCACAAGCAGACATTTCTTTTGTGAGCATTATATCATGCACATTAGTAACAGTCACATAAAAGGTAACACAAAGCACAGAAGTATCTCCGAGCTTTGCTAATAGTGGACCAAGAAGATGCTAAGACATCAATTTTCACTCATGCATGTTTAACTTTGGACTTTCTTTTACTTTTCAGAAGACACATCCAGATCAAATTTTGCCTTCTCTGCATGTTTCAATTTCAAAAGCAATGAACCATTATTGTTGAAAGGATAAACATGATAGCATTTTTTACTTCAAGAAAAATAAATCCTAAATTAAATGATGCACAATTGCTAACTCGGTTTATGGAAAAAACTGCCAACTTGATTGATAAAATTTCAAGCATTGATAAAATCTATCACAGAATGGTTCATAGTACAAAAAGCAAAGTTCTCACATGATAAAGATTTGAAAGTGCCATTCTGCAATCCTCTTCCCCTGTTCGTCCTTTCAATCGCTTACGGTTAAATCGTACATAGATATTAGTTAAGTTGTCAATGAACTTCAGAAGGTAAGGTACAACCTGTGTAAATATTCATAAATAAAGTGAATAAACTCATAACTAATCTTTAACTCCACTAAAATCAAGAAGTTTCCTACTTTAGACCTTAAACTACCAACTAAACTAGCATGCAAATATATTAAAAGAGCTCAAATAATATGGTGCTAGCTTCAATGCATCAACATCCAAAAATTAAAAAGAGAAATCTCACTGTGTACAGACGATAGCTATCCATCTCCTGCCGCACAAATTGAACAAGGCTCTGACTGGCCGAATTGATCCACTGATCAAGCACATTAAGTGATCCTTGCAATTTACTATGCTCAACGGGCCTAAAAACATTCAGACCTTCAACCTCAAGCCTACGTGCATTCTGAACTAAGAATCTATAAGCATTGTACCATGGAAGGAAAACATCTTTGACCTGCGCAAAAATCATGTTATCTAAGAATGGAGGAGCAAAGTCAGTGTTCTAAAATGGACAGCATAGCAAGTTTTCTGTCCAGGATTAAAATAAATTTTGCAAAGCATATTGCAAATTAAAAAATGTTTTTAATATTTTATTATAACCTCCAATGGCTATACATAGGCTCCCAAAAAACATTACCACACCATAAACTCCATCCTTCTTAAATCTCATTGGCTCTGCTCTTACAACAGGCGAATTTATGAGATAAAGCCTGAGAGCATCCTACAGAAAATATAAAGAAATCATTAAAAGAAAAAAAAAATTCAAAAAATTTAAAATAATGAACAAACAAACAATTTGTAAAATGACAATATAAATACAAAGAGCTTGAACAACACATAATGTGGATGCTAAGAGATATAAACCATATAAGTCATATTTAGTTCCAAAAGGTTTGTCAACTTACAGACTGACCTTTCAAGGGAGACACATTGCAAACAGAAACTTAAGAAAGTAAAGCTTGTATTAACGCTAAACTTGCACCTTGGTACAAACCATTTCAGAACAAATGTTTAAATAACGTTGGCCATAGGCCTGTGGGGAACCTTTCTAAAATAATAATAGGAAATAGGCAAATGATCAAGACAAATCCTAGAAACAATAAAACCACAGCTCAAGAGGCCACGAGGGTGGAAGAGCCTGGCCCAGCCCACCGAGCAAGCACTAAGAGACCAGCGTAAACGAGAAGAAGCTCAAGACCGAGGGTTAAGCCATAGGATCAAGCCACTGAATATTCAAAGTCTGACTGGAAGAGAGCGGCCTCTGAATGTAGTCCCTACAGGGTCTCACAGATCTAGAATGACTGGAAGAGGTAACCAACTGCCATTTGGTGCTGCCTGCAGCAAGCGTCCCGGAGAAGGCGGCAACAGCTAGCAAGGCTGAAGGCATGTGGGTCACTGAAGAGAATGGTCCCAAAGTCGAGCAAACTCATGTAGGTAGAAAGCTAGCATCTCTGATCTGTGAACATGAAGATGGTAGAGCGAGATTGGGTCCATCGGATAAGGCAGTAGAACCTGCCCCTAATCTCATAGTAAATAGGGCAGCAAAAGATGAAGTGCTCCTCTGACTCAACCTTGCTAAGGTTTCAAAGCTGGCAAACTCTATCAGTCCTATCCAACTGCTGATTTATCTCAACCTGGAGCTAATGAGGGCCAATTCTAAAAGAACCAAGAGGAATCCCGATGAAATACAACCAATGGCGAGAGATTTAAGGAGGACAAAAAATAAGATCATCCTATAACTCATTAAAGTGCTCTGCATAGAATGCCATCTTAGGGCGAAAGCCCCCATGGGGGTTGACCCAAGTGGTACAAATAAACTAATTGTAAATGTTGGTTTTAATACACAGGTTCAGCTCCTGCCTATAAGGGAGGAGATGGTGAGGGGCACCAAGAGAGTACTTGAAACGAGGGGTACAATCACTCTCAATCCTGATAGAGCCAAGGAAGACCGAGGACCCAACGAACCAACCGTGCACCCGAACAAAAGGTGTAGTATGAGAGGCAATAGACTCTGACGAGCAGTAACCAAGGTAACGATACCTGTGGCACACCATATTGGAATCAGAAAAACCACGGAAGCAGTGTAGGAACAAGATGAGATCAAAGATGGCCCCAATTCTGAAGGGGCGGACACCAAACTTAGCCCAAATGATATTGTGAGAAATGGATTGTTCATGAATCATACCGAATAATGAAGTCAATTGTTTACACAAAAATAAATTGTTAGAGATGAACAAAGAAATGCTCAATCCATCATCTTACTTTGCATTGACTCTGCTAAGTTTTCCATCACCAACGTTATCTTAAAAGTCTACTCTATAAATCTCATTATTTTAATAGTTCTCAAGTTCAACCATAACAAATGCTATGAAGCACCATTATGCAGCAGGCTCCCTAAATAGAAACACATTATTTAGAATTGGCTAGAATTGCATATCAAAGATGTACTGCACAAAAAATAACATTAAGAAATAATAGCAGCAGGGATACCTTTAAATTACATGGAAGTCCCTCAAAAATGCAAAAGTCTAAATTTACACTATAGCTTCAAGGTTTAGGATTAATTCACTGAATAAATAGAGGAAAAGAGAATAAACTTCACGGAACAGCATGCAAAGAAATGGAGAAAATTTATAAATAAAAAGGTAAAATATACAAGCTTCACAAAGTAAACAGTGTTATGCTATAACATGCAAACACACTTAGAACAAAGAACAAGAAGAAAGTGTGTTGATATTAAACATGAAGCATATAATTGTTTGAATTATAAGACTTATCACATGTGATGCAAATCACATGAAAGAGAAAAATAGACATAATGAAGAAGAAAGGGCAGATGACTTACAGCTCCATAATCATCTACAACTTCCATTGGTGGGGGATAATTCTTAAGTCGTTTGCTCATTTTCTTTCCATCCTCAGCTAAAACAAGGCCATTGCAAATTAGATTCTTGAATGCTGGTTTACCAAACAAAGCTGTTGATAATACCATCAGAGTATAAAACCTGCCATGACATTAAGGAATTCATATTCAAAAGCATTACTGATGTATAGAAAGTGGGAAAAAAAACATGGAAAATTTAGGCATATGGAATCAAAATAAAACCAACAAAAACTAGCAAATTACATTAGTTGCACAAAATGATTTTCATTAACTACGAATTATATATTTACAATTTCTTATTCTTATTACTCATAAGAATAAGCAGTCTCATTCAATTTATTATATTTTGGTCTACATTATAAATAAGAAATCAATGGCAATGCTTAAAAAGATGTGCAATACACAAGATTCGTTCTATATTGAGCACTAGTTAAAGAGCGGTAGCACAAGGGCCGATTTGTTCCTTGGGATTTCATCAATCCTTGAGGGTGGTCAACTCCCAAGCAAAGAATACTAATTCTAATATGCCCTAAATATGTTTTGCAACAAGTATTATTACTCACGCACAAATGGACAGCACTATCATTTCCATTTGAGAACAAAACACATTTATTCACACTACAAAATTACTTCATTCTAATATTCATAAAATATATTCTTGACTATTTGATGCAAATGCATTCCATATCTAATTTCCAGGGTTTCCTCAGCATCATCATTGCCAATAGCTATACTCATGCATCCATTCAATTTCTAGTAACATAGACAATCAACCAAGTTGCAGCAATATTAAAACAATATGAAACGAAGGAACATTAAACCTATGTACCTCATCCTTAATCACAAGTATCACTTAATTACAAGCTAATGTATAATGCACTTAAAAATCCATCACATAACCTAGCAATTGGTCAAATTAGTGAAAACCATGCATAAAACAATCAATCAAAGAAGATGGTTTTGATCAATATTTTACAGACCATACTGATGGAACATATGCTTTGTGATAAGTTCTTTTACAAAAAAAGCATATCGATTGAGTACAAGGATATATCGATATACAAAAACTCTTTAATAGTCATCAACCTTTTGGGGATGCACAAAATAACAGCAAAAACAATGCACTAAATTTACAACCAAAAGCTCATAATAACCATGATTCCAAACATTATACACATGGAAAGCTATTTTAAAAAAGCATAAACTAAACTAGAGATAAATATGGTAGTTCAACAACATAAAGAAGAATAGGGAAAATTGATCTGATTGTTTTTAATTAGAAGAGTGAAGATCTAATTTATGTTGTTGAATTTAAGAAGCACACAACCTTTTGATTTACAATCCCAGCTTCGCTCTAACTACATAGTAGAATGTACCATTGGTTTGTAGGCTACACTACCCAGTTCACACCCTAGACCCTAGAACCTGATTCAAGTGGAAACCAAATTTGGGTTCACAGAATGGTCCATGATGGGTCCAGACAAGGTTTGTGCTTGGACATGTGGGTTCGTATGTGTCCAAACCACGATGGATCCATACGAACCCACAAGTCCAAGCATGGACCTTGCACAAACCCAAGGGTACCCAGTGCAAAGCTAGGAGGACCCTAGGCAAACCCGCAGTAGTTAAGTGAAAAGGTGGAGCCAAAACACATAAAAATGACTTTTTTTTCTTTTTTTCTCCAAACCCTAAAACAACCCTAATAAGGAGCCTCCACCACAATTTTCCCACATTTTCTCCCTTTTTTTGCTCTCTTCATTATGTAAGTTTGAAGTGAGGTGATTGTAGTCAAAGGAGACTAATCATGGAGTCCCAAATACCTTCTAAAGAGGATATTTTGGCATTTAAGGTATGCATCTCAAACATATTCTTTATTTTTTGATAAATTGTTTCAATTTTTTTAAGATTAAAAAAATAAATTCAAGTTTTGTTATAGATTGCAACAATGAGTAATCAATACTCAATAGGTAGGTCTACAAAATTTAAAATTGATAAATGGTCTCCTGTATGGAAATACACTACAAGAATTTCTCAACATCCTAGAGGTAGGGGTTTGTATGGAAATGTATTTTTTCCAACTTAAAATATAGAAGCTCCTACTACATAGTAGAACTTCATATTATGGGCCCTAGGGATAAATGGATTTATAAGTGTCGGGTCCACCAAGTGGAGATAGAAGAGTCTGCCTCCAAGATAAATAGAAGAAGTTTACAAGATGTAGATAAATTAGTTGCAAAAGGAAAACAAAGTGGTTATACTTCTAGGAAAAGAAAAACACAATACCACCACCACTCTACTCAACCAGCCTCTAGACATCCCTTCTTCCATATGCCTTCTAGGAAAGATGGAGATGAACCACTAGTCACTACCCACAAGAGAGGCCCACTAGATCAAGAATTTCAAAATGAGGCAAGAACTATTGCTCACGAAAAAATTACACGTTTCCTCTATGTGAATAGGCTTCTATTCAACTTAGTGAGGTACCCTATTGGAGGGAGATGGTGACAACAATAAATAATGCACTTTCTGATTACCAAGGTCCTAGACTTGAAAAGGTGTACACCACCTTATTGCATAAATATTAAAGATACAAAAAATGTTGTGCTCCATGAGGACGTGTTTCCTAGGGTTTTACCGTCATACCCGTACTGAGTATGAAACAGAGACATGGGTACCCCTTTTGGCTGCCCCTCGTGTCGTGCCAAATGGGCAATTTTGGGTACCATCCCCAAAACATCGTTTCTTGTTTCACCGAAAACTTGGGTACTAAAAATTGTACTGGGGATGTCATTCCCGTCCCTCGAGCATCCCCGAAACCCCATCCTGTCCCCTTTTTTCCAGCACATGATCAGTGTTGAATAGAGTTTTTAAAAAAATGTTTTTTTTGCCTTTTTCTCCCATCCGCGCAGGCCCACATGGACATTAGGTATTTACAAAATATTGTAAACCCTACTTTGGCGTTAAAACACAAAACAATCAAGCCTTTTGTTCATTTGAGTTATTTGGGTTTGAAATCTCATTTACACTTGTAGTATTTACTTTCATTATGTCATTTACACTTCTAGTATTTACTTTCATTATGTCATTTTGATTTCATGCATAATGATGATACATTGATACTTGGAGCCTTTGGGCATTTTTGCTAATTGTATTCGATATTCCGATATATCATCATATCATATTCTCATTTTGATTTTAATCTTGATAGTTTTCAATTTCCATGTATTCTATGGTGAATGGTTTATCAATGTCATGATATGCATATTTGAAATATGTCTCTAAAGTCTAATACTCCATATATAAAAATATAAAAATCCCCTATATTTTGTAGTTGTCCCCTGAACCCCGTCCCCTATATTTTGTAGTCGTCCCCTGAACCCCGTCCCCTAAATTTTGGCTTCAACCTGTACCCCTACCAGAGACATGTTCTCATCCCCTAAAACGTCCCCGTCCCAGAAACTTTGTGGAGCATAGTTTTTTCCCAAAATTGCCATATTTTTCCAACCTTTAAAACTATCCAAGGTGATTGCAGATCAAAGAAGGGTGACTGCTGAAGGTTCTGAGACCAATCTGAAATCAAAAGACCCCGAAAATGTCCATTTTCAGAACAAAGTCTCAGGGTTTGTAGAATAGGGGTGGACTTTTGAAAAATCATATAAATTCATTTAAGCCCCAAACTTCCCAAAGCTTGTTTGCAGATTAATCCCCAGGCCAAGACACATCTTTTGCAACCAATTTGAGGCATTAAAGAGCTGAGGTGAGTATGTTATGAGCAAAAGTCTGAAAACTCCATCTAAAAATCGGCTCTTTCCCATATAAATCTGAGTTTTCTTTATGGTAACAAATCTGGTTGAGAATTTATTGCAGACATTTGTACAACATTTTGGGCTCTTCTTAAGCCATTAAAGGTCTAAAAATCTTGCATTTCAAAACCCAGGTCTGCAAACATTAGCAATAGGGTGATTTTGTTTTTTTGAAATTCCCCATAAATTCTCAACTTCATCAGTCCTTGAGTTTGATATTGTAATGTCCCCATTTTTAGCAGGTTCCTACATTTGGCTTAGTCAGTTCACCATCTCAACCCTTGTGAGCTAACATTGGGGTTTGAGGGTCTTAGTTGTCGGGTTATAGGCATTTCGGCAGCCTATGGTGTGTTTTGGCTCCCTTTGAGGGACTATTTATGGTAAGTCAAACTGTTGGTTCCGACGAGCTCAGCTGAGTTAGAGGTGATGGGCAATGCTCTCAGTGTTTATTTCGGGCTTCCAATTTGGGCTCCAAGAATCTTGGAGGGAGTGTCTATTTACAGTAAGTCACCCTGTCAAGTTCATTCATCGTCTTTCATCATCAAGATTCACCTTGGTGTTGTGAAATTTTGATTTTGATGCTTCTTTAGTTGTTTTCGCAAGACAGGTGAATTATTATTATTATTTATCTAAATACATTGAGGTTGCTATTTTTGTTGTTGTTGTTGGTTGGTCACCTCAGTATCATAGCTCGTTGGAACCGGGACGAAAAGTTTTAAATCGTGGGAACAAGAAACAGTGGCCTTGCATGTCAAAATATTAAGTTATGGTAGAAAAGGTCATTTTTGGAGCCAAAAGCAATTAATAAATTATATTAATGACACTTTATTATATTTTAAAATTGTGTAAGTGGAGTTCTTTTGGGAGACTGGTGCATTTTGAAGATTATAAATATGAGGACATCTGATGAGAAAAACATCCAATTATTTGTTTATCTCTTTGCTTGTTGTCTTTGTAACAATTTTGAGTCTATGGCTTTATGCCCTTGCCAAAGTATAAGGATTAGATTTTGAGTTTATCTTACAATTTGCTGCAAAGATAAAGCAAATTGTAATTGCTTCTCTACTGTTATTGAGAAGTTGATTGAACAAGTGTTGAAGATTGAATTCTGGAAAACGAATTGAAGGCTGATTTATTTATTAATTCTGATCCTTCTTTAGTTGTTTTTGCAAGACAGGTGAATTATTATTATTCATCTAAATACGCTGAGGTTGCTATTTTTGTTGGTGTTGTTGGTTGGTCACCTCAGTATCATAGCTCATTGGAACAAGGACGAAAAGTTTAAATCGTGGGCACAAGAAACAGTGGCCTTGCGTGTCAAAAATTAAGTTATGGTAGAAAAGGTCATTTTTGGAGCGTAAAGCAATTAATAAATTATATTAATGACAATTTATTGTATTTTAATGTTGTGTAAATGGAGTTCTTTTGGGAAACTAGTGCATTTTGGAGATTATAAATATGAGGACATTTGATGAGAAAAACATCCAATTATTTGTTTATCTTTTTGTTTGTTGTCTTTCTGACAATTTTGAGTCTGTGGCTTTGTGCCCTTGCTGAAATATAAGGATTAGATTCTAAGTTTATCTTGCAATTTGCTGCTGAGATAAAGCAAATTGTAATTGCTTCTCTATTGTTATTGAGAAGTTGATTGAACAAGTGCTGAAGACTGAATTCTGGAGAATAAATTGAAGGCTGATTTATTAATTGCAAGGTTGTGTTCACCTAAGGAGGTTTGTGTGACATTTCTAAGAAGTTGTGTTACAATTTTCAAGAGCTATGTCAATTTATATGGCCTACGATATATATTATATTGGCTGTTGTAGATTCACATTGGACTGCAAATTAAAAGTCAAAAATCTATATTTCCAGGTTCTTAGCATTTTAATATATTATTGCATGTGTTCCACGGTGACACGTTTTCGGTCTTTTCAAAGCTCGTCCCTGTACTGGGTACGCAACCGGGATGCAGGTACCTATTTTCTTTCCCCTACGACATCCCAAATTGGGAAAAAGGGGTATTGTCCACAAAACTCACCAATTTTTTGGTTAGAAAACAAGGGTAAGAAATCCTATAGTGAGGACTCCATTCTCGTCCCTCGTCCCTCCCCTACTGCTGACGCCGTCCCCTTTTCCCAGCCAGTGCCGGCTAAGTTAAAAGCCAAAAAAAAATGATTTTTACTGCTTTTTCACATCCGCCCAAGCCCCACGTGGGCGTTGGAGATTTTTAAAATAAGGGAACCCTAATGTGGCTTCAAATAACTGAAGGTAAATACTTAAAGAGTATTGTTCATTTCAATTTGTAAACGTTTGCATGTTGGGAAGAGGAAGAGGAAGAGGAAAACTTCAAAACAGCAACAATAAAAAAGGAGTGCGTTTTGCAAAAGGAGGTTTTGCCTTCATTTCTACTTCATTCCAGGTATGTTTTCTAAATTTTTTTTGTTTGATTCAAATTTTATTGTTGTTTGTTGTCATTTTTCAATTTTGCCAATAACATAGAGAGGGCATGTTGAATGGAACATTGAAATGCTCTTTTTCTCCATAACTTGCAGCAGTATAATACATTGTAAAATCCAAAGGCAAAAACATAAGGAGCAGTGAGAGTGAAGGAAGTAGTGATAGCATGGATGTTGCCATGCAAGAAACTCAAGTGTCAGATTTACAAAGACCAAGAAAAAGACCTAGGACAGCCATGGATGATATTTCAAGTGAGCCTAATATAAATGTCCATATGGAAGATGCAATGCCTAATCCATTTGACTGCCCTTCCAAAGCCCTACAAAAATGCCAAAGGCCCATTCAACCCTAAGAAACCTCTCCTACAATTTTCCACAAAAGTAGACAACAATAAAAAGAAAAATTCAAGGGATAGTAGGGAAGGGGGGTGTCATATATGTAAGAAACATTCTTTTGGGAGCTACATAAGAGTGTATTGTCATCTTTTATGGATAGGTGGGCAAGGGGTAAAACGTTGCGAAAAATTAAGGATGATGAAAAACTTGAGGCCAATAGGTTGCATGTGGAGAGGGAGTTATTGAAATCCGGGGCTCCTACAAGTAGCACACCCACACCCTCATTGACTCCCACACCCACTCCCACTCCCACTAGCACTGTCAGTAAAGGGAAGGGAAGGGCCAAGAGAGATACCAATATGACTGATTTATTTAACATACAAGCAAAAGAAAGAGCTAAAGAGCCCATTGGCAAATTTCTTGTTGCTCATGGCATACCATACCATGTTTCTCGTTCCTCATTCTATAAACAAATGTGCAAAGATATTATGCTGCTAGTCCCTCATTTGTACCACCAGGAGAGACTAAATCACGCACCACTATCCTTCACAAAGAGTACTCAAAAGTAAACATTTTGATGGAAGATATGAGACAAACATGGATGAGTGATGGATGTTCTATCATCATGGATGGTTGGACCGATATCAAACATCAGCCACCCATCAATCTTATTGTCACTAGTACAACAGGGGCCTATTTTCTTAGAGCCATTGATTGTTCGGAAAAAAAGGACGCATCCTTCTAATTTGAGATTTTGAACAATGCTACAAAAGAGGTAGGGGCTTCAAATGTTGTGCAAATAGTCACTGATTCAGCCCAGGTGTGTAAATCAACTAGATTGATAGTAGGGAGCACCTATAGACACATTTTTCAGACCCCATGTTGTGCACATGTATTGAATAACACCTTGAAGGACTTTGGGAAAATTGATTAGATAAAGACTATGGTGTCTGAGGCTAGAGATATTACAAATGTTTTTTTGCAATCATCACACATCTCTTGCATTATTTAGGACATTTTCCAAAAAAGCATTCCTCAAGCCTACGGAGACTAGATATGCTAGCTACTTCATTTTGTTGGAGAGGATGTTTGAGGTCCAAGAGGCCTTACAATCCATGGTGGTCAATGCAAAGTGGAATAGATGGCATGAATTGAGCACCCCGATTAGAAGACTTGTCAGACGAAGAATCCTGGATGAGAACTGGTAGACCACAATGAGGTAAGAAACTTAAATAATTGACATCATAATTGTTATTGCTGATTTAATAAAAATATTTCTGTTTTAAGCACTTGCTGATGTTTTTAAGATATGATGTTTCTCACTTACAATTTTCTTTCATCTGCAGATACATCTACTCCTTCACTGACCCTATTGTGCAAGTCATTAGATATGTTGATACTGACTCTCCTAGCCTTGGAGAGATTTATGAGACCTTTAAAAGCATGCTTGAGCAGATCAAGCAAGCTATTAAAGAGAAGGAACCTATTTTGGAGTTCTATGAGAAGCATCTTAAGCCCATTGTAACAAAAAGGTGGAACACTATGAACACCCCACTTCATATGGCAGCTTATGCAGTCAATCTGAAATGGAATGCACCAAGGCCTAGGAGAGTGTCTCCATCTAATAATGAGGAGGTGAGTTCAATCTATGTTTAAGATTTATGATTTTATAATATATTTTAATAATTTTGATTTTATTTGTAAAGTTTATAAACTCTAACTTCTAAATTTTTGTTTGTTCAATATAGGTGAAGGAGGGCTTCTTCAAGGCCCTTTCAAAAATGTATAATGCAAAGGATACTGCAAAATTTCGAGAGCAATGGCTTGACTTTGCCAATCTTTGTGGTCCAACATTTGGTAGACCAGAGGCGAGAACTGATAGAGCTACATTAGCTCAAAGGGACCCGATTGGATGGTGGACATGGCATGGTAGAGACACACCTGAGTTGAAAGGCCTTGCCATTCATCTTCTCTCACAGGGTACGTGTTCCTCTGCTACAGAGAGGAATTGGTTTACATATAGCTTCATCCAATCGGTCAAGAGGAACAACCTTACCTCTAGACGATCAGAGAAGCTTGTGGTTGTTCACAGTGTATTGAGACTATAGGAGCGACAGAGTCTTGAGTATCGACAAACTCCAACACTATGTTGGGATGTTAATCATGAGGATGCATTGCAAATTGATGAGGATAACACACCTTCAAGGCTTCTTGGTGTTCCATTGGATGAGGACCCTCCGCCTACCCTTGCAAATGATTCAAAGGAAGAGAGTGGCGTTGACCTTGATTTAGATAGAGATATAGATTCCTAGAGGACAGCCATATATTTGGCTTTCCGCTTTGCAGATACTCAGATACATTATTGCTTTTGATTATTATGGAGTTGAACATCTCATTTACACTTCTAGTATTTATTTTCATTATGTCATTTTGACTTCATGCATGATGATGATACATTAATACTTGGAGCCTTTGGGCATTTTTGCTAATTGTATGTGATATTCGGATATGTCATCATATTATATTATCATTTTATATTTAATCAGAAATCTTGATAGTTTTCGATTTCCATGTATTCTATGGCGAATGGTTTATCAATGTTATCATTGTTATGATATGCATATTTGAAATGTATCTCTAAAGAAGTCTAATTCTCCATATATCAAAAAACTTAAATCCCCTATATTTTATAGTCGTCCCCTAAGGTCACGTCCCCTAAATTTTGGTTTCGACTCGTACCCATACTAGAAACATGTTATTGCTCCTTAAAACATCCCCATCCCAGAAACTCTGTGGAGCATACTAAAAATATAGAGGCTCAATTAAAACCAATTAGAGATTTTTTAGTTCAAACAGGTATGTATATTGTCTCTCATGGACGGAGAGATTGCAAAAATCGTCCCTTGATCTATGTTAATCATCCAAGGAGGCAATATTCTTTAAGTCAGTTGGCTGGGATAGGGAAGTAAAAGATGCAGAGATGATTCCATAGAGTCAATGGGTAGTGATAATGTTGTCCAAGTAATTACGAACAATGCAAAAATTTGTAGGGCTACATGTGCTTTGGTGGACGATAGATATGATCATGGCACCCAAATAGACTAGGTGAAACAAACTTATGAGGGTGAGGAGATTCACATGTTTGTGACAAATCACCATATGTCACAAGCAATTTTCAAAGCTTTCTCCAAATTGTAACTATTGAAGGTAAATTTCAAAATTTTATTTATTTAGTTTCAAATATCATTTTGTCTTGTTTAGCATAATTGAGTAAAATATTTGTATATGTTGTTTACATATTTTAACTGACTACTAACATGTTCTTAGGTGGTTGAAACCCATTTTTGTCTCTCACACAATCATCTTGAGATGATTTGTGAAGGTAAAAGAGGCATTGTCACATATGGTCATTAGCAACTATTGGGCCATTCGAGAGCAATCCAACATAACAAGGGTCCAAAAAGTAAACATTATGATACTGGATGATGATTGGTGCGGTCCTGTAGAGTATGTATTGGAATTCATCAAGCCAATCTTGTTTATGCTTTGGTTTGTTGACACTAATAAGCCATACCTCGAGGATGTCCATGGTGTCATGGACACCATGTTAGAGAAGATAAAGTGGTATGTTATAAATTTTTAATTATAATACATTCCTCTATCATTTTTTATAATAATATAACTTACATGAACATCATTTGATATCCTAGGTGATACAAAGAAAACAGAATGATCCTAAGGACACCATATAAAAAGGTGGAAGCAATTGTTCTCTATCACTGGAACAAAATGACTACACCTCCTCACCTATGCTCTATCTACCAGATACTATAGTGCAAATGTTATTCTCAGTAGACTACAACCATATAGGAGACCACTTAGTAGGCTCTTTAGTGATCTGGAGGTGGGGGACAGATGTTAGGAGAGAATTTGGATCATTCATCTTAGGAAAAGATCTTTTCCCTCCTATAAATGACGAAAGCGAAATGGGGGCAATTACATGTGGTACCTTCATGGTCAGGATTATGTGTACCTCCAACCTCTTGTCATTAAGATCCTCTTGCAAGTAAATTTTAAATTTTTTAATTTTAGTTCTTTTATTTTTTATCACTTGCGTTATAGAATTTAACACTTAACATTCTTGATTTTATCTTGTATTTTTATTTTTTTTGTTTTCTCTTCAAGTTGCAAGCTCTTCTTTCATTCAGCGGAATTGGAGTACTTAATCATTTATCCACTCAGTCAAGCGTAACCGGTTGGCTGCCAAAAAAGCTGAGAACTACTTGTTTATTCACACAAATTTGTTCTTTCTGGCATGCAACGATCTAAAATACAAAAAGGGAGTCAAAGAAGTTGTGGGATGTAGCACCCAACTTCTCTGACTTGGATATGATCATTCACGATCTTGTTAGAACAACTATGCCTGATATGGATGATGACAAGGACATGGCATTTCGTGGATCTAGTGCTAGCAAAATTAGTTTAGGTCAATGAGGATCTACTAACAGTTGCGGAAAATGAAAATCCTATAAACGATGCATTTTTTGGTAATACATTGCATGATTGATCAAAACTTTGATTATAGATGAACATTAAACTTTGAATCATGTTTCAACTTTCAAACTTTCATGAACACAGGGATGCATCCCCCCCCCCCCACTTTTTGCCCCATGCCCCGGAGACTTGGATGCACCGGGGACTTGATGACTCCATTCCCCATCCCCAACGGTGCCACCAGATTCCACCGCCTCTGTTGAGGATGCAGGGAAGTCTCGGTATTAACTATTCGCTGATTTGACTATTTATGTTCAATGTTTGATGTTTCAATTCAATGCAATGTTCAAGCATTTACTCTTTTACATCTTTATATCTTATATTGCAATAAATCTTTTCATAACTAGCATTTTAAGTACCATATGTATAAGATATACAGCCCCTCCGGTCCCCCCACCGCCATCCCCTTGTCGTCCCCTACCATCCCCAAATTAAAGCCCCTTTGTCCCCCTGTCCCAAAAACTTGTCCCCCTGTCCCGGAAAATTGTCCCCCCATTCCCCTATCCCCCAGAGTGGTGTAACTATGATATATATATATTGATAAAAAAAAAAAAACCGGGCACTCACACCCGAAACTGTCCCGGAACCCGAACCGGTAACTTAGCTTACAGCTTAGCACTATAAGTGAATGGAATTTCCTCAACATTAACAGCCATTTGAAATTGTGAATTTTTTAAGCTGTTGTCCTACTATTTATTTTGTCCGTCGAATTCCACTCAACACTAAGAATATTTTCGGCAGCCTTATATCTGTTAGGAGACATTGATCACAGTGTCCCATCATTATAAACCCTATTGCTGCCCATTAATTGCATTTTATGCTCTACATGGGGTCCTCTTATTTTAGGCCTGCTTCCCACACTGCAGCACAACAGCTTTCATGTGCCCAATCAGTTCATCATTGATATTGGCTGGAGAAAAGTGAATGATTGTTTCAGAAAGAGATGGCTTTTCTTAAGTTGTTTTCACTGGTTCTAAGTGGAGTTGGTCTTAGATGGGTTACCAGAGGTAATAAAATTATCAGAGCTCGAAATATAAGCCCACCCTCTCCAGAAAACGATTGATTGCAGCAACTTGAGTAATCGAAAATATGAAATTTAGATGTTAGTTGTCATATATATTTCGATGAAAAAACAATCATTCAATTGAAAATAATGTGAACATTGTAAATCTGAAGAAGAACAGATATTTTCTGAATATTGTCCTATAAACTATTTTAAGCTTAACATCTAAAATATTAATAAAATCCCTTGTAAAGCAAAAAACGGCTGCCATATTTACCACAAGAATCATTTTGTGTAGTAAAAAATTTGAAATAAGTTACTCGGTGTCTCCTGCATTGTGTTTAATTGACTGCTTACCATCCACGAGTCTGATCAAGGCCTTCTGCAATGAAATGCCCTGGGAAGTTGCCCTCAAAAAATTCCTTGTTCTCAAAAGGATAGTGAATATAAGCATAAGGCATTGATCCACTCTCGAACCAGCAATCAAAAACCTGTTCACAGATACTTAATCCTCATTTTAAAATCAAAAACAATGATTTGGAAAATGTTCAATAACATCTTCCTTAAATCGACCAAAATCAAAAGAAGCTCTCAATTATAATACACTAGTGACATTCAAAGTTGTAGTAAACCGCCAGTATTACTAGAAGTGTCTGCTTTAATCTAACATTAAGAATTAATAATGTAAGCTACATCATACAAGAAATTTCCTTAACATACATCATCAACACGCCGGAGGACACCAAAATTAGGACCTCTGCCAGATGGAATTGTGATGTGATCTATTTTATGCCGGTGAATATCAGTCACCTGCAAATGAGTGTGCAATAGCCTTAAGCATAATTATACAATAGTGGTTAGATCCGGTCTACAAGATTTATCTGTTGTCAGATGCTCGATAACTTTACAATCTGAAGCAAGGATGTCAAAACAAGAACCAAGAGCACACAAACCTTGACACCTGAAAGCTTTTCCAGCTTTTCAATTGAACCTATGATTATTCTTTCCTGTCCATCATCACTGATCCATATGGGAAGGGGTGTACCCCAAAATCTGCTTCGACTTACAGCCCAATCCCTGGCATTCTCCAGCCAATTGTGAAAGCGCTTTTCCTGCAACCCAGAGAGAAATAAAGTAACTATTCATTAAGCAATGGTCTATGCATTCAAGTAAGATAATATCAGTAACCAATATCATGTACATTCCTCCATCAAAGGGGTTTATCTGATGCACTTCAACTTCTTCCTTGAGCTTTTGAAAGAAAAGATTCAAAAAATCATAATAGAGATCAGATTTGAGAACACTGTGGTAAACTCCTATGATTACATTTGATCAGGATTCAGAACCAACAACCAATAAGAAATCTTGTAAGCAGCAAGAGAACACAATGAGTGGGCTGAGTAACCTCCACTAGATGAGCAGATGATAAACAAAACTCATGCTAAATGGACTTTAAAACATACAATAATAAAAATCAACCACTAAAGTCTATTCTGATTTGGCAAGAGCCTACAACACAACGGTAAATTGTTAACCACTCATCTGGGAGGTCTTGGGTTCGAATTGTTAAATCTATAACTTCGAAATCATGCTGATCTGATGGTACAGATCGTACAGATCTGATTATGAATTCAATGCCCTACTAATGATAGGCTATATAAATATTTGTCTTGTCTTAGTTGAAATCGGCGTCTCCCTTGGATAATTTTATAAGTATAAACTTAGTCAAATTACTTAGGTTAAACACTAACTAAAGGTCTTCTCCTTTGGACACTGATTTCAAGGAAACTATTCAGGGCCGACCTAGATAGGGACATGTCTCTTCTAGGCACATGCCCTTTGGTTGCATATTTATATAGGGTGTGGTTGTAGACAAAGGACACACAACATAACATAGTCTGCTCCTTTAACAATACTGCCCTAGACAAATACTTGCAGATATAAAACAATTCCAGAATAATATTTATATTATTGGTATCACTTCAGTCAAGTCTGGTTATAGAAGATCATCAACAGCAAGCATCAAAGAAGGTATTATCTCAATCTGATTCGAAGTAGAATTTGCAGAAAGTTTACATGGCATTAGAGCTCTGGTAGTCGAACCTAGGCTCTGCAAATTGACAATCAGAGTTCATAGATCTAGCAACATCCTTCTATCTTCAATGGCAAACACACTCAGACCCAAGCACAAGTTTGATGCAAAAGATGACTTCGTTCCTTGGAAATTCAGAATTATGATGATTCTTGAAGGCAACAATGTGAAACAGTTTGTTGATTCAGCATCCAAGCTGCCTGATGTTGAACCTAATAAAACTATCTAGAGTAAAAGAAACAGGAAAGCTATGGAGATCATATTAGATGGAGTGGAAAATGAAATAGTACCTATGTTAATGAAACATCAAACAACATTTTATATGATGAATACATTATTAAATGCATATGAGGTTAACAATGCGACTAGAACCCTTGCACTAAAAAGGCAACTAAATCATATAAAGATAAAGAAGGGAGAATCTATGAACTCTTACTTCCTAAGGGTGGCTAGTCTAAGAGACGAACTTGCAAGTATAGGGACCATAATTGAAGACAAGGAACTAACACTTACGGCTATAGATGGGTTACCAGATTCATGGGAAACATTCTCACAAGGAGTAAGTGCTAGAAACAATCTTCCAAACTTTAATAGATTTAAAGGAGATTGCCTACAAGAAGAATTCAGGAAACTTAAGAAAGGAGGAAGATTGAAAATTGAACATGAAGAACTTCATGCACTCAACACAAATTTCTATAAAGGTAAGAAAAAGCACTTCAAGAAGAAGAAAGGTAGTTAAAAGAATGACAAACCTAAGAAAGATCTATCCAAAATAAAATGTTTCAAATGTGAAAAATTTGGACACTATAGATCTAATTGCCCTGAGAATACAAAGCAGCAAGTAAACTGTAAAAACATTACTAGGAAAGAAGACAACCATGATCTTGAGAATCGTGTATTGTATTTTGCACTATCAAATGAAGTATCAAGCAAAGCATGGGTGATTGATAGTCGATCATCTTGACACATTACAGGAAACAAAGAAGCACTAGACATTATATCTGAGGAAGTTGATGGCAAAGTTACTATCAATGACAATTAAGCCCATTCGGTCAAAGGAATTGGGAATTGCACCTTGAAACTGAAGTCAGGTAGTTCTCTACATCTCAAAGGAGTACTCTATGTACCAGGATAAAAAAAGGAATCTACTCCCGGTTACAACACTTGAAGATGATGGACTTAATGTAGCATTAATGGATGGTAAAGTAATGACTTGGCCTAAGAACTCTTCATTTAAGAAATCAAAGTTGATTGGTCAAAGAAAGGGATACTTGTATGAATTAAATACAAATACTTGTCAACGTATTCAAGCCTTAATTCATGAAGCTTCCAACATAAACAAAATATAGCACAGAAGGTTAGGACATCTAAATTTCAAAACCTTATCAACTATGGAGAACATGGTAATTGGTTTACCTAAGTTGAATAAAGAGCACTCAAACATATGCAAAGGATGCGCTTTGGGTAAGAACACCAAAAGTACATTTCATGATAGCACTAGAAAAACTAACAATGTTTTGGAATTAATCCACTCAGATTTGTGTGGACCTATGTTTATTCCTCCTCTTAGAGGATTCTAGTACTATATACTTTTTATAGATGACTTCTTTAGGAAAACTTGGATTTACTTCTTAAAGAGTAAAGAATCAGAAGAAATCTTTAAGAGATTTAAAGGATTCAAAACCTTAACCGAAAACTTATCAAGACACAAAATTAAAAATTTTAGGACTAATAATTGAGGGGAATATACTTCAGATTTGCTTAAAGAGTTTTGTAACGAAGTAGGAATTAAGAGGGAATATATTGTTCATTATAACCCGCAACAAGACGAGGTAGCGGAAATGAAGAATAGAACAATTATGAAAATAGCAAGCGCTATGATAATTAATCAAAATTTAGAATATTATCTTTACGCAGAAGCCTCTTGTACTGTTCTACATATTCAAAACAGAAGTCCTCACTACTGCCTTAGAGATAAGACTCCTGAAAATGTCTTTACTAAGGTTAAACCTAATGTAAGCCATCTTACGATATTTGGGTCCCCTGTATAAATACATGTTCTGAAAGAAAAGTGAACTAAGTTAGAACCCTTCGGGAAGAAAGGTATTTTTTTCGGGTATAGTAAAACGTCTAAAGCATATAGGATTTCATACTTGGTCAGAAAAACATTGATCTTAGTTGGGATGTAATATTTGAAGAAGATTTAGCATTCAAGAGAGCCCTAAGTTCTAGAGAACCCTCTAAATCTGAGTTTCAGAGGGAGAACATTGAAGAAATTGAAGATGAAATTCAAAATCTTAATCTTGAGAAAACTCAAAATCCAAAGAAAAGACCACTTTGGGCCATTAAGACAGTAGAGGAAGCACAAGACTTCGCTGCACCATTTGAAACATTCAGAGAAAGCAAAAGACCCAAAAGATTTTCTAGTTATGCAACAAACATGAGTGATTTATCTAAATCAAAACCAACCAATGTTTCTGATGCTATTAAACATACAACTTGGAAGGATGCTATGACATAAGAATACCAATCCATTATTAAGAATGATGTTTGGGAAATTGTTCCAAGACCTAAAAGAAAATCTGTTGTTTCTTCTAAGTGTATATTTAAAATCAAGCATGCTACTGATGGTAGCATTGAAAAATATAAAGCCAAATTTGTAGCCAAGGGATTCTCTCAGAAAGAGGTTATTGATTATGAAGAAACCATTGCTCCTGTCACCAAATACACCTCTATAAGAGCAGTCCTAGCTATTGCAACATCGAAGGGATGGAAAGTACATCAGATGGATGTAAAAACAGTATTTTTGAATGGAAAGATTACAGAAGAGGTATATTTGGAATAACCTGAAGAATTTGAAACTCATAACCCTAAAGTTTTTGTTTGCAGGCTCAAGAAAGCTCTCTACGGGATTAAACAAGCTCCAAGGGCCTAGTATGAAAGAATTGATAAGTATCTCGCCAGTTTAAAATTCTCAAAGAATGAAACTGATCTAAATCTCTATTTTAAAAAGGATAACGATAATATGATAATATTGATACTATATGTTGATAATTTACTAATTACAAGTGATAATCATTTTATAGATCAATGCAAGAAAGATCAAATCAGAGAATTTGAAATGAAAGATTTAGGACTCCTTAATTACTTCCTAGGACTGGAAGTATGGCAGAATTTTCACAACGTCATACTTAATCAAGGAAAGTATACATTAGACATCTTGAAGAGATTTGGAATGTGGAACTACAAACCTATGTCTTCTCCAGTGGAGCCTAATCTACATAAGCTTAAAGAAGCAACAACAGAATCACCCTCCATAGATTCTACGTTTTATAGACAGATAATTGGGTCTCTTATGTACTCGGTAAATACAAGACTTGATATTTGCTATGTTGTTAATGCCTTAAGTCAGTTTATGTGTGAGCCAAAGGAGATTCACCTAGTTGCAGTTAAACACATTATGTGATACTTACAAGGCACTCCTAACCTTGGGCTCAAATATGAGAAAGTTGACTTGCACTTATATGGATTCACAGGCTCAGACTGGAGTGGAAGTGTTAATGATAGAAAAAGCACTTCAGGATGTTGTTTGAGTTTAGAATTGGCAATGATATCATGGATATGCAGAAAGCAATCATCAATAGCACAGAGTTCCATAGAAGCTGAATACATTGCAGCAGCAATGGCCTCTCAAGAAGCAGTCTGGCTTAGAAAGTTACTTGTGGGATTATTCGGTCAACCCATGAATCCTACTAGTATTCATTGTGATAATCAGATTCCATCAAGCTTTCTGTGAATCCAATTTTCCATGACAAGTCCAAGCATATTGACATTCCCTACCATTATGTAAGAGATATGGTAGACATGGAATACTGTAAAACTAGAGTACATTTGCACTGCAGATCAAACAGCAAATATTCTTACCACACCTCTCTCTCAAGTGAAGATAGATCACTTCTAGGAAAACAATTGGTATGGTTGAATTATAAAACATCTGTATTCTTTAAATTTATTAATAATATATTTTTTATTGTCAAGCTATTGACTGTTATGGGCTTCACCATTTGTATTCATTATTTAAGAGGTGATCTCTGAGATAATGAACACTTGTATAAAAGACATTATGAGAGATGACTATCTCTTATAATGTGTTGAACAGTAAAGAACTATTGTCAAATCTAGATGAGTTCAAGATTACAATGTGATATAGACATTTATATGCCTATAAGCCACAACTTGGATAAAGGAACAATTTGATCATTCTCCGGATTTTATCCTATGAACTGGTAGATCTTAACTCAGGATCATATTGTGATATAGGCCTCCCAGTACCTATGAGTCACAACTTGGATAAAGTAAGAATTTTCCAGATTTTATCTATATATTGCATTCCATGCAATATCATTATCACTAGTATGAGTGATAAGTCATATCATAGGTATAGTAATATGACATAGTATCATGTGTTCATGACACCACATGCTTAGACGATTCAAATAGATATTGAGTATCAATCTATGCTTATTCATCTTAATTGATGATGCTAGACATCTATGATTATCAAGTTAAGAGGGAGTGTTAAATCTGTAGCTTTGAAATCATGCTGGTCTGATGGTACAGATCGTACAAATCTGATTATGAATTCAATGCCCTACTAATGAGAGGCTATATAAATATTTGTCTTGTCTTAGTTGAAATCGGTGTCTCCGTTTGATAATCTTGATAAGTCTAAACATAGTGAAATTAGTTAGGTCAAACATTAACTAAAGGTCTTCTCCTTTGGACACCGATTTCAAGGAAACTATTCAGGGGCAACCTAGATAGGGACATGTCTCTTCTAGGGACATGCCCCTTGGTTGCATATTTATATAGGGTGTGGTTGTAGATAAAGGACACGAAATATAACACAGTCTGCTCCTTTAATAATACTGCCCTAGACGAATACTTGCAGATACAAAACAATTCCAGAACAATATTTATATTATTGGTATCACTTAATTCAAGTTTGGTTATAGAAGATAATCAACAGCAAGCATAAAAGAAGGTATTATCTCAATCCGATTCAAAGTAGAATTTGCAAGAAGTTTACACGAATCTAATCAAGCTTAACACATAATATAATCAATTAATCTCAACGAATAATAATAAATAAATATCTAGGCTCCGGCCGATTACCCATCATGAAAAAAGAATCTTCTGATTAGGCAAGTTTATGACTTGGGACTGTTATCAATTATATTCTGTGTGTCTTCTTCTTTGGACTTCATAATATAACTTGCAGAACATAAATTTGATTTCCTCTTGATGGGACATAATCTTGCTTGTGCCATACATCTTTAAACTTTGGTAAATCTAATTCTCAGATCGTTGGTATAATTTGTTGTTCGATATTTAATGCAATTTGTTGTAAATTGTAACTTTACAAAAGAATCCATATTGTATCAAAATGTAAATCACAAGTCACATGTTACTTTTTCATGAGAAACCCTAAATACACATCTTGTCATTTCTTAACTGTTTCTAAACCCTTACTGCCTACAGTTGCTAATGTCATTCTGATCAATTTTAAGCCAACAAATATGCAAGACTCAAGAAATAAGGTTTTTCAGACAAGCTGGGTGGGTGCAACATTTTAGCCAAGATACAAGGAAGGGTACTTAACGAAGATCATGTAACCAGTTTTTCTCTTGGGGACCCTTCATCCAAGTTCAGTTCCAACCCATTTTAGTTCCTATGTTGATCAGCGGGAGTTAATGCAGGGGATTTTTTGACAGTGGGTTTTCTCGGTTTATTACAATAATAATGTTTTAGTTAGTCTAATTTTAAAAATGTCATTTGAACAGAGAGGTGGCTTCCTCTGTATTGCCTACTTAAGTCGTAGTTTGAACCATAGAAGCAAAACACTGGAATAAATTGTGATTATACGCAATTAATCAGGAAGCAACACCAATGCTGTGATTTTTCACCAAAACATCGCGACTAATTTGTAGCAACTACTACTGTTCTTTTGGTAATTTTTAGGGTGATTAATCTGGTAAGCATTGTGATCAATTTGCGGCGCGAAAAATGGCATACATTTTGGAAACCCTAAACAGAAAGAGGTGTGAATTGCAGAAGGGGAAAAACCTACCAAAACATAACATGATACTCTAAAATGGGTATGTGACAGTCATAAGACATCACTAGGCTTGATTCCACCATGAACACAAGGGACATGAAGGCGTAGAAAGTGTTAAGCAATCAGGAAGTGTTGAATGTCAGGAGCTATTGTTTCCAAGTCAGAAAGTTGTGTGGGAGGTAGATGTATATAAAATCAACGTTTTTGATTAAATGCTTCTTATAATTTTGCTTGCTAGTTGTTATCAACCCTAGTGACTTTGTTCGCTGATTTTTCCCTGCCTTGCAAGATACTTCATGTGTGTTGCTTTGGTTGAGTTTCCTAGTTTTCATTCATGCTATACTAATTTGTTAAAATTTGGGAGAGCTGAAGTCATTACCTCTACATTCACTTTTATGTTATATTTGTTTGTTAACTTGTCACTAGTGTGTTGCCTTGGTTGAGCTTCCTAGTTTTCATTCATGCTGTACTAATTTGTTAAAATTTGGGAGAGCTAAAGTCGTTACCTCTACATTCACTTTTATGTTATATTTGTTCGTTGACTTGTTACTAGTGCCCGCATTTCATTTAAGTTGTTTGTCTGCTCAGTGATATGAAACTGGTTCCATATTGCTCGAGTAAATAACTCTACAAAGCCCTATATGCTATAAATCCCGTCAAATCATCATGAATATGTTAAATAAAAATATCTCAATCACATATTTTACCAGAAGTTTGCATATAAGCAAACTAAACTGAAAGAACAAGAAGGTAAACACTAGCCAAAGCTCCTATCAATAATATCTGACCTTCACATAGTCAGGAACCCAATATGTCTGTCTGTTGTTCTCCAAAAGCTGGTCTTTAATCTTCTCCACTGCAACAAACCTGCATCAAGAGTGAAATGAAATAGCAGAGACAAGTTAGAGTTTTCTAGAAATCTATTCCGTAAGGAAACATACAAGACAGTAAACAGTGAGCTTGAGAACCTTGATTTGTTTGTAAATTTATTTAGCAACTAATTGGATACCAAAGATCATGTAATAAAGCTTCCGTTAGTTAGTTGGATCATGAAACCAAACCATTAGATGTAAATTAATAAGCAGCATTATGTTGCAAGCTAAAACATTACACCAAGATTAAAATGAGCAGAGGGCCATAATGACTTCCATTATCTTTGTTAACAGCTTTTCTTTTATGTGTGGCAGGTGGTGCACACAAAAACCTGGTTGGAAATATCCTTGTTGTTTTAATTTTTAAATGAACTACAGAAATATTTAGGGCAAAATACAACAGAGAAAAATTTCAAAACAGAACAAAAGGAAAATCTGAAAATTGGAGACTTCCCCTGCAATGAATTATTAGTGCACACCAGATACAGATCAGATTGGAAATTTGTCAGCTCCAGACTTCTATACAAAATGAATGACTAGACAGGTTGACCACATAAAGTAGGTTAGAATCAACTTGAGGCACTGATATTAAAGAAGGCCTGTTGAAGTAGAACATTTCAGGATTTATTAACATGAGGTACATGCTCGAAGATTAAAGATTATTCATTATAACATATTGTATGTAACTAACATTTCTCGAAACTGGATGACAAATCTGAGAAAGAATAAATATATGTTGATGTCCACAATTACAAATAAGAAGAGTTCCCAGACCAGCCAAGACTTGCCTCGACTTGGCGAGTAATGAACCAAGTGATCCTGGGCGAGTCCCAAGGACCTGGACTCGGCTGAGTCATGGCCAGAATTAGCTGAGGTTAAGGACATAAAAAATGAAAGTTTTAGGTTGTCATTTTGGTTGTTGTTTGTTCATTTCAATCCTAAAAAGCATTTCATTCAATTGTATTGAGAAGAAAAGACAAGTGTGAGATTGGAAATAAGAGTCCATAGAAGTGCAACCGGCAAGAAGGAAGAGCTAAAACTCTTCAACTAATTACATTCGAACAGCATAATATTTGCATTTAGAGCATCAAAGAGTCCATACCAGGAATTGCAAAGAGCTCTCATCTCATTTTCCTAAGTTACTGATTTGGATGTGAATCTAGTAGCGGAACTGAGATGCATGAATTTTATTTTTTTTGGGTACAGATGCATTTCTGTGTATGCATGTGTGTGCATGTGTGTGTGCGTGTGTGTGCGTGCGCGTGTGCGTGTGTGTGTGTGCGTGCCCGTGTGTGTGTCTGTGTGTGTGTGCGTGTGTGTGCGTGTGTGTGCGTGAGCGTGCGTGTGCGTGCATATGGGTGCGTGAGCGTGCGTGTGTGCATGCGTGTGTGTGTGCGTGTGAGTGGGTGCGTGCGTATGTGTGAGTGTGCAGGTGCGTGCGTGTGTGTCTACGTGTGCGTGTGCGTGCGTGAGAGTGCATGAGAGTGCGCGTGAGTGCGCGCGCGTGTGTGTGTGTGTGCGTGTGTGTGTGTGTGTGTACACACAAGCAAACAATTTAAGAAACTTATACATACAAGAACTTGGAAATATGCAAACATACATCATTTGATAGTATCATAACACATGATAATTCACCATTGATCAAGATTCAATATATTTAATATTTCAATTAAATAGTTCTAACTTTAAATTAAAACTTCACACGCACAAGTATTCATGTTCTAGACTCCATTTCCAAACTACAAATCAAAAATAGAGTTTATGATTCAATGTCTTTGTTCACTAATTAGAATCACAAGGATTCTCAAAAAAATCTAGATCCTCCCCATCTCCATCTGCTGCAAGGTTGCTATCATTTGAACCAAGAAAGGTTCCACTTGTGCTAGATGAAAACAAAATGAGAACAGTAAACCCAGCCGCAAACAGAATGGAGATTGAATGGTTGAAAGGCCTCTATTAGGTCCATTTTAGGTTTCGCACAAAAAAATAATAATAAAACATGCAAATAAGCACGCGTCTTAAATAGTTTTTAAGTGAAATTTGCATTTTTTTTTTTAACTTTTTATGTGTGGATGCTGACGGAAGCTCTTGGGTGCCCTGTGGGTACCACCAGGATGCCACTCACAGGTGCCCGAATGCGTTTGGATGCCTTAAACAAGCATTTGTCCGCATTCAAGTGCCTGTGAGTGGCATTGAAGTGGCACCCATAGGGCTTTCGTCCTTAACCACGCTTCCATACATATCCGCTTCCGGCTCCACACGTTTCCTGCAAGTATCGGTATCTGAAGTATTTTCTAATAAACAATCTTCATTGTTTTTGGATTATTTTTTCTCTTCAATTATTGAAGTTAAATGTTTTCCTTTCAAATCCAAATTTGAAACTTCAATGGAAGAACCCTATTTCTTTACAAGAATAATTTGTACATTTGTCAATAACTATTTACATCTTTTTCTAAACAAAATGTAGGTTCCACAGATTTTTCTTTCATTAAACTTCTAAGTTAATTTGAGTTTGAGAGGAAAAGCATCAAGATTGAAAAGTTTTAAAAACTCTTTTGTTTGGACAAACCCTATTTTTTTGTAATATATATTAATAAAAGTTAAAAATGCAATTCAAAAATGGTATTTTTATTGACTTATTGCAGCATCTTTGACATTTTGAGAACCATATTTTTTCCTCAATGTCTACGACTCCGCTAACCTAGGGCTAAGAAAGAAGGTGAACAATTCGGCAAGTGAAATGTAAATTTTGTAAAGAAAATAGTAGTGGTTTCATTAATAGATCTAAATACCACATTGTCAGAATACATGGCCATGATATTGCATTATGTAGCAAAGCACCTCACGATGTTGCTCGTGCATGTTATGTACAACTAGAAATATTTGAGAATTTACATGAAACAAAGAAGCAAAGACAAGAGTTGGCTACCATTAGTTCCCACTCCCATTTAACCCCATCCATAGGTTGTATTGGAGAGGTTTGTTACATGACTTCATTTTTTCCTAGTTCTTCTAGTGCCAGTGTTATGTCCCCTTCTCCACTCTACGCCATATGGCGCCTTGTTGGTCTATCTTTCCATCCAGATAGGCTAATGGCATTTATTTTGAGGATGTCAGCCAATCATAGGATTCTATTTGGTTTCATTGGGGAGATAGTTAAGTGTGGAGCTTCCTATAGTTAAGTCACTTTATTCTATAAAGTTGATTTATAAAGTTACTTTATGACTTAAAGTCACTTTATGACTAAACTAACTTAAGTGACTAAAAGACGAAATTGACATTTCACCGACATTGCCTAGTTGTTTATATTTCCCATCATATCAAGGTTATAAAAGCAAGGAGCTACATAAGGATTCTCACCATGAAATATATCTTTATCTTGAAGACAATCTCAATTGCTTAAAAATTTGACTGCTTATCTTAAGGATGAAACCCCTTAAGTTATAGTGCAGGAGTCAGACACAATCCCAGCAACTCATCAAAGGCTCATACATTCCCAAATG